>OX336368.1:713807-1913807 GCA_946902895.1 Fragum fragum | reverse complement strand
CTTGCATGCAGACTTTGCAATATTTCTGAAATACAGAAGAACTACTTTTTATGGCATAGGCATTTAACGGATTTAGCGGTTAAGCCTCCAGTGGTAGTTTGCACTCGTTGAATTTTTAGACGACCATAAATTTTTGTCTACTTATTTAAGCTATCAAAGCTGACGCTTTGCTAGCTAAAAAGGTATAAAATGCACTATGTTAGTATGTAACATAAGTTGTTTAATCATCTATATTTTAACCCATATACAGTCAACACAATTAAAAGAAGTTGCAGACAACAATCTTAAAGTGGTGGAAATTTAAAAAGCTTAATCTTTCTCGAAAGTTATATCTTTACAAGAATACTCTGTCTCTGTATCAAGCAACAAATTAAAACTTTCGAGAATTAAAAACTACAACATCTTTCCACCATTACTCAGTACACAATCTGGAAAGGAAACATTTTGCAAAATGAAAGAATTGCTTGTAACAAGTAACTTCTCCATTTTACACAATGATTTCAAAGTTTTCTGTCTTTGGAGGTCGTAAAAACGCATTATTGTGGGGGAATTGGTTCAAAAAGTTGTAAACTAAATAGTTATATCCGAAGAACCTGTACAGTTTAAACGGGGTTTATGTAAACCCTGGACCGGCCAGTAAAATGACTCGCAGGAGCTAATAAGCCATTGCGACTCTCGTTGCTCCGAGGGACTCAAGTCAGGTCATACTTATTACTCTTCCTCCTCTTGCCCCATTTCCCATAATCTTCATAACGGGATATCATAGGTTCGATCCCCGGCGGCGGCACATATTCTTTCCGACATTTGTCTCTTACCATTGGATGAATACTCGTAAACCTAAGAGGGATAGCAGCTGGAGGCTAGGAAAGGATTTAGTGGTAGTACTGGTGTGAGAAATACCAGGAATCCATTGTTAGGCGCTCCAGCCTCAGCGATATGGCTGAAATACTGTTAAAAACATTTACATCACCATTGACCAAATAGTTACGAGCATGCGTACCGTTTGATGTTTTCTGAACACCCTATTTGCAATTGTACGCATAACTGAAGTTAGTGCGAATCATCTCCCAAAATATTAATTGACATGTCGCGTTTGTCAATCAGAAAATCGATAGAGCTATCAAATCATTGATTTAGATCGAAAGTGAACGTTAAACTCCGATATGGGTCGAGATTCATGTGAAACTTTTTTTTTAGTTTGGCGACTGGAACTTTAATACTACAGCTTATTGAAAATGCAAAACTCCATAAAGTTTGCTAATTAACGTCATTTATCATCTAAGATGGGCCTTCTTTCGGGGCCAGCGATCCGTCACTTGTAGCGCTTATGTGCAAATCAGTCCTAGTCAATCCGAAACTGCGTTAAATATTCGGAAAAAACATGATCCAGTAGAGGTCAATTTTCATGAGATAATATCTTAACAAGAGGACCATGATGGTCCTAGATCACTCACCTGAACTGTCTAATTGTAAAAAAAATGCTACTAGAGACAAATAACTATAATCAGTTTCACGAAAATTGAGCCAAAACTGTGACTTCTATATTGTAAACAAAGATATTGTCCTTATGGCCTCTTTTCCTGTGTTATCCTATAGAACCTCCTCATAATCAATAGGGTTCATCTTCATGACCTAGCAAGTATCCTGGCCAAGTTACATGACGATTGAACCAAAATGATGACCTCTAGAGCATTAACAAAGAAATTGTCATTTAGTCCCCTTTTGCTGTGTTTTCTAAAAATTCCTTCCTATAATCAATAGGGTTCATCCTGGTGTCTAAACAATTATTCATTGTATTCAATTTTCATGAAAATTCAGCCAAAATTGTGGTCTCTATAGTGTAAACGAAGAAATTCTCATTAAGGCCCCTTTTCCTGTGTTTTCCAAAAGAACCTTCCCATTATCAATAGGCTTCATCCTCATGCCCTAATAATTATTCTGGCCTAGTTTCATGAAGATTGAGCCTAAATTGTGACCTTTAGACCGTAAACAAAGACATTGTCATTAAGGCCCCTTTTCCTGTATTTTCCGATATAACCTTTACATAATCAATAGGGTTCATCCTTATGACCTAACAACCTAACAATCATTCTGACCAAGTTACATGACGATTGAGCCAAAATTGTGGCCTCTAGCGTGTGAAGAAAGAAATTGTCATTAAGGCCCATTTTCCTGTATTTTCCGATAGAATCCTCTAATAATCGACAGGGTTCATCTGTAGAACCTAATAATTATTCTGACCAAGTTTCATGACGTTTGAGCCAAAATTGTGGTCTCTAGAGTATAAACGAAGAAATTATCATTAAGGCCCCTTTTTCTATGTTTTCTGAAAGATCCTTCTAAAGATCAATAGGTTTCATCTGCATGACTTAATAATTATTCTGGCCTAGTTTCGCGAAGATTGGGTCTAAATTGTAGCCTCTAGACTGTAAACAAAGAAATTGTCATTAAGGCCCCTTTTCCTGTGTTTTCCAATAGAATACTCTAATAATCGATAGGCTACATCTGTGTGACCTAATAATTATTCTGACCAAGTTTCATGAAGATAGAGCCAAAGTTGTGGCCTCT
This sequence comes from Fragum fragum, assembly GCA_946902895.1. Classification (NCBI taxonomy): domain Eukaryota; kingdom Metazoa; phylum Mollusca; class Bivalvia; order Cardiida; family Cardiidae; genus Fragum; species Fragum fragum. Next base: position 1,911,239 of record OX336368.1, on the reverse strand, counting down.
AGAGTGTTAACAAAGAAATTGTCATTAAGGCCTCTTTTCCTGTGTTTTCAAATAGAACCCTCCCATAATCAATAGAGTTCATCCTCATGACCTAACAATTATTCTGACCAAGTTTCATGAAGATTGTGTCAAAACTGTGGCCTCTAGGGTGTAAACACTTCAATTGTTGACGCCGCACGACGCACGACGGACGACGGACGACAGACATTCAACGATCACAAAAGCTCACCATGAGCACTTTGTGCACAGGTGAGCTAAAAAACCAAAACTATGTAGAAGGACCATTCTGCATTGAAGTAAAAATACAAAAAGCGAAAGATATCGATTCTGATCAGTCTGCGCAACTCGCAATTCAAGAAGATTCAATATTCGGTTAACGGCTATATTTCATCGGTGATAATGCGTCCTTTGTTTTACACACACAAAATTTATAAAATTACTTTACTTGTGACTGTGTTGTAAAAGCAGTTTGGATGCATCGCTTACTTATCAGGTGTTTTCAGTACTTATGCTATAAAACTTATAATGTTTGACCTGCATTATGTGATTGTAGACACAAATCGGTCTTCGCCAAGTGACACATTTTAGCCACCGACGTTGTTGGTTTTTCAGCCTCTGTTTGGGTTCAATATGGTGTCAACAACCTTTAAAGTATGTTCTAAATATAGCTCCGGAAATGACAAGCTTATATATAAACAACTTTAATATAGCTGTTTACTGAATTTATATTTAGTTATAATTCCATATTTGTACACGTGGGTGTTTACAATGAAATGTGGATATTAGATAGATCGGAAAAAAGATTTCTCGACGGATAAGGTATGCTTTGATCATGTTATCATGCATTACTAATACAATCGGGCATTTGTGTTTGAATATGTAAACTGTATACACCGAGGCCGAACGACGAATCAATGTAGATTGGTGCAGAGAGAAGATAATTGTTTGAAATGTCGTCTGCAACTTTCAGAGCTATGACGATGATTTTTGCATACATGACGTAGAGCAATTCGATTGATTAATAGAGCAGTACTGCCATAAAACCCATATAAATAAAAGGTATATACGATATTACTGCACTGAGCGCGCGATTTAACAATGATATTGACCAATCTCTGGCCCCGCCCACTCACTCCACTGGCCATGCCCAAGGACACCGACAGAAAGTCCCGCTTCGATTTCAACGTCGTTGTTTTGCCATGTAAAGAAATTAATGATGTGGTTGGTTGGTGGCCTAAACGTCGTAACTACAGCTTGAATAAGCTGTAGTTACGACGTTTAAGTCACCAAACCAACAAAAAAGCTTTACAAAATGGCGGTCAATGTTGGAGTATTGATCTCAATTCCGCGCTGAATGAGTTATTTGATTAGCCGGTTGTTTATTTGATTGGCAGCTGTGATTGGGCAGTTATAACCTAGTTCAAATCATATGAAATAACAATTCTATGAAAAAGGGTAGATAACAGGATTAAAAACGTTTTGAGAAAGGAGAGAATATATGTCCGAAGCATTTTCTACCTTTTTTAACAATATATCCTAAGCTATTTTCCTAGACCGCGTCAAAATAATTGATTGTGTAGTAATGGGTAAACTTTTAATGCAGCGGTTTGTAAGTTACCATTTGCTCATCGACGGTAATTTAACTAGAAGCCAAGTAGACGTCAGTTAGTATAAATGAATCAAATACGAATTAAACAAACTGTAAATTTGAATGGATATGAAATTAGATCTGGATATTTTCATCTTTTTTAGCCTTGTTTTCTTTTATTCATTCTTACGGCGTAAGGGGTGAAGGGAAATCTTAATACACGCGCATTATATTATCAAGTGTAGGTATAATTAAGATATTTTATGACATTATGCGGTTTAGAATTCCCTTGTTTCGTTTCCTAAAAATTACTTATCATCCAATTTCTAAGAAACAAAACAAGAGTTCATTAACCAATCCCCCTCCCCCCCCCCCCCCCAAAAAAAAGCTGTGGGAAACATTGTGGAAAATGAAGAAGTTGCTGATACAAGATTTCTTAATTATACACAATGATTCTACCCTCAGTCAAAACAAAAGTTTTTTTAATTCATGCATTAGAAATTGTCGTCTGCGATTTCTTTGAATTTAGACCAATCTAAAAAAATGGTCTGGTAATGGGTAAAACCAAAGACCGACGACGAGTTTTGATTGGTCATGGAAGAGTTAATAGAAAATGACTTATTTTGCGGAAAGAGATTTTATTATTATCATCATGATTCTGATTTTATTGCCGTTTTAACGAACCAATCTTCAATTATGGGGTGTCATGGGTTCGATCCCCGGCGGCGGCACATATCCTTTACGACATTTGTCTCTCACCAATTGGTGGATAATCGTAAACCAAAGTCTGGTGAACAGCTGGAGGCTAGGAAAGGATGGAGTGGTAGTACTGGTGTGAGAAATGTCAATAGTCCATTGTCACGTCGACGCGATATGAATGAAAAAACGTTAAAAGCGGCGTTAAACCCCATTCAAACAAACAAACAAATTTTTTAACGAACGACAAAACAAAAGTACTTATGATTTCTTGATTTCACTCGTTACCGCTCGTTACCAGACAACAACAATGTAGACTGGTTCAACTTCAACGCACTTGCAGACAACACTTTTAAAGTCGATGATTTTTATTAATATAATTACTATATTTCCTTCTTTTGAGGTTAAAAACAATGGAAACATTGTGGATAATGAAGAAATTGCTTGATACAAGCAATTTCTTCATGATCCACAATGTTTCCGTTTAGCCCTTTTTCTTTAGGGAGTCAAAAAGGGTTATGTGGGAATGGATTAAGGAAACTCGACTGTTCTATATAAAATTATACCAATGCAAGTATTTACGTATATACAAAAACAAAACCAAATCCGTGCATGTCCCTCGCTCTGCTGGAGTCGACTTTCCAAAATAAACCTACTTCTAAACAACCCGCTTTGTGTCGTCCATCTAGACATCAAAATTTGAAAAAACATTGTTTGAAATGAGGAAATTGCTTTTTACAATTTCTTCATTTTCCAAAATGTTTTGCAACTAGAAGGCAAAGTTTTCATTTTATTACATCAACTAAAATTGTCGTTTGTAACTTTTTTCAATTTGGGCTAGTCTAAAATTGTTTCGATTGGTAATTGGTTAGCATTTGTTTCGATAAAACTGTACCTATATCTAAGGAAAAAATTGAAAAAATCTTTTAACCCATTCCAACTTGACAAAAATTTAGGCTGGTCCAAATTGAAAGAAGTTGCAGACAATGTTTTAAGGTTTATGAAATGTCGGACTTTTTCAATTTTCTGGGTAAAAAACATTGTTGAAAATGAAGAAATTGCTTGACACAAGCAATTTCTTCATTTTCAACAATGTTTTCTAAAGCCTTTTTTCTTGGGGGCGTTTAAAAGCGTCTCTGAGTGGGAATCGGTTAAGATATTCCAAAAACATTTGAGCATAATGACCTTATCTGTTTGTCTATATAAAAATATCTTGACTACGGCATTAGACTTTGGTTTCTTTTAATGATCCTAGTGGTCCCATTTATCCATTTAGTATGCCGTACTCTCAATCATAAGGTCCCGGGTTCGATCAGGTCGCGGCAGATATCCTTTCTGACATTTGTCTCCCAATGGGTGGATAATCATAAATCTAATCGGGATGAGCTGCTAGAGGCTCGGAAAGGATGTAGTGGTAGTACTGGTGTGAGAAATATCAGGAATATATTGTTAGGTGCTCCAGCAGCCGCGATGTGGCTGAAATACTGTTAAAACGGCGTTAAACTCCATTAAAAACAAAAACAAACAAAGATTTATTCTTTCTGATAGATATCTTATGAAGTGTTAAGTTTTGTCGAGTGTAAACCACTAAAGAATAAGGGGTTAGGGGTAAGGGATTGGGCAGGGCTTTGTAATGTACAAAATTAAACATTACGAAAATCTGTTTTATATAGTTCTTAAGTTTCAAGAAGGAGTTGTCTGCGCTAAACATAGCATCTTTTCAAATGAACAAAGAGCTCGGAAAAACCCAATAATTACCGCAGATTCACAGGATAGTATTTCAAGGACAAATATATGTTAACATTTATAATTTCAAAATATATGTATGGATTTAAAGGCGGGGTTGTTTCGGTCTATCTAACCCTGTAGTGTAGGTATGCTTCTTTCACCCTTGCTTGAGCGGCAACCTCTATTTGTCAACAGTTTTCATTAAACGACTAAGTTTAAACCTCCATTTTTGAAAATTAATAGAACGTATAATGCGGCTGTGCACGGACTCTTAGACAGGTTGGTAAAGTGTTCGACGTGTTCAAAAGTTTATACAAAATCCTGTCTATAAATGCATCTTCCTGAACCCGTTCCACATTACGCCTTTTACGCCCCTCAAGAAAACGCTTTAGAAAACATTGTGAAAAATTAAGAAATTGCTTGATACAAGCAATTTCTTCATTTTTCACAATGTTTTCTAACCAAAACACATTAAGAGATAAATATCTCTTACTACAAATTATCGCCTGCATCTTCTTTGATTTCAGACCAGTCTAATTATTTTGTGTGGTTTTGGGTTAAGGGACCATTTCGAAGAGTGACAACTTTTTGTGTTTTACCTATTTGTCGTCGCTCAAAACAGGTTTTATCTTTAACCCGAGCCTGCCCACAAACAAACATTAACAAGAGTTCAACCTGTTAATGAGGGCCAGTTTCAGACATTCCAATTGCAAATTACTATAGTGTGAACCAGCGCAAGAAACCCAGGTTTCTAGTCCAGCCAACATCTACTGATAATGTAATTTGTTTATTAGGCAAAGCAGAGGGTCGGACTCGATACATAGAATGCGACAATATAGGGTTTAGTTACGGTATTTTATTAGCGATAAATATTTTAAGCTCTTTTGCTTTCTGAAAAAAAGTGTTGATTTGTGTCGCTGAAAGGAAGTGATCGTTTGAAATAGGGGGTTGCATTGACAGGGCTTACTGTCAATATCATTTTGTATTATCAATAAGTCAATCCAGCATGTAAACCTAAGAGTATTATATAAAATTACTATATCTACATCGAATGACGCTCAATTTGGTGTCAAACAATGCTTGGTCTTGGAATGGGGACAGAACTATATCGTGGTTTGGAGAACAAAATCTTCATTCAAGCTGTATTTACATTTTTGTTCGCCTACCGACGATATACTTTTGAAATTTTTGGGATAATCTACAAAACCGTATGTGGGTCTATGAATAGCCCTAATATTAAACAAATGGAGTTTTTATTTCAAAGCGTTTTTAAATAAACTAATAAAATGATGACGGAATCTGGCTTCATTACAGAATAATTCAAGATAATTGAAACAGATCTATGAGTTGAAGTAGACAGTTTAGATGAATAATAACCCCATTGGAGCTGCGGGAATAAATACAATAAAAGACGTCCTTTATTCCATAGGGGATATGGAACAAACATTCCTTGGGAGACAAAATATTGAAATGAGAACAAAATTGGAAAAAGTCAATTTTTTAAACTTTGGAAAAATTATAGCAACAGTCGAGCTATGAAAAAAAATGCGATGAAAGACGTTCTTGACTACAAGAGGGATGTGAAATATCAATTCTTTTAGAGGTAAGATATTTACAATTAAAACAGAGCTATGAGTGGAACAACACCATTAATTTTGAGCTATGGGAAACAAGGCAATAAAAGACGTTCTTGATTACGAGAGAAATAAGGAGTATACATTCGTTGGGAGACAAAATGAGATTAACGAAATTAAAGACTTGTTAAAAAGCAAGGATATAGTGCAAATTTTCGGCATGACTAAGATAGGAAAATCGAGACTTCTCGTGCAGCTGTTGGCTGAATTCTATCAACAGTTACATAAAACATGTTTCTATCATGATTTCAAGGAGGATAATCTCGAAAACGGCGACGATTTAATAGAATTGCTGCAAGATTTCCAAAAGGAAGTAAAGAATATTGCTGCAGATAAAACTGAAAGAGCTGGGAGTCTCTACAATATTTCTAGCACAATCAATGAATTGAAAGATACCCTCAAGACTTGCAGTGATAGATTAACTGAACCAGTGTTATTTTTGGATAACTTGGAAATGGGTTTTATGGACAAATCTCTGAAGGATGCTATTCTAACGGTGATAAAGAACATCTCTTCTCTGAAAGGATGTGAAATGAAAGTCATATTAGCAACATCAGAAAAGATCGCTTTATCGACAAAAACATTCGGACAAATTGAAGTTTGTCCTCTACATGACGAACAAATTGGAGAAATACTTAGAGAGATTATCAAAGCCAATGGAACGACACTGGCTGAAGATTTTGACTTTGGAGAAGGGATACTCAGTGAAACAAATGAGATTTATTTGAATATTATCATCAAGCAATGTGAAGGACTGCCCTTTATTGCCTCGATGGTCGGTAAGTAACCTATCTGCCTCATCTTCCATTCAAAAGCTATTGATTCATTTCTGTGTTCCAAGGGGAAATGAAAATGCCGTTATTGTCATCCCTTGCGCAGACAGCACTGTTCCCTTCGGTGCAAAAGTTTATGATTTAATTTTTAGTTTCATCTATCAAAAACGAGCGTTCTGATTGGACGAAAAAAAAGTATTCATAACTCCACGAACAAAATTTTGAGCACGCAGCGATTTTATATGCTTCCGAACAAAATAGTCCCATACAAAAAGGTATCAAAATGTTTAAAGCTTTTGTTTGTTTTTTTGCTCGATTCTATTAAATTATAAGAAATAAAAAAAATATTTTTGTTTTCGTGGAGGTATGAACCGAAAAACCTAATCACACAATGTATGAATCCGGATTCATACATTGTGTGGTTAGGTTTTTCGGTTCATACCTCCATGAAAACAAAAAATATTCTCTTCATCTCTTAAATGGGTTGGCCTCCTGAAACTTAAGCTGAAGCCAATTCCGACTATAATCACAAAGGCTTTGAAAATAATGACAAGAATCCATTTGAGTGGCTCAAAATTGCATCTCAGTTACAGTAAATCTTTTTGTCTATCAAAAAGTATAAGGTCGACTAACATTAGTATAACCTTTTGAAAAAGCAAGCTCACCTGAGCACAGTGAGCTCATGAAACTTGAATAACCGTCGTCAACAATTTTGACCCAATCTTTCTCAAACTTGCTGTATAAATTGAAATCTTAATGAGCAAAATTCACCTTGAATATGGTGACAGAAGTCTAGATAAGAGGGGGTAACAGCATATCTCATGTTGTGGCTAGGCATTTGAATCGTCTCACCGAGACGTTTCAAATGCTAATGAGTACCCACAGCATAGGGTTTGTGGTAGTTTTTTAAGAGATGAAGAGAATTTGTTTTGTTTTCATGGAGGTATGAACCGAAAAGAACTGATCTCACTGTATGAATACGTGAAGCTGATTCGTATATAAGTGTGATTAGGTTTTTCGGTTCGTACCCCCATGAAAACAAAAACAAAAATCTTTTCATTTCTTATAATTTAATAGCAGCGAGCGAAAAACGCAAAATATTACAAATTTTGAAACTTTTTTGTATGATCTATATTGTGCGGAAGCATACAAAATGGCTGCGTGCTCAAAATTTTGTTCATGGAGGTATGAATATTTTTTCAACCATTTAGAACGCCCGTTTTGATATACGAAACTAAAAATCAAATCATAGTGAAATATTTAAGTCGGAAATGCGAATTGCGCCCTTTATCTGTTGCTCTGTGGTGAAATTCCATTCAATATCAAGGGGAAAGGGGTCTTAACGACAATTGCCTTGTTGCTACTCTAAAGATTGCAATTTCGGCTCCATCTTCCTCAAACTTGCTGATATGATTATATGATCACGAGGAAAGTCCCCATTGAATATGGTGACATTCTTTCCCATAGCAAGGGGAAAAGACTTTTAATGACAATGTGCTTCTTACCATCCTAGAGGTCATAAGGTTGGCTCAGTCTTTTTTAGCTCCCTTAAATGTTTACATTGTCATGGGGAAGAACCTTAATGAATATTTAGAGATGATGACCCATATTAAGGGAAAGTGGGCTTTTTCTACAATCTTCTTGGAATCTTTTTTTTTTTTTTTTTTTGCTGCTTTTTTCCTCAAACTTCCTAAAATTGGTTGCATTCTATCCTATTAAGTAAAATGGGGTTTAAATGGCAATATCAATTTAACTGTTCGTCAAATCACAACCTTTTCCGGTTATATCCATTAAAATTAGAAAAAAATGTATTGTTATCAAATTTGAGTTGATTTGTTAGCATGAGAATCTGAACTCAGGTGAGTAGTCTTGATCCTCTTGTTTTATTCATTTTATCTCCCTCTCCCTCTATTTTTCAGATGTTGCGCTTATGCCCAATACAGTGTTACATATAAGTGAACCACTGAAATTAACTTTCTGTTTTGTTTGTATAATGCTATTGTTATTTGGTTTCTTCTTCTTCTTCTTCCTTTTGTTAAAGAGAACTTATCGCGAAGCTATTTTGTTTTTGCTTTTGTAACCGAAGTTTGCAAAGAGGTTACATATTGATGAATACCAATATCATTAGGATCACTCTTGTTACTCTGAGCGTTGTTTAATTCCAGCCATGGAACTGACGGCCGATGAAGGCATGCTGACACCAGCTGATGTGGTCCAGCTACTCTTCAACCAGAGGGTAAAATCTCTGAGTCTTGAATACTATCCACCAGAGGACCGTATAGGTTTGTGTAACCCGCGTATAATTATTCCACTTTGTCGGGATTCGAACCAAGGACCCTTCTGTCCTCTACAACATAAAAGCTAGCTATCTTCTTTGGCAATGCAGTATAACCTTCCCTTACACGTTTTCCAACAACATGAAAAATATTGATCTAATTTTGGCAACTTCAAACAAATACATGTTTAAATTCGTTACGCTTATACAACAAAGCACATTTCCTCTAATCGAATATTTATTGAAAAGATAAAGACATATTTTTTTCATGAATGTATGCAACGAAAACCCTAACCGCACTGTATGAATATACCTCCATGAAAAAATATATTCTCTTCATTTCTAATAACATAATGACATCAAGCGGAAAAAAAAAATACAAATTTTGATACATTTTTATGGAACTATTTTGTGCGAAAGAATACAAAATAGCTGCGTGCTCAAAATTTTGTTCATAGAGGTTGGGATGATTCTTTCGGCCAGGCTTGTTTTTGATAAACGAAACTAACAATTAGATTATCTAAAAATCATTTACGAGTTTATCCTTTTTAAAACATATTTTACATTATCGACAACTCAAAGCGGGCGCAAAATAAAGATCCAAATTACCCTATGCATCCCGAAGTCAGATCAGAGCTGTCTTATGACTTAAGCCTTTGTTTGGAAAAGAGAAATTGCTTCATTTCTACCTTATTTGGTACTTATTATCTTATTCTAGCGCATTTGGAAATATTTTCTGCTTTTTTTTTAATTCGAAAGTTCGTTCCTTAGTAATGGGTTAATCTGTTTTCAGATTTCTTTAAGAGGGATATTGAAAAAGTTCGCGATCTGGATAAGTATTTCCTGAAGACACTGAACCAACATCTCGACGAAAATAATAGAAATTCTATAGAATCTTTACGATCTGAATTCACAACACATGATGGTAAGTGGTGAGTTAGGTAACGATCGTGTTTTCGTTCCTTTTCATGGTTGATTTTTATCTAGTCTGTCATATTTGATGTGTCGTTCTAAAGCAATTTTAAGATATCATAAAGAAGAGCTCGGTTTTATTAATAAGTTTGTTTTGTTTCTTTGAATGGGGTGATTAACACCGCTTTCAACAGTTTTTCAGTCATATCGCGGCGGCTGAAGCACCTAACAATGAATTTCTGGTAAATCTCGCACAAGTTTCACCATTACACCCTTTCCTAGCCTCCAGCTGTTATCCCACTTAGGCTTACGGATGTCCACTCATTGGTGAGAGACAAATGTCGGAAAGGATTTATGCCGCCGCCGGGGATCGAACCCATGACACCTTTTTTATAAATAAGACTAATGAATTACTTGACATTGGTAAAATAAATACAAAAAATCTTGAGACAAGGTAAAGCGGCATTTATGAATACATTTATTCACGTATTTCTATCCTAGTTTATTACCAGACGACAATATTTTAGACTTGTCCAATTACAAAGAAGTTGCGGAAAATGAATTTCAGTTAAGGCAATTTTGGAATTGTTCGACCTTTGAAGAAGAAAACATTGTGGAAAATGAAGAAATTGCTTTTTTCCAAATTGTTTTCCAAAGCTTTTTTTCCGATTGTTGGGGCGCAAAATGGTGTCAACGAAGCACAATCAAAGTACATGGGGTTTACTATAAAGAATAAGATAAGTCCTTTTTATATTCTGTTGAACTGTCCTCAAATGGCGGATCGCAGTTATCATCCTAAATATCGATTGACCAGTCAAATAACTCATTTAAACTTGAAACGTAACTTTCAAACTCCGACTTGAATTTTAAACATTATCATTTGGGACACTCAAACGTCGTGACTACGGTCAAGCCGCCCACCAACGACTTTATTTTTATTTCCCTGGCCACATATTTTTAAAACTTATATCTATTGTTACCTTGGTTACTATAACTTGTCGGAGTTCAATGGACGTGATAATCGATCAGCCAACTGACCAATCGCTGGCCCCGCCAACTTACTCCGTTGTTCACGCCCATTGACTCCTACAGGAAGGTCCGCTTCGGTTTTAAACGGCGTTATTTTGCCAGGTTTATTGCTAGCAGCATTTAACAAAAAAGTAGAATAGCTGGTTGACGACTTAAACATCGTCACTACAGCTTGGCTAAGCTGTAGTAACGGCGCTTAAGTCACCAAACCAACAAAAAAAAACTTTAAAAAAATGGCGGTCAATGTTAGAGTTCAAAACTCACTTCGAAATAAAAACGATCGGTCGACTGGTTATTTGATTGATCAATTAGACATTAGAACATAGTGAAGACTCGGATCAGTCTGCGCATACGCACAATCCGATCCGAGTCTTCGTTAAGTGCTATAAGGGGCTATTTTTAAGGGCTTACTTCAAGATTCTGTGTCGCCGCCGTCATAGCGCAGTTGGTAGCGCGTAGGACTGTCAATCTAGAAGTCCCGGGTTCGATTCCTGACGGCGGCACTCATCCTTTCCGACTAATCGTCTCTCACCAATGGGTCGATAATCGTAGACTTATTTGGGATAGCAGCTGGAGGCTAGGAAAGGATGTAATGGTAGTACTGGTGTGAGAAATACCAGGATTCCATTGTTAGGTGCTCCAGCCGCCGCGATATAACTGAAAGATTGTTGAAAGCGGCGTAAAAACCCATTCAAACAAACAAATCAAGATTCTGTAGAGGGTCAGAGAATATTCTTAACACTTGTCATGCTTATACTCGAATATTCCTGTTTAGGCAGGAGGTATAGACAAAGATCAACCAGCGCAGAAGTGCAGTCTGATCTTGGTCTACACCATCTGCTTGTACCTTATAATCAGTATTTGTTTTTGACATTAATTTTCAGTACAAAAATACAAGTCCTCTATGAAGGCTTCTAGTGCTGTCATTGCTTTGATTCAAAAGCATTTTTTGGAAATTAGTTTTTATTCAGCATGACAAGGTTAGATGCCTTTGCTGCTCAGTGTACAAGCTTTATGCTAATCGAAATTGACGGATTGCCGACCTCGCCCATTGACCTTCGACCAAGATGTCCGACTGAGGTATTAATCTGCATCTTTTCGCAAATTAAATGGTCACCTACACAAAACAAACTGTAAACTGGAATTGCATATTTTATGTCTTCATACACTTAGAAAAAGTATTCCTCTTTGTAGTTCTGAAAATAGATCAAGGTGATGCGAGGATGTTAGAAGGTGGTAGAAAGTGGTTGAAAAGTAGGGTTTTGTCTTATTTGTTAGTGCAGATAATAGCTTATCATCATCAAAGGGAAATGTGGATTATGTATTTCAGGCTTAGCCCATAACCAGATAACACAATTTTAGACTGGTTCAAATTGAAACCAGTTGCATGTAACAATCTCAAGTTTGAAGAATTTAGAAAATGATTGCCTTTAATGATTAAAAAATCTGTGGGCAATCAAAATAGTGCTTTAACTCATTACAACACAACAAAATCTTAGACTGGTTCAAATTCAAAAAGTTGCAGACAACAATTCCAAATTGATGGAATTTAGAAAGTCTTTACCTTGCAGGGTAGAAAACATTATGGACATTGAATGAAATACTTGCTACAGCCACTGCTTCATTATCCACAATGTTTTCTATCAAAAAAGTCTAAGAATTGAAATTCCACCAACTTGAAATTGTCGTCTGCAACTTCTTTCAATTTTGGACCAATCTAAAATTTTGCCATGTTGGAATGGGTTAAAAAGCGGCATTGAGTAGGAAAGGGTTAAAGGAAATTGCAGATGCTTGTATTTGATTTGAGTACTTACTTTCAAGTTGCTAAACCTGTCGATCAATCTTTACATTGTAACAAATGTGATTTTTGAGTTGCGGAAAACCGAAGGTTTGATTTAACTATCTCATGTATTCCTCCGATGGCCCGGGACAAATAACCTCCCTGACATTGTCGTTTCTTAAATAGGCTCATTCTGTGTTACCAGCCCAAATTATAAATTTTTGGACTCTTTTTTAAAGGGAGGTATCGATGTTCCTGAAACTTAGATAAGACAAAATTACCAAGTGCCGAAAAATTGACTCAAACGAACATTTTATACCTAAAGTTAGGTCAGGTATTGTCTTGGTGGTAATCTAATAGACCTACAGTGACTTTTTGTAGTTACATCGGAAAGTTTCAGCGGAATTCCAGGTTATTTTTAGATATCAAGGAATTCGGCTGTCGACATCGAATGACCTCATTTGCATATGAACAAAAGTCAAATGAAGGTAACAAATTTACTAGCGAAACAGCCAACGTCCTATATCATGTCACATGAAAGGACTGATCTTTACAGACCGGCTAGCGAACATAACTCCTAATGACGTAACGATGACGTAATTTGAACTAAATGCAAGGTTCAAACGGTTAATTGCGCCACGTGAATACCCTATTATCTTCGTAACTGTTTCGGATTAATCTAAAAACAGATTAATAGCCTACGTAGGCTATTAGGGAAATACCCAGCTTTTTTCTGATAAACGACCACATATTTTTGCAAAACTACTTTGCGGCATATTGTATTCAAATAGTTTATTAGAGGAAATAAAAATAATTAAAATCGGTGACATGAAAAAAAACATCGATACCTTCCTTCAAAAGATGACATAATTTCTAAAGGTTTCATTACAAAATTATCCTATTTTTCGAAACTTTTGATTTTACAAGCGAACTACATTCAACGCATAAATAACCTCGATACATACAAATAATTAGATCGTCAGTTTTGATTAAAAGACCATAGATTCGAAAGGACAGCGTGTATCTTCACGTCACTCTTTTCTTATGAATATATCTGCAAATGCAATACAAATCTCATATCGGTAACCTCCGATGAAACAAATTATCAACTAAATTGAGCATAAATACATACGATACTTGAAACACGCCGTATAAGTGATATGGGCCGTACAGCTTCGTATATATTAAATGGGTCCGTAGGGAATTGCATAGACGATATTAACTTATTTTGGTATTTTTAAGGATAAAATGCTATAATCTGTCATTTATACTAACATCAATGTATTAAATATTGATTTTGTGAAGCTATTTGTGATTTCAAATATACTGGGACAAACCTAACCTATTGAATGCACATTATTATCAACACTATTTGGTGTACGACGCATGGGCGCGCTCTTGTTTATATCCTGCCCTGATACTAAACGAGAATGTTGATTTCCGAGTGGTTGTTGATTTCGTGACAATCGATAAAGATTATTTAGTGACGAGTAAAGGCATTCACCCTCGAGACGCTGGTTATATCCGAGATTAATGTCATATCTTCGATAGGCTGATTTGACCTACCTACCAGATGGATGGAAACGCCGAATTAGGTCATGGTTTTCTCAAGACGTCTACCGCAATTTCTGCGCTTCCTGTTAATGGTTATAATTTGATTGCATGTCAAATACGATTTGTCTTGTACAAAAATTGTGTTTGTACCGCCCTGGCCCGGGCTTTCCCCAATTTAGTAAAATAATTTTTTGAACCTATTTTCTGTCATTCTCGCACCGAACCTTCTCGCGTTGAATGCGATATAAGGAAATATACGTTTGAAATATGTTCAACTTTGAAGCCCAGGCGAATTAAGGCATATATTTTCTAAAGATACATGAAGATCTCTTAGTTACATACCCATATGAAGCAGAGAAAAGATTATTTACATTACATCATGCGTAGTCAAAAATGTTCGACCTAAACCCTATTTTTTTTTCCTAGATGATATGTACGAACGTTTTATTGTATGGATTGAGGTTTATTTATTTTAGTATTCATTTAAAATTTCAGCTGGGATTTAAAGTTCAATAATTTGTATAATCAAAGCACTGAAAGTACCTCTGATGAGAAACAAACCAGATTTATACAACTAGAAGTTACTTTCTACCCAATTAACTCTGTCTTCTGAATTTGCTATGGTGATTTAAAAACTTCTTTCCAGAGCTTGTTGTGCAACACTGAGAAGAAATATTCTCTAATGGCTATAAATATTGGGAAAATGTTCATATTTCAAAACACAATTCACCTCAGATAATTTATTCCATGATTCTTTTAAGTAACCTGTGTGATATGAAGTAAATTGTAAGAAAATATTACCTAAATGCAAGATCCAATCACACTAGGCTTTAAAAATAGAAATCACTAATACAGGATTAAATAAACAAAAATACACACACAGAATTTACTTTTAAGCGGATCAATCTCATTTGATCAGTCAAGGGCCAACAGACTTCAGTTTATGTTTAGTAATGAATACCAGACAGTCTGTCTGTTGTCGCAACTCTAAGGCCCTTCAGGGCTTTGATTAAGCTTATTAGCCCATTCTCACAATATGACACTTTCTTTTTTACGCCCTTCCAGAAAATATGATATGGGAAGCAAATGTGTTAAATGGAGCAATTTCTTCATTTTCTACAATGTTTTATTACCCATAAAGTTGAAAAAAGAACTTTATATTGTCATCTTCAACTCTTTTCGATTTGGACAAGTCTAAAATTTGGTCATCTGGTAATAGGTTAAAAATTGGAAGTATAAACTCTAAAGCCAAGGATGGTATTTTCATGGGTGGAATTTTGTGACTTTTTTATCTGATGTTTATTACTTACCTCGATCCTTTATAACGTTGCAGCCAAGGTTCACCCATCTGCATACAAAACTCATGCTGCAAAATAACTTATTACAATACCCAAAGGTAGTTATTGCTAAAGTACTCTAATATTCAAATTTCAAACAACTGAAATGACTCAACAGTTTACCTATTCACATAAAATCCCTCTTTTTACGCAATGAAGAAAAATACTTATAGAAAATATTGTAAGAAAAGTAGAAATTACTTGTTACAAGCAGTGTATTCTTTTCTGACGCTATTTTCTACCCTACATGACACACATTTTCCCATTTAAAAAAAATAAAAATTTTGTCTTGACTTCTTTGAATTTGGACCAGTCTTAAATTTTATTGTCATTTAACGAGTTTTAAGATAGATATTTATCCAGGTCTGAGGATTTGTATATTTTCAACACCTTTTGTGTGGCCTAAGTGTTTGAAATATGGCAATTTTCGGGACCTTCAGTCCTTTGATATTTAACAGCGGCGATCAGTCAATCGCTCGAAATGTCATTTATTAAGCTTGATATTAATGACACTTAATTATCTATTTCAGATAAAGCTAAACTAGAGATAACAAAGTGCTTCAAGTTGTTGACACAACCATGTATTGTACGTTTTCTGGGAAAATCCCGAGAAATAGACATGCATGGTATTTTTAGACAGTGTATATGTTGTATGACAGAAACTGACAGTATTGGTAAGTAGGTTTTCCTTTTAGGAAGTCCACAGTCCTCTAATTTCAATCTGATAAAAAAATTCCTATCATCGATGGCTCTATCTCTAGCAGATCTGACGATGTTCTGTGATGACTACATCAATTGACCCGTTATCCGTCTCCCTGTTGGTTTATACATAAGTTACCTATTTACCAAGGTTACCTAACTATTCGCCAGCCTTAATAGATTTCCCATAGATTACCTACCTACGAAATTTCCTTCCTATCTACCTACCTTACTACATACCTAGGCTACTTCGAACCGTCCTTAACCGCCGTCATAGCGCAGTCGGTAGCGCGTCATACTCCTAATCTTCAATCATGGGATGTCATCGGTTCAATCCCCGGCGGCGGCACATATCTTTTCTTACAATCGTCTCTCACCAAATGGATGGATAACCGTAAACCTACTCGATAGCAGCCGGAGGCTAGGAAAAGATGTAATGGTAGCACCGGTGTGAGAAATACAAGGAATCCATTGTTAGGTTCTCCAGCCGCCGCACTATGACTGAAATACTGTTAAAAGCGGCGTTAAACACCATTCAATCAATCAAACCGTCCTTAGTTGCCTACCTTCCTAGGTTAGCTGTTTACATACCTAACAAACCAACTTTCCTACTTAGTTTACCTAACTACCCACCTATTAACCTAGGTCTTCTGTCTACTTACTTAGGTTACCTATCTACCTTTCTACCTAGCTGTCTGTCGACTTGGGTTACTTGCTACCTACCTACACGCACCTTCCTACATATATTACCTTCCTACTTACATACCATTCTACGTGCCTGCAAATGTACCTACATAGGCAGATAGCTTATTTATCTACCTAGTTGGGTTACCTTTTTGCTTACCTGCCTATCTGTTTTAATATGATCTGCAGATCATTATTTGAAACAAGAAACGCATTTTGCCAAGCAATGTCAAATTATTTTAACTTTCATACCATTTCTAGTAAAAGGCTTTAAAAAACAAGCTTCTTCAAATAGCAATATCATTCCTCAAGTTTATAAAAACCGAATGCAACCGTTAAGCATTTTAAACAGTTTAAAGAGAATCAATGAAAACAGTGGACTGAATTGTGTCAAGAATTTTGTAATAAAATTTCCATTAGACCCCCTTTCCAGTGAAACTTAACAAATCAGACCCAATTACAAAGGAACAATCCTAATGATAGATAGTTTATAAAACGTACAAAATGTTAACCGAATGCAACTGTTAAGCATTTTAAACAGCCGATGATAGTATATTAGTTACGACAGGCAGAAACAAAAGGTTGAGAAAAATATACATGTGAATATTTGATATAGGTAATAGATGCGTATCTATTCGGCTTTAGTCTCTTTGCGTTGTGTTGGCAAGCTGACCAGAATCGACTGATTCCTCAGACCCAAGATAAGTATACATGCCGTATACATTTCATTCTATGTAATCTGCAGATGACGACGTATTTAGACAGCTGTTAATGGACAGTGCCAAACGTTATGGCCTGGAGCTGACCGACAAACATATAGACTGTCCCAAATTGTTGGAGGAGTATGTTAACAAACTAGGAGAAGGGGAAAACGCAAATAGTAGGTGCATTTATTTTTATGCTGTATCTTCAATCTGTTGGTATTTGTTACAGCCAATCTACTAATTATGCTATTGCGTCAGATTCAATAATAATGACTACCGTTTCAGTTTTTATATTTCTTAAACGAATATTTGCAAATCTTTTATTCGCGGATCTCGATTTTGACGATTAGAACTTTAGCATTTTGTTTTCTTCAGTCAAACTAATTTATATTGCTTGAAACAAACTGCCTCGAAGGCCGAGTGGTATAGGTACTTGACTCATGATCTGAAGGTCACGGGTTCGAGCCCCACTGTCGTCGAGGTATGTTCATGGGCAAGACACTTAATAGCCAGCACCAGTCAACCAAGCTGTAGAATTGGGTAGCAGTGGGGTTAAGCCACTGCCTCTCTTTCAGGGACGTGAAAACATCTGGTTTGTGAGTTCGAGAGCGATTCTATAAGCTGAAAGCTTTCGTCACAATCGAACTAAAATAACTTAGTATAAACTAAACTAAACAAACATCGTCTCTTTTCTTGCAGTGTTTACAACATAATCTTTGTTTATACTCTCTTCGAATCGTATTCTACAACATTTTGTACCTTTTGGAATAGTCGTCGCCAGGTTAAAAAGTCCAAGTTCTTTATATACCTCCACCTTGCAACACGTTGAGGTTGTTATGATATGTTTCACCATTTTTCTTGCAGAAAATTTACTTGGGTGTGAAAAGGAAGTTTGGAAAATTGTGCCATTTAACATTGTAAATAAGGCAAGAAGTTTTGTTTTATTTTTTTCAATTTCCATGTATTGCTTTCCAATTGACCAATCGAGGTAGCCAATCAAAGATTCAATCGAGTAGGCAAATCATTATTTAGACCGAAAGAGAACTGAAATCCGACATGGGCCGACGTTTATGTAAATCATTTTTTGTTGGTTTGGCGACTTAAACGCTGTAACTATAGCTTATTCAAGCTGTAGTTAAAGATTTTAATTTCATTAACTAAAATGTGTCCTTTGCAATTTCCTTTAATTTGAACGTTCAACCAGCCTTAATTTCTGTCGACTGATAATTGGTTAATAATATGTTTTTTTCTGTCGCATTTTCATTTGATTTAAGTTAATTGTTATTTTTCAGCATTTCACAACTTCGATTATATATATTACAATTTACGCGAAGTTCTAGCTATTTCCTGTGATTGGATGAAAAGTAAACTATTTAAGGGGTATGAAAATATACATACTATTCCAAAAGTACCAGAAAATACTTTATATGGTAAGTGAAGTAAGTGAATCAAGGAAATTTAATCAAAAGATAATTATCTATTTATTACCCGCCATGTAATGGCGAGGACCAGCCTATATGAGTGTTTTGCGTGTCGGTGTCTATTTCTTATCCAGAGCATATTTTCTACATTTATAGATGGATTTGAAAATAACTTTGCGCAGTTGTTTCCCTTGTAGATTACTACTGTCATGCCTAAGATTGTTCTGGATACTCCAAAGTTCAAGGTCAAAATTGAAGGTCATGTGACAAGCACTTAAAGCCGGGACTCCCTTGTCTGTGACCTAATTCTAGTTTCTGTTTATTTCTTGAATTTGACAGAATGAAGATTCAGAAAATGAGCTGTGACCTAATTCTAGTTTCTGTTTATTTCTTGAATTTGACAGAATGAAGAGTCGGAAAATGAGGAAGAAGAAGATACACTTTCATTAAATACTGGTTTCATTGCCCAAGCAAGCGACCAGGATGACGAGATTAAAATGTGTGCGCGATGCAACAAATCTAAGCAATCAACAGACAACTATTTGAATATTCATACTCAACCAGAAATATCCTCGAAACCTGTAAATATTGATCAGAATAACATTGATTATTGTACTTGCCGCCCAAAATTGAACGATTTGAAAGTTACCGATAGTATAGAAGACAACACTGCCGTTGCCGAAGTATCTGACAATTTGTTTATGAAAACATCAGCTTTTATGAGAACATCGCTTGATCATTCTGATAAACTTTCTCACTTTACTGATGAGGCAGCATCGAAAAATAGTTCCCCCTCATCGCCGGAATATCAAGCCACCTTGCCTAAATCACGCAATGTTTCTCCAGATTTATCAGATGAAAATCAGTTCATTTTACGTGCCAATAGTCAAGACGAAGATACTGATGTTAAGTTTGGTCGACTGTCATTGAATAGTCTGTTAAATTCTCCGTTTACAAGAAAACAGTTTGGGTCAGATGAGCGTAGTGTTAAACAAAGCAATGTGGGTTTACATCAATCTGGTGAACATAACAAATCAACCGAAGTCAACCATTTAGAGATTGGAAACAATTTAGACGAACATATTCCCAACTTTGATACCCTCCTAAATGAAACAGATAATTCCAAACAAGTGCTCTCTTGTACAAAAATGAAAAAGCTTAAGAACGAAGAATCTTATATGGAAGGTAATCACGTGAGTTCGGCAGCGAACCCCGAAACAAAAGTTGGTGATCTAGACTTTGAGACTCTCCTTGACTCAACCGATTCTGCCAAGCTTCTCCGGCTAAGTGGCCCGGACGTGAGTTCAAATCCAGCCGGAGTAGAAGCACTTTCTGTAAACTCATCAAACCAGCTTGCCATGTCGTACACAATTAATCAACTCAACTGCCATGCATCTGGTGACACCAGCGGGACCAAAGATGATACACATTTGATCACATGACTGATCGTGGGATCCACCGACCAGTCATATCATTAATTTAGACTTGAAGTGAAGTTTGAATTCTAACTTTGGGCAAATTTCATTTGAAACATTTTTTTTTGTTTGACGATTTAGACGTCGTAACTACAGATTATTTAAGCTGTAGTTACAACGTTTAGGTCGCTGTTTTTATGACGAAGTGGATCTTTCTGTCGGATCAGCTGGCTGGACTAGCGAGTTCAGTTGCCGTGGCAAGCGATCCCTTAATTGACCAATCACGGCTGTCAATCAATTTACCAGATGACCAACGAAGTCATTCATTGAAACTAGAAATGTGTTTTGAACTCCGACATAGGCCTCCGTATTTGTTAACCTTTTTTTTTTTGTTTGTTTCGCGACTTAAACATCGTAACCTCAGATAATTCAAGTTGTAGTTACGAGCTTTAGGTCGCCAACCAACCCTTTCATTTTTCGTCAAATTCTACTGACTGTGAATTTTGCAAAATAACGCCGTTTAAAATTGAAGCGGGACCACCTGTCGGAGTCAATAGGCGGGACCAACTGAGTGAACGGGTCGAGCCAATGAAAAGTCAATTGTTACAAGAACAAGACGACAGAATATCAATTCAATGGGCTTGGTTCTTTATTTAACACATTCCAACACGATCCCGCTTTTATCGCCATTTAGAAAACAACTTCGAAAACATTGTTGAAACTGAGGTAAATACTTGCTACTAGTAATTTCTTCATTATCCTCCATGCTTTTTACCCCAAAGGTCAACGACTTTTATCAACTAAAAATGTTCATCTTTAATCCTTTGAATTTGAACTAGACTAAAACTTTATACCCTGGTGATGCATTTAAAGGAGCATATATTATAGCCGATTGCCACATAATGACGCTTAATGACGCCCTAGCGAATTTTCTTTTTCAAACATTTTTTAGCTTTAGATGCCTTACTTTTGGCCAAATCTTCATGAAACTTGATTTTTTAGGACATAAGAATGAACCCTATTGATTATAGGAAAGTTCTATTGGAAAACACGGGAAAATGGGCCTTAATGACAATTTCTGAAACTGGTTGTAGTTAGTTGGCTAAAGTTGATTTCTTTTTAAAAGCAGATAATTCAGGTGAGCGATTAGGACCATCATTGTCCTCTTGTTTTATCTTTTAGGGTAGAAAACATTGTAGATAGTGAAGAAACTGCCCTAGCGTATCTGTCAATCAAAGAACCAATCAGATGAATAATTTAGATCGAAAATGAACTAAGAACTCCGGCATCGGCTAACATTATTTGAAGCACTTCTGTCGGTTTGACTTCTTAAACATCATTACTAAAGCTAATTCATGCTGTAATTACGGCGTTAAGGTCGCCAACCAACAATATCGGTTTTTGTTACATGGGACTGGCCATACATTTTGCAAGAAAACACCAAATCAAAGTACTGAAAGTACTGTAAGCTAGCAAAGCATTGTTTTGTTCAATTATTTTCTTTATCAAACGTTATCATGATAAGGAAACGGGGTTAAAGTAACCAAGGAGTTAACCCGTTCCCACACTATCCCTCCTTCTTGCGCCCCTCAAAAAATAGTTGTGGAAAACATATGGAAAATGAAGAAATTGCTTGTTCAAAGCAATTTCTTCATTTTCCACATTGTTTTCTACCTAAAGAGATAGATAATTTAGAATTTTCAACAATTTGAAATTGTCGTCTGCAACCTCTTTGAAGACTCTGATCAGTGTCATTTTGAACACGGTGTGCTAAACTGAGCTGAAATACCCCGGAGATGAACTTGCAGGCAGAGTTTGAAATATTTCTGAGATACATAAGAACTACTTTTTTATGGCGTTGGTATTTAATGGATTTAGTGGTTAAGCCTCCAGTGGCGGTTTGCACTCGTTGAACTTTGATACGACCCCAATTTTTTGTCTGTTAACTCAAGCTATCAAAGCTGACGCTTTGCTAGCTAAAAACGGGGCTGTTTAATATGGCAGTGGAATTTCCTGTCGGAGTCGGTGGACATGGCCAATGAAGTTAACGTGTGGGGCAAGCGATACGTCATTTGTTTATTAGACAGGCAAACTCTCCCTTTTCTACATTGTTTTAAGCATTTTTCTTGAAAGCTGAATTGTATGGGCAGGGGTTTAGAATATCTATTTCTAATTTCTGGTACATGTTTTTAGAACATTATTTGGGAAAAGTCTGAAAATATTGAGACAAAACCTGAAAAAGGAGATACAAATATAATATATATCTGTGACCATTGTACATCCAATCATTTATTATCAATATATTTTGGTCGTAGGACAGTCATCAAAACTGCTGGAAATATTAGAATTGCTGCTGGCAAACAAATAAATCTAAGCACTGATGCCGGACCGTGTTTATCGTAAATAGTTCCAGCAAAATTTAGATAGAAAAACTGTCCTAAATTACCTGCTATAATGATAACAGCCAAACTCTTCCCTTTTATTTCAAAAAGACTGTTACCATAAGAAATTACGAGGCCAAAAAGAGGAGCCATTAATAAACCCTCTATGACAGTCAAGACCCAGAACAATTCTAAACTGTATTCGGCGTAATAATTCATGAAACAAATCGACCCAAAATGGAGGACAACATTTATCACCAATAATGCCCTAATTGTCACGTAACGTGCTAGTACGGATATAATTAATCTACCACATGTAAAGCTACACCAGAAAACGGTATTTATGTAAGATGCTTTATTTTTTGTCAACTTGTGAATGTCGATTGAAATCGTTCGTATGAAATTTCCAACCATTTTCTCGCAGCCCGCGTAGTTGAAATAGTACACGAAAAACAAAACGAGTAACGCTATTCGAATTATTTTCTCGTTCGTATTTATAGGCTTTTGTTTTTCCTTGTCTGTATCTGTATGTTTTGTAATGTTTGTCATTGGACCTAGATATGACACGCAGAACAGCATTGACAATAAACATAAATAAACTGAAACTAACACATAAGGCACGTGCACTCTGGTTCCAGTTTGTACAGTATAATCCACAGGTGAAGTGGTATTCTGGGTCCCGGTGTTTGAAAGAAATGGTGAACACAGTAAAGGCATAATTAGCGCACCAATTCCATAAAACATAAGCATCAGCTGAAACACTGTAGAACTTCTTTCTGCCCATAGTCTTAGAACTGATCTGGTACCCACTGAAGAAACAAGAAAATACGTATCGCGTTTGATATCATAGATAATTTATTTAGACCGGAAGTGAACGTTGAACTCCGACATTAGTCGACATTTTTGTGAAGCACATTTGTTGGCTTGGCTACTTAAACGTCGTAACTACATCTTATTAAATCTGATGTTGTGAGATGTAGGTCGCCAACCAATCGTTCTTCTTTTTTGTTACAAGTTACTTTCAATAAATCTTGCAAAATAACGTCGTTTAATATCTAATTGGATCTTCGCGTTGGAGCAGAGTGGGCGTGGCCAGAGTTAAGTCAGTTGGGCGAATATGTCGTCAGGAAATAGAATGAGACTTTATATATCAACAGTTAACCATATTCAAAGATTTGCTGACGTAATATAAACACACTTACACAGTAAACAATCTTCTTATTTCAATCATTTGTTTCTATGAACGAAATGCAAATTATGGATAGATAGAAACAGATTTGTACAAGGAGGTGCTTTCGTCTTGTATAAATACGTCGTGATTTCGAACCCCGACTCGGTCAACAACCCTTCTAGCTCTGAATAAAAGTGATTGTGACTGTAGAGTACGGTACTTACAAATGTTCATAACACAAACGGTCAGCCCTAGAATGAAATACGCATACCAAGTTGATTCGACATCAGGAGCAAAGGGAACATAGGCTAACGCAAGCCCGGTAACCGTTGTCAATACCGCCAGGAAGATATCTGATTGGCTCTCATATTTCTCGACCAAAGCTCCACCTAGCAACGTTCCCAGAATGCCCCCGATTCCGCGACCCGCCATTGCGCTTGTCAGAGATTCATAGTCTGTCTTGTAGAGAAGTTTCAGATCTGTTAGTGTTGGTCCGGATATTTCAGCAAATAATCCCTGAAACGTTCCAAACAGCTTTTGACAAAAATTTGCGTAATAAGATTTCAAGAATGCAGACGGAAACAGATTGAATATACATGACTGTTAAATTAAGTAGGCAAGGAATACCAGGAAGCCGCTATATGTCTAAAATACTGTTAAAACTGTAAAAAAAAAACCATTCAATCAATTAGACGTTGTCTAATCGCCAATAACATAGTTACGACATCTTCATACAGTTATACATCCTGAGACATTTATACATGCATTGGATATATTACAGTAAAAAATTAAGGTCTTCTATGTTTAATTAGAAAAATGAATCGAGTCAAAAATGGCTCCGCTCAAAAAAAATTTCACATTGATATTTTTTTACGGAAATTTAAGATATTCTCACAACCCTAGTATTCAAGCACTTGTATAAACAAATTGAAGAGACAAATTACAAAGGCATCACAATCTTTGTTATTTATGAAATTATGTACTTATACCGTGTCATCCTGAGCCCGGAATATTCCGGTTTGGGCAAGAGGTATAGACAAAGATCTAGGTCTACACCTCCTGCTTGTACTTTTCCTCTCGGAGAAGTTATGAAATTGATTTTCAAAAGAAATATTGATAATTTACAACACGTACTATCAGTGCTCTCAGCCCTTTGATTTTAATGCAATTCCTTGAAGGATTTCATGCAGCTTGAGAAGGGTTAAAATATGGACGCGTAACCTCACTGCCAAAAGGTGATAAATGACGCTAAAGACGGTATCTCCACTTTCTACAATATTTACCCTCTTTGGTAATTTTACGGTCCTGTGTGGTTAAAAACCCATTCCCACACAATCACGCTTTTTGAAGCCCCAAAGAACAAAAGTTAATGAAGTCATTGTGGAAATGAAGAACTTGCTTTATGCAAGCAATTTCTTCATTATTCATGATGTTTTCTACCTCATTCTCTTCCCCTCCCCCTCCGCCCCTCCTAAAAAAGAGGGAAAGAAATCAAATCATCGACTATAAATTGCTGTCTGCAACATCTTTGAATTTGAGCATGAAAATTTCTTCCATTTAAGATAAAAGTATTTAGAGTTCGAACGTACTTCAAAGTCGCCGTGTATTCTCCTGCAAATTCTTCATTAATAATTTCCAAACTGAAGCGTTTGTTGTAAACACATATATTTTATTCATATGGTATATCAGTAATCTTGTCTTTGATGTAACATGGTACATATTTTTGTGAATATTTTAAATGGGATCGGAAAGCTTGAAATTATTGACATGACTTGACCTTTATGCAATGAATAAATTAGCTAAGAATAAATTTGATCTCGCCGAAAGTCGTGCGTTTACGAGTTATTTCGTCCATATCCGGAGAAATTAAATGTGCAAATTCTAATGTTTGTATATCAGCCTTATTCCTCAGCAGATAATTGGTTGAGTTGTATACTTCGCAAAGGCCTGAAGCAGTCAACACGGGTTCAAAACTACCAAGAAACCATTATTGATTGATTTTCAACGCTTTTTTTCCTTTTCTTGGTAAAATGCGTGTCAGAGAAAGTGCATCTGCACGATATCACATCACAGCAATACAATGTATCTGTAAGCGAATAAAGAGTTACAATAGTATCATTCAGTGACTATTGTAATATCTTCCAATAACAGCTGAAGCGAGTTTGGAGAACGACGGTACAGTATCAAGAATACGTGAAAAATCGACGAAACTGTTTCATGTAGTAATATGCCTGTTATTCTCTGACAATTAATCAAGCGCGTAATTATGCAAATAGAGGTCACTGTCTGTCAGGTCCATAAAATCTTACAATAGATATACCGACATTTGTTAAATTATATATATAACTTTCGGTTTTCTGTAAGATCGGTTGCATGTGGAAAAAATCGCACTTGACAGTAAAAGAACTGTTTCGAAAATATACTCATAGGGTACAAATTGGATGATGTCATTTTCTGGATAAATGATGTCACGCCAAAAATATTTTAGTGATTGGTATTATTATTATCATTATCATAATTACCATTATTATCTTTTTAACCCTTTCCTGTAAAAACACGGGATTTTACGTTGCTGTTATTTTATACTTGAGAAAACATTTTGGTAAAAGAAGAAATTGCTTGTAACAAGCAATTTCTTCATTTCCCACAATGTTTTCTACCCTATTCAATGGTAATTATTCAAATTAAATCCACTTTAAAATATCGACTGCAAAACCTTTGAATTTGGACAGGTCTAACATTTCAAAAAAGGAAAGGGTTAAACAAGGTTATTTTCAAACAACGGTCGTAGGTTTCTTGCAACCTTTCATAGTATATTCTAAATAAAATATTACAATGCAGTATTGACACTAATCCCTGTATTAGTTTCTCACAGGGCCGGACAATTTAATATTTATCGAGATAGGGTCGGACAATTTAATATTTATCGAGACAGGGTCGGACAATTTAATATTTATCGAGACAGGGACGGAAAATTTAATATTTATCAAGACAGGGTCGGACAATTTAATATTTATCGAGACAGGGCCGGACAATTTAATATTTATCGAGACAGGGTCGGACAATTTAATATTTATCGAGACAGGGTCGGACAATTTAATATTTATCGAGACAGAACATTTTTTTTTCTACGCAGCTAATAATGATACTTAAGTGATTATCAAACAAGAAATATCGATACCAACCGAAAAGTACGGAAACCTGTTTCCGCCTTTCACTTTTCGACCTACGTAAAGTAGGAAGTAGGCGTTCTAACTTCGATTTTTTTCTAGTAAAAATGATAACACGAAAAGTGACCGATTTGAGCAATCGCGGATGTCAATCAAGGAATAAACCGACCAATCAAATAATCTATTCAGCACGGACCTGAGCTTATCAACTCGGACCGGTGCCATTTTTGTTTATCTTTATTGTTGGTTTGGCGATTTAAACGTTTAGTCACCAACCAATTATTTTACTTTTTTGTTACATCACCCTGGCCATAAATTTCGCAAAATAACGCAAAAATCGAAGCGGGACTTCCTGTCGGGGTCGGTTGCCGTTGCCAACAACGTAAATGGGCGGGGCCAGCGACAGGTCAATTGCCATAAAACTTTCGACTGTTCAACCTAACGTTTGACTAGAGAAGTTGAAATTAGGAACTACTAACTGGAACTACTAACTTTAACTTTTCGCAGGCATCTTTCGGGTCGAATAGTAGGAAAGAGGAAATATTTTCCCCTTGACAATTGTCATATTTTGTTCGACTTTTCGATGTAAATAAAACATAGAAAACGAAAACTTTTCGACCTCCCCGAGAAGTCGAAAAGTTAAAAAGTCGGTAAGTCGAAATAAATCGATTTTTTCTTTTTAGGAAATAATATCGAGGAAAGTTTCTTCCTTAGCACTTCTAAACCGGAGTAGGATGAAAAAATAATGTGTCACCGAGATCTTACAGGTTACACCCTTGTCCGTTCTTTTTTTCATCAATTAAAAGCAGAGTTAAAAGGGTCAGTTTTGGCAATACTCCTTTTAACAAGATTCAAGCTTATTTCATCTGAGCGTTCAGTTTGAATTTATGCTAGGACAATGATACCATTAGCAATACAATTTTCGACAAGTTTACATTGAACACAACAACCACCGAAATTCGGGACGTCCTTACCGGGAGCGGGGGGGGGGGGTATTTCAAGCCTCATCACTTAACAACAGAAAGTTCTTAGCAGCAGGTGTCTGCCATTGCGCAGAACAGTATTTTAGACTTCTAGCTACCGCAAAGACTCGACAACACCATGTCAAAAGGGAAAAAAAAAATAAAATTTTAACGGAACTACTCTAAAGTGATCGACATGCTCAAATTTTACTTTTCCACGAATAAGGCGTCTATTCTATAGTTTTATGCTTGATTTAGCCTCGTCGGTCCTTGACTTTATATTACAGAGGACAGCTAGCAGATATTGACGTACCCAAACTAATCAACTTTTTCGTAAGTGGAAAAAGACGGATCCTCTGCTCTAGCTATAATCGCTAAAAATCGATCATTTATGGCCTATGATTTTCGGTCTGAAAAGGCAGAACGACGAATGAGGATAAAGCACTAAGGAGGTTATGGTAGGGTCTGACAGGACGATATTGTTGCTGTTGTTCTTGGTGTTAATGTACAATAATAACTCGGTTAATTTATCCCACTAATTTGAATAGCAGCTGGAAAGGATGTAACGGTGGTATTGGTGCGAGGTATACCAGGACTCCTTTTTTAGGTGCTCCAGCCGCCGCGATATGACAGAAACATTGTTAAAAGCAGCGCCAAACCCTATAAAAACAAATACATGTAAATTAATTTATCCCATAAAATATTAGTCCTACTGAACAATTATTCCCACCAAGAAAATTCCATTAATTTCGAGTTTTCATTTTTTCAACTTCTCGGAGTGTCGAAAATTAAGTGTTTTTTTTTTTTATATTTTGTTTGGATTCCTATCCTGTCTGCTAAATTGAAAACTCGGGAAAAAATATCAAGGGAAAAACTTTCACTTTTCTATTTTTCGACCTAAAAGTTGTATGCTAAACGACAAAGTTAGTAGTTCCTAAATGTCCACTTTTCTAGACAAATGTGAAGTCGAAAAGTCGTAAATTTTATATGACAATTGTCAGGTCAAAAACTTCCACTTTTCGACTTTTCGCGGTAAAATAAGTGTGCCTTATTTCTAATTTTAGAATTCCTCTTAGGTCGAAAAGGGGAAGGCGGTAACAGGATTCCATAGAAAAGCATAAAAGAAATGGAAGGTATTCAACTTGATAATTTTGATATGAATAATCTCCTCGATGAGCATACGTTGTTACGAGTTGAAAAACGTGTCAGAAGAAAGACATTTTACACACATAACAAGGCTTTGAGATATTTTTCATATAAAAAAAAAACCAGTTGATTATTTGTTAATTATATTCCAAACAGCTTTATTTTAAGATACTTAGAAATTTATAGTGCCAGGAACGAAAACAGTTTGGACGAAATATACATTGTACGTAAGGCACCGGGATAATTCGTACATTGACTTTGACAAGAACAGAATCAATGGATAGAGTACTTTTGATCACCCAGTCTCCTGACTTGTTCGTACAAGCCTACTCAAGTAAGTTAGGTGTGAGTGTTTGTCACAGTATCTGTTATATCTCCAGTATTCGATCCATGCCAAAATTTTACGGGAACTAATGCATTTTAAGTCAGTCAGAGATTACAAAGATATTCAGGTTCGTTGTCCTTCGTTGTCTGCGCATGTCATATTCTCCGAAGATTGACCTGTCTTCGGGACCGTATCACTTATCCAGATTGGGATAAATATTACTACGTCGTACGCATAACTCGATATTATATCGCCCAAAAGTAGCAAGTGGATAATTGCAATAAAACCTACAATTGTGGAGAAATCAAACTTAACTGTCGCCCAAAATTAATTAGAAAAATGGTTATTTTAAATTGCTAAAGCATTCACGTCTTACATGTACTGCAAGAAGAGGCATCAAAAATTAGAAGCGTGCCTTCCATGGGCGCTGACATTTTGAATGTAGGTCGACGGAATCGGCCGAGTTGTCACGAATGACAATACCCAGAATGCTCAAATTAGATAGGTCAGTATTTGAAAAATGCTACCTATCGGAAGATAACGCGTTGTCCTTTAAAACAAGTTGTTAACAGGCAGGCAATTTCCTCATTTAGTTAAGAAAGTTTATTTCTTCTTATTTCTTTGTTTTTAACCCTTTCCTGTTTAATCCCTGATTTTTACGTACCTTTGATTTTAAATTCGAGAAAACATTGTCGAAAAAAAAAATGAAATTGCTTATAACAAGAAATTTCTTCTTTTTCCACAATATTTTCTACCTTATTGCTTTGCTACTTTTCAAATTAAGTCCACTTTAAATTTTTGTCTGCAAAATGTTTGAATTTGTGTCGGTCTAAAATTTTGAAAAACAGGAAAGGGTTCATTGAACCGTAGCTTTTAGAGTTGAATGTTAGGCTAGTTTGTGTTTCTCGTATTCTCCTAGGCCTATTTCACCATTGTTTCTACAGTAAAGCTTTTGATTCTGTAGCTTAAATTTGAAACCTCGTTGCGATTGCTTCTTCTCCTTTTTATATTGAGGACTTAGCCAAGAGTTAATTTAATTTGAGATCTAAAATTGACAATTGAATATTTAGGACTACACTCCAATTTGGGTGGGTGTGGGTGGGTGGGGTGTCCTTATTTTCGGAACGAAAGTTGATATCATCACTAGAGATCGATATCAATATTCATTTTATATAATATATATATTCCAAGATCGGACACGTCAGGGAAAGAAATCCGTAACCGACAGTGTCAAATACAGTTTCATATAAAGAAGTCTAAAATGACGCCATTTTTGTATTTGACGTCATAATTCAAATAAACGTTATCAGAATGGTAAAGGAGAAGGTAAAAACTTGTAAAAAAATAGATTTTTTTTTTATTATTTTGTCGAATCTACTTAACCAAAAATAGGAAATAAATGGAATATCATATTACGATTTCTTTTATCAATTTCATTTTTTCAGCAATTTCAGGCGCCCTAGTGAAACCTTTAAAAACCTTTAATTACAGAGCAAACCTCTAACACCTTTACACTTCCCTATTAAACCTTTAAAACGCCAAAATAGCCTGTAATTCTTACTTAAAACCTTTATATTTGCTTTTTTTTGTCTGCTAGGAGGCCTTGCAATTTGCAACTTTGAATTTGGCTCGAAGAAAGTCAGTAGAAACAGTTGAGTGAAAATTACAAAAGTAGACAAACAGAAAATGAAAATCCACGTACCATAGCTAGGTAAAATAAAACCAGAAGAAGTGAAGAACAAATTCTTCGTTCTTCTGTCCCCATCTTTTAACACTTGTGGTGTGTCCTTTATGTTGGTTTATCTATGCTCAACATGTGTTTATCAGCAAAGACGGAAATGTAGCTCCGAATGAAAGTGTTTTATACATATATTAATTAGTTTGTATACAGGTAAAGCTGATAATCATCGAAAGATGTAATAGATGTTACGTTTCAATACTGAAAGCTCCAGCTGACTATCGAATCATGTCACGTGACTAATATAGTTTGAGACATGTTATGGGTAAAGGGACAATCTTGAAATTCTGCATTCTATAGACTTACTACTAAAAACAAATAAAAAACATGCACAATGAAAAAATCTTCAAGTAATTTAATTTTTTTTTTCATCTATCAATATTCTGCTTTTGATCAGCTGATAAAGTCACTTCATACTTCAATGAAAAAACGAGCGCGTAACTGTTTTTTGTGCTTGCAGACACACACACACACACACAAAAAAAAGCCCCTTTCTCGCTCATGTTAATTTTTGATTACTTGGCATATCTGTTATGGTATCTTAAATTAGAAAGTTACCATTATCGCGATGACAATCAACAATACACAGACCAATCAATTCATACATTTAAGAGATGAAGAGAATATTTTTTGTTTTCATGGAGGTATGAACCGAAAAACATAATCACGCTGTATGAATACGGTTCATACCTCCATGAAAACAAAAAAAAATCTCTTCATTTCTTCTAATTTGATAGCATCGAGCGAAAAAAGCAAACACTTTACATATTTTGATACCTTTTGGTATGGGACTATTTTGTGCTGAAGCATACAAAATCGCTGCGTGCTCAAATTTATGTTCATGGAGTTATGATTTTATTTTGATAGACGAAACTAAAGATTAAATTATTTTGACTTGAACATCTCTCTATGCGAAAATGATTAAATGACATCAGAGTTTGGAGGATATCCGCCAAAAATAGAGACGAAAGCCAATATAATATGAGGCATTTCGTAGCAATCAATGCATTTTAAGGATCGCGATTGTCAAGCAGCTTCAATGGACCAATCAAATATTCATTTAGACCGAAAGTGAACTTTAAACTTCGACATTGGTCGAATTTTATGTGAACTATTTTTGTTGGTTTGGCGACTTAAATCTCGTAACTACAGCTTATTCAAGCTGTAGTTACGACGTTTAAGTCACCAACCAACCATTTTACTTTTTTGTTCCATGCTACTGGCCATAATTTTAGAAAAATGACGCCGTTAAAAATCGAAGCGTAACTTCCTGTCGAAGCTAATGGGCGGGGCCTAGGGAGTCAGTGGGCGGGGCCAGCGATTGATCAATTAGAATAAACGTTGGTCGATTATATACAAACTGTCGGTATCTATCTAAGAAACCGATAGACTTTCGACCAAACTGCGAATAAGCCGGGCCGAGTCTTTACTTAGCGCAAAGACGTTAATGTTAGATCGCTCGTCGCGCCCACCGAAATCAGACAGAAAAATCTACTTCGATATTAAACGGCGTTATTTTGCAAAATTTAAGACCTGTAATGTATAAGAAAAAGGTATAATGGTTGGTTGGGTACATAAACAACATGCTTCACATAAATGTCGACCAATGTCTGAGTTCAAAGTTCCCTTTCGGTCTTATTAAATGAATTATTTGGTTGATTGATTCTTTGATTGACAGTCGCGAGCTGTCAGTTGTTCGTACTGTAAGTATAAGGACTCCTATTTAAACTTACTAACGAAAATCTAAGAACAGAGAATTGTCCCGACTTGGGTTGGTCATCCTGATTCTTTTTTGATACTTTGGAATTATTGTCATTATTATTTTTAGTAGTAACTTAAATTGGGAATATTATTCTACGATAGCGATACAACATCTTGTATTTGCTTCGAGCTGTAGAGGAAAATTCTGATATTTCACGAGACCGAATGATGAAATAATGATAATCCATTTCTACAGGTATTTCCCGTCTTCTTTACCATTCTGGTTACGTTTATTTGCATTGTGACGTTAAATACAGAATGATAATGACGTCATTTTAGGCTACCTTATATGGAACCGTATTTGACACTGTCAGGTACGGATTATTTTTCTGACGTGTCCTATTTTGTCTGCGTGGAACGTTTATATTTTACTAAAAATGTTTGTCATTATTATACTATTATTGTCATTGCAAAACTTAACCAAAAAACTTAACATTGTCAGTTGCTACCAGCCTATTCAAGACACAATGCTCATATTTGGCATGATGATACGTCTACATAATAAGCATCTAGTCATGTCAAGGTCAAAGTCATGTGATAAAGTCAATGTCACATACAAAGGACAAACGTTTAGTCTTGTGGCGGGGGCATTGTGTTTCACAAATACATCTTGTTGGTATTATTATCATAGTCCCTTATTTCATGGCGGGTCTAAATAAGCTATATAAATAATGGTCGCGTGTGAGCAGAAATGAAAAATATATCAAGGACATAATTGAAATGGTAGCCATATATTAGAATGAATTTGCACAAAGAGTATACTACATGTACTTTTTCAATAAAAAAAATCGCAAAATGTACCACTACTTGCCTTCTATTTTTTATAGGACGTTTGATTTAAACGGATTTAACATGTTTGTTTTAATGGGATTTAACACGTTTGTTTCAATGGGGTTAAACAAAAACTTTAAAAATACTTTACTCATATCGCGGCAGCTGGAGCATGGGTTCCTGGAATTTCTCTCACCAGTACTGCTACTACATCCTGTCTGAGCCACTGGGGGCTCATCCCATTTAGCTTTACGATTATCCACCCATTTGTGGGAGACAAAGTCGGAAAGGGTATTTGCCGCGACCGGGGAGCAAATCCTTGACCTCATTATCAAGAGTCTGACGCGCTACCACTGTGCTATGAATAATAACAATAAATCAAAGCACAAAAAGTACTGTAAGCTAGTAAGGCATTGTTGATTTAAAAAAAATATTTCCCTTTTTTGGGTAGAAAACATTGTGGACATTGAAGAAAGTGCTTGTTACAAGCAATTTCTTCTTGTCTACAATGTTTTCCGAAGCTTTTTTTCTTGAGATGCTTAGAAAGCGGAATTGAATGGGAATTGGTTAAATAGCATGCATTCGACAGACTTCTCTACAATTTGAATAGAGTTTGCAATATTCCTGAAATACATAAGAGCTTTTTTTATGGCGTAGGCATTCCATGGATTTGGTAGTTACGCCTCCAGTGGAAGTTTACACTCGTTTAACTTTGAGAATACCTAAAAAATTTGTCTGTTAACTTAAGCTATCAAAGCTGACGCTTTGCTAGCTAAAAAGAGATCGACGGTAGAATAATAATAGTTCCTCAATTAGTTGAATCGTGCTTATTTATGTCTTTTTATAACTGGCTCATGTTGTCAATAAACAATAAATGATATGCTTTTAAGCTCACCTGATCACGAAGTGCTCATGGTGAAGTATTTTGATCGTCCTGCATCCGGCGTGCGTCTTGCGTCGTCCGTCGTGTATCAACAATCTTAAAATGGCATCTCCTCCCAAACCGCTGGGCGATTTCAACCAAATTTGGCAGGAATGTTCCTTGGGTGGTGCCGTTTAAAATTGCTAAAAGAATTGAAATCCGTTAAAAACTCTGGTTGCCATGTCAACAAAACTGAAACTGCAATGAAAACTTAAAAAATTATCTCCTCCTGACCCAAAAGGCGTAGAGCCTTGATATTTGGCATGAAGCATAGGTGCAGTGACCTCTTTAGAATTGCTAAAATCATCATCATCGGGTACCCATGGGCGGAGCCCCGGGAGGAGTTGAACTTGTATCGAAATAAAGCTGGATTTTTAAAACGACATCTCCTCCCTAACCGCTGGGTGGATTTCAACCAAATTTGGCAGGAATGTTCCTTGGGTGGTGCCCTTTTAAAATTGCTGAAACAATTGAAAATCGTTAAAAACTCTGGTTGCCATAACAACAAAACTGAAATTTCACTGAAAACTTTAAAAATTATCTCCTCCTGACCCAGAAAGCGTAAAGCCTTGATATTTGGCATGAAGCATAAGTGAAATGACCTCTTTCAGAATTGCTAAAATCATCCCCCTCGGGTACACGGGGGCGGACCCCTAGGGGATTGGGTTTAAAAAGAAATAAAGAAGGATTTTTAAAACGACATCTCCTCCTAAACAACTGGGCAGATTTCAACCAAATTTGGCAGGAGTGTCCCTTGGGTGGTGCCCTTTTAAAATTGCTAAAAGAATTGAAATCCGTTTAAAACTCTGGTTGCCATGGCAACAAAACTGAAATTTTAATGAAAACTTTAAAAATTATGTTCTCCTGACCCAGAGGGTGTAGAGCCTTGATATTTGGCATGAAGCATAAGTGCAATGACCTCTTTCAGAATTGCTAAAATCATCCCCCTCGGGTACCCGGGATGGAGCCCCAGGGGGAGTGGGGCTTATATAGAAATAAAGAAGGTTTTCTA
This sequence comes from Fragum fragum, assembly GCA_946902895.1. Classification (NCBI taxonomy): domain Eukaryota; kingdom Metazoa; phylum Mollusca; class Bivalvia; order Cardiida; family Cardiidae; genus Fragum; species Fragum fragum. The sequence goes on along the minus strand of OX336368.1, from coordinate 1,875,651 downwards.
AAACAACATCTCCTCCCTAACCGCTTGGTTGATTTCAACCAAATTGGGCAGGAATGTTCCTTTGGTGATGCCATATGTAAATTGCGAAAAGAATTGAAATCCGTTTAAAACTCTGCTTGCCATGGCAACAAAACTGGAATTTTAGTAAAAACTTTAGATATTATCTACTTAACCAAGAGTCTTGATATTTTGAATGAAGCATCAGTACATTGACCTCTTTGAGAATTGCTCAAATCACCAACGTCAGGCCCCCAGGGGCGGAGCTCCAGGGGGTAGGGCTTATATAGAAATAAAGAAGGATTTTTAAAACGACATCTCCTCCCAACCACTGGGCTGATTTCAACCAAAGAATTTAATCAGTTGAAAACTCTGGTTGCTATGACAACAAGAGTAAAATTGAAAAAAAAGAAGAAAAAACCCATCTCCTCCTGACCCAGAAGTTTGAGAATCTTGAATTTTGCATGAAGCATCAGTACATTGACCTCTTTCAAAATTGATAAATTTTAGAGTCACAGGGTGACTAGGTTTAAATAGAAATAAAGAAGGCAAGCCTTTCTAAACTATTTGGCCATTTTAAACCATTTTTTGGCTTGTTGATTTTAGTTAAATGTTAAAGGAGGTTTTCTCCCGTCTAGTTTGTATTAGGCCTTAAAGAAAAAAGAGCCTTATCTCAGGTGAGCGCCAGGGCCACTGGCCCTCTTTTTTATATATAGGGGAGACCGGGGCTATCTCTAACATTTATTCGATTTTCGTGAATAAAAAAATTCAGATACCTGTATAACCAAACCAAATTTATTTTCAAATAAACCCCATTAACAGGAGCAAATTATGATCATTCGTATTCGAAACGATCTTGATAACTTTTCTTATAAAATTGATTCACCATTGTAATTTTCTGTAACAGTTTGTCCCGCACTTGTGACAATGAGTTACAGGGAGCGGGGTAAACCGTTACATGAACTACTTTGAAGAACAGAACATTCGAATCTCGTGATTGAAACTCAAGTAAATTATAAATACGCAAGCTAAGTTATCTTCCTTGAAAAATAATGGATGTCAGAAAGGTGAGAACCCCTTAACTCGAGCTAGTGGGCGACATTCTCGGGATATCCAGCGAACGCATGCTCGCGTTAGTGCAGTAATAACGAGAAAGAAATTAGAAGAAGACAGACCGAGCCGAGGGGTGGAGACGAGCCGCCGCATGAACTCGAGTAAGCGCAAGCTCGAGGGAACGCAAGGCCATTGTTTTCATATGTAGTGTAACATACGAGAAAATATATCCGAGTCGTTAGTCACAGGTAGGTACAAACGTTTATTTGTGTAGCAATTTCCCATTGTGATCTGTAACCCTGGAGTAATCAAATCACTGGTTTGGAGATATTGATCAAGCGTCCAAACAACGTTATACGATCGCATATGGCCAAGTACAAATAGATTTCTGATCCTACATCTGTACTTTTGGCACATAGAGTTGGACTTTAGTATTGAACACAAAATGGTTTTTCAGAATGTCGAATGTTTATGTCCAAGATTTTAGTGTTAGAGTTCTGTGGGGCGACAGCAATGGTAGAGGAGACAATGCTACAAACGCATTTTCTTGTAAATGACAGGACTTAAACAATGTACGGTGTGAAATAATTGCTGCGGTATACTGTTACAGTGTAGCAACATGCCCCTCGCTTTATAAAATTTTACGCCAAACGCCTTTTAGGACTTTGTGTAAACGTTTAGGTAGCGGATCAAATCTTTACATCTCATTTCTTAACAGGGACATGTAAAAATTTCCAAAATATCAGATGATTTTTCATAAAGCTGTCAATATTAACATTGTTGTGGGTTTGGTGTTTTTGTGTCGTACTTTTACATTGAATATCTTTTTCCCTGGAAGTCTGTCAAAAAAGCATTGCATGGTAAGGATGAGATGTAATATGGTGTAAAATTGACATTACATGATGAGGTATTAACATTACATTGGAAGGTTGTGCTGTAATAGTTCTTATGTAATACGGTATGACATTGACATATTGTAATTGGATATTAACATTACATGGTAAGGTTGCGATATAATTTGGTGTGAAATTGACATTACGTAATGAGGTATTAACATTACTTGGTAAGGTAGTGATATAATTTGGTGTGGAATTAGCATTACGTAATTGGTTATTAGCATTACACGGTTAAGTTGTGATGAATATGGTATGAAATTGACATTACGTGGTGAGATATTATCATTACATCGTAAGGTTCTTACGTATTATGGTGTGAAATTGACATAACGTGATAAAATAAAAGCATGATATGGCAGTAAAGTAATTAGGTGTGGAATTGACATAACGCGATGTGATATTAAAAAAGTATAGCAAGGTTGTGATGTAATTTGGTTAGAAATCGACATAACGTGGTCAGATTTAAACATTACATGGTAAGGTTGTAATGTAGTTTGGTGAGAAATTGACAGTTCGTGGTTCGGTATTAACATTACTTGGTAAAGTTGTGATGTATTTTTTTGTGAAATTGATATAACGTGAAGAAGTAATACTATTAGGTGGTAAGACCGTGGTATAGTGTGGCTTGAAATTGACATATTGTGGTGGGATATTAATATAGAATTATAAGATTGTGATGTTATTTGGTGTTGAATTGAGATGTAAGGTTGTGATGTAATTTTTCATGAAATTGACATATTGTGATGAGATATTAACATAATACGGTATGTTTGTGATGTAATTTGATGTTTGTTGAATTTAGATAGCATGAGGAGGTTTTAACATTAGATGTAACGGTTGTGATGTCATATGGTGTTACATATTTTTGACATATTGTGATTGGATATTAACATTACACGGTAAGTTTGTGGGATAATTTGGTGTGGAATTAACATTACGTGATTCGGTATCAAAATTAAGTTTGTGATGTAATTTGATGTGGAATTGACATGACGTGATGAGGTATTAACATTACAAGGTAAGGTTCTGATGTAATACGGTGTGAAATTGACATAACATGGTGAGGTATTAACATCAAATGGTACGGTTGTGATGTAATATGGTGTGAAATGAACATTACGTGATGAGGTATTAACATGTCATGGTAAGGTTGTGATGTAATTTGGTGTGAAATTAACATTACGTGATTCGGTATCAAAATTAAGTTTGTGATGTAATTTGGTGTGGGAATTGACATAACATGATAAGGTATTGTCATAATGTGGTGTGGTATCGACATTACTTGATGAAGTGGTGTGGTATTGACATTTTTTGATGTGCTATTTTTCACTTGTTAATGTATTAAACGAGTCATTGAAATCTTAAAAATTGTTCCAGGAAAGAACTTCAAAAGTTACAAACGTCAAGCCATGTAAGATCTTTTTGCAAAGTCAGGCGAAAAGGTAAACGCAGCTCTGTAGAACTCGAAATACTTGTACCGTCATCTTGGGTGCATCTTTAAAAAAAAAAGAAATAAAAAATAATGGAGGTATGGAGGGAGACAATCCTGGATAAGTTTTCTATTCCAGCCGCATTTGCACCCCTTTCTTTATACCGTCTCTTTTCTCCGCTTAAAGTATATGTGACCCATCAATCCGAAAAAAGAAGGATCACCCATGAGTCGTTTCTGTGAAAATTGATTGAAATCCATGAAGTATTATTTGAAAAGATTAAAAGATTGAAACGAGTTTTCGCGAAAACCATATATGTAAATTAGACTGATCACTGTTATTTCAATACATCTAACATTTTGTGAAATTTTGTAAAATTCCAGCAAGTGATATTCAAAGTTTCACTATGTACAATATATAGAAATAAAACCCGACTATAAAAGCCATGTTTTTCGTTTGATCACAATGTTTTCGACCTATCTGACAAAGGGTCACACAAGCATAATTTCTACGAAATTTGGTAATAATCCAGTGGTTTCTGAAGAGAAGGTTTTCAAAGTTAAACTATGTACTATATCAGAAAAAGGGTGGTTATGGACGGATGCAAGCACGTATGACGGACAAAAGGCCATGAAAATAGCCCGCTGGCTTTCAGCCACTTGAGCTCAAATCGAAAGGCCCATTCAGCCCATATGGGAACTTTGAACGCCGACATGTCTGTTACGTACTTTTGTTGGTTTGATGTTTAACCCATTCCGCTTAACCCAATAACGCTTTTCAATGCCCTTCAGTATAAAAGGTTTGGAAAACACTGGACAATGAAGAAAATATCCACAGTGTTTTCTACCCCAAATGACAAAAGATTTTAAAAAATTCATCAATTTAAAATTGTCGTCTGCAACTTCTTTGAATTTGGACTGGTCTTAAACTTTTCTGTGTGGCAATGGGTTAAGTCGCCAACCAACCAACAAACCAGTTCATCCATATTTTTTTTTGAAAAATAACGCCTTTTCATATCCAAGACGAACTTCTTCTCGGACATCAGTGGGCGTGGCCAGCGATACATCAATTGGGTGATTAAGGTGCAATTTCGTTTCACAGTTAAACGAGGAGGGATACCTTTCAAAAATTTGGCATAATTCTATCTAATCCACGTGGATACACTCTCTGTTTTCATAAAACTGTTTTTATTCCCAAGGAGACTCAGGAGAGAGATTTACGACCATCGTGGTTCTTTGTTTTGTGTATGAGTCGTTAGTAAAATTCATTCTTTAACACTTTCCTGTACAAACCCGGGATTTTACGTTGCTTTGATTTTATACCTAAGAAAATATTTTGGAAAAAGAAGAAATTGCTTTGAACAAGCAATTTCTTCTTTTTTCGCAATATTTTCTACCACACAGGATGATGTCATTTCAAATCAGATCCAATTTTTATTGTTGATTGCAACTTCTTTCAAGTTGGACCAGTCTTAAATTTAAAAAACAAACAGGAAAGGGTTAATCATCTTTGATTGGATAATTGACGGATCTCTGACCACGCCCACTGACCTCAGACAAGTCGGTTCGACTAAATCTTCAAACGGATTTACATTGCAATATTCATGACGCGTAATATAGATCGAAAAGTAAGTCGTTGGTTGGCGACCTAAATGTTGTAACTACAGCTTGAATAAGCATTAGTTACGGCTTTTAAGTCGCCAACTTTAAATGTCAGTCATTAACACAAATGTCGGAGTCCAAAAAATTCATTTCATGTGTAAATGAATGATTTGATTGGTCAGTCGATTTCTTGACAGCAGCGATCCGTCACAACCATTATAAAAAGGAATAAAAGTAATGCATATCAATTTAACATATTATATTTTTTCTTTCTCTTACATTTATAAATACATGTATGATATTAATGAATTATAACAACTATATAACTATAACGATAATGTGTTACTTGACGAAGACCGACTTGCGTCTACGTTCATATAATGTATATTAAAAAGTTAAACTTTTATAACTCCTATAAACCGAGAACATTTAATCCATTTCCAGACGGTAAAATTCTAGACTTGTCCTAATTAAAAGGAGTTGTAGACGACAATCCCAGGCTTATTTTGTAAAAATCTTTGTATTTAGGGTAGAATACATTGTGGATAATGTAGAAATTGCTTGTAACAAGCAATTACTTCATTTTCCACAATGTTTACAAAAGCGTTTTCCTTTGGGGCGTCTAAAAAGGCAATTGAGTGGGAACGGATTAATAAGTATAGATCCACAGGCATGTATGAGTCTTGAGAAACCCTTATTGCCTAATATTATCAGTGTAAAATTGATCTTTAGTCACTCAGTTAAACTTGTTTATCTATGAAAAATATTTACCTCAGTCGTACTGCCATGTCGGCGGTCAAATGAGCGAGAAAGCAATCCATCAATGGATGGAAATCTGACCCTGCCAAGTGATCTCAGTGAAAATGAGTTAATGTTATCAGAGCCAAAGATAGAGGGCGTAATTCGTATTTTAGATTTAAATACTTCTCCAATACTGCCCCAAACCCCATGTTGTAGGTACTCGTTTGAATCGTCTTGACGAGGTATTCAAATGAGTACCCACAATATAGGGTTCACTTGAGAAATAAGTATTTAAGAATGCTATCACCCCCTCTTATCTATACTCCTGAAGTATGTTGTAGAATATAGCAACGTTTTTTAAAAGCAAGCACGCCGTTGATTGAAAGATTGACGATTAAGTCGCAAAACCAATAGAAATATTCACTTAAATGTCGAGAATCGTCAGAGGTAAGGGTACACTTCCGGTCTAAATTTACGATTTAATTCGTCTATCGATTGTTTGGTAGACAGGATCGATCCGTCATATGTCAGGCGTACAGGCTCATTATTTGAGAAATATCAATACGCAAGATACTCGTAAGGTTTGAAATATCAATACACAAGATGTTGGTAAGATTTTAAATATCAATACACAAAATGTTCGTAGGATTTAAAATATTAATACACAATATGTTGGTAAGGTATGAAATATCAATACGTAAAATGTTCGTTAGGTTTGAAATATCAATACGCAAAATGTTCGTTAGGTTTGAAATATCAAGACGCAACATGTTCTTCAGATTTGAAATATCAATACGCAAAAAGTTCGTTAGGTTCGAAACGTGTGTAGGTATTTTTTATTGGGATTCGACCTTCGGTCTCATCCAATAAAAAATACCTACACACGATTCTCGAACACGATAACAATAAATAGAAAAAGACACTGTTGTAATATTCCCTATTTATCATGATAACATGTTAACTTTAACGATTCACCGCGATTGAAACATTTTGATTGTTGTCTCCGACCGAATATTATACAAACTAAGGTCGCTTGTTATCTCAGACAACCTGCTTTGTCGGAGGTCTTTTGGCGTTGCTAGTTCTATCTAAAAACTTGTATATAACCATTACATGGTGCGGACAAAAATTCCGATGCTAAGGTGATTAACACTTCCTCTGAATACTCTTCTTCCATTCGATAAATCTAACTACACTACGGGTAAACGGCTTTTCCACCGTTCAGCTATTCTAAATAGTATAACACAAATAATCAAAGCCAGTCCAAGGTATTGTATAACGTATAGGAAGGATCTGGGACCAGAACTATTATATAGCTCCCCTGCAAACCATATAAAGAACAGATCCCCAAAGCTGCCAGATACTTGAATCAGCATCAAACACACACCAGTTACTTCTATTAGAGTATTACTATAGGCAATGGCTGTTGGGAATAACGGTGACACTAAAAAGCCTTCAGCTGCAGTCCCCATCCACAGGAAAGATTCGCTAGATGCAGCAAATAAATTAATCAGAGTTGTTGCTATGGCGTGTATTATTATCTGAAATGCGAATAAATTGTTTAAAGACACAAAACTTGAGATTCCTGACCAACACAAACGTCCGATCGTCAAACTCAGCCAAAACGACATATTTAAGAACGAGGCCTCCGATTTTGAGAAGTTAAATTTGTTCACAGAAAAAGATCGGACGAATTGTCCATACACTTCCTCGCAACCAACCATATGGAAGAAATACAGAGCCAAAGATACAAACATAAACAGTCCGAATTTGAAGTTCCCATTGGCATAGGTTCCCGGGTTTATCATTTCAGCAAAACTTTTCGACGATTCGGTGGTTTCTTCTTTGTCGTCTAAAATTTTGTCATCGATTGGAACTTGAGAATAAACTTGGTTTTTATCACCTTCAAAATAAAAATAGTAAAATATCACAGACACTACAATGGACCCGATGCCGATGGATACAAACGCTCGGTGGACTCGCGTTTCTTTAATCACTGTAAACACCTCTTCAATATCTTTGTTTGGTTCCACTGCTGAGTACACAATAACAGCCAGGAACTGGTTTACAAACACGGGAACCAATAACGACCCAAGACCGTACCCCACATGTAACAGTTGAAGTACCATGGCAGTCTTTTCACTTTCCCATGATTTGAGAACAGATCGTAATCCAGCTGAAAAGAGAAATTGTTGCTAAAACATCTCGTAAAGCATTCTAAATTAGAATTTCTAATCATACGAAAACACTTGAAACGTTAATCTTTGTTAATGCATTTAAGTTCATGCCGCATATACGATTATCATTCAAAACAAAAAGGGGGTTGTTCAAAAATCCAATTATTAGAATTGAACCCTTTCCTGAATCATTTGTAAAATGGTTTAATTAAAAGATTAACTATTGATCAATTAATAGACCCTTAAGAATTGATTAGTCTTAAAAAAACAGATTTTCTTTGAGGATACTTGTAATTTAGATCAAACAAATAAATCAAATTCCATATCTGTTAAAACAACTGAGGGAACAAATCCCCCAACCTCCTATTTAGACGGGTCAACAAGAGATTCTTGTAGAAATAGATAGACGAAAGTGGCCAATTCGATTAAACTCTTATTGTTAAATAGCAGAATTATCAGTCAAGTCTAAACTATAAATAGAAACCCTTATAATCTAAAATCCACGATCTGACTGTGGTATCAGTCACGTTACAGATGCCACAGTCTTCACTTTTCGAATCTGCCTGCTGGGTGTTGATGTGCGATTTGGCTTGTTAATTTGTCTCGTTTGTTTTGTTTATTTGCTTGCTTGTTCCTTATCTGTTTGTTTATCTTATTTCTTGTGACGCTCTTCGATACCATGACATTTGTCCCATATCTTATAAAATGCCCTTTAAAAGCATAAGCTTACAATATCCCTACTTAAAGTCATAACCATTTTGCTAGTAGTTACGCGCCTCTCTCTCTCTCTGTTCGACATTTTTTTAGCTGGCTCAATCATTTTTATTCTCTGAAAAAAAATGAAAAATGTCATGGTAACGAGAGCCGAGCGAATCTGTTTATTTGTATAATATATAGTTGGTTTTGCTCTAAATCTTGCCTTCTCCTACCTATGTTCTATCTCTCTCTCTAACCTTTCTTGTTTGTCAGTTATTTATGATTTCTGCCCTTTAAAATATTCTATACTATTGTAATGCTCGTCAATTTGGCGGAAAAAACAATAAGATAATAATAATAATAATTGGTGCTTGACTTGTGATCTCAAGGTCACGGGTTCGAGGCCCAACGTCAACGGGATGTGTTCATTAGCAAGACACTTAATAGCCAGCCTCATTGTGCCCACACGTAAACTTGAATAGCAATGGGTTTAAGCCACTGCCTCATTTTCAGGAACTTGAAAACATCTGGATTGTGTGTTTCGGATGCGAATCTATAAGCTTAAAGCTTTCGTCACAATAGAACTAAGATAAATCAATATAAGTCTTGTATCAAACAACCATTCAAGGGACGACCAAAACAAGACCGCTTAAAAGATTGGTAATTTAATAAACTTTTTTTCTGAGGATTTCTGAAGTTCCAACAACATTTAGTCATAGTTTACTTTTAGCAAAATTCCTTCACTTCTAAGAGCTTTTACTTTTGAAAAGGGAATTCCTGTGTACATGGTCTCTTAATGGACATGGTCGCTTGATAGAAGTGGTTGCTCGAGTAAAATCGACTATATGTTATTTATTGTAACATATACCTATACTAATTATTGCTGCAAGAATTCCAAGGAAAAAGTAATGGAACCACAGGGTGCTGACGCTCGGTGAGTATGGTATGGACATTACCGCTAAACCAGCAAGGCTTTCAGACACTCCCACAAACAGATCTAATTGGTTGTCGTACTTGTCAATCAAAAATCCACCAATCAGAGCGCCAGTTAAACCACCTGCGCCCCGCCCACTCACAGACCGTGACACCTCGTTATATGTGGCGTTAAAGACTAGCTTAATGTCAATCATGGTAGGGCCTGGTATTTCTAAATATAGACCCTACAAAAGAAATGACTTTTCAGACCGTGTGTAATTTCTGTAAAGCACATTAAAAAGAACAATGTAACAATAACAAAGAAATCAAAGTACTGAAAGTGCTGTGAGCTAGCAAAGCATAGTTTTGTTAAGTAATCCATTACAACAAGACGAATTCTTGAAAGGAGTTGCAGACGACAATTTCAAGTTGGTGGAATTTAGAAAATCTTTGCCTTATAGGATAGAAAACATTGAGGACAATGAAGAAATTGCTTGTTACAGGCAATTTCTTTACTGTCCACCATGTTTTCGAAAGTTGCTTTCTGGAGATGCTAGCGAGCTAAAAATAAAAAGAAGATGAACTTGCAGGTATACTTTGAAATATTCTTCAACACACATACGGACTACTTTTTATGGCGAAGGCATTAAATAGATCTAGTGGTTAAGCCTCAAGTTGCAGTTTGCACTCATTGAACTCTGAGAAGATCTCAAAATTTTGTCTGTTAACTTAAGGTATAAAAGCTGACTCTTTGCCAACTAAAAATGAGGACATTGTTGGCGGGCGACCAAATCCTAGTTTTGTTACCAATGCAGTAAGGAATGGCAGAAGATGAAAATCTGTTCAAGGGCCGTTTTAACCCATTCCCATACAATGATGCTTTTTAACACCCCTCAATATAAAAGCCGCTTTGGAAAACATTGTGGAAAATGAAGAAATTGCTTGTTACAAGCAATTTCTTCATTATCCACAATGTTTTCCACCTAAATAGACATTTCATCAACTTTAAGTTGTCATCTACAACTTCTTTGAATTTGGGCCGGACTAAAATTTGTTCGTGTGGGAATGGGTTGAGACCATGGAATCTACCTCAGATGCGCGCTTCAGTGATACAATCAGACGATAAAAGCCGTTTAGACTGGCCAAAATCAAAAGCAGTTACAGACGACATATATTAATAACATGCAATACATTTAAAAACAATCTGTTTTAGGGGTGGGTGGGTTAAGGACATTGTGGAAAGTGCTTGTTGGGAGCAATCACTTTTCCTCAATATTTTCCGGAAGTTTTGCGTGAGGGTTGCAAGAAAGAGCAAGGTGGGTGGGGATATGTTTATTAGTTCGCTTTAGGATTTGAACTTCGATTTGATACATACATATACATTTTTTTCTTAACTCGATTCGGAACACATTATCATACACCAAGATTTAAAGCTGAAATTTGACAGAGAAAATAACTTGGTCCATTTCCAGACAGTGCCACTTTTTGACGTCTTGAAAAGTATTATGGTGATGGAAAACTTTGTAAGAAAAGGAGAAATCGCTTGTGACGATCAATATTTTCTCTTATTCCACAATGTTTTCTGTATTGTTAATCGCTTATATTCCAATTTTTAAAGCAGTTTGAAATGTTGTCTGCAAACGTCTTTCAGTTTGGACCAATCTATAATTGTGAGGTCTAGTCACATGCTATTTAGGGCTCATTTCATTACAACATTAGATACAGCCATTACCATTTCTGACTTGTTAATTTTCATGTAGTTACCTTAAAGGTAATGTGATTCACCACATTATATGGAAATTAGTTTCTATATTTAGTAACACGGCTGTAGTCCGACCTGATTTAATAACACAATTAGCAGCCGATGAAAACAATGAACTCCGGCAGAAATAAACATATTTGAAAAAATCGACTTACCATAGATGTCCAAATAAGGAAGAGAGCGAGGACTTTCGTTACTCTGGACACCATTTATATAACTTTCGTCTTGTTTACATCGGAGAGAAAGTAGAATAATGTCGTCTAAAGGAATGCGCCACGTTAAGTCGATCATCGATTATCTCCCTTCTGTAAAGCAGACGACACGTGTCCAATAACCTAAGATGAAATGGAAATCATATTTTTAACCCTTACCTGTTTTAAAAAACTTTAGAATTGTCCAAATTCAAAGGTTTTGCAGACGACAAATTTAAGTCGATTATATTGGACAAATAATCATTCAATAGGGTAGAAAATAATGTGGAAAAAGAACCAATTGATTGATAGTGCATGTACTAAAACAATGGGACGTAAAAACCAGGGATTGAACAGGAAGGAGTTAAATCGATCCTGTTTAACCCATCATGTTACCAGACGGCAAAATTTTAGACTGGCCAAAAAAATGGAAGAAGTTGCAGACGACAATATAAAGTTAATGATTTTTTTCAACTTTCTGGGTAGAAAACCGGCAATGTGGAAAATGAAGAAATTGCTTGTAACATCATCATTGGCAGCAATTGTATGAAGTTTCATGATCGTTGGTCAAGTGGTTTTGGAGCAGTCTACGCACTGATGGACAGACAGACGACATTGTGAAACCAATACACTCTCGCGACTCTGTAGTCTGTCGTTGGGTGCATAAAAATTGAATTGTTAGTCTTAAATTACCAAATTGTACTAAAAGAAAACGATTTGTAAGATTCTATCAACTTAAAATTGTCGTCAGCAACTTCTTTGAATTTGAACGAGTTTAAAATTTGTAATCAAATTTTGAATCAATGTAAAAATATAGAAGATAAAGGTTCACGTTTTTTTTTTTTTTTTTTTTTTTTAAGAAACATTCATCCGAAATATTGAAAACAGAGATAAGAATACATTTAGAGAATAATTTTATCGTCTTGGAATTGATTGAAATAGTTTTCACGGAAAAGCTATACTCGAGTGTTTTAGTCGCGCGGCATAATGTAGAACAGAATCACATCTGCATTTTTTTTTTTTTTGTAGTAGGAATAATTTCAACACTCTTCCCTAAAGCCACATATTTATGTTTGATACCAGGGAAGTCCAACCGAAATTCACGTAGGCCCGCCCGCTCCTTATGTTCGTTTTTATTTAAAAATAAACGTTTTAATTCAATAAACACATGTATCATAAATCGTCGTTTGGCGAGAAAAATGTCGTAACTACAGCTTTATTCAAGCTGTAGTTACGACATTTTGCTCCCCATACGACAATATTCTTATTGCGAGGGCATTTACCTTGCAATTTATAAGAATAATCTTGACGCATTAATATGCGAATTAAACAGTATGAGCATGATTTTTTATCACGATCCACTGGGCTTCAAAATCAGGGCCATTAACGGATCTCTTGCTAAATCAGGTGAGCTCCAATAGGAAGTTCTACTTCGATATTAAACGGCGATATTTTCGAAGTTGTTGTTCAGTAACGGGCAAGAAAATGTTGCACTGTGTTCTCAATGTTGTAACTACAGTTTTTCCAAGCCCCTTAAGTCGCAAAACCAACAAAAATGCTCAACAAAAATCTCGGGAGTTAAAATACTTTTTTGTTCTTGCATAACGCCGCTTTTAACACCTTTCGGTCATATCGCGGCGGCTGGTGCGACTATTAATGGATTCCTGCAAAATTCCATTCCGAGCTAAATAAAAGATAAACTGGTCGATCGTTTTTTTTTTTTGTTTTTTTTTTTGATTGACGCGATCCATCAATACGAATCAAATACATTAGTGTTTAAAGACAGAACATATATTTTATCCCATCTCGAATTTTGAAGCAATTCTTAATGGAAAACGAAAAAGGGTTTTATAATCTTGGGTCCTGATATTTTTGTAACTATATTTGCTAAGTAATGTTCCCGAATTCTCCCCTTAGGATGCTGGGTGATTTATCTTTCGTGCACTAAAACAACTCATATGCTTGCATGACAGAAATTTATTATCAAAAATATTTTCATAAAAACTTAACATATGGTTAAACCCTCAAATAATTACAAATAATAAAAAGTTAAATACAGTGGAACAGATAGAATAAAAGGTGAAAAGGGTAGTTAAACGCTTTACCAAACAATTCTAAATTTACACCCCCCCCCCTCCACTTCCCCCTCAACGAACATGAAAAACTTTGAAAACCTCAAAGACAAGTGTGTTAGTGTGTTTTATCCTTTACAACTTTTGTCTATCCATTAAGCAATAGCCAGGCAAGTTTTAAAGTTTGTCGAAATTGATAACATTTGCAGACGACAATTTTAAGTTGACTGAATTTTAAAAATCATTGTCTGTTTGCAAAGGAAAAATTATGGACAATGAAGAATTTGCTTGTTAGAAGCACTTTTTTGATTTTTCAGAATGTTTCTAGGTATTTTCAGCGGAACAAATTTACAATTTGAGAAATGCTCAACAGAAACTTTTGTTAAATATCTGTTAACCCATTTCCAAACAACCATTTTCATGACATTCAAGTTAAAACTGACGGAAGTTGCAGACGACAAATTTCAAGTTGATGACATTTAGAGAACCTTTGTCTTTTACGGTAAAAACATACCGGACATTGAAGAAATTGCTTGTAACAAGCATTTTTCTTTTCATTTTCAGAATGTTTCTAGGTATTTTCAGCAAGCATGTTAATTTGAGAGAGGCACAACAGAAACTTTTGTTAAATATATTTAGAAGCCTTTACCCATTACCAAACATCAAAAATTTAGACTGGTCCAAACTTAAAGAAGTTGCAGACGATAATTTCAAGTTGATGACATTTAGAAAACCGTAGTCTTTTACGGTAAAAACATAGTGGACATTGATGAAATTGCTGTTTACAAAGTCAAAAATGTTTTCAGGGACATTTTCCCGAGAGGGGCATAAAAAAACCAGGATTGTGTGGGAATGGGTAAACAAATTGTTCAGCTTTGGAATCAAAATTTAAATGATAAAGCATTTTTCTACCATTCAATGTGCCTGTTTTAGTTGGTCCCAAATATTTACAATATCATTCCAATAAATAGTCAACCATTAACCCTGACAATAACTGGATTCCATGACCCTCAGATTCTACACTTAAATAAAAACACTGTGGAAACAGGAAAAGGTATTTTTATGTATCATTCCTTCTTTTTTTCCACAACAATTTTCTACTTTCTGGTTATTTTGTGTTCTTTGTTTTACCTTAGCCTATACCCAAACAGATTTTTTTAGACTGGTCAAAATTGAAAGAGGTTGCAGACGACATATTATAGCTGGTAAAATTTTGATATTCTTAAACTTATTTGGTAGAAAACATTATTGTTATTGAAGAAATTGCTTGTAACAGGCAATTTCTTCATTTTTCACAATGTTTTCCCAAGTCTTTTTCTTGAGGTGCCTAAAAAGGTGGGGCTTTGTGGGTTAATCATACAATTTGATTTATCCCCTTTTAACCCATTACCAGATGGCAAAATTTTAGACTGGTCCAAATTGAAAGGAGTTGCAGACGAAAATTCAAAGCTTATGAAATTTTGAATCTTTTTTAACCATTGGATTAGAAAACAGTGTACTTAACGAAGAAATTGCTTGCAACAAGCAATTTCTTCATTTTCCACAATGTTTTCCAAAGCTAGTATATTTAGGGGCTTTTAAAAACGTCACTGTGTGGGAATGGGCTAAGTTGTGTAGCAAACACTTGTCACAAGTTTATCTTAATATCATTATCATAATTAACAGAAACTCAAAACCCTCAAACAATTCCCACACAATCCCGCATTTTTACACATTTAACAAGAGGCCCATGAGGGCCTGAGACGCTCTACTGGTTATCAAGTTTTCCGTTAAAGAAATCTGATATTTAAGGAAGTTAATTGCTCAAAGAAGAATGCATAAGGAAATAAAAAAGGGCTTTATCCCCTTTATCATTTTAAGCAACAATCCTCAAGGCCCCTTTTCCCATGTTTCATGACGGATCCACTCCATTTCCAAAAGAAAGTTACCTTATGACCCTACAATCATTCTGTGAATATTTCATCAGAATCTGACAATAATTGTGGACTTAATCACATAAACAGGATTGTTTTGAATGAAAATCAATAAGGCCCCTTTTCCTGTGTTTTCTGATGGATCAATTTCATTCCAAAGGAACTTTCCTTACAACCCGACAATTGTCCTGTGAAATTTAAAAGACAACTTGATAATGATTGTGATCTTCATCACATACACAAGAATGTTTTGAATGATAATCTGTAAGGCCCCTTTTCCTGTGTTTCGAATGCCACAATTATTCCATGCATCTTTGAAGAGAATCCAATAAAACTGTTGACTTTATTGTGTTAACAAAGATATTAAATTCAAGTTCTCATAAGGCCCCTTTTCCCGTGATATTTTACTGTTGGTTTTATCATTCAATGAAAGTTAAAAGTGAATCCGATGAAATATTGGGAATTCATTATGTTTACTAGAATATTTAAAAAAAAATCATATGTCCCCTTTTTACATGATACTTGATGGATTGTACCCAGTTCTGAAAAGTACCATCTAAGTATTTGTACAATCATTCTGTGAAATTTTGAAGTGAATCCGGTGAAATCAAGGGACATCATTGTGTTAACCAGAATATTGAAGAGAGTTTTTCATAAGGCCCCTTTTTATGTGACCCTTGCTATAGTCAGATCCACTGTCAAAATCAACAATTGGAATGATGGTACAATCAATCTGTTTAATCTGTGGAATTTATTGTGTTAATGAATTATAGTGAAATATTCATAGGGCCCCTTTTCTCATGATACTTTACAGAACAAACCAAATTTCAAAAGGAACAATTCTAATGAAGGTAGAATCATTCTTTAAAAGTTAAAGAGAATCAATGAAAACAGTGGACTGAATTGTGTCAAGAATTTTTGTAACTAAATTTTCATACGGCCCCTTTTCCAGTGAAACTTAACAAATCAGACCTAATGTACAAAGGAACAATCCTAATGATAGTTTGAAGAAAATGATAAAGACTGAGGACTTTATTGTAATAATGATGTTTTGTAATAAAATTTTTATAAGGTCCCTTTTCTTGTGTCACTTAACCAATCAGACCTAATTTACAAAGGAACAATCCAAATGATGGTACAATCATTCTATTAAAGTTTGAAGAGATTCTGATAAAGACTGAGGGCATTGTTGTGTTTATGAGGATTTGGTAATAATTTTTCATACAGCCCCTTTTCCTATGATACTAGACAGATCAGGCCCAATTTGGAAAGAAACAATCCTTATGATGGTACAAACATTCTGTGAAAGTTTGAACAGAATCTGATGAAAACTGCAGACTTTATCTTGGTGTCAAATTTTTAAAATAAAATTTTCATAAGGCTCCTTTTCCTGTGATACTTGAAGGATCAGGTCTCATGTCAGCCTCAACAATCGTGATTATTGTACAATGATTCTGTGAAGGTTTGAATAAAATCCAATGAAAGCTCTGGACTTGGTTACAAGGATTATAGATAAAATTCTCTAAAGGCCCCTTTTCCCATGATACTAGACAGATCACGCCTAATTTGAAAAGAAAGAATCCTCATGATGGAATAATCATTCTGTGAAAGTTTTAACAGAATCTGATGAAAACTGTTGACTTTATTGTGGTACAATGATTTTAAAATTAAATTTCATAATGCTCCTTTTCCTGTGATACTTGACGGATCAGGTCTAATGCAAACATCAACAATCATTATTATTGTACAATTATTCTGTGAATGTTTGAAGAAAATCCGATGAAAGCTCTGGACTTTGTAACAAGGATTTATAAATGAAATTTTCATAAGGCCCCTTTTCCTGTGCTTCTTGACAGTTCAAACCCTGTTATGAAAAGAATGATAGTTATGACCTTCCAATCATTCTGTGAAAGTTTCAACAAAATCTGATCAAAGCTGTGGGCTTTATTGTGTTAACAGGGTTTTATTAATTGAATTTTCATATAGCCCCTTTTCCCATGTTACTTGATGGATCTGAACCAATTCCAAAGGGAACTCTTCTCACAAAAGTATAATTATTCTGTTTGAGTATAAAGACAACCCCATCTCATCTGTGGACTTAAAAGCATTAATTAAGATTTTTTTAATTGAATTTTCCTAAGGCCCCTTTTCCTATGTTTCTCAATGGATCAGACCCAATTTGAAAGGAACAATCCTTATGATGGTACAATCATTATGTGAAAGTTTGAAGTCAATCAGGTGAAATCTAGGGCCATTATGTGTTAACTAAGATTTTTTTTATTAAATTTTCATGGTGCCCCTTTTCCCATGAAACTTGATGGATCAAACCTACTTCCGAAAGGAACAATCCACATAATGTAATAATCATTCTGGGAATGTTTGAAGAGAATTTGTTGAAAACTATGGACTCTATTGTGTTTACGAGGACTTTTTCAATCCAGTTTTAATCGGGCCCCTTTTCCCGTGGTCCTTGACTGATTATACCAAATTTTGAAAGGAACAATTCTTATGATGGTACAATTATTCTGTGAAAGTTTGAAGTCAATCAGATGAAAACTTTGGACTCTAGAGTGTTAACAAAGATCTTTGAATTAAATTTTAATAAGGCCCCTTTTCCTTTGTTTCTTGAGGAATCATATCCGATTCCAAAAGGTACAATCCTTATGATGGTACAATCATTCTGTGAAAGTTTGAAGAGAATCCGTTGTAAATTGTTGGCTCTAGATTATTAATGAGAATTTTTTATTAAACATTTCAAAAGGCCCCTTTTTCCTGTGTTTCTTGAAGGATCATACCTAATTTCAAAAGGAATAATCCTTATGATAGTACAATCATTCTGTGAAAGTTTGAAGGGAATCCGATGAAAACTATTGACTCCAGAGTGTTAAAGAGTATTTCTTAAAAGATTTTTCGATTAAATTTTCATAAGGCCCCTTTTCCCGTGTTTACAGATGGATCTGACCAAATTTCCAAAGGAACAATCCTTATGATGGTACAATCATTCTGTGAAAGTTTAAATACAATCTGATGAAAACTGTGGACTCTAGAGTGTTAACAAGAATTTTTTTATCAAATTTTAATAAAGGCCCCTTTTCCCCTGTTTCATGACAGATCAGACCCATTTTCGAAAGGAACGATCCTTATGCTTGTACAATCATTCTGAGAAAGTTTGAAGAGAATCCGATGAAAACTGTGGACTTTATCGCATAAACGAGGATTTTTAATTTAATTTTAATTAAATTTTCAAAAGGCCCCTTTTCCTGTGTTTCTTGACGGATCATACCCATTTTCGAAAGGAACGATCCTTATGATGGAACAATCATTCTGAGAAAGTTTGAAGAGAATCTGATGAAAACTGTGGACTTTATCGCGTAAACGAGGATTTTTAATATAATTTTAATTAAATTTTCATAAGGCCCCTTTTCCCGTGTTTCTTGACGGATCATACCGTTTTTCAAAAGGAACGATCCTTATGATGGTACAATCATTCTGAGAAAGTTTGAAGAGAATCCGGTGAAAACTTCGGACTTTATCGCATAAACGAGGATTTTTAATTTAATTTTAATTAAATTTTCAAAAGGCCCCTTTTCCCGTGTTTCTTGACGGATCATACCCATTTTCGAAAGGAACGATCCTTATGATGGAACAATCATTCTGAGAAAGTTTGAAGAGAATCTGATGAAAACTGTGGACTTTATCGCGTAAACGAGGATTTTTAATATAATTTTAATTAAATTTTCATAAGGCCCCTTTTCCCGTGTTTCTTGACGGATTATACCATTTTTCGAAAGGAACAATCCTTATGATGGTACAATCATTCTGAGAAAGTTTGAAGAGAATCCGGTGAAAACTTCGGACTTTATCGCATAAACGAGGATTTTTAATTTAATTTTAATTAAATTTTCAAAAGGCCCCTTTTCCCGTGTTTCTTGACGGATCATACCCATTTTCGAAAGGAACGATCCTTATGATGGAACAATCATTCTGAGAAAGTTTGAAGAGAATCTGATGAAAACTGTGGACTTTATCGCGTAAACGAGGATTTTTAATATAATTTTAATTAAATTTTCATAAGGCCCCTTTTCCCGTGTTTCTTGACGGATCATACCCATTTTCGAAAGGAACGATCCTTATGATGGTACAATCATTCTGTGAAAGTTTGAAGAGAATCCGATGAAAACTGTGGACTTTATCGCATAAACGAAGATTTTTTAATTAAGCTTTAATTAGGCCCCTTTTCCCGTGTTTCTTGACGGATCATACCCAATTTCGAAAGGAATGATCCTTATGATGGTACAATCATTCTGTGAAAGTTTAAAGAGAATTTTGATGAAAACTCTGGACTTTATCGCGTAAACAAGGAAAAGTTTAAAGGACGGACGACGGACGGACGGACGCACGCACGGACGCCAGACGGGAAAAAGCCATGGCTATAGCTCTAGTGGCCTTCGGCCAGTAGAGCTAAAAAACATAGTTGTAAAAAACACTGTGAGGACAGGAGAAATTGATTGCTACAAGCGATTCCTTCTTTTTGCACAGTGTTTTCTACCTTATATGGAAATATTTTTTTCTAATTTGCACATACTTTGAATGTTATCTGCAATGAAATTCAATTTGGAACAGTCTACAATATTGTCTTCTGGAAATGGATTAAAGGTTAAAGTACGCAACAGCCAGTATAAAATAATGATCAACTAAGTGGTCCTGTGTTTAATATCTCCTTTAAATGCATCAAAATTGGTACTCAAAATTAAAAAATTAATAAAGCAAATTAGCAAAAAACGCAATTGAAAATATGACTTGGCCAGTAGATTTTCTACAAGCACTAGTATTTCTCTTTAAACTAATTTATCTTTAGAAATATATAATGATAAAATAATTAATAACCGTACAATCTTGATTTTGTAAGCTCCTACAAATTTGTACAGAGGAAAACATTTTGAGAAAGGAGAAATTCCTTGTTTGTTAAAAGAAATTTCTCTTTTTCTAACAATGTTTTCTATAACATGAATTCATTTTTCAATTCAATATGCTTTACCAAATATTGTCTGCAGTTGCTTTCAATTTGGACCAGTCAAGAACAAAACCCTTGAGTAATTCAAAATTATCTGCTTATTGAGAATTTCTTCCAAAGTTTCAGACTGAAACTGTTAGCACTTATACCGGCAATACAAAATATAGAAAGAAATATTGATAATAGAACTCAAATCAGACATGATGCAAGATCACGGGTTCGAGCCCTGGGCTAACCATATCAACTACCAAACTAATTGTCTTTAGGATGAGACATTTAACCGAGGCCCCATGTAACGGTTCTATACACCAAGCACGTTAACGAAACAGGTGGGGCTCTCAGCAGTTTCATCCTGTATCCTTGCACTATCCCCGTAACAACTAACAGTCTTCTGGGGGCGGCGCTCATATGGGCATGTGCTACGGTAACGACGATAAATAAATGGAAATACACACACACATGATGTCATTAAAAATGCTAGTGAAAATTGATTTAAGCTATAATTGTGTTTACTAGCAAAAATTTAGGCCAGATATCAAAAAGTTAGTTAAATCAAAACTTATACAATATGGTTAAAAATAACAAAAATAGGCAAAAAATCTCTTGAAATACTATATGGCACGGTTAATAATCTCTAAAAATAATATAGATCTCAATAACATCAAATCTATTTTACCCACAGGTATAAATGATTCGTACAAAAATAACTAGACTATCGTTGAATGCAATAAATACCCCCAAAGGCTACATGTCACAGACAAAAATTTTTGTTTTGGGAATGAAAGCTATTTTCAACTAACGGCCATTAATCTAACAATATGCTAATATACTATACCAAAACTAAGGATGTGTAGATCATTTGACCAAACAGGGCTGTCAATCAAGGAATATATCAACCAATCAAACCGTTCATTCAGCCTGGAATTGTGATTTGAACTATGACATTGGCCACCATTTGTGTGAAACTTTTCATTGGTTTGGTGACTTTAATGTCTGTACAACAGCTTATTAAAGCTGTAGTTACAACATTTTGGTTGCCAACCAACCGTTCTATTTTTGTAACATGCTATTGGCTATAAATTTTGCAAAAAAACACTGTTTGAAATCAAAGCAGGACTTCCTGTTGGAGTCAGAGGGTGTGGCCAAAGGAGTAAGTG
Source organism: Fragum fragum (assembly GCA_946902895.1). Lineage (NCBI taxonomy): Eukaryota > Metazoa > Mollusca > Bivalvia > Cardiida > Cardiidae > Fragum > Fragum fragum. The sequence goes on along the minus strand of OX336368.1, from coordinate 1,854,036 downwards.
GACGGGGCCAGCAATAAGTCAATTGACTCTCTACCAGTAATTTCAAGATTCCAGATTTTCTTAAATATACAATCTTTTTTCAAAGATCATTTCACAAACTCGCAATACATAGGCACTTCTGACTTCTAATTTCTTAGTAATTTATAATTATTTCCAAATCTTCTTTTCTTAAGGGGTGTCAAAAAAGTGTGTAGGGTTAACCCATTCCCATACAGTGACGCCTTTGATGCCTCCAAGAAGAAAAACTTTTGAAAAAATTGTGGAAAATGAAAAAATTGCTTGTTACATGCAATTTCTTCATTTTCCACAATGTTTTCTACCTAGAAAGTTGAAAAAATATATAATTTCATAAACTTTGAATTGTTGTCTGCAACTTCTTTCAATTTGGACCCAGTCAAAAAGTTCCCCATTTGGTTGGAGGGACAGCCAGTTTAGCTTATGAGATAGATTTTTCTTGTGTGTGCACTCTAAAATTGTTTTCTTTGTTGCTGGGCACTATACAGAATTGGGCCTATGGCTACCATTCAACTAGATGGAAGGTCACCAACTGTGGTTGCATCAGTCCTAACTCAGTTAGCTTTAAACCTTCAACCTTCCACTACAAAAGCAGACACCCTTACTCAAGGTCACAGAGAGCGGTACAACTGACAGTCACAAAAAAGAACAGAATTATTAATTTGCCAAGTATTTTGTTTGAACATTAACCCTTTCCCGTTCAAATTTTAAGCTCCTGTAATTCTATACTCGAGAAAATATTGAGGAAAAAGAAGAAATTGCTTGCAACAAGCAATTTCTCCTTTTTCCACAATATTTTCTACCACATAGGATGGTTTAATTTCAAATAGCATCCAGTTTTCATTGTCGTCTGCAACCTCTTTCAATTTCGACTAGCCTAAAATATCCAAAAACAGGAAAGGGTTAAACATGTTAGAGTTGCAATGATCCACTATACAGATAAGCCTGCCTAAATGACATTGGAAATATTTGATGATGTCACAATAATGATTGTCTGCTTATACACCCCCTCATGAGAAAAGCCTTGGAAAACATTTGGGAAAATGAAGAAATTGCTTGTTACAAGGAATTTCTTCATTATCTACAAAGTTTTCTACCCTAAATACAGATTTTCATCACCTAAATAGTGCAGAGGTCTAGATAAGAGAGGGCAAAATCAGTCTAAAATCCTTACTTCTTAAAGAATCCCTATGTTGTGGGTATTCATTTGAATCATCTCCACAAAACTATTCAAATGAGTACTAACAACATAGGGTTTATTGCAGCATTGGCAAAATGTTTAACCCTTTCCTGTTTTGGAAATTTTAGACTAGTCCAAGTTGAAAGAGGTTGCAGACGTCAATGAAAACTGGATGCTATTTGAAAAGAAACCATCCTATGTGGTAGAAAATATTGCGGAAAAAGGAGAAATTGCTTGTTACAAGCAATTTCTTCTTTTTCCACAATGTTTTCTTGAGTACAAAATCACAGGAACGTAAAATCCCGTATTTGAACAGGAAAGGGTTAAGTATCAAATACAAATAACACTCTCTATCTGTAACTCTGGCAGTGTCACCTCAATATTGAAGGAGGAAATGAGTTTACAAGATGTGGACGTAACTAAGTAACCAAGGTCCTCTATTTGACAGATCACTGACAACACTGGCCCCACAAGCTGCCTACACAGGCCCAACAAGCTGACGACACTGGCCCCACAAGCTGACTACACTGGCAAAACAAACTGACGACACTGGCCCCACAAGCTGACTACACAGGCCCAACAAGCTGACGACACTGGCCCAACAAGCTGACGACACTGGCCCCACAAGCTGACTACACAAGCCCCACAAGCTGACGACACTGGCCCCACAAGCTGACTACACAGGCCCCACATGCTGACGACACTGGCCCCACAATCTGACTACACTGGCCCCATGCATTGACTCAAATAAGAAGTTCCGTTTCAATATCAAATGGCATGATATTTTGCAAAATAAATAGCCAGAACCATGTATAAAAACAGGTAAAGTGGTTGGTTGGTAACCTTAATGTTGTAAGTCGTTACTACAGCCTGAATAAGTTGTAGTTACGACATTTAAGCTGTAACAAGCAATTTCTTCATTTTACACAATGTTTTCTATCTAAAGAGTTTAAAATTTCATGAACTTTTAATTGTCGTCTGCAAGTCCTTACAATTTGGACCAGTCTAAAATTTTGCCATGTGGTAATGGGTTATAGCCAGCCTTTAATGGTCAATTTTAGAAATGCTGAGTCAAGTTAGCTCAGTAAATAATGCCCTGAATGCGCTGAATACATAAACCTGATGAGGAGGAAAGAATTTATAAGAACATAAACCAATTATCAAACATTCTTACATTTGACACCTTGAAGAAAAATAGAAAACCTTGTGGGACAAGGAGAAATTGCTTGTTTTCTTCCTAATCAAACTATCACTTCCAATTTTTGCATGCTTGATTGAAAATCATGCTGACTGCAACCTTATTCAAATTTGACCAGTTTAAACTTTAATCAATTTTGCTACATGATAATGCTTTCTGATGGCCTGAAGAAATACAGTTATGACAAAAATTTTGGTGGAAAAGTTAAAAGCAATTTCTCTTTTCTCAAAATGTTTTCTACCCTATTTGGTACTTACCCTCCAATTTTAAATGATTTTCTAATGTTGTTTGGACCAGTCAAAAAGTTTGTCATCTTGTCATGGATTAACCCATTCTCACACGACAAAATCTTTGACTGGTCCAAATTGAAAGGAGCTGCAGAAGAGAATTTTAAGTTTATGAAATTTTAGATTTTTTCAACTTTCTGGGTAGAAAACATTGTGGAAAATGAAGAAATTGCTTGAGACAAGCAATTTCTTCATTTTCCACAATGTTTTTCAATTTGTTTTTCTTGAGGGGCGCCAAAAAGTGTCATTTTGTGGGATGGGGTTAATCAAGGGAACAGTGGTAAACACTAAAGATGTCATCACTTATATCAATTTACACCAACCCTAAGTAAGTCAAAGCATAAGTAAACACATTAGCATAATGCAATGTAAGATAAACACTATTCAAGCCTATGGTTATATCAAAAGTTTTGGTTTATTTATGAGACAGATTGAGGTTACTTATATCTGTCTGCAAAAAATATTCACAAGTAAAATTTAACTGCAAAATGTGGTATAAAAAAAAAATTAAAGTTCTAGTTAAACTAAGACAATATAACCCTTTCCAATACAATCCTGAGACTTTATGTCCTTGTGATTTCATAGCCCAGAAAATATTGTGAAAAAAGAAGAAATTGCTTGTAACAAGCCATTTCTCCTTTTCCCACAATATTTTCTGTCAAATAGGATCAACCCCTTTTCATTTTCGTATGCCACTTCTTTAAATTTTGGTCAGTCTAAAATTTGGAAAAACAGGAAAAGGTTAAAACACTAAAATAACTTTAGTCTCCAAATGATGATTAAACCCATTCCCACACAATCCTATATTTTTACACACACCCCAAAATAAGCTATGGAAAACATTGTAAGAAAATGAAAAAACTATTTCTATCAAGCCATTTCTTCAATTCAAACAATGTTTTCTACCCTAAATGAAAAGGGGTTTTAAAATTCCATGAACTAAAAAAAAATGTCTGTAACTCCTTTAAGTTTGGACTATTATAAAATTTTGCAGCTAGTGAATTAAGCGGTATGTATCTTTCAGTGTGATATTCAATTTCAAGCATTGGGGATTAATATGAAGCTTTGAGAAGTGGAGAAACAATTTTTATCAAATTATGGTAGAGATCCATAATGCATGCCAAAAACTGCCTCTGAACTTTTAAGGTTGAAGCCAACATACGGTTTGGTTATCTCAAAACTAAAGTTATAACTTGAGTTTGATTTCAGCTGAAGTAAAGATTTTTTTTGAGATATTATGTAAACTGTGTACTTACCAGAAGACAAAATTCTAGAATGGTTCAAATTCAACGAAGTTGTAAACAAAATTAGTTCATAAAATTTTAAAATCTTTGTCTTTTTGAAAAAAAAAATGATATGAAGTAATTGCTTCTAACTATTTCTCTACTTCCATTTTTACAGAAATATTTTCTTCAGGAAAACAAAAAGATGGATTAAGTAGGAATAGGTTAAATCATTTGCTACAAATTTACACAATTCACTGACATATAAAGATGGTTTATACAGGGATCAACATCAACTTTGTTTCAGTGGGATCCCACAAGAATCCCTGCCTATTACTTCAGAGTTTCCTCCAGATAATCAGGGATCTATCCTTGATATACATTAACTCATTCACATGCAATCCTGTCCTTCTAAGCCCAACTCCAAAGAAAAGCTTCTGAAAACATTGTTGAAATTAAGAAATTGCTTGTAACAAGCAATTTCTTCATTATCCACAATGTTTTCTACAAAACAAGCAAACAAAAAATCAGGAGCATTAGCCGATACATTTAGATTTATTTAACTGAAGAAATCCTCGGGATCCCGGGACACTGTTAGTGTCGACCCCTGGTTTATATCTTTCTGCTTATAACTTAGTAACATACTATGGTTTCTGTTAATGCAATTAAATATTTGCGTATCTACAGGGATCTGTATTTTGAGAATGTTAACCCATTACCACACAACAATATTTTAGACTGGTCCATATTGGAAAATGTTGCAGACGACAATTTAAAGTTAAAGGGATTTACGTTTCAAGCAGATTTTTCAACTTTATGGTTTATGCAAATTCTTCATTTGTCATTGTTGTTTATTTTTGAAGGGCGTCAAAATGCCTTATTGTGTGGGAATGGGTTAATCATTGCCAAAAGGCTGCAATGCTTGCTAATTTGAAAAATATCTTTGTGAACATAAGTAGGCTAAAGGTAATAGAAAGAAGTGTCCATTGTCAAGGCAACAAGAGATAATACCATTTAACAGATCAACATCAAACATTTCTGTTCTTTTTTCTAAAAATAAACATTAATACAACAGTTGCCATGATTAGCCATGCGCTGACATGCATTATAGATATGATTGAAGAAGGACCATAGAGGTCAAACATTTTTCCTGAGACTTGTAAGTATACCCAGTCCCCTATACTACTTGCTAAAACAAATACAGTTAAAATCATTCCAGATACTTCAATTTGAGAGCTGCAAAATGAAATCCCTAATCCATATACTGGGGAAATTAGAAATCCTTCAAGGAATGTTCCTAACCAAAACAATGCTGCAGTAGATGATAAATATAATTTCAAAACAATAACTGAGCATAAATGTAAGGAACCTTGAACAGTTATCAAGGTATGTATATGAAAATATCCCGAAATAAAAGAGGCAAAAAACCTACCCAAGGTAAAACTAACCCAAAATACCGTATTTAAATATGAAGCTTGATTCTTATCAAATTTGAAAGTTTCAACCGAAAAGGTTCGAACAAAGCTGGCAAATACCTTTTCACCACCAATTACATTGCTGTAATACAAAGCTAGTAAAAGCAACACTAAAGAGCCAAAATAAAAATTACCATCTGCGTATGATGCTGGATTCAACATTTCAGTAAATGTCCTTTGTTTATTTCCATTTCCTGTCAACAGTGGCTCAGCCAAACCTTCTTTACCTGCATTTCTTGAACTCTTGGTGAAATGCCAAAACAAAAAAGGAATAGACAGCGCTAATGAGAAAGCTGAAATGATGAGATATGGAACCTGTACCCTTGACTCTTTGATTACTTTGAAACTGTTATCTGTTTTGACTTCCAATGTGGCAAGAAATGGCGCGCTGATCAACGGTGTAAGAAGGGCTCCAATGCCATACCCCATGTGCAGCACTTGTAAAACAGCTGTGTTGTTTTCTTTGAATATGCTAAGTACAAGTCGTGTCAGGCCTGTCAAAAACATCAATTATATGAAAAAATTTGTTTCAAATGGCACATCAACTTATGACGAAGAACAAGTAGGAGATATGCTCATGAGCTGTGACCTTTACCTTGGAGCTATCTGAACATTTGTTGCAAATGGCAACTCTGCACTTGATGGAGAACAACAAATAACCCATTTCCAAACAAGGACCCTTTTTTTGACACCCCTAAGAAAAAAGCTTTAGAAAACATTGAAGCAAATGAAGAAATTGCTTGTTACAAACAATTTCCTTGTTGTCCACAATGATTTGTATCCCATAGTACAAAGAATCTTTAAATTTCATCAACTAAAAGTTGTCATCTCAAACATCTTTGAATTTGGATCTGTCTAGGATTTTGCTATGTGATAATTGGTTAAGCACATAGTACATCACCTTGTTAAAGTGCCATCTATGCCTTACCACAAGCATGTTCAACAAAAAAATCTTACCCACTTTTAAGCCCAAAATTATCAAACAACATTATGTCAGTTTCAAAGTTTTTTTTAACCAATCCATTTATGAAAAGAAAAATTTGAAGAAAGATTTGGAGGAAGAAAGAGACAAAGATAAACCAGACAACATCATTCAAAGGAGATACAGTATTCCCTTGCAGTCCAGAAGACAAGAAAGATTGGAGAGACAGATAGACAAATAAACAGGAACAGACAAAATTGAAAGAAAAATATAAAAGCTCCATGCATTTGATTTCTTACATATATTTTGAACACATGTTGAACATCCAAGACCAAAGTACATTATCCAAAGATAGTCTACAGCTGGTGCAACAGGAATGTAGGCAAGAAATGTGGCAGCTAAAGCACAAAATACTGCAACACAGAGATCAAGTCTTTTCTCAAACTTGTCTGCCACAACTCCGCCAAGCAGAGCCCCCACTATTCCACCAATACCTCTATAGGATACAGCCTGTGTTAGTCTGGCATAGCTTGTGTTGAAAATAAGTTTTAGATCTATCATAGCAGGCCCCGCTAGCTCATTGTAGAGACCCTGAAAGTAAATAAAATGATTAGAATCAATCAACATCAAGAAAACATTTAAATTTTTAGCAATATATGAAGCAAAAGTTAAGGCCTCCAACAAACTATATGGTATCAGTCATTTTTTTTTTCAAAAACAACAAGTTAAGTGAAATAAGTGCAACTTCTTTTCGTTCGAATCAGAACTTCTGACAGAAGTATTCTTTTACTTTTAAGTTTGTTTTTTTTTTTGTGTGTGTGTGTTTTGTTAGTAGGCCTGCAAATTGGCATGAGGCTCACAAAAAATAAATGAAAAAAAGTTACTGTTTGAAAATAAAAGTAATTTCGCCTAAGTGGTAAGCTTTTTTCCCTCTTCTCACTCAAAAATTTATGTTGTCTGCAACTTCATTCTGTTCGTAGATCTAAAGGATGTTAACCAAGTTCGGGTAAGTTTGACTACATACCTTTGACATAAAAACAAGAAAAATGATAAAAGTTTTGATGAAAAGCGGCGTAGATGTCATCGCCCTCCTGAGACATGGAAAGTGAGGAAAGTTGAATACGTTTGGTCGTGGCACGAACGGAAAGGCTATAAGTCAGGAGTTTACCATAACACCGGGGAAAATTTGACAAGTTCAAGGTCATTCGATTTAGCATGGTTCCTGTCTTGTTGCGTAATTTTCTTGTATACACAGTTGTAAGGTAATGAGTTATGTAATTTCTCCTTAATTATCAAATTTGTTTCAGAATTTCAAATTGTTTGTACTTATGTTATTTCTTCTAATGGTGCATGCTCTCTCTGTGAAAATAAACATTTTTTTCGTTCGTCCAAATAAGTTTCGTTACCAACAAAATATTATAAGGAGGTATCCAAATATATTCCCAAAATCCAACAAATACATCGAAAGGGGAATTAGTTACGAACATGGTCTTGTATCTATTGTTATTGAATGAGTTAAAATGGCACTTTGGTGGTTTCTAGCAAATGTTTTAACACAGGAATAAAGCATCCAACCTTTTACAGCCTGAAAATCAATTTGGATTATTTTTGGCTTGCACTTGCTGGAGCAGTCATTAATAAAAAGGTTGCACTGTCAAAAGACAATGTAACAGATTGAATGTGTATCGAGTTAAAGATAGCTCATCAGTAAGTGCAATTAAAGAGCTAAATCTATAAATCGTTTTGAGAATTCTTGATATTGACATGTCAACAGTGTGTGAAATCCAATCTAAATATAAGGGAAGAAAAGTGAACAACAACAACTATTATTATGGGAAACGTCACATCAAGGAATTTGATCAGGTCTGTTTTAAGTGCCTACATATTTCAATGTAAGCTCTAAAGCCAGTTTTAAACCGAGCTTTACAGAAAAATAAAAGCAAAAATGGCTAACAATTTAAATCTAGGTGATATGATGATGATGTTAGTTTATAACACAAGTGAAGACTTCGAATCTTTATGCAAATGTTACCCATGATCCAAGGAGGTATCCTGTTTGTTTTAGGGTTATGTAGGTCAAATGTCAACTGGGCTACAGTACTTAACCCATTCCCACACAGTATGTGACGCTTTTGAACTCTCCTCAAGGAAAAAATTTGGGAAAACATTGTGTTTTCCACCTAGAAAGTTGAAAAAATCTAAAATTTCATAAACTTTAAATTGTTGTCTGCAAATCCTTTTAATTTGGACCAGTCTAAAATTTAGCTATCTGGTAATGGGTTATTTTCTGTTTGAGATATATCTGCTTTGCGAAAGTACTTGTTTTTGATAGCATTATGGGCAAATACAATATGAAGCCTTTGGGTCAGTGACACTGACCTTTCTCATCAAGATTTGCAAATAAATATTGTTTTTTCTGCAACGAGATGACTAAGAGCACAATTGGTATTTATGTAGTATTTCCCCAGTTGACATCTACCAATTTGTTCAGATGATCTTCTAATGATATAGAAGTCTTAAGCATGTGATATAGGGCCATCATTGTCCTTGTTCAACACAACATCACTACAGCCGTTTACCACACTGTCTCACATTTTGACATGCTCCTCCAATTACAAACATGGCTTTATAGGCTGAGCATCTTAACATATATTGTAAATTGTTAAAGATTTGAAAATATTCTCATCAGGAACTAAAGCTTAGATACTACCAGTAACAAAATTTTACCGGAATGTTCCTTTGGTGACCCTGTATCAGATATCATGAAGAAATTCAGACAGGTGAAAAGGTATGCCTTTTGATGAAGGGTCCTATTCCAGTAAGAGATCATGTAATAAGGGCAGTAACCTCTGATTTAGTAAAGAGCAAAGAAAGTATTACTTTATAGATCTTCTGAGCACAAATTGATTAACAAATGTCCATTGTCTGTTTGCTTTCTGTCTGTCTATCCACCTGTAAAAAAATAAAAAAACCTTTTCCTCCTATATAGTACAGAATTCAACCAAATTTAACAGATATGATGTTAAAGTCATGCTTTAATTTTGATATATACTTTCAAGAACTGAAACTCATGAAGAACTTGTGTCAGACAGGTCACATTAGGTCAAATTTTAGAAATCCTTGTTTTTGTTTTAGAGGACAGATTTTTTTCTCAATCATTGTCAGAATTTTTCAGAATGTTTAACATGACAAAATCTAGGTCAGGTAAAAAAAAATGGTCGGATTGGGTCTAAATTTAGGCATGTAGACTGGCTACAATATTTGCTGAATCATTACCAAATTGCCCTGAATGTATATCAAAAATGATGGAAAAGCTTCGCTGAACCAGTAAGGCCTTTGGATCTAGAACTTTTTCCCAAGTAGAATTTAATAGAAAAGAAGTCTTATAGACAATAAAGGTTGTATAAGAGATCAGATGAATGATACAGGACCATCATGATGATCCCCTTATTGAAATGTGTTATTTCCTGTGTTATAAAAAAAAAAAAACCTCTGGATCCATTATTTGGGGCCAATCAAGTGATTCTGGCCTTCAAGAGTCTCTGAGTTCCCTATCCAATGTGCTTAGAATTTCATATGTAACCTCATATGTACATAATTTCCTTATCTGGTAATGATATATAAAGGTACAATAGATAAAAGTTAAGTATTTCTTTCAGTACAGACATTTGAAAGTTACTGATCATGGTTCAACTTGCACAGAGGGCTTGCGTACAATGTGCGCTGAAGAGGGTGTTATTACAGGTCAGATATTACAGCGCAGCGACTAGTGGAAATATAAAGAGAAAGTCTAAAACACGAATGAAAGCTTGGCAAATACATCAGTATGGAGGTACTTGTATTACAAACTTCTTCAGGATGAAATTTAACACATTTTTGCACAACAAACATTTAAACTGGTCAAAACTGAATGAGGTTGCAGGGGACAAAACAAAGTTGGTGTAAAAATGAAAAACAACAGCCATATGAGGAAAAAACATTGTAAGAAAAGAAGAAATTGCTTGTTACTAGCAATTTCTTCTTTTCTCACAATGTTTTCTATGACTATATTTCTTTGGCATGTAAAAATGCTGGATTATTTGGTAATAGGTTAAAATAATTGAGTGAATTTTCTTAACTTGGAAAGCAAAGGTATTCAACAAATACACTTCACAAGTAAATCACTGTATTACTGACAATCACGGCTGTCAATGAAAGAATCACTCGACCAATAAAATCATTCATTTAGACTGGAAGTGAACCTTAGTCCGACATTTGCTGACACTTATGTGAAACATTTTAGTTGTTTTGGCGACTTCAATGCGATAATTACAGCTTATTCAAGCTGTAGTTAGGATGATTAGGTCCCCAAACAACAATTTCACTGTTTTATAACTTAATACTGGCCATAAAATTTGCCAAATAACATTGTTTAATATTTAAGTGTAGCTTCCTATCAGCGCTCAGTGAGTCTGGCCAGTGGAGTTAGAAGACAGGGGCAGCAATCCATTTATTATCATATGCAAATTTAAAAACCTAATGCCATGGAGTTGCCAATGCTTTGAATAGATCTATATTAATCTTAGAGATCAACTTTTGATGCAGAATTGTCAAGACTTAGATCTTGACTATATCCATAATGCTCAACTTCAATTCAATATGTCTTTCTAAGATATTTAACCCCTGTCATGGTGAACTCGGAATTTTCCTGCTTTGGTAGGAGGTAAAGGCATAGATCAGCCTGAACAAACTTAATTTAAACAAATTTAAAATTCCATCAACTTTAAATTGTCTTCAGCAGCTTCTTTCAATTTGGACTGGTCTGAAATTCCACTGTGTGGGAATGGGTTAACCAAACTTATCACATACATTAATCTTATTCCTTGTAATCAGAATCTCATGTATGTTTTATATAAAATCAACCTAATTTATCAGTCACTCAGTTTCCAGGTGTTATATTTTAGGTAAAGAAGACCTCACATTCTCCGAAACAGCTAAAATTCCACAGCTTCGTGATCCAAAAGACATTCTTGTAGAAGTACACGCTGCAAGCATTAACCCAATAGATGTCAGAATGCTAGGTAAGGAAGTGGCCAATCATTGAAAACATGAGTTAATCCATTACCAGATAACAAAAAATTAGACAGGTCCAAACTAGTTCAAAGAAGTTGCAGGAAACATTCAATTTGTGGCAGAACTGGAAAAAATGCAAAAAGCGTCATTATGTGGTAATGCCGGTGAAGAAAACTGGGTTTAATTTAGAGCAGTGTTTATCAAAGTCTTCAAGTATGCACTCTTTAGACAGTTATATGTACTTACTCAAAGTTTCTTTATACAACCACAAGTTTTCTAAATGAACTCAGTGACTTAGCTTCATATACATCCAATCTTGCTGCAGGGACCATCCTCTATTAACTCATTCCAACTCAATCCCTCCTTTTTACGCCCCTCAACAAAAAAAGCTTCGGAAAACATTGTGGAAAATGAAGAAATTGCTTGGTTCAAGCAATTTCTTCATTATCCAAAATGTTTTCTATCCAAAAAGTTAAAGAAAATTTAAATTCCACCAACTTGAAAATATCGTCTGCAGCTCCTTTCAATTTGGACTGGTCTAAAATTTTGTTGAGTTGGAATGGGTTAAGCAACCCCTTTCATTAAGCAATCAGCATCAAAACTCCCTTTCCTAAAACAAAGGATCTTCATAACTGCACGTTTTTGCTAATAAAATTATCAAAACTAAATCCTATGTTGGTGGATCTCATTGCTTAAAAGTCAACTAATTCTACTGAATCTCCACAAGGATAAGGATATTCATTTTAACCCTTTCCCATTTTTGGAAATTTTAGACTAGTCCAAATTGAAAGAGGTTGCAGACGACAATGAAAACTGGATGCCATTTTTAATGAAACCATCCTATGTGGTAGAAAATATTGTGGAAAAAGGAGAAATTGCTTGTTACAAGCAATTTCTTCTTTTTCCACAATGTTTTCATGAGTAAAAAATCACAGGAACGTAAAATCCTGTATTTGAACAGGAAATGGTTAAAAGCAAAGAATTTGGATGCAGGTATCTGTATTCTAAAGCTGAATATGTACTGAAAATTAAGTTCTATAATTCCTCAATCTCTTTGTGGAAGAAAGGGGAAGTTCTATTTTTCTATACCACTACCTACACAATAGAAGGGGTATATTGGTTACACCCTGTCTGTCCATCAGTAGACTTTTCCCTTTCCATGCTCTAGAACCACATGACGAACAACCATGAAACTTCATACAGTTTTGTAAATGATTAACCCATGTCATGCTGAACCCGGAATATTCAGGTTTTGGCAGGAGGTGTAGACCAAGATCAGCCAGCACATAAGTGCAGTCTGATCTTGGTCTACACCTCCTGTTTGTATTTTTCCTACCAGAGTTGTTAATGAAATTGATTTCTAAAAGAAATATTGAATTTTGAACAACAAGTTCTATCAGTGCTTTCAGCCCATTGATTTTACAGCAATTCAGTAAGGTAATTTATACAGCATGACAAGGGTTAAATAAGTGTCCAATCGTTTTGGAGTTGCAAAGGTGAAAGGTCTAGGGCATGATTGAAAACCGTCTCCATGCTCTAGCACATAAGCCATTTGACTTAGGACTTAGAAACTTTATAGAAATGTTATCCATAGCTCATGGAGGTGCCCATTGTTTTTGGGGTAACATATGTCAATCATAAACTGTGGTACTTCAGTGACAAAATACAGGTAGGGGTATAAGCTGCTTTGCTACAATTGTTATTAGTATTTTTTCTTTCCGCAAATATTTCTTTATTATTTTTTGCATAACAATTTCTGCATCTGATTTTTCTGCATTTTTTCTATAGAAAAAGTCTATGGAGAATTAGTGGAAATCATCATTACTTGCAGAAATCTGATCTAAATGCAGGCTCAAATGAATTGTCATCACCAGTGTCGTGGATATGAATAGACTCATTCACTAGCCATGCCTGATTACTTCCAACAGGAAGTTCAAATGAGATACTGAAGTTGTTTTTTTGTAAATCTACAGTAGTAGCAAGTAACAAAGATTGAACTGGATAGTTGGCAAACTACATGTCCAAGGTTTAGCTTGAATAAGCTGCATTTGAGACATTTCAGTAACCAAACCAACAGGTTTAACCCTTTCCCGTTTTTGGAAATTTTAGACTAGTCCAAATTGAAAGAGTTGCAGACGACAATGACAACTGGATGCCACTTGAGATGAAACCATCATATGTGGTAGAAAATATTGTGGAAAAAGGAGAAATTGCTTGTTACAAGCAATTTCTTTTTTTTCCACAATGTTTTCTCAAGTATAAAATCACAGGAACGTAAAATCGTGTATATGAACGGGAAAGGGTTAACAAAAATGACCGTGTTCAAAGTTTATTTCCAGCCTTATTGATTTCATTTGTCAGTCCTTTTTTGATTGACAGCTAAAATCCATGAGTAAGTCTAAAACGTGTGTATTTATAGGAAATCACACACGTGGGGTCATAGTGCTATGACTGACCTGTCTTAACCCTTTCTCATTTCTTGAAAGTTTAGACTGGTCCAAACCAAAAGAAGTTATAGACGACAATGAAAATTGGATGCAATCTTAAATGAAACCATCTCATATGGTAGAAAATATTGTGGGAAATGGAGAAATTGCTTGTTACAATGTTTTCTCAAGTATAAAATCACAGCAACATAAAATCCTGGGTTTACAAAGGAAAGGGTTAATTAGTTCCTCTGATCACTTTCAGAGGGTTATGGTCGAAACATGATCAATCAACTGCGACAGACCCTTGGTTCTATGAGATCATCATCCGAGTTCCCTTTGACTCTGGGCCGGGACTTCTCTGGAATAGTGGTGGAAACGGGTCAAGGGGTCACAAGATTTAAGCCTGGAGATGAGGTTTGTTCCTTTTGAAGTCTGCCGCCGTCATAGCGCATAGTCGGACCGTCAATCTAGAGGTCCCGGGTTCGATCCCTGACAGCAGCACTCATTCTTTCCGACTATTTGTCTTCCACCAGTGGAATCGTAGACCTTTGTTGGATAGCAGCTGGAGGCTAGGAAGGGATGTGATGGCGATACTGGTGTGAGAAATACCAGGAATCCATAGTTAGGTGCTTCAGCTGCCACGATATAACTGAAAGAGTGTTGAAAGCGGCGTAAAACCCCATTCAAACAAACAAATCCTTTTGACGTCTATTATAATTTCATATTGGTACAATAACATGTATCAGTATCCTGTTCACCCAATCGTACACAATCCCACCTTTTTTATGTCATTCTAGGAAACATTGAGGAAATTGAAGAAATTGCTTGTAACAATATTTTCTTCTGTAGAAGACAAAGATTTTTAAAATTTAAATAATCTGAAAATATGGTCTGCAACTTCCTTAATTGTGGACCAGTTTATAAATTAGTTGTATAGTAAAGGGAGAAATATTGACAGATCATGACTGTCAATCAGATTATTTTTAGCTCACCTGAGCAAAAAGTGCAATGTGATCGGTTGTTGTCTGTCAGTCCGTCTGTCGGTCCGTCCACAATTTCTTTAAAAATCTTTTTCTCCTAAACCAGTAGGCCAATCAAGCTGAAACTTTGCAGGTATGTTCCTTTGGTGAAGTTCTTCTAAAGTTGTTAAAAGAATTTAATTCCGTCAAAAACTCTGGTTGCCGCGGCATTTGAAAATTGGAATCTTAAGTAATTCTGTATAAATATGTAAAAATCTTTTTCTCCTAAACCAGCAGCCAATCAAGCTGAAACTTTGCAGGGATCTTCCTTGGGTGGAGTTCTACAAAATATGTTAAAAGAATTTAATTCCGTCAAAAACTCTGGTTGCCTTAGCATTTGAAAATGGGAATCTTTAGTAATTCTTTTAATATCTTTTAAAATCTTCTATCCCCAAACCAGTAAGCCAATCAAGCTGAAACTTTGCAGGGATGTTCATTGGGTGAAGTTCTACAAAAGTTGTTAAAAGAATTTAATTACGTCAAAAACTCTGGTGTCGCGGCATTTGAAAATGGGAGTCTTTAGTAATTCTTTAAATATTTTTAAAAATCTTCTCCTCCTGAACCTGTAAGCCAATCAATCTGAAACTTTGCAGGGATGTTCCTTGGGTGAAGCTCTTCAAAAGTTGTTAAAAGAATTTGATTCTGTCAAAAACTGTTTCAACCGCGACATATGAAAATGGGAGTCTTTAGTAAATCTTTGTTGTTGTTTTTTTCATAGACTACAAGGCCAAAGACCTTTATATTTTGTATAGAGCTTAATCATATGGTTCTCTGCAAAGTTTTTAAATATTTAATCTCTGGGGTCAAAAATGACCCTGCCCCTTAAGTCCGAAGTTTGGAAAAATGCTTAATTAGAGCAATTTCAAAAGACTTCTCCTCTTAAACTATAAGGTCGAGGATATTCATATTGGGTATGTAGCATCACTAGATGGTTTTGTACTATTTCATTTAAAGTTGTCCTCCTAGGGTCAAAAAGGACCCTGCACTAGAGGTCCAAAAGTTGGGAAAAACGCAAAATTTGAGTATGTTTAAAAAAAAACACTTCATTTTAAGGCAGAGGGCATTTATATTTTGAGTTTAGCATAGCCTTGCTGTTATCTATCAATTTTGATTAAATTATGCCTGTAGGTTAAAAAACACCCCTTCCCTTGGTGTCCAAAGTTCGTAAAAATGCTCAATTAGACCATGTTCAACAGTCATTTCCTCCCAATCTACAAAGTCTAAGCCATTCATATTTGGTATATAGCATGAACAGATGGTTCTTTACCATGTCAGCTAAAATCTTAGCCCTGGGATAAAACATTGCACTGCCCTATAGGTCCAAAATTTTGGAAAACATCCAATTGGAGCAACTTCGAAAGTCTTCTTCTTCTGAAATATAAAGTGAAAGGCATTCATATTTGGTATGTAGCATGACTAAATAATTTTGTACTATGTTACAGGCAAATTTGCTCTTAGGATAAAGCATGTCTCTGCTCCTGGGGTCGAAAATTGCATAAATTACATTGAAAGAATTTTGAAATAGAAATGGCTTGTTACTCCCTTTCTCACAATGCTTTCTTAAACCTATTTTCCCTGAGGGTGACAAATTCTAGGATAGTTTGGTAATGGGTTAAACAATAAAGCCAAAGGCATTCATTTTTATTGTAAAGCATTACTGGATTGTTTTGTACAAAGCCCAAAATCTTATATTTGTTTTATTTATTTTGCTCAAGTTGTGTCTTTTTTATACAAAAAAGTACTGTAATTTGCAGATGCCTCAGGTGAGCAATTTAGGACCATCATGGTCCTCTTGTTATTATTGACAGCTGAGATCTGTCAATTGTTAAAACTGCTGAGAAACAGAAATACATGTAAGCCTATATGTTGAAACTATGATAAGACCCTCTATATGGAATTGAAATGATGAAAACATTGATCATAACTATGCAAACTAGAAATTTTCCAGCACCTATCCAAATACAAGTGCTATCCGCCAAAGCAAAAAATGGACTTTTTAATCAAAGAGCCATAAATCAGCCATAAATCAGTCAAAAATAAATGGACCATAACCAAAATAGGATATGCACATGTCTGACTTATACCGAGTCTTTCTGTGAAATTTGAATCAAATCCATCCAATGGTTGCTGAGAAATTGAGCAGACACGATTTTTCACCAAAGGGCCTTAACTCCATCAAAAATCAATGGACCGTAATCAACATCTCTGCTTAAGATCCGTGCAATACTTGCCCTAAAATGGAGTAGACATGAAAAAGCTACAGACAGACGGATGTATAGGCAGACGGATAGACTGAAGGACAAATCGACAAGCTGACTCCTATATACCCCCAAACATAGTCTTAGGGGGGTATAATGATATGACGCTTATGGCTAACTTTTGCCTTTTGGTTACCATGAAAATGACATCCCTATCGATGAACGGGCATCATTTTGAACAGTGTTCTGTACTTTGCAGAATATCATAAATAATAGATTTATTGAAGAATTCAGATTATATGATAAATAAACAATCAAATTTGTCTTGGTTTAACACATTAATAGATGACAAAATTTTAGATTGGTCCAAATACAAAGAAGTTGCAGGGGAAAAATTTTAGTTGACGAAATTCCAAAAATCTAGGTCTTGTGGGGAAGAAAATAGTAAAGATAATGGTGAAATTGCTTTAACCCTTTCCTGTTTTATGAATTTTTAGACAGGTACAATTTGAAAGAGATTGCAGATGACAATGAAAAATGCATGCAATTTGAAATCTGACATCCTATGTGGCATCCTATGTGGTAGAAAATATTGTGGGAAAAGGAGAAATTGCTTTTTACAAGCAATTTCTCCTTTTACTACAATGTTTTCTCAAGTATAAAATCAAAGTGATGTAAACTCCCGGATTTGTCTAGGAAAGGGTTAAACAAGAAATTTCTTCATTTTCCAAAATGTTTTCCAAAGCTTTTTTCTTCTGTGGCATTAATGGACAGGATTGTGTGGGAATATACCTAAGTTATTAGACTCAGTAAACCTTTTATTATCTGTTTATAAATAACTGGTTTCAAAATCTAAATGAAATAAACCTAATTTAAATGCAATATTTGCTTTTTCATAGGTATGGGGAGCACTGGGTGCACAACGACAGGGAACTCATGCACAGTTTACTGTTACAGGAGAAAGGGAGGTAATAATACTTTTCCTGGAGAAAGGGAGGTAACATAGGAAGTCTCGCTGTAACCAGAAACGAGAGCTTTGACTAGTCAAATTGAGAAAAAACTACAGGAAAAACGATATTTTCTCCACTCTGACCAATTGTCCATCCTGTTTGACAATTCAAAGTTCAAAGTCAAAGGTCAAAATTCAACCTGCAATAACTTGTTTAGACAAGATCCCTGAAACTATATAATTTGCAAAATAAGACCATTAAAAATCAAAGCAGAAGTTCCTGTTTTAGATGAAGATTGTTTGTTGATTAAGTTTACTGAACATTGGAGAACAATGTTTTAAGGTATTACGTTAGCCTCAATGTCAACATCGTTGTTGTTGCTATTGTTGCCGTCATGCGAACATTTTGACATTTTGTGATATCTTTGGTTTTACTAAAGGCATTTGCTTGAAACTTGGCACACTTGTTCACTATCAAAAGAGCAGCCTATACTTTCAAGGGGGTAACTCTAGATGCATTTTGTCCACTTTCAAGTACCCAACAGCCGAGCGTATGCACCGGTAGGTGGTGCTCTTGTTTAACCTTTATTATTGGTTTGGCGAATGAAACATCAAAACTACACCTTATTCAAGATGTAGTTATGACGTTTAGGTCACTAACCAACCATTTTACTTTTTGTTACAAGCTACTTGCCATAGATTTTGCAAAGTAAGACCATTAAAAATCGAAACAGAACTTCTTGTTAGAGTTAATGAGCAGGGTTTAGGGAGTCAGTTGGAGGGGCCAGCGATTGGTCAATTTGCTCAAAGTTTCAGATGATGGTTGTTAGTTGATGAAGTTTACTGAATATTGGAGTGAGTCAAGGTTACTATGATTTCTTACATCCTTTGACTTTAGCAAACATGGGAGACATATGCATTTGTTAAAAAAAAGTTTCTATGAGTGTTTCCAAACAATCATGCTTTTTAATGCCCCCTCAAGAAAAATAATTTGGAGAACATGGTCTAAAAGCAATTTTTCCATTTTCCCCAATATTTTCTACCCAGAAAGATGAAAAAGACTAAAATTTCTTAACTTTTGAATTGTTGTCTGCAACTCCTTTCAATTTGACCAGTCTTAATTTTTTTTCTCTCTGGTAATGGGTTTATTTGAAAATACAGTAAAAAACCCTTATAAGTATATATCACAAGAAACTAAACTGATCATAAGTTTTTTCTTTAAAGAATAGTTATTGGTTACAACAATATTTGAACATTAGAATTATGTATTTTCTTTCTTTGTCGCAGTGATATTTTTACTTGCGCTTATTGTAAAAATCAAAAGAAAAAGAGAACATACATGTAATTGTAACAGACAATATCTCTTTTTCCCTCAAAGTTTTCCATAGCTGTAAACCTTATTGCATCAGAGTACGGGATTGTATTGTTAACTGTTCAGCCAAATTTATGATTTATTGCAGTGTGAAAAAAGGTAGAAATGCTAGCAAATGAATATTTTGGTACAGAGTAGCAAACAAAGTAGAAGAATGTCCTTTTTCACACTAGTTTCTTTTTTCCCCAAAAATGTTTCTTTGATGACTTAACCCTTTACTGTTTTTCAAAATTTTAATCTTGTCTATTTCACAGAGGTAGCAGGTTACATTATAAAGTTTGTACAATTTAAAAAGCAGCCATTCTAAGTGATAGAAAATATTGTGGAAAAAGAAGAAGAAATTGCTTGCACAAGCAATTTCTTTTTTTTTCCCACAATATTTTGTCCAAAACAAAGTGATCGAAAAAAGGGGCTGGTATGTTTTGTCCTATTTTCCTTTGAGCCAACAAATTTTATATTTTGCAGTTGATGTAAAGTTAGTACAAAATACTACAAATAGCTATTGAGTAATAAATATATGCTTTCAAGGAATTTGCTTTTAACTTGATCTTTAACTCATTCCCATACTATCCTGTTAATTGGCGCCCCTCAAGAAAAAGCTTTTGAAAACATTGTGAAAAATGAAGAAATTGCTTCCTGGGCTTAGTAGAACAAAACTTTACTTTTAAATTGAGCTGTATGTCATTAGTTACCTCAAAGTAAATGGTTAAATAACTAGGAGGATTAATTATACTCTCATGCATAAACATTTTCAGATATCGTTAAAACCAAAAACACTTACCCATGTAGAAGCTGCGTCTATACCATATGTTGCCATGACAAATTGGAATGCTCTTTGCGATGTGGGTGAACTATCGGAGAAAAATACTCGAGACAAAAGGTAGGAGTCCAGATAATGATGTACATTAATGATGGACTTGTTCTGAAATAATAACCTTTTTAATCAGCAAGTGGCATATTGACGGATCGGTGGCCAAGTCCACTCAACTCCAAAAGGAAGTTCCAATAAGATATTAAACTGTGTGATTTTGCACAATTTATAACCATAAAATAAAATGCATGATTGGCAAGCTTAACTTTGTAACTATATCTTGAATAAGCTATAGTTGTGCCGTTTAAGTTGCCAAACGATCACTAATGCTTCAAATAAATGTCAACCAATGTTTGGGATTCAAAGTTCAATTTTGAGTGAAATTAATGATTTGATTGGTAAATTGATTTCTTGATTGACAGCAGCCATCCATAAAAATGCAAAAACATGTATACATGTGTATATTTTTCTGAAAATGTGAATTGCCCTTAATTTGATGTAAGATATGTTTTTAAATTTCCTCCTATAAAAAAGACCCTTTTTTTCAACCCTTTAATCCATTATGTAAAAACATTTTCATCTTAAGCCATTTCAATGTTTTAGCTAGTTCAACAATGTTTTCCTTCATCTGCAACCAATTATTCTAAAATCTCTCATTTTGATACCCCATGACAGAACATTTCATTGGAAAACAGTGCTACAAAAGAGAAATTGCTTGTTACAAAGAATCTCGTATTTCCTCAAACAGTTTTTAACCATGTCTTTTACTTTTTTTCTTAATTTACACATACCTTGCAATTTCTTTCAGTTTGGACTAAAATTCTATTGTTTTATTAAACCTTTCCAGTGTTTTGAAAAAGTCTAAACCAGGCCATATTCAAAGGATTTGCAGACAAAAATTTAACGTGGCTTTAACGCAGACGTAAATTTAATGTGGATTTAATTTGTAAAATAACCATTCAGTAGGGTAGAAATAATTGTAGAAAAAGAAGAAATTGCTTGGTACCAGCAATTTCTTCATTTTCTGCAATGTTTTCTCAACTATAAAATCACTGGTTGGAGGGATTGAACAGGAAAGGGGTAAACAGCTATCTCAGCCTGACAAAAGACCTGACATTGTTAAAGGGACTGTTTATCTTTATAAATTTATTTTGTTCAATTTTCAGAATACTCATCCATGGTGGATCTGGTGGGATAGGGACATTTGCAATACAAGTTAGTGGAGTTGTATAAAACATTTATCATGTTTTGGTAATGCAACTATAATTGAACACCCCCCCCCCCCCCTCTATGAAGTGGAGGAGGTTATATTGGTTTCATCTTGTCTGTCCATTCATCAATCAATCTTTAGATTTTTTCATTTCTGTTCTCTAACTCTAGAACTGATTGACCTGCAACTGTGAAACTACATACAATTGTTGCAAATGATCTAAGGAAGTGCCTAATTGTTTTATAGGTCAAAGGTCAAGGTCACAATTGAACATTGATTGAAAACCTTTTCCATGCACTAGCACATAAGCTTTTCGATGGGTCGGCATAAAATAGTTGTAACTGCACTGTGTGACTGTCAGGCTGATTATTTTCTGCGCTTTTGCACAAGAAATTGATAGATTGCTTTTGCCAATCAAAAAAAGGATTGACCAGCCAAATAACTCATGCAAACTCCATCTTTGAAACAGACATTAATCTTCAACATTCTTGTTAGCTTAGATTTAACTACATCTATTTCACGTTATTGTCAGGACATTTAGATTTTCAAATGAAGATTTGATGAAACTACACTCACTTGTTCAGTATCTGTAGTTGTGCATGACATTTTTCTATTTTCAAAATGACCACCATTTTACTCCTTAACCTATATCCTCGCAGTGACAGTCTTAAATGCCCCCTAATATAAAAGCTTTCGTAAACATTGTGGAAAATGAAGAAATTGCTTGTTACAAGCAATTTCTTCATTATTTACAATGTTTTCTGACCAAAAAGACAAATATTTTAAAGATTTCAGCAAATTCAAATTGTTGTCTGCAACTTCTCTGAATTTAGACCAATCAAAAATTTTGTCGTATGTTAATAGGTTTAATCCATGTTTTCTTGTATAGATGAATTCTCAGTAACCATAGCGATGATTTTGATAAAACTTCACTAACTTGTTCACTTCATCTGTAGTTCAAGAAAGATTTTTCGTTTCAAAATGGCTGCCAGTTTCAAACTGGTCAGCATTTTTCTCAGAAAATAGACATTTCTTGTTCAGACGAAATAGACATCAATTCATCTTGTCCGGACTGTATGGCAAATTTTGATGAAACTTCATACACTTTTCATCTCAAGTTATGCAAGCCACTTTTCTTTCTTCAAAATGGCTGCCAGTTTCAAATGGC
This sequence comes from Fragum fragum, assembly GCA_946902895.1. Lineage (NCBI taxonomy): Eukaryota > Metazoa > Mollusca > Bivalvia > Cardiida > Cardiidae > Fragum > Fragum fragum. The sequence continues at coordinate 1,831,528 of OX336368.1, read as the reverse complement.
CATATTTTTACTCAACCTATCTATGTCGTGGGGAAACATTTTTTCGGATTCCTAGTTTAAAAATTTAATTTCAGTTACTAAAGGCCTGGGGAGGATATATAGTGACAACTTGTTCGACAGATGCTGCCTATCTAGTCAAATCTATCGGTGCAGATGAAGTTATAGATTACAAAACTCAAAATGTGAAAGCGGATTTATTATCCATGGAAAAGTAAGTTGAATAATGGTTATCGAGCATTTTTTGTTGGTTTAGTAACTTAAACATAGTAACTACAGCCAACCAATGATTTGTCATTTAGGATCCTGACCAGTTATGTTACAAATAATTTCATTTAACCAGTTATGTTACAAATAATTTCATTTAACCAGTTATGTTACAAATAATTTCATTTAACCAGTTATGTTACAAATAATTTCATTTAACCAGTTATGTTACAAATAATTTCATTTAACCAGTTATGTTACAAATAATTTCATTTAATTACCTTTCTGGGCTAGGCCAGCAAGCAGTCAACTCATTCCCACACGATGATGATTTTTGATGACCCTAAAAAAGACAACTGGGAAAACATGGTGTATATTGAAGAATTGCTTGTAACAAGCAATTTCTTCTTTTTCCGCAATGTTTTCTACTAAGTGAGTTAAAAAAATCTAAATTGTTTAAACTTTAAATTGTTGTCTGCAACTCCTTTCAATTTTAACCAGTCTAAAATTTTGATGTCTAGAAATGGGTTAAAGAGTCTATAGAAAGACCTTCTTCACTCAGACAAGGCAGATATTGGAGGTGCTAATTCTCTGGGACAAAAAATTGAAGAAATATTAATGAGAAAAGATAACTAGAAACAAATCATTGATATTTCAAGCTATAATTACGATCTGTAAGTCACCCTCCAATTTAGATGGTTGTATGAATGTTGGAGGTGAAAATTGCACTTTCACTTTAAAAGAATGGTTTATTGGTTAAATAGTTTATTTTGTCAAATGATTTTTAGCTCTACTGGCCAAAGGCCATTAGAGCTATAGCAATGGCTTTTTCCCGTCCGTTCGTCCGTGCGTCCGTCCGTCGTCCGTCCGTTAAACTTTTTCTTGTTTACACGATAAAGTCCACAGTTTTTATCGGATTCTCTTCAAACTTTCACAATATGATTGTACCATCATAAGGATCGTTCCTTTGGAAATTGGGTCAGATCCGTCAAGAAACACGGGAAAAGGGGCCTAATTAAAACTTAATTAAAAAATCTTCGTTTACGCGATAAAGTCCACAGTTTTCATCGGATTCTCTTCAAACTTTCACAGAATGATTGTACCATCATAAGGATCGTTCCTTTCGAAAATGGGTATGATCCGTCAAGAAACACGGGAAAAGGGGCCTTATGAAATTTCATTCAAAATTCAATTAAAAATCCTCGTTTGCGCGATAGAGTCCACAGTTTTCATTGGATTCTCTTCAAACTTTCACAGAATGATTGTACCAACATAAGGATCATTTTTTTCGAAAATGGGTATGATCTGTCAAGAAACATGGGAAAAGGGGCCTTATGAAAATTTAATTAAAAAATCCTCATTTACGAGATAGATTCCACAGTTTTCATCAGATTCTCTTTAAACTTTCACAGAATGATTGTACCAACATAAGGATCATTCCTTTTGAAAATGGGTATGTTCCCTCAAGAAACATGGGAAAAGGGGCCTTATGAAAATTTAATTAAAATTCAATTAAAAAACCTTGTTTACGCGATAGAGTCCACAGTCTTCATTGGATTCTCTTCAAACTTTCACAGAATGATTTTACCATCATAAGGATCGTTCCTTTTGAAATTGGGTATGATCCTTCAAGAAACATGGGAAAAGGGGCCTTATGGAAATTCATTAAAAAACTCCTTTAAAAATCCTCGTTTGAGCGATAGAGTCCACAGTTTTCATCGGATTCTCTTCAAACTTTCTCAGAATGATTGTACAAGCATAAGGATTGTTCCTTTCGAAAATGGGTATGATCTGTTATGAAACAGGGGAAAAGGGGCATTTATCAAAATTTAATAAAAAAATTCTTGTTAACACTCTAGAGTCCACAGTTTTCATCAGATTGTATTTAAACTTTCACAGAATGATTGTACCATCATAAGGATTGTTCCTTTGGAAATTTGGTATGATCCATCTGGAAACACGGGAAAAGGGGTCTTATGAAAATTTAATCGAAAAATCTTTTAAGAAAAACTCTTTAACACTCTGGAGTCTATAGTTTTCATCGGATTCCCTTCAAACTTTCACAGAATGATTGTACTATCATAAGGATTATTCCTTTTGAAATTAGGTATGATCCTTCAAGAAACACAGGAAAAAGGGGCCTTATGAAATGTTTAATAAAAAATTCTCATTAATAATCTAGAGCCAACAATTTACAACGGATTCTCTTCAAACTTTCACAGAATGATTGTACCATCATAAGGATTGTACCTTTTGGAATCAGATATGATTCCTCAAGAAACATAGGAAAAGGGGCCTTATTAATATTTAATTCAAAGATCTTTGTTAACACTCTAGAGTCCACAGTTTTCATCTGATTGACTTCAAACTTTCACAGAATGATTGTACCATCATAAGAATTGTTCCTTTCAAAATTTGGTATAATCAGTCAAGGACCACGGGAAAAGGGGCCCTATTAAAACTGGATTGAAAAAGTCCTCGTAAACACAATAGAGTCCATAGTTTTCAACAAATTCGCTTAAAACATTCCCAGAATGATTATTACATTATGTGGATTGTTCCGTCAAGTTTCATGGGAAAAGGGGCCCCATGAAAATTTAATAAAAAAAATCTTAGTTAACACATAATGGCCCTAGATTTCACCTGATTGACTTCAAACTTTCACATAATGATTGTACCATCATAAGGATTGTTCCTTTCAAATTGGGTCTGATCCATTGAGAAACATAGGAAAAGGGGCCTTAGGAAAATTCAATTAAAAAATCTTAATTAATGCTTGTAAGTCCACAGGTGAGATGGGGTTGTCTTTATACTCAAACAGAATAATTATACTTTTGTAAGAAGGGTTCCCTTTGGAATTGGTTCAGATCCATCAAGTAACATGGGAAAAGGGGCTATATGAAAATTCAATTAATAAAACCCTGTTAACACAATAAAGCCCACAGCTTTGATCAGATTTTGTTGAAACTTTCACAGAATGATTGGAAGGTCATAACTATCATTCTTTTCATAACAGGGTTTGAACTGTCAAGAAGCACAGGAAAAGGGGCCTCATGAAAATTTCATTTATAAATCCTTGTTACAAAGTCCAGAGCTTTCATCGGATTTTCTTCAAACATTCACAGAATAATTGTACAATAATAATGATTGTTGATGTTTGCATTAGACCTGATCCGTCAAGTATCACAGGAAAAGGAGCATTATGAAATTTAATTTTAAAATCATTGTACCACAATAAAGTCAACAGTTTTCATCAGATTCTGTTAAAACTTTCACAGAATGATTATTCCATCATGAGGATTCTTTCTTTTCAAATTAGGCGTGATCTGTTTAGTATCATGGGAAAAGGGGCCTTTAGAGAATTTTATCTATAATCCTTGTAACCAAGTCCAGAGCTTTCATTGGATTTTATTCAAACCTTCACAGAATCATTGTTCAATAATCACGATTGTTGAGGCTGACATGAGACCTGATCCTTCAAGTATCACAGGAAAAGGAGCGTTATGAAAATTTTATTTCAAAAATTTGACACCAAGATAAAGTCTGCAGTTTTCATTAGATTCTGTTCAAACTTTCACAGAATGTTTGTACCATCATAAGGATTGTTTCTTTCCAAATTGGGCCTGATCTGTCTAGTATCATAGGAAAAGGGGCTGTATGAAAAATTATTACCAAATCCTCACAAACACAACAATGCCCTCAGTCTTTATCAGAATCTCTTCAAACTTTAATAGAATGATTGTACCATCATTTGGATTGTTCCTTTGTAAATAAGGTCTGATTGGTTAAGTGACACAAGAAAAGGGACCTTATAAAAATTTTATTACAAAACATCATTATTACAATTAAGTCCTCAGTATTTATCATTTTCTTCAAACTATCATTAGGATTGTTCCTTTGTACATTGGGTCTGATTTGTTAAGTTTCACGGGAAAAGGGGCCTTATGAAAATTTAGTTACAAAAATTTTTGACACAATTCAGTCCACTGTTTTCATTGATTCTCTTTAACTTTTAAAGAATGATTCTACCTTCATTAGAATTGTTCCTTTTGAAATTTGGTTTGTTCTGTAAAGTATCATGAGAAAAGGGGCCCTATGAATATTTCACTATAATTCATTAACACAATAAATTCCACAGATTAAACAGATTGATTGTACCATCATTCCAATTGTTGATTTTGACAGTGGATCTGACTATAGCAAGGGTCACATAAAAAGGGGCCTTATGAAAAACTCTCTTCAATATTCTGGTTAACACAATGATGTCCCTTGATTTCACCGGATTCACTTCAAAATTTCACAGAATGATTGTACAAATACTTAGATGGTTCTTTTCAGAACTGGGTACCATCCATCAAGTATCATGTAAAAAGGGGACATATGATTTTTTTTTAAATATTCTAGTAAACATAATGAATTCCCAATATTTCATCCGATTCACTTTTAACTTTCATAGAATGATAAAACCAACAGTAAAATATCACGGGAAAAGGGGCCTTATGAGAACTTGAATTTAATATCTTTGTTAACACAATAAAGTCAACAGTTTTATTGGATTCTCTTCAAAGATGCATGGAATAATTGTGGCATTCGAAACACAGGAAAAGGGGCAAAACATTCAAAACATTCTTGTGTATGTGATGAATAATCACAATCATTATCAACTTGTCTTTTAAATTTCACAGGACAATTGTCGGGTTGTAAGGAAAGTTCCTTTTGGAATGAAATTGATCAATCAGAAAACACAGGAAAAGGGGCCTTATTGATTTTCATTCAAAACAATCCTGTTTATGTGATTAAGTCCACAATTATTGTCAGATTCTGATGAAATATTCACAGAATGATTGTAGGGTCATAAGGTAACTTTCTTTTGGAAATGGAGTGGATCCGTCATGAAACATGGGAAAAGGGGCCTTGAGGATTGTTGCTTAAAATGATAAAGGGGATAAAGCCCCTTTTTTTTTCTTTATGCATTCTTCTTTGAGCAATTAACTTCCTTAATTATCAGATTTTTTTAACGGAAAACTTGATAACCAGTTGAGCGTCTCAGGCCCTCATGGGCCTCTTGTTTGATTGACAGCTCTCTGGAGTATAGATATCCCCTGATGTTTTTGTCTAATTCTATCACATAATATACCTGAAAACGAATGATTCTACGAGAAAGGGCAGAACCGATTTGGCATGATTTGGTTTAAAAAAAAAAAATTTTTGTTGTAAGTAGATTTTAACCCTTTACCAGACGGCCAAATTTTAGACTGGCCCAAATTGTAGGGAATTGCAGACAACAATTTAAAGTTTATGAAATTTGAGAAATTTTCAACTTTCTTGGGAGAAAACATTGTGTAGAATTGTTTCAAGCAATTTCTTCATTTTATACTTTCTTTTCCCATTTGTTTTTCTTTAGGGGTGTCAAAAAGTGTCACTGTGTGGGAATGGGTTAAATAAGTATAGAAACTTCATCCTGTCAAATTTTGATTCTTGAAATTTATTTTCCAGTCTAAAACAAATACATTACATTTCAGAATGGATTTGATACTGGACCCAATCGGTGGTGAGGTTAAAGAACAGTCTATTGATGCATTAAAGACTTGGTCTAATGCTAAATACATAAGTTTAGTGATGCCTTTACTGCCCAACACGGACAAATATGGAATTCCAGGTGGAATCTTACAATCAGCTACCTCACTAGGCGGGAATGTTTTACAGGTAAGTATGGTAGATACAAATGATTGATTGAATCGGCCTCTTATCATTTTGTTTAAAAACAGCCACAATATTCACTTCGGGCTTCCAGCTGCTTTTCCCACTTGGTTGCACTACTTATCATCTGCGGATTAGTGAGAACCAAAATGAAGCATGCTGCAATGACTTTTGACAAATGTCGAAAACATGTAAAAAATGCCAAGGTTTGAATTAACTAATTCAGGATTAAGAGCCCAGCAAGCTATTGACTAAAATTACTGGGCTGGCCTTCAGCCTACCCAAAGTGTGTTGTATCAACATGTTTTATAACAAATTATTAATCATGTGCCGTACCTCTGCTATTGTATCACTATGTTACCGGTATATATCAAATTATGAAATAGGATCCTGAGCTGATGGTTTAACCTACCTACGGCACAGGTACCTGTTTCTTAATTTGCTATATACCATGTAGAAATTCAATGTATTATAGGACATCTTATTATATTACCAGTACAATGTACATGGATGGTTTTCTTCATAGTGTTGAATGGATTGAAAAACTAATGCCTGCAACCTATAGTCATATTTGTTATATGGAAATCAAAGGGATTGTTTTAAGTACTTCTTGTTTTCTCTGCAGAATTTCAGATAGAGTGATTGTGATCTCAAAATATATTTTAATTATTTGTACTTCAGACCCTATGATGTTGGTACTCCCTAGTATTATACCTCATCAGGAAAGTTGTGGAGACGACAAATTTCTGTGCACAAACTGATAGTAATTTGAACTGGCATGTTCTCCAAACGTGCCCTCTTTGCAATGAAATTCATTTTTAGACCTACATTGGTTACATACTGAAGTTTGGAAAGCTACAATTTTGAACTGTAAACTTTTCCTGGATTTTGCAATATGAATCTCAATTTTAAAAATCTGTTTCAGGGTTTTAGTAAAGGAAGAAGTTATAGATGGAGTTTATTTATTCCAAATGGTACAGCTCTTGCAAAAGTGGCTAAAATGGTAGATAATGGACAGGTAACGTTGGTTAACCTTTTCCAGTTTAATCCCTGGTTTTTACATCCCTTTTCTTTATTTTCCACAATGTTTTCTACCCTATTGAATGATTATTTTTCAAATGAAATAGATTGTATATTGTTGTCTGAAAATCCTTTGAATTTGGACAGGTTTAAAATTTTGCAAAAAAGGAAATTCGTGATCAATAAGGAAAAACTGTCTTCTGTTGAATAAAATTCAAACTTGGTAAGGCTGCGTGGCTTGTGAAGGCTGACCAGAGTTGAAAGTTTGTGCTCATTGTAGATTTATTTTTAAATCTGGAATGTACATTCTACTCTATCATATAACCTTGTGATTTATATCTAGGTTAAAATAGACCCTTCAACTGACCTCAGCTGTATCCTATCTCTTTTTCAAACATTTTCTCTCTTTTTAGCTCACCTGAGCACAACGTGCTGAAGGTGAGCTATTGTGTTCAGTATATGTCTGGCGTCATCCAAGGCCAAACACATGAAAAATCACAATTCAATATATCTTCATCCTTGATTCCAAGGCCATAGGTAAAAACGCCCACTTACTCATCTCCGTCAAAATCCGTAAAACTCGCACTTACATAAACTATACAAACCATGTGTTTCATTATTCTATCGTAAACAATATAGTTTGTATCCAGAAGCATTCTGTCTCTTCAATTCTTTTCTTACCGTTATTTTTGTACATTGGACGTGTGCATCTTAAACTACCGTTTTGCTCTGGCTTATCTTTCACAAAATCAAAATTAAATTACTGTATTCTGAAATTAGCCCTTTTCTGTGGGATCTCTGATTTTACAAAGGAATAAAGAAGGAAATCTTTTGAAGATCTTCTTTTCCCAAACAATAAGGCCTAGAGTTTTGATATTTGGTACATACAGCAAAGAATAACCATATTCTAAAAAATTAGCCCTTTTCTGTGTGATCCCTGATTTTAGATAGGAATAAAGAAGGGTATCTTTGAAAATATTCTTCTCCTAAACCATAAGGCCTAGAGCTTTGATAATTGGTATGTATTGATGTCTTTTGACCCTCTATCAAAATACTTCAAATAATTACCGTATTCAGGAAATTAGCGCTGTATGGTGGGGTCATCAATATACCTAGGATTAAAAGAGAAAATCTTTAAACATCTTCTCCAAAATAATTAGACAGATGGCTTTGCTATTTTGTATATATCATAAATCCATGAACCATCATACTCAGGGGAGCCTTTTAGGACCATCATGGTCCTCTTGCTTTTTTAGCCCTTTGGAGGTCCTTGCCTCAAGAGGGACAATCGGGGAAGAACAATTAGCATTTACCCATTCCCTCACAATACTGCTTTTTTATGTACATCAACAAGAAAGCTTTAATGTGGAAAATGGAGACTTATTATTATATTGTTATCTGCAATATGAACCAGTCTGGTATTGGCTTAACCCATTCCAACACAGCAAAATTTCAGACTGGTCCAAATTGAAAGAAGCTGCAGACGACAATTTCAAGTTGATGGAATTTTGAATTTTTTCGTCTCTTTGGATAGAAAACAATGTGGATAATGAAGAAATCGCTTGATACAAGCAATTTCTTCATTTTCCACAATGTTTTCCAAAGTTTTTTTCTCGAGGGGCGTAAAAAGGAGGGCTTGAGTTGGAATGGATTAACTAAAGTCAGATTGTGGAGATTGGCTGACCTAGTCCAACTGACCAATCACTGGCTCTGCCCACTCATTCTGTTGGTCACGCTCACTCTGATAGGAAGTTCCGCTTCAATTTTAAACGGCGTTATTTTGCGAACTTTATGGCCAATAGCATCCAACAAAAAGTGGAATAGTTTGTTGGCTACCTAAATGTCATAACTACAACAAGCTGTAGTTACAACATTTAGGTCGTCAAACCAACAAAAATGCTTCACATAAATGGCCACCAATGTTGGAGTTAAAAACTCAATTCCGTACTGAATGAAGGAACCTCATCATATATAATTAAATAACCACCTCAGGGCATGTCGTAAGAGACGACTAAAGAGTCTTCATTTACCAACTTTTGTTTCATTCCTCATCAACTATTTTATATGTCTTGTGGCTGTCCTTGTGTTGTTCTGTATGTTTTATGTTGTACTATCCTCAAGTTTCTTGAAACGCCCACAGATGTCGATGTCCCGTAAAACACCGATCAATCTGATCTAATCAGGTTAAATTGTATCGAAGCCTGTTGGCTGATCACTGGCCCTGCCCACTGACTCTGCTTGCCACATGTACTGACTCAATATCTTCCACTTCAATATCAAACAGCAGTGTTTTGCAAAATATACGGCTTGTTACTTTTAACAAGGATTCTATAGCATAGGAAAGAATTTTTGATCACCAATGAAAAAAAAAAAATACGCTCAAACAAGCATTTAATACATAAGCATGAAGCAGCTATTGTCTTCATGGTTATTTGAAAAAATGAATGTGGCTCTTTGTGGTTATCTGACAAAGGCTTGGTGGAATTGGACACAATATTCACTTAAATTGGATGTTGACACTGTGTGACCTCATTTCCTGTTCAATCCCTGGTTTTTCGACCCTATGATTTTATATGTTAGAAAACATTGTGGGAAAAGAAGAATTTGCTTGTATCAGATTTGAACGGAACTATACGCAATGTAAAACTGCCTTGTGAATATAACTTGATATTGATGTCATAATAATGTTCATTGTGAAGCATAATTGTAATTGACCCTTTCCTGTACAACCCCAGGATTTTAAGTTTCTGCGATTTTATGCTTGAGAAAACATTGTGGAAAAAGAAGAAATTGCTTGTAACAAGCAATTTCTCCATTTTCCACAATGTTCTCTAGCACATAAGATGGTTTTTCATTTTAAATGTTTTATTGTTGTCTTCAACTTCTCTCAATTTGGACTAGTCCAAAATTTCAAAAAACAGGAAAGTTTTCAACTCTTGTTGGACTGAAAGCCTGGACTCAACATGTGACTATCCCAAAGCGTCTTCTCTGAGGAAAACTTTAAACTTATACGTCTTTTTTTCTTTTTTTGTTTTAAATTTTAGACTTGTCCAAATTCAAAGGGGTAGCAGCCACCGTCATAGTGCAGTTGGTAGCGCGTCGGACTGTGAACCTAGAGGTCCTGGGTCCGATCCTGACGGCGGCGCTCATCCTTTCTGACTAACTGTCTCTCACCAATCGCAGACCTATGTGGGATAGCAGCTGGCGGCTAGGAAAGGATGTAATGGTAGTACTGGTGTGAGAAATACCAGGATTCCATTGTTAGGTGCTCCAGCCACCGCGATATAACTGAAAGATTGTTGAAAGCGGCGTTAAACCACATTCAAACGAACAAAATCAAAGGGATAGTAGACAACATCATTAAGTACAATTCAAAAAGTAGCCATTCTATATGATAGAAATATTGTGGAAAAGAAGAATTTGTTTTGTTACAAGCATTTTTTTCCACAATGTTTCGGAAAACATGACATATCAAAACATATCATAGGGACATGACAATTAGGGGTTGTAGGGTGAACATATTTTAATCAGATAAAACGATCTCTGACTATGGTTGCAATTGTATAATGTGAGGGGGAATGAAAAAGATTTTAAAATTTGTCACATGAGACATTTTTGCATTTAGACCCATTTATTTTGCCCTAGTTAAGTTAAGAAATGACTGGTTTGACAAATTTTGAAACTTGCACAATTTGAAAGAGGTTGCAGACGACTATAAATCGTGGGTTTGAATTGAAAATTAAGGAACTTGAAAAATAAAACTTTGTGAAAAACAAAAAATGCTTCTTTTTTCATATGTTTTCCTATAGCTATACTTCTTTGACATGTATAAATGCGTGACAATGGGTGTAATAAAGTATCTGTTGAACTGTGAATATATGCAGAAGGTTAAGGTCAATTTTTTTTAATAAATTCTGAAGGTAAGGTCACCGTTTTGAATATATCGATGGCTTAGAGCAAAAAACATAGATCTAGTATGACTCTATCTATTGTATAGAGCCATACTATGTTTTTGCTCTAAGCCCTCGATATGCAGAAGGTAATGATTACGCTTTGAACATATGCAGAAGGTTATTAGCAAAAAGATAGGTCAAATATAATGAATAGGACCGAATGGATCTCGATGCATTAACAACATTCATTTTTTGGGTAAAAACTGCTGTGGTTTACAGGGACTGAATTTTTTTTTATTAAGTTGAATGTTTGTTTTGTGTAGTGAAAAGGCTCCAGGCGAGATCACTCAACCGAGGCATCCCACGGAAGTAGGTGGGTCACCTGGGGCGACCTGTGCCTTCGCAGAAATTCGCCAGAGATGATACTCTGAGGCCTGTACTTCTACAGACCCATTATTTTCCTTACTCATTAGTTTAAGGCATAAACTTACCGTGCAAAAAATTGTTTAAGTATTTTTCCTTAATTAAGAATTAAAAAGGGGATTCCCATGTGTTCATTGTGAAGAACATTAGTGTTTAACCTTGAAAATGATTGTTTTTTATCACGAATTGTTCATTTTTAATAATCATAATCTGAAGATTGTCCAAAATAGGACAAGTAAAGTCTCTGAAGAATTTTGATAGATTTTTTCGAAATGTTGAATTACCTCCCTTTATGGACGTTTCAATAACGATTATTTTTGGTTTCAGATTCGTCCAATAATTGACAAAGTATACAAATTTGATGACGTACCTGCAGCTTTTGAGAAAGTTGGAGCAGTCCATGGACGTGGCAAAAGTGTGATCCGCATGCTGTAATCTACTGATACCCTATAAATCGCAACCTTTTAACAGATGACAAAATGATAATTTAAATATCAATATATTTCAGACTGTTCCAAACTCCAAGCCTGACGTTTTAGACTGCATTAAAAAGTATTATTATATACCTTGCTGTGAAATCTTGGGATTTCTCAGTGTAATAAATTTTGATAACGTCACTCCAGTGACGTTAACACTTTTCAGTTTCACTCTCTGCCGTAATTTAGGAACTACTTTTTTTCCAACCCAGTGACATTATAGAGAGTCTATCAAAAAGATTGGTTTCGATATTTTAATAAAAATAAAATAATAAGGTATATAATAAATAGAATAATCAACTTGTTATTCCAGATACGAAAAAAATATTTCACTCGGATGCGTTGTTAGGCGTAAAAAAAACTCGTGCTGCGCACTCGTTTTTTCAACGCCTAACAACGCTTCCTCGTGAAATATTTTTTCATATCTGGAATAACCAGTTGATTATCCTCTATTTCTACAACTGAAAATTCAGTACTAGTTATTGTAGAATATATTCTAAGAAAAGAAGAAAATTATTAGAGCAAGCAATTTCTCCTTTTCTCACTAAATGTTCCAAAATGTAACCAGTAGCATGAGAACAATATTATTCGGTAATATGGGTTAAAGACTGATCCAAATTCAAAATGGGTGTACAGAATATGAAAGCATGCATTACACAAAACCTTGTTGAAAAAGAGGAAATTTCCTCTCCTGTGATGGTTCCGGAACCATCACAGGAGAGGAAATTTCCTCTTTTTTTTCTTTTTAGCTCACCTGAGCCCAAAGTGCTCAAGGTGAGCTATTGTGATCTAGCTGTGTCCATCGTCCGTCCTCCATATTTCGTCTTCCCTCGTCAACATCTTATGTGCACTCTAAGGCTATAATTTATGCTCAAATGTTTTGAAACTTACTTGGTCAGAATCTTTGTCTACATGAAACCTCTGACAAGTTAATTATTGGGTCAGATTGGGTAAAAAATTAGCTCACAAGGTCAAAACTTAGAAAAACCTTGTGTGCACTCTAGAGGTCACATTTCTGCCTTAAATATCTTGACATAGTCAGAATCTTTTTCTACATAATATCTCAGCCAAGTTCGATATTGCCGGGGTTACGTGGGGTGAAAAAACTAGGTCATTATGTCAAATCTTAGAAATAACATCGTATGTGCTGTAGAAGCCAAAGTTTTGGCTAAAATGTCTTGAAACTTGGTCAGAATGTTTTTCGATAAAACTTAGGACAGATTCAATTTTTGGTCACATGGTTTCAAAAACTAGGTCACAAGGTCAAATCTTAGAAAAACCGTACGTGCACTCTATGTCACATTTTTGTCTCAAATGTATTAATATTTGGTCAGAAAGTTCGTCTGCACAAAATCTCAATCAGGTTCAATATTAGTTCATGTGTTTCTAAAACTAGGTAAAATCTTAGAAATAACCGCACATTACAGGGCACACTTTAGGCTTAAATTACTTGATATTTGGTCAGATTCTTTTTCCGGATATCTGCTCCAAATAAGAATTTGGGTCATTTTGGATAAGAAACTAGGACACTAGGTCAATTTTAGAAAATATTGTACGCACTCTAGGAGTATCTTTGGCTCAGATGACAATATTTGTTCAGAATGTTTGTTTCAAGGTTGATTTTGGTTCACATGAGGTAAAAAAAAAACTAGGTCACTAGGTCTAATATAGATAAATCTTCTTTGCAACTTACATGCTACTTTTCTGGCACAAATACCTTTAAACTTTGTAAGAATGTTTGTTCTTGGTTTTCTCTGACAAGATTTCATTGCAGATCTTTTTTGTCCAAAATTAGGTCACTTGGTCTTTTGTACTTCTGCAAGTGACTCGGGTGAATGCTTTAGGGCCAATGGCCCTCTTATTTTGTCATAAACTCAGTTCATGAAAATCATAAGCTTTGGGAAAAACTGTTAGCTAACCAGCAGGTGCATGAAATTACAGCAGATGACCAGTAGACGAGGTAGACTCGAAGACCCAATTTCTGCCATCTTTAATTAACCAGGTTTACCCAAGGAAAATCTGGTTTATAGATAGCTGAATTGTCGTGACATGTGGTCGGCTGAAGGGGTGTTAATAATACCTCGTGTGCGCAAGCCTGCCTTTAATTAATGGTGGATTTTGATGAAATTTCAACCAATAGTTGGTCTTCAAGTGACCTAGCGTATAGTATCGAGTATTGTGATTCTTTTCGCAACTATTCCTTCAATTGACCGATCGTTGGCCCCGCCCACTTACTTCGATAGCCCCGCCCTTTGACTTCGACAGTAACAGAGTTATTTTTCACAATTTATGGTCAGTAGCATGCAACAAAAAGTATAATGGTTGGCTTGGGACGTAAACGCCGTAACTACTGCTTGAATAAGCTGTAGTTACGATGTTTAAGTCTCCAAACCAACGAAATTGTTTCACACGAATGACGGCCAAAGTCGGAGTTTAAATCTCAATTCCGGACTGAATGATTTGATTGGTCGATAAATTCCTTGATCAATAGAAAGCTACGTTGTCTCTTGTATTTTTATTGCTATCTTATTGTTATGTGTTCATGTTTGCTTGCATGAATTTTTTTATGCAACATTTTTGTATTTATCAATAAATGATGACTCACACAATGTAGATATCTGTCTTAATTAGATCAAATACATATTCTTCCCCGGCCATGATTTTTTCCATGTATTTTTTTGAAAGCTCTCCCATGGTGCAACATTCAAGAAAACATAATTTTAGATGGGTAGAAAATACAAAATGTAATAGCATATTAATGGCTTTCCCACTTTTTTGAAATCTTAGACTAGTCCAAATTTAAAGAGGTTGCAGACACAATGAAAAGTGGTAGCAAATATTGTGGAAAAAGGGGAAATTGCTTGTCACAAGCAATTTCTGCTTTTTTCCATAATGTTTTCTCAAGTATAAAATCACAGCAACAGGATTTGTACAGGAAAAAGTTAACTTTTAATATTAACCACTCCAAAATGCGTTGGGTCATGAAATCAGAAGCATATTGTAGTTTGGTGATATCCGAGTCAGCAAACTAATAAAAATGCTCAATATTTGTCTGAGTTCAAAGTTGACTTCCAGTCTAAATGAACCAATTGATTGGTCAATCAATTTTTGATCAACAGCCATGGTCCGTCAGTTTGTACCTGTCTTAAAGTTCTTAATCTAGTAAAAGTGTTAAGAAGAAAATACTTCCGAAGATGATAGATAAGCTTTATCACCAATGTACCTGGGGGCTTGTAATGATTAACATATCCCACAATAATTTCTAAACCCAAAGATTTTTAAAATTTGATTAACTAAAATCTGTCATCTACACTCACACCAGGGTTCGCGCCGTCGGTCGGCATTGTCGCCAAATGTGACAAAAAAAAATTCTGGCGAATTTTTTTTTTTTCATTTGGCGAAAGTTCATTGGTCAAAAAAATGAAAAATTTTGTTAATACATACTTTTACTTTGACTAATCTCTGGAAATCAACTCCAAGGGCCAAATGTGTATAGTTGCTCAAAGGCTTGAACATCGGGTCAATTATGTCATCGAGTCTGACATAAGACCAGCACATTGCCAAATTTAATTATAATTCTGATTGAAAGCAAATCAGATGAATGAAATGCATTCACTTGTTGGCAGGTCGTACTGTTTTTGTGTTGTGGGCGTGACATAGTATAAGGGATGACCGGATGAAACTTCTTAGATGACAGCTTTCAGTTTATATATCAGTAGACCTCAATTTTCACAAAATAAGAGGGCCATTGGCCCTAAAGCTCTCACCTGAGCATGAATTGGCTCCTTTAAGTGTGACACTGTTTGGATTAGGACTGGTGTAAAATTTGGGTGAATTCGTAACAAACACTCTTTGTAAATAATACAATTGACTTTAATAAATCATTTTTGTCACTATGGTATAAAACATACACATAAAACGAAATCTAGATCTGTACAATTTTTTCTTCAAATTATGATATTGCAATATTAAAGCTTTAGAGATTACAAAATCTATGAAAGTTATCATTAAGAAAGAAGCCATTTTAGAAAATGTTACCATAGTATTGTCATCTTGCCCTTATTAGAAATAATTTAACATATAGTGATAACCTAATTCAAAGAAGTTGCAGACGACAATTTTAAGTTGATGGAATTTTAATGCGGAAACTACTGTAATAATGCATGTTACCATGGCTTCCTGTCCTTTCTGAACCACTACAACTACATAATTTAATCCAACTTAAAAGCCTACTATTGAGCATTACTAATAGACAAATGAAGCAAGTTGCAACCATTTTTTCTAGTTCAGAGGGAGGGGGGGGGGAATACAGTGAAACCTGTCAATG
This sequence comes from Fragum fragum, assembly GCA_946902895.1. Taxonomy (NCBI): domain Eukaryota; kingdom Metazoa; phylum Mollusca; class Bivalvia; order Cardiida; family Cardiidae; genus Fragum; species Fragum fragum. The sequence goes on along the minus strand of OX336368.1, from coordinate 1,815,485 downwards.
TGGTCACCTGTATTAACTCATTACCAGACGAAAAAATTTTAGACTGGTCCAATGGTCCAAATTCAAAATGTTGCAGAGGACAATTTTTGTTAATGAAATGGGGGGGGGGTCTTTACCTTTGAGGAAGAAAACAATGTGAATAATGAAGAAACTTTTCGTAACAATTTCTTCATTTTGCACAATTTTTTCCAATGGTTTTTTTTTTCAGCATCAAAAAGTGTCATTGTGTGGTAATGGAAGCTATCTATATCAAGCTCAGACTCATTGACGAGCCAACAAAGGCAAATTCATACAAATTAATCTGTATTAAGCAAGCACCTGCCTTTAACTAGCACTTTATGAATGTCGCTTAGGTGCTTGTTAACCCTTGTCATGCTGTATAAATTATCTTACTGAATTCCTGTAAAATCAAAGGGCTGAAAGCACTGATAAAACTTGTTCAATAATCAATATTTCTTTTAGAAATCAATTTCATAAACAACTCTGGCAGGAAAAGTACAAGCAGGGGTTTAGACCAAGATCAGCCTGCACATATGTGCAGGCTGATCTTTGTCTATACCTCCTGCCAAAACCGGAATATTCCGGGTTCAGCATGACAAGGGCTAATTATAGCTTGGACTGTATGGTTTTCTTTTATTTTTCCATTGCAAAATCTTCAGTTTTCAGTCATGCTTCTTTGTCTTAAATTAAAATCTTTTTTCTATCATGATTCCAATAAAGAAATAAAAAAAAACTTAATGAATAAAATTATTTATCTTGATTCAGAATAGATTACATGCTTCATGATTGTACAAAATTCTATTAACCCATTACTAGACAACAAAATTTTAGACTGGTCCAAATACAAAGAAGTTGCAGACGGCAATTTTGTTAGTACAACTATAAACATCTTTGTCTTTTGGGGTCGAAAACTTTGTGGATAATGAAGAAATTGCTTCATGATCCACTTGTCCTTAAGCCTTGCACAAGTGCCGACGGAAAATCTATTTGTCTGCTCACAAAATAGACTGAGTTTTCACAGGTTTTACCTGGAAAATGAATGTCACAACCCATTTTAAGTCAGAAATAATATATGCCATCTAAGGTTCCAAGCAAAGCCCTGAAATTAACAAAGTAGTGCATTACCAAATGATCAGATTGCCTAATTGAAATGAACATCATGAACTGTATTGGGCTATCAGCAGACTGGACAAGGTATAGATGAAATGGATTTTAACCCAATCCCACACAATTCTGCTTTTTTTACGCCCTTAAAGAACAAAACTTTGAAAAACATTGAGGACATTGAAGAAATAAATTGTAACAAGCTACTTCTTCATTCTCCACAACTTTTATACCCAAAGAGGATATGAAATTTAGAGTTTAACCCATTTACCAGATGGAAAAAATTTAGATTGGTCCAACTTGAAACGAGTTGCAGACGAAAACTTAAAGATAATGAAATTTTTTATTGTTCCAACTTTCTGGATAGAAAACATTGTTAATGAAGAAATTGCTTTCCATAAAAATTTCTTGAGGGGCTTCAAAAAGCGTCGCTGTGTGGGAAGTTTTGACCATAAGCTGTGACCTTCACCTTGGACAACAAGTTTTCAAATGTGTTATTGAAATCTATCCACAAATGTCAATTTTGTTGCCCAGACATGAATAAGACCTTCAACATTAACCTTGATGTTTTACTTATGGGAACAATTATTTCAAATGGCACATTTAAAAATAAAGTAGACAAAAATGAGCCAAGTTATTTTGAAAGTCAATGAACAAATGTTTTGAATAGCAGATCAAACTGTGAAGAATAAATAACCGTCTATATTTATTCTCAAATGTATGATAAGTATAGAAATTGAATCTGCTTGACCAAATATTTCAAACAACGCATGAACTCATGAAGTAAACGTGTTGTTATTTTCTTAATATTCTTACTGATAGGGTTACACTTTAAGCTGCTATTACTACTTTAAAGTAGCCAAACCCCTCTCAAACGAAATGTTTGAGGCTATCATTGCATTTTAGATACGAATAATATTAAATTGGTTAATTAATTTTTTATTGTGACAGGGGTTGGTTATCTGTACTGGTTTTCAGTTGCTCAATGAAAAGTCATTTTTTAAATGTTGTGATTGCTGTGTCAGCAGGGTAGTTGGCTTTGTCTAAATCATTTATTTTCAACATGTTTCAAGGTGTATGTTGAACAACCAGACAAGGCTAAAAAAAATATCCCTGCACATATTAGCAGGGGAACAACAAAAATGCACCAATTTGAAATCATGTTAAAACTTGTCAATACTAAAAGAATAGCAATAAATACATGTAAAATAAAATGCTTTTAAAAATTTATATTACCATCTCATGGGGCTAATGTTGAGTATATATACAACAACAGCCTTAAGACAAAAAGGGAAAACATTGTGTACAATGAAGAAACTGTTTGAAACAAGCAATTCTTCATTTTTCAAAATATTTTCTACACAGAAAAATAAATAAAAAAACAAGTTTCATAAACTCTAAATTTTTGTCTGCACCAGTCTAAAATTGTGCCACGGTGTAATGGGTTTACAATTAACAAATGACTGACTATATTTTCATTTAGATGGCTTAGTGCAAATCCATCATGGGTACAAATATGAATATATGAACTCACAACAGTTTGTACTATATTTTGAAATTGTAGTAACTCTGTTAAACAAGTGGATAGTAAAAAAAAAGTTAAGAAAGTGCATGGTTCTTGTTAAAATGCATCGATTGTTATCAGCCACTATATTAAAAGGACAACTGGTAAACATATCAACAGTTAACCCTTATCACAGTGAATAAAATCCTTCATCAGAAATGCAATAAAGTCAAAGGACTGAAAGTACTGAAACCATTAGTAGTGGTCCTATATTTCTTTGAGAATTGATTTAATAAACAACACTTGAATTGGACAAACAGGCAGTGAAGACTTAGATGTACAGGCTGATCTAAGTCTACATCACCTACCAAAACAGGAATATTCCAGGATCAGCATGACAAGGGTTAAAATTAAAACAAATAATTATTTGATCAGCACAATGTTAACTCAATGATCTGGTAAATGATTTGAATTAAAATGATTTTAAAATTTCTTGTAGGAAAAAGTGATTGTAAAAGATTTTAAACACAATCTGATAAACAGCATACATTTGATAAGCTTATATTTAAAATCTTTAAAAATTTAAGGAGGTAGAAATGAACTAGGGGCACATTTTTTCTTCTTTACTCACAATATTATCTTTGGCACTTATTTTTCAATTAGAATTCAATCTAATTTGTTGTCTACAATTTCCTTTCACTTTGACCAGTTTAAGATTTCAATATCTGGTAATCTAAAGGAGTTTGGATACATTTAAAGATGCCCTTAGCTCATTTTCACAGACCCTGTTTTTTAAACAAGCACGGCTTATGGGTGCCTGACATACTGCTGTTGGATGCTTGATAGCAAATCAATCATCAAGATCAAAGTAAGGGCATAATTCTGTCAAAAACAACATTTAGAGTTATCTTTCTTGATAGTATAGGTTGCTCTTTTGAAAGTGAATATACACTCCCAGTTTCAAAAGAAAACCATAACCCTTTCCTGTTCAATTCCTGGTTTTTACATCCCTGGATTTTATAGTTGAGAAAACATTGAAGAAAAAGAAGAAATTGCTTGTAACAAACAATTTATTCTTTTTCCACAATATTTTCTACCCTACTAAATAACTATATTTCAAATTAAATCCCCTTTGCATCTTGTCTGCACAACCTTTGAATTTAGACGGGTCTAAATGTTTACAAAACAGAAAAGGGTTAAGTTATACCAGAGATACTGCAAAATGTTGATTAATTGGAAAACAACAACAAAGATGACAAGCTATAGCAAATATCTTAGATTTTCCCTTAAAAAAAGCCAAGCTAATTATGAGCTAATATTTGGGCTATTACTTAGACTGTTGCTATTAAGGAGACTTGCTTTCTTTCCTTTTGACAATTGTTGAATCTGTTTTGACAAGTTACTGTTCTTCTTCTCTAATTCACGGTTCTTCGCCTGAAATCAGAATCAGCAGGAATAGTTAATCCCATTTACACACAACCCCTTTTCTATACATTTACCCCATTACAAGACAACAAAATTTCAACTGGTCCAAATTCGAAGATGTAGCAGACGACAGTTTTCTTTTTATGAGTTTTATAATTTTTTTTTCATTTTTGGGTAGAAAACATTGTGCATAATGAAGAAACTGCTTGAGACAATTAATTTCTTCAATTTCCTCAAAACTTTTTTTTGGGGGGGGCTGTCAAAAAGCATCGTTTTGGAATGGGTTAAGAGAATAAACAATGGAAAACATAGTTAAAAAGAAGAAAATGCTGACTTACAATATCTTCTTCTTTCCCCACAATTCGTCTTGTTTTCAGCACAAAATTAAAGATTCGGCCATATTCAAAATGATGCCTACAACTTCTTTTAGTTTCAATCAGTCTAAAATTGTTGACTGGTAACTTTTCACAGATAATATTCTAATATGATCTGTGGCACTATTCAAATTGTTCAGAACAAACTGTTTCCAAATATTTTCAATAAAACATCATATATAATCATGCGGATTATTAGTAACAGTTTGTATATTTCATGAGATAATTGACCAATCACAGCAGTCGTCATTTATGTGAAGTATTTTTTGTTGGTTTTGACAACTTAACCCTTGTCATGCTGTATAAATCACCTTACTAAAATGCTATCAAATCAAAGGGCTGAAAGCACTGATAGAACTTGTTGTTCAAAATTCAATATTTCTTTAAGAAATCAACTCCATAAACAGCTCTGGCAGGAAAAGTACAAGCAGGAGGTGTAGACTAAGATCAGCCTGCACATAAGTGCAGTCTGATCTCAGTCTACTTCTCCTGCCAAAACCGGAATATTCCGGGATCAGCATGACAAGGGTTAAGCAGCATAACTATAGCTTATTCAAGCTATATTTATGACACTTTTGTTGTCAACTAACCATTTTACCATTTTTGGTAAAAAATTACTAGCCATAAATTTTGCAAAATAACACTGTTATATATAACATTGGAAATTTCCTTTGGGGGAAGTGATCCATCAATTGAAGGCAGCTCTGTCTTCCACAGCTGTATTATCACTTTGTGGATTGCTAGTCATGCATGCTGACCACCTCCAAGCCAATTGATTGTGATATCAATTGAACTTGATATAAAATAGAGTCAGAAACATAACACAAAAACAAATCATTGAACACACTACAGAGTGATATGGCATCTAGTTGCAAAGTAGACAAAAATACTCAACATAAATGTGCCAAGTCACCATTTACTTCCGGTCTATTTGAATGGTTTGATTAAGGGAGATAACAATGTTGTCCAACCTCCTTTATTTTCTTTGGAATCCAGTCAATTGCAATTTCCAGTTTGTTGCAATTAACAGGATCCAATTTTTCTACAAATATAATGATTTTGTATAAAACTCATTGCAACCATTTAGGTTGAAATTGAGAGAATTCCGCTGTAATATTTAGGACAGGGCAGTTGAATAAGCAATTGAGTCGAGTTAAATGGTTTGGGTCATAACACTCATTATATTTTCCAGACAATCAAGATATCGTTTGGTAATGAAAATTTTCAGTTGTTTAAAATTAACACTTCATACCATGTTACAGTTCTAACCAGAAACTTGGGTTCATTAATCCTTTCCTGCACAATCCCTTGTTTTTATGTACTAGGGATTTTATGCTTAAGAAAAGATCAATGAGAAAAGAAGAAACTGCTTGTAAAATGCAATTTGTTCTTTTCCCACAATATTTTCTATCCTATAGGTTGGTTACTTTTATAATTATACTCACTTTTGTCTTGTGCACATTCTTTCAAATTAGACTGGACTAAAATTTTGAAAAACAGAATTATAATTATTTCACTGGCATAGCTTGTCTAGGTAACAAACTCTAAGTTCTAGCTTACCTGCAATGTTTCTATAGTTTCGTCACTTTTCTTTGTGATGTCAGTTATTTTTGTTCGAAAGCTCTTCTCACTCTCATATTGTTCAGCTTTAATCTCAGTAATCTACAAAATAAACAATCAGTTATACAATATGTCCATCAATAATTGAAACCTTGTAAGTAAGTGGTTGATACTAAAATGTGTCCTTCAGCCCGCAGCCTGGGATTTAAAGGGATGACTAGCAGGATTCCTAAGTTTTGAGTATTTGGGGTCTGTATTGTTTCTTTTATTCAAATCCAATTCATAAATCTCCCTTTCTTGACCTTATCAGTCAATCACTGGTTTTCATGAAATATAGATATTTGATTAGGGAAAACAGTGTGGGGAAAGAAGAAATTGCTTGTAACAAGTAATTTCTTCTTTTTCTACACTGTTTGCCAACCAATACTTTCCTTTCAATCAAATGCACTACACACTATTGACTTCACAATACATCTACGCATAAAATGACAGAAGACTTTGCAGACCTTTGATAGCAGAAGTGGACCTGTAAGAATTGGAACCAAATGATCCTACTGGCCTGCAGCAATATTCAGCTAGACTCAAACCCTGTCAAAATGTACACAGACTGATACTTGATATCAAATTAAATATGTCTACCTTTTTTCAGCTCACCTGAGCTCAATTGGTTCATGGTGAGCTTTCGTAATCTAGCTTTGAGTGGCGTCCATTGCCTGTCATGTGTATGAATTTTGAAGTACCTCCATTTAATACCTCACAGAAAACAAGAACTAGATAAGTTTGAATGTCTGTATAGCTCTGATTTTATTGATGAGAGTAAGACTTCCAATGGTTTTCAATTGAAATTACCCCCCCCCCCACACCTCTCATTTCACCAAAAATGTTTTCTTTCAAAGTAACATTTTGAATCACATCACTTTTCAAACACAACAAGATTTACATCTATCAACCCATTCCCACACAATCAGACAAATTTGACACTCTGAAGGAAAACAGCTTCAGAAAACAATGTTAGAAAAGGAGAAATTTTTCATTTTGTTTGTTTGAATGTGGTTTTACGCCGCTTTCAACAATCTTTCAGTTATATTGCGGCGGCTGGAGCACCAAACAATGGATTCCTGGTGTTTCTCACACCAGTACCGCCATCACATCCTTTCCTCAAGCTGCTAACCCACATAGGTTTACGATTATCGACCCATTGGTGAGACAAATAGTCGGAAAGGATAAGTGCCACCATTGGGGATCGAACCCTGGACCTCTAGATTGACAGTCTGACGCGCTACCAACTGCGCTATGACAGCAGCAAGAAATTTCTTAATATTACTTATTTCTCCTTTTTCTCACAATGTTTTCTGTCCTATATGACTCTCATTTCCTAAAATATAAAAACATTTTGATCTGTTTTCTGCAACCTATTTCAATTTGAGCCAGTCTAAAATTATGCTATCTGTTATGAATCAAAACTTTAAACCCTTTATATCATTTGAGAGTAGTGTTTACAAAATTACCTTTTTATCTTTCTCCCGCAGTTCTTGATCTTTAGACTGAAGCTGTTTCTTCAATATATCAAGTTGTTCTTGTAGTCTGTTAATTGCAATAATATGCTCAGAACTGTTGGGATCCACAGGGGACTTTTCCTGTGCCAGCACAGAACTAAAGAGAGAAAAATGTTCAGTTAGATGTAACATTACTAAACAATATGGAATCATCAATTTTCTGAGATATTAGATTTTTTAAATAAGAACACCTTCAGGTAACAGAGGCTTGGATGTTGAGGGCTTGGTAACAAATTCAAGTTGAAAAAGGGGCATAATTCTTACAAAAATACATCTAGATTAAACTCTCTTGATAGTATAGATTGCTCCTTAGATAGTGAACATACATTTTAAGCTTTTAATGAGTGCCTACAATAATACCAGAGATGATTACAAATTTTCAAAAGTTTTTGCACGACAAGACTGACAACAACAATAAGGCAGAGGACTACTGGGCTATGGTTCCTTGTGTTTTCTGTGAAAACAGCTAATCTAAAAATTATTATATTTTCTTCTCTAACAGATTCTATAACATTCTCAATTATAAACGCAGTTACTTTTTTTCTTAGTTCTCAGTGGAAGTTTTGGCACGTCTTTGTTAACGCATTCCCAAACTATGACGCTTTTGGACGCCCCTCTCCATAAAAATTGAAACAAGCAATTTCTTCATTTTCCACAATGTTTTCTACCTAGAAAGTTGATTTTCTTTTAAAGTTTCTTAAATTCAAAATTGTCATCTGCAACTCTTCTCAATTTGGATTGGTGTAAAATTTTATCGTCTGGTAATGAGTTGATATGTTTTGAATTGGGTTAAATGAATGGTCTCATTGAATATTCTAATACTTTATATATTCATTGAATTTTCCCACAAAAAGTTTCTTTTTAATTTGTATTTTAACAAGAGCACCACCTAAGGGTGCCTACGCTTGGCTGTTGGGTGCTGGATAGTGGACAAAATGCATCTAGAGTTATTCCCCTTGATAGCATAGGTTGCTCTTTTGATAGTGAACAAGTGTGCCAAGATTCAAGTGAATGCCTTTAGTAGAACCAGAGATATCACAAAATGTCAAAGCTTTTGCACAACAACGACAACAACAACAACGACATCAAGGCTATAGCAATACCATCGGGTTTTCTCCGAAAACAGCCAAGCTAAACATTTTTTTTAATCAATACCATTTTACATATTCCAACACAATGACCCTTTTTGATGCCCCTCAAGAAAAACAAGAAGTTGAAAAATTCTTAAATTTCATAAGCTTTAAATTGTTGTCTGCAACTCCTTTCAATTTAAACCAGTCTAAAATTTTGTTGTGTCGCAATTGGTAAATCCCCCAAAATCAGAAGAAGTCTCTTATGTTAAAACAAATAATTTCAGTTATTATCAAATCATATTTTTTAAGGACAAATGGGTAGAAAAGCTACAGTAATGTAAACCTTACCTTTTTGTAGGAGTTAGAGTACCCGTAACACCATTTGAGTCACTGTTTTCCAGTTTAACCCTTTTGTTTGGTGAGTCGGCCCTTGAGTGGGACCTGAAAATTTAGCATTGAATCTAGTTGTGCCTGTGAATGACTTAACAAACCATTGCTGGATTTCCTGCCAAGCCTACAGGTCTCAGACAAGGCAGTTCAAACGATATATTTTGCCAAAAAATAGCCAGGGACATACAACAAAAGTTGACGACCACTTACACAGCTTGCCCTAATGGCTGTTTGTCATAAAAGTTGCTTAGGAAATCACCAAAGATCAAGGTTACTAAGTAGATTTCAAACAGCTAATAAAGATACAAGCATGAGGGGTGTAAATTGGCAGGATTAAGTCCTTCCCACACAAACAAAATTTTAGACTGGTCCAATTTGAAAGAAGCTGCAGACGACTATTTAAAGTGGATGGAATCTTATTTCTTTTTTACCTTTTCTGATATAAAACATTGTGGATAATGAAGAAATTGCTTGATACAAGGGAATGGGTTAATATATGCAAGCTTTAACTGTTAGGTTAAAGATTTTATGCAGGACAAGGTCAAAGGGTTAAGCGTTTGGTGTCAAGTGAAAGTTTATCACCCGATGAGTCTAAATGAGAAGTAAGATTGTCCTACATGAAAGTATTTTTCAGCATATTGCAGCAGCTGGAGCACCCAACTATGGATTCTTGGTATTTTTCACACCAGTACAACCACAACACTCTTTCCTAGCCTCAAGTTGCTCATCCCACAAAGGTTCATGATTTTCCACCCAACTGGTTGGGGATGAAGGCTGGAAAGGATATTTGCCAGTCAGAGATAGAATCCAGGGACATATGATTAGGAAACCTTAGCACTATAAATTGGGCTATGGGCACAGTTTTCTTGGGCTCCTGACATCATATACATCTGATATATTTTTTTATTCATTACCACACAATCCCATGTTTTGATGTGCTTGATAAACATATCTGCAGAAAACAGTGTGATAGAAATGTAACATATTAACATTTCTTCAAATTTATCCTAATGTTTTGACCCTATAAGGCACTTGTTTTTTCAATATAAGCTCACTTCAGAGTCCTCTGCAACAGCCAACCTCTGACAATTTGAACCAAACTAGAATCTTGTTATCTGTTCTGGTTGGTAACAGGTTAACCCATTATCTTGCAATCCACCATTTTTACAAGCTATATGGATATAGTTGTAGAAAACACCATGAGAAAGGAAGAAATTACTGGCTACAAGCAGTTTCTTCTTTTCATACAATTTTTTCTAACCAATTTGGCACTTAATCTTATTTCAAATATGCTTTGAATTGTTGTCTGCATCTTCCTTCAATTTGAACAAAACTAAAATGTCTGGTAACATGTTAAACTAAATTATATAGAGAGGATAATTGTTTGTTTCAGTATAAGATCTATTTATCTTTCATTTAGTAAACAACCAAATCTATATTTTCACAAGTGATGATATACTTTAGTAGTTCACAAAATGAGACAAAACCATCTTCAACGAAAAAACAATTATTCTTTGTCTTTAGTGCAAAAAATAGACAAAATATTCTAAATGTAAATGTATTAAATCAATTTTTTACCTTTTATGGTGCTTTGATTTGTGATGATGATGATGATGGTGGTGGTGATGGTGAGATCGTTTCTTTTTTTCTTCCTTTGGCTCTTCTTTCGATAAAAAGTCAGCAGAATCGTTACTTTTCTCTTCCTTATGCTCGCGTAAAAATGAAAATGAGGATGCGAATGACGGTGGAGTTGATTTTTCACCAATCCCTGATATATTCAGTAAAGGCTTATTGTCTTTTTGAGGTGTTTTTGCCATCTGAGAATTATTGTCAAAAGGGGAGATTTTATCACCACCATTACTATGGCGATTGTTATTTTCTGGGTTCAAATTTTCAATTTTGTCAGTTTTATCAGACTTGTCTAACTTGTCAAGTTTATCGTAACTACTTCTATTCTGAACAAGTCCCTTTTTCTTTTCTTCCCTGCGCTTTCTGGCTTTGTCGAGAACACGCTTGTATGCTAATGAACACAACCAACATAGAGTTTTACCATCAACCTAGGGGAAGGATAAAAACATTTCAAAAGGTTATAAAATAATCTGTACAGGCATTCACATGTTTGATTTGACTGTTAAAATAAACCATTTCAGAGATTAATGTTTTCTAAATCATCTAAAATATATCCACTTGACCAAATGTGAACTGAAACCTCTTTAACCAGTTCCCACACTATGACCCTTTTTGACGCCCATAGAAAAAGCAATCGGCAAAACATTGTGGGAAATGAACAAATTGCTTGCAACAAGCAATTTCTTCATTTTCCACAATGCTTTCTAGCCAGAAAGTTGAAAATCAATAAAAATTGATTTAGTAACTTCTGTATTTGCATTCCAAACTCTAATACCACATAATACCATGTTCTGACACGCTTAAAAAAATAATTTGAGAAAGAACAATTTTTAATTTTTTTCCTATCAATAAATAGGTTTAGATATAAATTTTACTGGTTTATCTATATATATATATATTATCATTTATAACCTCTTTCAGTTTGGACCAGTCTAAAGCTCTTTTGTAGGGTTAACAGTTTAACAACGACTACAAATTTAAAAGGCTGATTGAATTTGTCTAAGATTAAATTGTAATTAAAGGGAAATAGTTAATCCATTCCCACACAATGATGCTTTTAGACGCCCCTAGAAAAAAATGCTCTCGAAAACATTGTGGATAATTTTTACACCAAAAAGATACCGATTTTTAAATTACATCAACTAAAAATTGTCGACTGCAACTTCTATCTATTTAGACTAATCTAAAATTTTGTTGTCTCTGGGGACATCGGAAGTCATGAAGTTTCTGACCTTTCGTTTAGAATGTTCCGTTCTGTCAAAGACACAGTTCATTTTACACTGTTCACATGGTACTGGTGAACCAAACTTCTTTTCGCCCTCTGTACATCTCTTACATTTACTGTTCACAAATGCCGACATCAAATTACAAAATTTACACACTGACGCCTGAAATGAAAAGTGGGAAACCCCCATCACGTGATTCTGAATAATCTTAGATTCAACAACATTAATTTATAAGAATTATAATTATAAGTTAACCCATTACCAAATATCAAAATGTTAGACTGGTCCAAATCGAAAGGGGTTGAAGAAGACAACTTAAAAGTAATGAGATTTTGGATTTTTAAACTTTCTGGGTAGTAAACACTGTGTAAAATGAAGAAATTGCTTGTTACATGCAATTTCTTCATTTTACACTATGTTTTCCCAATTGTTTTTCTTTAGGGGTGTCCAAAAGCATCATTACGGGGGAAAGGGTTAAGAAAAAGTGGCATCCAGGGTCTAGTGGTAGGATGCAGGATTAGTGTTTTGAGGGTCTCAGGTTTGAGTCCTGTCTGGATCATGGAAATTTTTCTGAGCAAAAAATTATTCCACCGTCAGGACTCGTACTAGCATTTGAAGTTGAAGAATCATCAACTCCTTCACCATGAAATTCTTGGGGTCAAAACAACAAGAGCAAATCACAAGTCTGAGTCCTAACAGACCTTTTCATTTACAAAGCTTTCATTGATTCATTGATTGAATGGGGTTCAACACCACTTTTAACTTTTTTACAGTATTTCAGTCATATTGCTTGGCTAACCACTACATCCTATCCTAGCCTCCAGCTCCTATCCCACTTAGATTTAAGATTATCCATCCATTGATGAGAGACAACTGTCGGAAAGGATATGTGCCGCCGCAGCGGATCGAACCCATGACATCCCATGATTGAAGATTAGGAGTCTGAAGCGCTACCGACTGCGCTATGACGGCGGCCTGGCACAAAGATTTGAAGTAAGCAACAAATTTGTATTAAGTGCAATAAGATGCATATGATCACTGAACATTTGAGGGATCAAAATACATTGTTTTGATTCTTAGAAATTTCTAAGGGTCAAAAAAGGATATCTTTTTATTTTTTTTAAGGCAAAACACGGCTTTTTTTCCTTCTTTAATTGAGGCCGATCTTCGGTGTATTCCAAATGGCAATGATTTGTTCAAAATAGAAAATGAAAAAAATGCTGAATTTGTCGTGCTAAACTATAGACGTTGGTCATAAACTACAGCATTGTTATTTGTAGTTAGAATTGAAATTTATCCTGAATGTGAAAACAGCAAAAAGGTAATCGACACTTTACACGGAACATATTCCAAACAAGTTTTCCTATACACATCTTTTAACAACCAAATTCAACAAAACAATGCTGCTAGAATCTAGTTGAAAATACGAGAAACTTATACCTATACAATAACAACAAGAGGGCCAGAATGGCCCTAAAATCGCTCACCTGACTAATGTAAGATGATTCAAAATTTTGCCAACACTTTTGAAAAGGGTCACCCAATGAATATTCATTTAAATTTAGTTGAAATTGGCCCAATGGTTACTGAGGAGATGTTTAAAAATTTCAAAGTAAAAAAACTGCCCCGCCCTGCCACGCCCATATTTGGGTGTAAATCAAAATTCTGCAAACACCTTTTGAATAGGGTCACCAAAGGAACATTCATGCCAAGTTTGGTTGAATTGGCCAAATGATTACTGAGGAGAAGATATTTAAAGATTTCTAATTAAAAAACTGCCCCAACCTGCCACGCCCATATTTGGGCATCAATCAAATTTCACAAACAACTTTTGAAAAAGGTTCACCAAAGGAACATTCATGCCAAGTTTTGTTGAAATTGGCCCAATGGTTACTGAGGAGAAGATGTTTAAAGATTTCAAAGTCAAAAACGGCCATGCCCATGTTTAGGCGTCAATCAAATTTCCTAAACACGATTTGAAAAGGGTCACCCAAGGAACATTCATGTCAAGTTTGGTTGAAATTGGCCCAGTGGTTACTGAGGAGAAGATGTTTAAAGATTTCAAAGTCAAAAACTGCCCTACCCTTCCAAGCCCTTATTTGGTCATCAATCAAAATTCTAGAACAACTTTTGAAAAGGGTCACTCAAGGAACATTCATACCAAATTTGGTTGAAATTGGCCCAATAGTTACTGAGGAGAAGATGTTTAAAGATTTCAAAGTCAAAAACTGCCATGCCCATATTTGGGCGTGAAACCAAATTCTGCAAACAACTTTTGAAAAGGGTCACCCAAAGAACATTCATGCCAAGTTTGGTTGAAATTGATCCAATGCTTACTGAGGTGAAGATGTTTAAAGATTTCAAAGTCAAAAAAGTGCCTGACCCTGCCACGCCCATATTTGGGCATAAATCAAAATTCTAGGAACAACTTTTAAAAAGGGTCACCAAAGGAAGATTCATGCAAAGTTTGGTTGAAATTGACCCAACTGTTACTGAGGATAAGATGTTTAAAGATTTCAAAGTCAAAAAACTGCCACGCCCATATTTTGGCATAAATCAAAATTCTGCAAACAACTTTTGAAAAGGGTCACCCAAGGAACATTCATGCCAAGTTTGGTTGAAATTGGCCCAATAGTTACTGAGGAGAAGATGTTTAAAGATTTCAAAGTCAAAAACTGCCACGCCCATATTTGGGCGTGAAACCAAATTCTGCAAACAACTTTTGAAAAGGGTCACCCAAGGAACATTCATACCAAGTTTGGTTGAAATTGGCCCAATGGTACCTGAGGTGAAGATGTTTAAAGATTTCAAAGTCAAAAACGGCCACGCCCGGCCACGCCCATATGTGGGCGTAAATCAAAATACTGCGAACAACTTTTAAAAAGGGTCACCCAAGGAACATTCATGCCAAGTTTGGATGAAATTGGCCAAATGGTTACTGAGGAGAAGATGTTTAAAGATTTCAAAGTCAAAAACTGCCATGCCCTGCCACGCCCATATTTGGGCAAATATCAAAATTCCACGAACAACTTTTGAAAAGGGTCACCCAAGGAACATTCATGCCAAGTTTGGTTGAAATTGGCCCAATGGTTACTGAGGAGAAGATGTTTAAAGATTCCTAAGTCAAAAACTGCCACGCCCTGCCACGCCCATATTTGGGCATCAATCAAATTTCACAAACAACTTTTGAAAAGGGTCACCTAAGGAACATTCATGCCAAATTTGGTTGAAATTGGCCCAATGGTTACTGAGGAGAAGATGTTTAAAGATTCCTAAGTCAAAAACTGCCACGCCCTGCCACGCCCATATTTGGGGGTCAATCAAAAATCCGCGAACAACTTTTGAGAAGGGTCACCCAAGGAACATTCCTACCAAGTTTGGTTGAATTCCGCCCAGTGGTTACTGAGGAGAAGATGTTTAAAGAATTGTTGACGACTTCCGACGCACGACGGACAAAAGGTGATACCAAAAGCTCACCTTGAGCACGTTGTGCTCAGGTGAGCTAAAAAATGTAAAAATTACAGAAAATTGTTAAAAAGAGTTGCTGACGAATAGGCTCAGCAAAGTATCGATCTTAATTATGTAAGGTTTCAAGATTAGGATTTTGACAAACTTGCAGACAGGTTTAAGATGTTGAAGCAAAGACAGATGCCCTTGTAAAGAATGATGTTAAGATGTCAAAAGACTATTGTACTTTTTTATTAAAGTATCATCAGTTTTGACTTAATAAACACCAGTCTTGTCTGCTGTTTTGATCACATGATAATGGCTTAGATGTTTTTATCTCTATCTTGTTAGTTTTTAACTTTTTTTTACCAAAGTTCATGCGAAATTTCTCAATTTGAAAGGCTACGGCCTCTTCCCAATTTTTGCAAAAAAGCCCTGCAAAAACCCTCGTTTATGAGTCAAACAATATCCCTGATCTTTCTCCTCTCCTCTCCATCCAGGTGGATAGTGTAAATTTGATAAATGTTTAAGAGTCTTAAGTCAGTGTACTGTGGTCGCAAAATTAGCCATGTAAGAAATGCCAACTCAAAACTGAAATGAAAGGGCTACAGTGTAAAAATAGTTGAAAATGTTTGAATAATTTAGGAGTATAAACTCACAACTGAAAAACATTTCGACCAAATTCCTTTCTTTAAGGTTTAACCCTATATAAATCAAACCATTTTTGGAGCAATTTTGTGAATGATTCATGGAATGCATTCAGATTCCCATTTAATACTGGTAGAATCATTTTACACATTCTGAATAAGATGAAAACTTACTTTTGATATGTGGCTATTTGTCAAAGAAATGAACCTATATTGTTGCTTCCAAAACTTTACTAATCAATGTTGAGCTAAAAGCTGATACAAAGCTGCTCCTATGACTTGCTTGTTCTTGTTCTTCATGCAGTACTTTTGTTAATCTAAATAAGTACATGTATCATACCTCTCCATAAATCTTCAAGCTGTGAGTACAATGTCTGCAGTTTGAATTAGTGGCTCCTTTGCTGAAAGAGAAAACGTAAGAAGATTTACTTGTAATTGACCCCAAAAGAAAGCTGATAATGAAAGAGATTTTACTGTGAAACACTATCAATCTCTCTTATGCAGTAATTTTTTCAGAAGTTCTACCTTGACCTTGTCAAGTGGTCTTGACCCCAGTGGATAAATATATGCCAGATTTTTAAAGGGGTAAAAATGATCCCTTTTAGAGTAATCTCTGTGAGTCAGACCAGGACATTTTCAGAATTTTGAGAACATCAGCCTTGGAAATGATAAGCAGTTGTTGTCAAGCAATCTCCTTGTTTACAACAAAGTTTCTGTCATGTCACTAGCTATTGTTTCAGTTTTCAGCACAGTAGTATATAACCTCTTTCAATTTTGGCATGCCTATATTTTTTTTTAAATTTGAAAATGGATCTAAAATCACTAAAAGATCAACATAAACTAAAAGCACCTTTCACTAAAACCGTTGCAAACAACTTTGACTTTTCCATAAAAAGCAAAAGTTTCAAAATGCAGAATTTTTCAATTCATAATAGTCATTCTACCTCAATTCAAATTAAAATTAAGCAACAATTCTGCTAAATCCAGTCTTTTTTGACAATATGATTCTTTTACAACATTACGCTTACATCCCTTTCTATGGCAATGTATTCTTGGTATGTGAATTTGTATGTGAATATTACTTGAAAAATAAGCACTCACTCTCCGGGGGTGAATTCTGTCCTGCAGAGAGTACACTTTACTACTGGCTGATAATTCCTGCATCCCTAAAAATATATAATAGTGTGGATATCAACATTTCTAAGTTTTACAATGGATTATTTCATTGATAGAGAAGTGAAATAACAAAAATCATAAACTTGCTAGATTTTGTGCAAATTTCATTTCATTCATTTAGCACAACTGAATCTCATCAAAGAGGGACCAATGATACTTCTGATGTAAACATGTTGTCATGGTAATTCACTGCTAAATTTGCCAAAAAAAATCTTTGTAATTCCCCAGAAAGCAACAAAGAAATGTATGTAACTTCATATTAGTCTTTACCAACCTCTATATACAGTGCTCCAGCTAGGATTGAAAAAGGGCAGGGTGCTAGTGCCCTGAAAGGGCACTTCAAGTTGCGTAGCGACAAGATGGGGAGGGTGTGGGAGGGGGTGTCCCCTTCCACTGGGGGGGTTTGGGGGGTCTTCCCCAAGAAAATTTTGAATTTATAGAGCTTAAAGATGGGCTCTGGTGGATTGTTTTAGTTAAAATAGTATTTTGGTTTTCAAAAAGAGTGACTTTTTATTTACATCATTTTTATCATTTATTTATTCATTATTTTCATTTTATTTCTATTACAAAAAGTTGTCTGGTTAACCCATTCCAACACAGTGGAATTTTAGACCAGTCCAAATTCAAAGAAGCTGCAGTTGACAATTTCAAGTTGATGGTATTTTGAATTTTTTCGTCTTTTTGGATAGAAAATATTGTGGATAATGAAGAAATTGCTTGATCCAAGCAATTTCTTCATTTTCCACAATGTTTTCCAAAGCTTTTTCGTTGAGGGGCGTAAAAAGGAGGGATTGAGTGGGAATGGGTCAATTACTGATACATGTTTTAGAATAAAAATATTGTGGAAAAGGGTGACTTTTCTGAGGACTCAGGATTGCCTTCTTTTCACACAATATTTCAAAAGAATAAAAACATAACATGAAATTTGACAATCAAAAACAAATGATCTTTTGATAGAGAATCTGGAAAAGAATTAAAGAAAAGGATATTATTTACATTTTAAAGAATGCATCCAAAGCGTTAGAAAATATGATGCAAAAAGAAGAAATTTCTTGTTATAAGCAATTTCTTCTTTTACATGTTTTCAGCCAGTCAGAATGGATAGATAGACTCTAATCTAAAGTCAATAAACAATAAAAAAAATCTTCATGATATTGTAGCTGTACAAACAAATATCGTAACTACAACTAGAAATCAGCTGTAATTACAATACTTGTTTGGCCACCAACTTTTTTTCACTCACAGATTTTTTTTTTTTTTTTTTTCATTTTTTTCATATCAATTTCAAAATAATCATCACATTCTTTAGATATGGTCAAATCATTTATATTTATAGAAACCTACGTGAAGAAATCAGTAAGTTTTCTCTTGTTAGCATTTCCAATCTTGCTAAGATTACGTAGAGTACGCTCTCTGGTAGGCATTATGAAAATCTAAATGTTTGAAAATGTACGTGTTCGCTTGTTGAAATAAAATGAACAAGAGGGCCGTTGGCCCTGGGGCGCTCACCTGAGATAAAGGCTCTTTTTCTTTCAACAGTCTAATTTCATGTTAAGGTTAGGATTATGAAACAAGTGGGCCACAATTACATATAAAGACTATGAACCTGGGGATCCAAAAGTCTAAATAATAAATTCTAAGGCCTTAGTGCTGATTTGAAAGAAGGAAAAAAACTTTTTCCATGGGTTATAATTTCAGAAATAAGAAAGACGTCTGTGAACTGATGCTTCATGTCTATACCCCCCCCCCCCCTGGGTCTGCCCCTGGAAAACCTAGGATCATGATTTTAGCTTTTTTGTAAGAGATCAATATACTGATGTTTCATGCAAAGTATCAAGGTTCTACGCCTTCTGGGTCAGGAGGAGAAGATTTTTAAAGATTATTTTGAAATTTCACTTTTGTTGCCATGGCAACCAGAGTTTTTAACGGATTTCAATTCTTTTAGCTATTTATGAAGGGGACCACCTAAGGAACATTTCTGCCAAATTTGGTTCAGATTGGCCCAGTGGTTAAGTAGGAGATGTCATTTAAAAAATCGTTCTTTATTTCTATATAAACCCCACCCCCCTGGGGCTCCGCCCCTGGGGACCCGAGGATCATGATTTTAGCTATTTGAAAAAGGTCAATATACTGATGCTTCATGCAAAATATCAAGGCTCTATGCCTTCTGGGTCAGGAGGAGAAGATTTTTAAAGATTATTTTAAAATTTCACTTTTGTTGCCATGGCAACCAGAGTTTTTAACGGATTTCAATTCTTTTAGCTATTTTTGAAGGGGACCACCTAAGGAACATTTCTGCCAAATTTGGTTCAGATTGGCCCAGTGGTTAAGTAGGAGATGTCATTTAAAAAATCGTTCTTTATTTCTATATAAACCCCACCCCCCTGGGGCTCCGCCCCTGGGGATCCGAGGATCATGATTTTAGCTATTTTTGAAGAGGTCAATATACTGATGCTTCATGCAAAATATCAAGGCTCTACGCCTTCTGGGTCAGGAGGAGAAGATTTTTAAAGATTATTTTAAAATTTCACTTTTGTTGCCATGGCAACCAGAGTTCTTAACAGATTTCAATTCTTTTAGCTATTTTTGAAGGGGACCACCTAAGGAACATTTCTGCCAAATTTGGTTCAGATTGGCCCAGTGGTTTAGGAGGAGATGTCGTTTAAAGAAATTGTTGACGGACGACGCACGACGCACGACGGACGACGGACGGACGCCGGACAAAAGGCGATCACAATAGCTCACTTGAGCACTACGTGCTCAGGTGAGCTAAAAAGTGAAGTTCCTTCAGTAAAAAAAACTGTCTGGAATGTGCATTACGGAGGTAATTATTTTAAAGAATGACAAACCGTGATATAAAAACTCGCCTCGTATTGTTTCCACTTCTCATTCCCTGTTTAAAGAAACCGACAATTGACAACAAAGCGGCGCGATTTTTAATAATTGATCTTATTATCTGTTGGTTTTCTTGCATTAATTTTCAATATTGATTAAAAAATGATTTCGAACGAGTGTAAAAAGAATTATCTGTAGGTCTCGAATTGACCCAATTTCCGAAGATGCAGCAGGGGAAGAATAAATCGTAGTAGAAGGACAAAAAACTACATCTATTTGAACCTTACGAAAAAATGAAATTTCTTAATGAAGGGTGTCAAACTCGATCATCATCCACGCTATATTGCGTACAACCATACGCAAGATTTAAACAGTAATTGGTGTTTGTTTACAACTGTCAAATCGATTTACGGGCATGTGCTAATTGTCATGTAAAGATTATCGGAAACTGCTCCCTCTATAACGAATCGCCCTTTGTGATTGGTTAATTTGCTGATATAAGCCGCGCCCCATACTTCTACAGGTCATAATGTGTATACTGGATTAACGCATCGGTAATCACGTCGAACTTGTGCTATCAATCGAATTAATGCGACATTTAAAGGATAGTCGGTAATTTCTAGAGTATTGGTAGAGTTTAGGGTCTATCTTTTGGGCAGGGCATTTGAAAAAAGGGCAGGGCGCCGCACTTTGAGGGCAGGGCGGGGCGCCCTTATGAAATGGCCTAGCTGGAGCACTGATATAGCAGCAATAGTCTGTGACATAAGCATATGTGCGTCAAACGTAGCACACAAATAAGGTAGAGCAAACAATACAAACATTTATACATTAAGGCTATCTTGAAATCAACTTCAGCTTAAATAAGAATAAATTAATCAATATAAATAAGCTGATTTCCTATCTAATTTGATTTTAAGTTTACAATACTAATCATACGATAGGACAATCTTTGTCCTGCCCTCTAGGAAGTGAGTAATGCATCCACAAAGATTGTTTCAAATCTTAGTAACAAATCATGTCTATTGAGCTGAACTCATGTTTATCATTGTTGATTTTGCTAATAGATTTCAAGAGTAGCATGAATCTGGTGTAACTTCAGTAATATTTAGTCATTGTAATTTGATATTTAAGCCTTTTCTAACTGTTAAGACTATTTACAAATTTCAAGTAATTTTTTGTTTAGCTATGTTAAAAAAGAATGTGCAAAGGAATCTGAATAGGATGTCAACCTTTACCCATTAACCAAACAACAAATTTTCAGACTGGTCCAAATTGAAAGGAGTTGCAGAATACAATTTAAAGCTGATGATATTTTAATTTTTTTCAAATTTCTGGATAGAAAATATTGTATAAAATAAAGAAATTGCTTGTTACAAGCAATTTCTTCATTTTACACAATGCTTTCTAAATGGATTTTCTTTAGGGGAGTCAGAAAGCATCACTGTGTAGGAACTGGTTAAACGAAATTTGCTTTAGATGTTCATTTATGCTTGTTGAAATTCTGCGTAATAGCAACAAAAATCCAGATACAATACAACAAAGAAAGTTTTCGGCATTGGAACACTCTTCTAGGCTAAAGATGGAACGCAGTGACAATACCCTATGTAGAAATAGATAGGGATAGGATCTCGACATGAGAAACGATAGTCCGTAATTTCCTTAGAAAATGTTTTCATTTTTGGAAACATTTCTATGCTTACTTTACACAACTGTTCTGATGACGACAAATCTTCAAAAGGGTGTCGACTGTGACATTTAGTACAGGCAAAAAGTGCTGCCATGATCAATCAGTTCAAAAGCTCGCGTTTCTCTTAAGATTAACACAAAAATTAAATTTTCTATTGCTTCGGTTTGACTTTGAAACCGGATGTTGAAAATTGAACCAAGACGTCCACAGCGCATGCGTGTATTTGGTTATACATTACAACATAAATGATGCAAAAATTAGTTGTTGTTGCGTTGCTTTCGAGTTTAGATCTCGATATCGCGACCATCTTTCGGATTAGACGTTTGATGGAGACCCGGTTTGACGATGCTGTCCATCGAGAACGTTACAAAGAGGCCCATGAGGGCCTGAGACGCTCTACTGGCTATCAAGTTTTCTGTTGGAGAAATCTGATATTTAAGGAAGTTAATTGCTTAAAGAAGAACGCATATCTTTATTATTTTAGCAACAATTCTCAAGGCTCCTTTTTCCGTGTTTCATGATGGATCCACTCCATTTCCATAAGGAGGTCTCCATATGACCTTACACTCACCCTGAGAAATTTTCATCAGAATCCGACAATAATTGTGGACTTTATCACATAAACAGGATTGTTTTTAATGAAATTCCATAACGCCCCTTTTCATGTGTCTTCTGGTGGATCGATTTCATTTCCAAAAGGAAGTTTGCTTACTACCCTACAATCGTCCTGTGAAATTTTAAAGACCATGTGATAATAATTAAGAACTTCATCACATACATAAGAATTTTTGAATGGTAATCTGTAAGGTCCCGTTTCCTGTGTTTCCAATGCCACAATTATTCCATGCATCTTTGAAGAGAATCCGAAAAAAACTGTTGTGTTAAAGATGTTTCAATCAAGATCTCATAAGGCCCCTTTTCCCGTGGTATTTACTGTTGGTTTAACCCATTCCCACACGATTGAATTTTAGACCAGTCCGAATTCAAAGAAGTTGCAGACGACGATTTTAAGTTGATGGAGTTTTGAAATTTCCTTGTCTTTTGGGGTAGAAAATATTGTAGACAATGAAGAAATTGCTTGTGACAAGCAATTTCTTCGTTGTCCACAATGTTTTCCAATGTTTTTAAACTGAGGGGCGTTTAAAAGCGTCATTGTGTGGGAATGTGTTAATCATTCTGTAAAAGTTTAAAATGAATCCGATGAAATTATGGAGAATTCATATGGCCCCTTTTTATATGATACTTGACAGATTGTACCCACCTCTGAAAAGATCGTACTTTCATTCTGTGAAATTTTGAATTAAATCCGGTGGAATCAAGGGGCATCATTGTGTTAACCATAAGAAAGTTTTTCATAACACCCCTTTTTTTGTGACAATTGCCATAAACAGATCCACTGTCAAAATCAACAATTGTAATGATGGTACAATCAATCTTTGTAATTGTGTTAATGAGTTTATAGTGAAAATTTCATTGTGCCTCTTTAACAGAACAAACCAAACTTCAAAAGGAACAATTCTAATGAAGGTATAACCACTCTGTAAAGGTTTAAGAGAATCAATGAAAACAGTGGACTGAATTATGCAAAGAATATTTTGTAATAAAAATTTCATAAGGCCCCAAATTCTCGTGAAACTTAACAAAGCAGACTAAATGTACAAAGAAACAATCCTAATGATAGATAGTTTGAAGAAAATGACTGAGAACTTTATTGTGATAATGCTGTTTTTGTAATAAAATTTTCATAAGGCCCCCTTTCTTGTGTCACTTAACCAATCAGACCGAATTTACAATGGAACAATCCAAATGATGGTACAATCATTCTATTAAAGTTTGAAGAGATTCTAATAAAGACTGAGGACATTCTTGTGTTAATGAGGTAATAATTTTTCACACAGCCCCTTTTCCTGTGATACTAGACAGATCAGGCCCAATTTGTAAAAAAAAAAATCCTAATGATGGTACAAACATTCTGTGAAAGTTTGAACAGAATCCTATGAAAACTGTGGACTTTATTGTGGTACAAGGATTTTAGAATAAAATTATCATACGGCTCATTTTCCTGTGATACTTGACGGGTAAGGTCTAATGCAACATCAAAAATCGTAATTATTTTACAATCATTCTGTGAAAGATTGAAGAAAATCCGATGAAAGCTCTGGACTTGGTTACAAGGATTTCTAATGAAAGTTTCATAAGGCCCCTTTTCACGTGTTTCTTGACAGTTCAAACCCTTTTATGAAAAGAATGATTGTTACGACGTTACAATCATTCTGTGAAAGTTTAAACTAAATCTGGCCAAAATTGTTGGCTTCGTTGTGTTAACAGGCATTTTTTAATTAAATTTTCATATAGCCCCTTTTCCCATGTATCTTGAGTATGAAGACAACCCAATTAAATCTTTGGACTTTAAAGCATTAATTAAGATTGTTTTAAATCAAATTTGCATAAGGCCCCTTTTCCCGTGTTTCTTGACGGATCTGACCCAATTTCTAAAGGAACGATCCTTATGATGGTACAATAATTCTGTGAAACTTTGAAGAGAATCCGATGAAAACTGTGTACACTTGTGTTACTTGTGTTTATGATGTCCACAAGAAATAAAGCTGTAGAAGGATGAATCAGAATAGATTAAAAAATAACACCCCGAAAACAAAGTTTACAATGTTCGGCAATAGACTACAATTAGAAAAAAATATAGCACAACAGAAAAAATATAACTGATAACAAAAATAAGCCCGTAAAAGTATACGCTACCTGGAAGCTTATTTTGACGGAACGCTGAAATTGAAAGAACACATCAAGGCAAAATGGTGAAATGTCATTTTGAACTTCATCAGATACAAAAGCGGCATATGTAAATATCTAACAGACAAAGCTACAGAGACCCTTGTACTAAGTCATGTAATCTCCCACCTAGATTATCGTAATTTCATTTTGTTTGGTATGGCTGAGAAAGGTCTTTGTAAGCAAATACAGAGAATGTGTGCGAAATGGTTTTACTAGTTAAACACAAGAAATTCGAAGGCTCAAAGCAGGTCCTATATAATTTGCACTGGTTACTAATCAAGGCCAGAATAATTCACAAAATTCTAAAATACATGTACCATGTTTCGTAGGAACTGTCCCAAATTATTTGATAGAATTATAGAATCACCAAGAACCAAAAAGACAAGGTCTAGGGTCCGCCAATACAACTACTCAAGACTACTCAAGACTTCAATAAGAAAAAAAAAAAAAAAAAAAAGAAAACGGTGACAGAAGCTTTATCACTGTAGGTCCTGAACTATGGAATCAACGACCACCTGAAATCAAACAGTCGAAGTAAATAGAAGGATTCATATCTTCAAACCTAATTTTTCAAGAACTTTTACGATCTATTCTGAGCAACCGTCGATGCCAACCTATGTATAGCTGAAACTCTACTATAAATCTTCACCGTGGAATTTATATCTTTTTAACTTCTCTTACCCAGATATTATTACTTATTATTTAAAATATTATTGTAAAACGCCATTGAATATATGACAATAAAATTGGGCGTTTCATCAAATAATTCAGTTTCAGGAAGTTTGAATATCTTGCTGTCATGTCGGACATGTATTGCAACATGCATGTAATGATTGGTAACTAGCCCCCTTATCTATTCTATCCATACTATGTATAGATTAACGGTATTTGTTAGAAAATATACCGAGTTCGAATTCCCATGATAGTTCCTACATGAGTCGAGCTAACCTAAAAATAGAAAGAAAATCAAAGTTTTGAAAGTGCTGTAATCTAGAAAAGCATGGTTTTGTTTGGTAATCTTCTTTGTCAAAGATTATCGTTGTAAATGAACGAGGTTAACGTAACCAAGGAGTCAATCCAGTACAAGAACCCATTTCAGTATTACAAAGTCATAAACTGGTTCAAATAGAAATAATTTGCAGACAACAATTCAAGTCGATGGGATTTAGAAAATCTTTGCCCTGTAGGGTAGAAAACATTTTGGACATTGAAGAAATTGCTTGTTACAAGCACAATCTTTTCCACAGTTTTTTTTCTTCTCTAGATGCTTAAAAGGCGGGAATTTGTGGGAATGTTTTAAGCATGCTTTTAAATGAATTCTCTACAATTCTAATAAAGGTAACTCGCCTGACTATACAAAGCAGTGCGCATGATAAAGACTCAGATCAGACTTATTTTGAACACAATATGCTCAAGTGAACTTAAAGGGAGGTATCGATGTTTCTGAAACCTAGATAAGAAAAATTACCAAGTGCCGAAAAATAGACTCAAACAAACTTCTAATACTTTAAGTTAGGTCAGGTATTGTCTTGGTGGTTATCTTATAGACCTAAAGTGTTTTTTTCTGGTTATATCGGAAAGGTTCAGCGGAATTCCAGGTTATTTTTAGATATCATGGAATTTGGCTGTCGACATCGGATGACCTTATTTGCATATGACCCAGTCAAATGAAGGTAACAAATTTACTAGCGAAACAGCCAACGTACTAAATAATGTCACATGAAAGGACCGATCTTTACAGACCGGCTAGCGAACATTACTCCTGATGACGTAACGATGACGTTGGTTTGATGTAATTTGAACTAGATGCAAGGTTCTAACGGTTATTCGCGCCACGGGAATGCCCTATAATCTTCGTAACTGTCTCGGATTAATCTAAAAATAGATTAATAGCCTACGTAGGCTATTAGGGAAATATCCTGCTTTTTTTCTGATAAGCGACCTCATATTTTTGCAAAATTACTTTTCGGCATTTTGTTTTCAAATAGTTTATGAGAGGAAGTAAAAATTATTAAAATCTGTGACACGAAAAAAACACATCGATACCTACCTTTAAAGTAATCAGGAGATGAACTTGCAGGCAAAGTTTGCAATATTCTTGGTATACACAAAACCTACTTTCTATGGCGCAAGCATTCGAGGGTTAAGTCTCCAGTGGCAGTTTGCACTTCTTTAACTCCGAGAAGACCTCAAGATTTTGTCTGTTAACTTAAAAAACAAACAACTTTGAAATATCAATCTGAAAGAAGGAAATCTCTTATGCTTTCAAAAATCAAACCATGGCGACATAATTATTGTATACTTTTGTTATTCGAAAAAAAAACAAAAAACAAACAAAAAAAAAAAAAAAAAAAAAAACATACATGCACGAAGAGATCCCATAGTTAGGTCATGTAGAAATTAACCATCAAAATCATATTTCATAACAACGTTTCTGAGCAATCGGGTTCTGATCCAAGTTATTAGTACCTCAATAATAGTCTTAAATATAAATCAGACTTTCTTTGAATGACACAAGTATTCTTTCACCTAGAAAAAATAAAGAAAATAAAATTCTGATAAGTAGCCTGAATCTATTGTCTGAATAATTCTAATTCCTAAACGAACATCAATATAAAATGTTGTTAATGAAAGTTTTGGGGAGCAAGTCCTAACTTTTCCTAGATAATATATTTTTGATTACATGCTCATGGTCAAACTAAAATACAATGTATATTTAACTCATCAATACTATCCCGGGTTTTGGCGCCCACTAAAAAAACTTTACAGTTTCTTCATTGCCGCAGAGATTGTCATGCCTAATATTTAATATAGAAGAAAATGCAACACGAATATGGGGAAAACTTCATATTTCAGTGGTTTAACTTTTTATATCTATAGGCCATTAGAGTATATAAGCAACCGTGTACATTTGCTGGACAGGTTAGCATAAACATCGAAAATATACCTAACCACAGTTATATGTATATTCTTCTACTATTTAGTCTTCTTTCTCCCTTTCCGCAAAAATATCGTGTCATATTATCATAATATTGGAAAAAAGTTACTGACGCTGTTTTTATGTAATATTGAATTATCATCAAATCAATTTACTCTCAATGAACATTTCGGTCGTTAGATAAGCTGGTCTTTCCAATAAAAATGAATCGCACTAATCTACAAGTATCGTTATCTGTTCTCAAACGGTTTGATTAATTTAAAAATCGGTTTATTTCCGCTCTACTCATTTTTACCTCCTTGCCAAGTTTTGACTAAGTATAACAATGAACAGAAAATCAAAATGAGTCAAAGTTAATTGTATTACAATTTTTTTTTAACAATGACATTTTAACTTTGAAGAAAAGAGCCGACCAACCATTATCAACAGCAACAATGAAATACAAAATAATGATTAAAAATAAAGTTAAAAACACATATTATTGTTAACCGTTTCCTATTTGGTAAAATTTTAGACCTGTTCAAAATTTCTTATAAACAAGATATTGAATACCGGTAATTATATTATAATAACGGTGATAAAAAACGATTTTTTATTGTTTGTTTGTTTCTTTTTATTTCTATTAAGGGGGCTGACCTGCCTTTTTTGCATTCTGTTTTGTTGCATTTTGTGCGTCTGTAAGGAAAGACTTGAAAACGGTGCACCGGAATAAGAATAATTAGCGTGAAAATTACTCGAAATAACAAACACATGTTGACAAGCTCTTAATAAAAGAATGGCAACTGACAGAAATGAACCCGATAACGAATTTACGCTTGATGACTTCCTTTCAATTCATCGCCATCAACTTACAAACTCGTGTGTCCCTGAATTATATTGGGAAACTCTTTTTACAAAGTTGAAATACGAGGTGAAAACATGGAGCAAGATGACCAAATTACAAAACTTCGTGATGTTCTACCTTTTGGGTAGCTTCCAGTTTGTCGGTCCCTGTTTATTTTGTTTCGTAAGATTAGAGCAAATATGTCAGATTGAGAGAAAGCTGCACAGCTGAAACTCAACTGGTGTGTTGTTGCTGAACTCCCTAGGCTATCTTTATTACATGGTTGTCCACAGTTTTTATAAATTTTATTATGGGGGCTACTAGCTGCGATAATATAGCCCTCTGTCTGATAATAAGAGCACTGTCCAACTGGAAGTGTTCCCTAGTTTCAAGTCTGAATCCAAGACAACACAGTTGATAATGCCACATGCTCAGTGGGTATCGGGTCCGTTCGCCCTAATTTTACTTTCGCCCCGGGTCTGTTCGCCCTGGGTCCGTTCGCCCCAAAATTGGGTCAGTTCGCCCTATTTTTTATGTTCGCCCCCTTTTTTAAATGAGTATGATTTAGAGTGTATTTGTAGTCTATGTTGTAAGGTCGTTTGAAAATGAATAAAATGATTAATAAAAATCAGCTTGTCATTTTCATCAATGTTTTCGTCTACTTTCATCTTCACCTTGGTCATAAAAAAGTGTTAATCGTGAGTTATGGCCCATTCAAACCCGTGGGTAGCAATCTCTCCTTTACTCACAATGCTTTCTACTGTTATTAGCATTTTGTTATATAATTTCAACAATACTTTCAAAAACTTTCTTATTCAACTGTGACTGTGTCGTAAAAAGTCTGATTGTGTTTCAATGGTCTTAACTTCACGGCGTTTTTTTTTTTTTTTTTTTTTTTGGGGGGGGGGGGGGCTTAATTAATTTCCAACTTGTGGCAAGCGATTTTGTCCTTTATTCACAATGCTTAAAAGTGTATTTGGGATTTATTAATTTCAATTGTCATCTCCAATAGCTTTTTATTTAGACCCATAGAGACTTTTGTCGTCTGGTAACGGGTTAATTTAATTAAACATTCATACTTCAATTCCCACACTTTTACCCACACTTTCTTTGAACGTCTAGGACGGGGTTATATATTTATTCATTGTTTTGATTAAAGGTAACTTGTAAATGATACTTGTGATGTAATAAATTTTGATAAGAAATTGATCGTGTCAAATAATTATTCTATCTTTGTCAAAAACGGTCTTCTAATATTATCCAAATTATTATTAAACCGATAATTGTGGCAATAAAACATGATTGTTAACTTGTAATAACTAAATTAAAGAAAACTTAATTTGGAATCTTGAATCTGATACAACCATGTTCTCCTTTTCAAATAAATTTCTTTTATCCTTGTTATGTACTTTGAATCAATTCACGTTCACTACAACTTTAGATCAGTCTGAAATTTTGTCTGAACACGAGTTGAAAGAACTACCTTACATAACATAAGCATCTCATAAAGGAAAAATAAATGTATACGAGAATTATTTTATTGTGGAAAGCTATAATGCAATTGAAGAATAGGGCGAACGGACCCGGTGCAAACGGGAATGAGGGCGAACGGACCTGGGGCGAACGGGAATTAGGGCGAAAAGTAATTAGGGCGAACGTGTTTTAGGGCGAACGGACCCGGATTCCTCAGTTTCCTAGGGTTGCGAGTTCGACACCCTTCTCAGACAGCATTACAACATTTGAAAAAGTCATTACCATATTCTTTATCAATATCTCATTAATTGGAGAAATGATAAGAAGTTTCCTAATTGGGATGAGTAGCTGGTTGATGAAATTACCGATCCCACACAATGACCCTTATGGACGCCACTCAAGAAAAACATGGGAAAACATCGTGTAAAATGAAGAAATTGCTTGTAACAAGCAATTTCTTTGTTTTACACAATGTTTTCTACACAGAAAGTTGAAAAAGTCTAAAATTTCATAAACTTTTAATTGTCATCTGCAACTCCCTTGTGTGGTAAGGGTAAAAGATCACCCAAACGAATGGACTTATTCTTGAACTTGTCCCTATTCCACAACACTTTGATTAGGGTATTGTTTAACCCTTTTCTGTTTTTTGGAAATCTTAGACTAGTCCAAATTGAAAGAGATG
The DNA here is from genome assembly GCA_946902895.1 of Fragum fragum. Lineage (NCBI taxonomy): Eukaryota > Metazoa > Mollusca > Bivalvia > Cardiida > Cardiidae > Fragum > Fragum fragum. The sequence continues at coordinate 1,785,146 of OX336368.1, read as the reverse complement.
ATAGAAGACAATGAAAATTGGATGTAATTTGAAATGAAGCCATCCTACAGGGTAGAAAACATTGTGGAAAAAGGAGAAACTGCTTGTTACAAGCAATTTCTTCTTTTTCCACAATGCTTTCTCAAGTATAAATCACATTGATGTTAAATCCTGGGTTTGTACAGGAAAGGTTTAAATAGGGATTGTGTTTATCGGAAATAACTTGGGAAAGTTGAAGTAATTAAGACTAAGAAAAAATCCACTTGATTGCTTCGTTGGTCAGCTGGACACTCTTCTTAACCCATTACCACACAACAAAATTTTAGACTAGTCCAAATTGAAAGAAGTTGCAGATTAAAATTTGAATCTGTTGAAATTTCGGAAATATTTGTTTTTTTGGTTAGAACATTGTTTTTAAGCCTTTCTTTTGAGGGTGTAAAAATGCAAGATCATGTGGCAATTGTTTAATCAACCCGACATCAATTCATGCTTAATCTGCACCTGATGTTTTCTCAGTTGCTTTATCTACTCATTTGCTTACCAATTGATTCAAAAGTCAAACAATTATTTGGTTAGGAACACAGGTCTATGCTGACAAAAGTAGACAATTCAGAACTCTCTAACTGAAGAAGCTGTCTGAAAGATGTAATGATTTGCAGGAGAATCGATAACAGCATTGCATGTTTTCACTCAAAAGTACTAATATCTTCTAGAAAATATAGAATGTCTTCATGAGTAGATTATTTCATCTTTCTGTCAAGAACACAACTTTGGTAATAGAAAGAATTCAAACCAATTCTGTTGCAGGTATACGATGCCGGAACAGCCTTTCAGTTATGCCAGGTTCAGATTGTTAGTGAGACGGAAACTGAGGATGATGAGGAACAGGAAACAGAACTGAAATGGAGGGTCATTGTTAACAATAAAGACGGAATAAAGTGTGATGATAAACGGCAGTAAGTTACTATTCATTATATCTATGCTGTTTGACAGTCTCTTAAACCCAATACTGGTCCAAATTGAAAGAAATTTAAAGTTGATGAAATTCTTCTTTTTGTAGAAAACAGTGTTGGAAATGAAGAAATTGCTTGTTACAAGCAATTTCTTCATTTTGCACAAGGTTTTCCTAGCTCTCTTTTCTTTTTAGGGGTGTCTAAAAGTGGGATTGTGTGGGAATGGGTTAATAATGGCATTAAGGTTTTGCTGTGGAAAAAAAAAAGATATAAATGAATAATCAATTTATAAGAAATGAATAATAGATAAAAAAATAAAGATGATTAAGATATAATTCAAAGATTAGAAAAGAAAATGGGTGGAATTTATGCTTTACGGGAAGAAAACAAGAAGAGTTGTTTGGATGAAGATACCTTTCTTTGATAATATTATGTTTCTGATTATGTCAAGGTCATTTGATAAGGTAAAGGTCACTTTTCTAGGTAAATCCTGAGACAAAATTGTTTTGGTGGTATTAGTGTTTCACCAACACAAATCCAGTGTAAATGTTGTTTAAATGAATGTGGGCCTTTTATTCAGCTCCTTATGCTATAAGACCAATACTCACATAAAAAACAAGTTGTCAGTTTAGGTAAGTTATTAAGAATCATTGTTTTCAAAGAGGGAAGACCAAACCTTCAGCAAGGACCCTATGTTCAAACTGAGACTCCCAAGCCTTGACCAATTCTCACACAATGAAGCTTTCTGACTAAAAGCCTTGGAAAACATTGTGGAAAATGAAGAAATTGCTTGTTACAAGCAATTTCTTCATTACCCACATTATTTTCTACCCCAAAAGACAATGAGTATTAAATTTTCATCAACTATGACTTGTTGTTTGCAACTTCTTTCAATTTCGGCCAGTCTGCATTTTTGTTGTGTGGTAATGACTTGAACAAGGACCCTTATAGCTCTGTCTATTGAGTCCCTTGGACTCCAGTTTGTTAATGTCTAACAAAAACTCTGCTTTCTTGGTATAATTGATTAACCCATTACCAGACAGCCAAATTTTAGAATAGTCCAAATTGAAAGGAGTTGTAGACAACAATTTAGAGTATATGAAACATAAGATTTTTTCACTGGGAGAAACCATTGTGTAAAATAAAGAAATTGCTTGTTACAAGCAATTTCTTCATTTTACTTAGTATTGTCCCAATAGTTTTTCATGAGAGGCATCAAAAAGCGTCATTGTGTCGGAATGGGTGTAGTGTTAAAATTGTATTTGAACGTAAAATGCACAGTGCGAAACACAGAAAAAAGGGATCATTTATCATATACTTAACCTGTTTACCACATGATGCCTGATTTTTATGTTCTGAAGAATAAAAGCTGTGGAGAAAGTAATTTCTCTTTATCTCACAATGGTTTCTACTAAATATAGCCATTATATTCAATTAACACACATTGTGAATAGTTATCTATGATCTGTTTCATTTGACCAGTCTGAAATTTGATTGTCATGTAATGAGTATATACTCTACTTATCTTTCCCAGTATTTACATAATAGACCATGCATGGACATATCGAGCGCATGAAGCAAAGATGTATTTGAATGAGGTCCCGGGACTGAAAGAGAGGATGGCGGCTCTAATGGATGTTACAATTGAGGGTCGAGACGAGAAAGAGGTTATCGATGAAATCACGAAAGAAATGTGGAAGTAAGTGAAAACTGACCAATTTCTGGCACCTTCCACTTACTCTGTTGGCCCCATCCATTCACTCCAACGGGAAGTTGTGTACGGCATTATTTTGCAAAATTTATGGCCAATAGCATGTAACAAAAAGTAGAATGGTTGGTTGTTGACCTAAATGTCATAACTACAACTTAAATAAGCTGTAGTTATGACATTTAAGTTACCAAACCAACAAAAATGATTCACATAAATGGCAGCAATTTTTGGATTTCAAACTTTACTCTCGGTGTAAATGAATGATTTTATTGGTCGATTGTTTCTTGGATTGACAGCCGCGGTTGGTCAGTCGGGCTTATCAATTAAAATTCATGAAATCAACATTTACAATTTTAGCCTCTGATTGTTTAAAACCTTATTATAATGAACCTGGAATATTCCTGCTTTGGCAGGAGGCATAGACAAAATTCAGCCTGCACATATGTGCAGTTTCATCTTAGTCTACACCACCTGTTAATCCAATTTAAGTCAGAATTCAGAAATCATTGTCTTAAAGAAATACTGACCTTCAACTAGTGTTTCCAGTGCTTTCAGCCATATGAATTCGATATTAATTCAGAAAAAGGATTTTATTAACCCTTGTCATGCTGTAGAAAAAACCTTACTGAATTGCTGTAAAATATAAGGGCTGAAAGCACTGATAAAGCGTGTTGTTTAAAAATTGATATTTGTTTTAGAATTCCATTTCATAAACAACTCTGGCAGTAAAAGCATGAGGTGAAGACCAAGATCAGACCAAGATCAGACTGTACTTATGTCTACACCTCCTGCCAAAACTGGAATATTCCGGGTTCAGCGTGACAAGGGAAATGTTTTAAAAAATCTTCTTGGTTGTTTTTTCAGTGAAAACCTCTAAGCACCTGTGTTGCTATAATCTTTCAAAAAACTTTTTCTATCAATATTTTATTGTGTCAGATAATTTTTGGAATGCATAAAATCTGTTAAAAATGATATTGTTGTTTAGCCCGTTCCAACACAAGCCCACCTTTTTACACCCCTCATGAAAGAAGTTTATGAAAACACTGTGGAAAATGAAGAAATTGCTTGTATCAAGCAATTTCTTAATTATCCACAATGTTTTCTATCTAAAAAGACAAAACAATTTAAAATTCCACCAACTTAAAATTGTCGTCTGCAGTACATGTATCTTTCAATTTGGACCAGTCTAAAATTGTTTTGTGTGGGAATGGGTTAAAAAAGCTTCTTACTCCACGTACTCCACGTACATCATTTCCACACAATCCCAACTTTTTACACCCTCAAGGAAAAGGAGAAATTTCTTGATCTGAGCAATTGCTCCTTATCTTACCATGTTTTCTATCTTATATGACACTTATTCTTCAATTTAAGTAAATTTTGGAATATTAACTTCTCCAACTTAATCTTTCAATTTGGACCAGTCCAGAATTTTGATATCTAGTAATGGATCGATAGTTGGTAGACATTAGAGTGATCTCCTAATTATCTGACGGATCATTTCCACAAGAAATATAAATTCATTATACATGTATGACCATTTTTGTGAGCAACCTCTCTGTAGCCATCCTTTTTGTTGTAGTGAATTGCATTGTATAATTTTTATGTAACTTTCCTGGAGTTAATCACAATTGTGATATATTGATTATGTTTAATACCTTCTAATTTTGATTCTGAAAAAATTATTTTCTCCTTTTTAAGCTTGATTATTTAGAAGAAAACATTGAGCTATTATTATTACCTGGACATGGTTGGTGTAGGTGTAGACATTGTCGAATCAAACTTGTTCATGTCTCTGTAAATTATCAAGATATTTTTCTTGAAACTCAACATTTTTAGCTCGGCTGTTTTCGGAGATAACCCGAGGTAGTACTATAGCCTTAGTGTCGTCGTTGCCGTTGTCGTGCGAAAACTTTGACATTTTATGATGTCTCTGGTTCTACTAAAGGTAATCACTTGAAACTTGGCACACTTGTTCACTATCAAAAGAGCAGCCTATACTATCAAAGGGAATAACTCTAGATTATTTGTCCACTATCCAGCACCCAACAGCCAAGCATAGGCACCCGTAGGTAGTGCTATTGTTGTACAAATTATGCCCCCTGTTTTACTTAAAAAAATTTCACTACGCAACATTTGTAGCATAGAGCTGGCACCCTGTACCTGAGCTCTTGTTGATACAAAACAATTTTCTTTCAGGTACAACCAAACATACACTGTTGGCAATTTTCAGGCAGTAAGTTTGCTTCTAGTGATCACACATAATGATGTTTTATTTAACGCATTCCCACATAATGATGCTTTTTGACGCCCGTCAAGAAAAACACTTCGGGAAACATTGTGTAAAATGAAGAAATTGTTTCATTTTACACAATGTCATCTACCCAGTGAGTTGGGAGAATCTAAATTTCTTTGACTTTGAATTGTTGTCTGCAACTCTTTCCAATTTGGACAAGTCTAAAATTTGTTGTTTGGTAATGGGTATTAAATGGAGATGCTTTTTCAAAATTGTTTATTTGAACTATTAAGTTGAATGAAATTTGACAAGTAACTAATTTACAGGGCAGATAATATTGTTTGCAATTTCTTCTTTTCCAACAATATTTTTGATGCATAAATGGCTTGAATGAAAAAACAGTGATTGTGCAAAGAGTTGAGATGTTTAGGTTGCCATCTCAACAAAATACTTTACATAAAAGTTGGCTAAAGTTGAAGTTCAAAGTTCTCATCTGGTCTTAGTCTATGATTTGATTGGTCTATCTTTTTAACCCGTTCCAACAATGATGATTTGAGATGCCCCAAGAAAAAATCTGAGGAAACATAGTGGATATTGCTCACTAGAAGCAATTTCTTCATAATCCACAACGTTTTCTTCCCCAAAAGACAGCTAGTATTGAAATTTCCTCAACAAAATATTGTCGTCTGCAACTTCTTTGAATTCGGACCAGTCTAATATTTTCTTATCTTGGAGTGGGTAAATGACAGCCTCAATCTGTCAACTCTTGATAAAATATTAGTCTGATTAAGTTTGCAGAGATTTTTCGTTGAATACATGTAAAATGTAAATAAAGTATCTTTAAAACGTGAGAAAAGAAAGAAGGTTTGTTTCATGCAATTTCTTCTTTTCCCATAGTGTTTTTCTAAGGATCTTCAAGTGGTTACAGGTTGAGTTAAATAAATTAATGTAAGTCCATATTTTGTGCTATTGACCCTTCTTATATACAGTCGAATACCTTTACCTCGAACATCCCAAGTTCTCCCTACGTCGAAGTTATTCTAAAGTCCCAATCTTATTACTCTTTACTTCTATGTATTTGAACCTCCATAGGTTGTTCTCTTTATCTTGTAAACTACCCCTACGTCGAATCAATTGCAAAGTCCTATCACTATTTTTTGCACATGGTCACACCTCTTTAAGACGAACCTTAATCATAAAGGTCGATTTTTGCAATCAACTAAGTTTTTCACACATTTCGACGTGCCAACGCAGTTATGAGATAGGTGCGTTACAGTATCGGATATTGATTTCTAACTTGATTTTATTTGATTGTTTGTCTACAATCTGATATAATTTGAAAGATTGAGTGAAGTGGAGACAAGGTTAGACGAGATTTAGAATGAATAAAGAGGCATCTTACACCCATACCATGCAGGACTTGTTTGGCGCCGGACCTGGTCTACCAATGGGGATCTGGGGATCGACGGGATGCGCTAAATATAGCACCCGGTAACCAATTTAGATGGATACTTGGGCAATTTGACAGTAAAGACATAATACATGTAGTCAAACTACACAATCAACACGAAGAATGAGCAATAATAGAAGAAGAAAATCAAACAAAACAACAACAAAAAGGCGAAGTCTAAACAAAACTTTACCTATGAGTGACAATAATAAGAATATTTATAAAAGAAATTATGATAAATACAACGTCTATATCAGATAATCATACTAGTACAAATCATTTGTGGCCTTATTTACTGATGGTATTTCGCCGACATTTTGGTTGTACATGGAAAATATTTGATTATCTACACGTCAAACTATCTCTGTGTCGAAGTTTTCTGGTAAGTCCTCTGAACTCTGAGGTATTTGACTGTAATCTTGCATTTTGACAAATTGAAGAAATTAATTTGAAAAACATTGTTGGAAAAGTAATTCTTTTCTCTCAATGTTTCCTACACCATTATTACAACTTGACCTATTTTCAATTAAAATCATTCAATGATTCAATTTTTCATAAAATTTCAAATTAGACTAATCTGAATTTTTGCTGTCTGGCAATGTATTGAAATCTTTTCAGGGCTCGGCAGAAAGGCTTCCAGTATGGTATATAATGGATGAGTTTGGTTCTCGTATCCAGCATTCTGATATGCCAACATTTAAATTAGCACCCTTTTTTTATGCCCCATCAAGGATGGCATTTACGATCCTTTGGCCTGTGATGGATTTAGAAAATGGAGGTAAAGCCTATATAGGGTCAAATAGTGCCCAACTAATGAAATGACAAAAATTATCACTTCAAACATTCACGACGGATTAACCCATTCCCACACAATAATGCTTTTAAATGCCTCTCAACATAAAAGCTCTAGAAAACATTGCAAAAAATCTAATTTTCAATTAGACCAGTCTAAAATTTTTGTCCTCTGGTAACAAGTAAAACGTTTGATTGGAGTAAAAAAAATGATGCAAACTGAGAAATAAGATCAAAATGTTTTTCCTCCAGATTTTCTGAAATGCAAGCAATCCTTTAACTTTATCATAGTCATAAAGTCGTTCTCAACCATTGTTATTTTGAATGAAAGCCGCCGTCATAGCGCAGTTGGTAGCGCGTCGGACTGTTAATCTAGAGGTCCCGGGTTCGATCCCCGACGGCGGCACTCATTCTTTCCGACTATTTGTCTCTCACCAATGGGTCGATAATCGTAGACCTATGTGAGATAGCAGCTGGAGGCTAGGAAAGGATGTAATGGTCGTACTGGTGTGAGAAATACCAGGATTCCATTGTTGGGTGCTCCAGCCACCGCGATATAACTGAAAGATTGTTAAAAGCAGCGTAAAACCACATTCAATCAATTTTGAATGAAATCCTTTTACTGAATTGCATTTAACCCTTTCCTGTTTTTGTTAGATTTTAGACTGGTCCAAATTGACAGAGGTTGCAGACGATAATGATAATTGGATGCAATTTGAAGTGAAACTATCCTATGTGGTAGAAAATATTGTGGGAAAAGAAGAAATTGCTTGTGACAAGCAATTTCTTCTTTTTTCACAATGTTTTCTCGAGTATGAAATTACAGTGAGGTAAAATCCCGTATTTGTACAGGAAAGGGATAACCTATTACCACACGACAAAATTAAGACTGGTCCTAATCCGAAGAAATGGCAGACGACAAATAAAAGATGATTAACAGCTAAGTTTTGGCATTTGCAAGCGATGCTTTTGCTCTAACACATAGCACCAGTCCATATTACACTGGACTGAAGATTCCCAATAATTTCTTTTCATATCAATTAACCAACTAACCACTTCTTGTATGTGGAAGTCGGGGGCGGGGGCATGACTGTTTTACGGAGGTCCTGTGTATATATAACCTTATAATGTTAATCATTTAAGAAATGAAGAGAATATTTTTTATTTTCATGGAGGTAAAAATTGAAAAAAACTAATCACACTGTATGACTATGCGAAGCGGAATCATACAGAAGTGTGATTAGGTTTATTGGTTCATACCTCCAAGAAAACAAAAATATTTTCTTCATTTTTTATAATTTAATAACATCGAGCGAAAAAGCAAAAAGTTTACAAATTCTGATAACTTTTTGTATGGGACTATTTTGTGCGGAATCATATAAACTCGCTGCATGATCAAAATTTTGTTCATGGAGTTATGAATAATTTTTTTCGACCAATCAGAACGCCTGTTTTTGATAGACGAACCTAAGAATTAAATTATTTACCTTTACAGATGAAGTGACTCGTGACTTTGTTTCAAACTGTCACCATCCAGAAAGACGGAAAGCTTTAATGATACCTTGGGAGCCGACAGACTTTAAAGATATATCTTATGAATTCAGTGAGCCAGATATCGGCTTCTTTTCAGTAAGTATATTTGGTTTCTTGTAGTTGCATGGGTTTTCATGATGCAGATTACCTGTCTAGGAAGACATTATGAGAAAAGAAGAAATATGGTCGAGACTTATTATCTCGAAATCAGAAATATTACATTTTCCTGATATGTCAAGGTCAATTTCAAGTCCCAAATTATCTCTTCTTTATCTTATATAAAACTGAATATTTATCTTGAACCAGTGAAAAAGCTATTCCTGTTTTAACGAATTGTTTTTTTATCCCCCGCTGTTTCGGCGAAGGGGATATAGTAATGGTCTCCGTCTGTCATTCTGTCCTTCCGTCATATCATCATTCCGTCCTTCCATCACTAAACTTGTCCGCAGCATATCTCTGAAAGTATAATTGCTATCAACTTGAGACTTCACAGGTCAATAGATCTCATTGAGGAGAAGTGCAGTGCACAAGAACCACAACTCTTGTTTGCATAATTTTGGAGATATTGCCCTTTGTTGTTTTGAAGACAAAGATTTTGTCCGGAGCATATCTCTGAAAGTATAATTGCTATCAACTTGAGACTTCACAGGTCAATAGATCTCATTGAGGAGAAGTGCAGTGCACAAGAACCACAACTCTTGTTTGCATAATTTTGGAGATATTGCCCTTTGTTGTTTTGAAGACAAAGATTTTGTCCGGAGCATATCTCTGAAAGTATGATAGCTATTGACTTGAAACGTCATAGGTGGATAGATCTCATTGAGGAGAAGTGCAGTGCACAAGAACCACAACTCTTGCTTGCATAATTTTGGAGTTATTGCCCTTTGTTGTTTTAAAGACTAAGATTTTGTCCGGAGCATATCTCTGAAATTATGATAGCTATTGACTTGAAACTTCATAGGTGGATAGATGTAATTGAGGAGAAGTGCAGTGCACAAGAACCACAACTCTTGCTTGCATAATTTTGGAGTTATTGCCCCTTTGTTGTTATAAAGACTAAGATTTTGCCAGGGGCATATCTCTGAAAGTACAATAGCTATTAACTTGAAACTTCATAGGTGGATAGATGTCATTGAGGAGAAGTGCAATGCACAGGAACCACAACTCTTGCTTGCATATTTTATGAGTTATTGCCCTTTTTTGTTTTAAAGACTTAGATTTGTCCTGAGCATGTCTCTGAAAGTATAATAGCTAAAATCAAACTCATTGAAAAGAAATGCAGTGCCTTAATCTAACTTGCTTCAGTTTACTATCAAGCTTTTTAGGCGGGGGATGGCCATGTCCGACATGAGCCAAATTTCTATTTTCGCATCCAAATTTACCTGTTAGGCAGACTTTATGACTAAGCCAATACAGTTTCAGGAGCTTCTAATAAATTCAGATCAACAAATGTAATAAAACCTGAAATAACAACATTATTCTGTCAAACTATTGGTGACAGCTTTGATGTTTACAGCTTTTTAATCAAACTTGACTTCCACTATATAGTTTCAGTTTTTGACAGCCAATTCTCTACCACATACTTTGGTTATCTTGAACTTTTTGCCATGGCCTGCAAATATTCAGATAAAGAATGTTGACTGTATATGATCAGTCATCAGATTTTCTTGACCCTTTCTACGTCATTTTGTACTTAAGAGATCATTGTCGGAAACGGAAGAAATTACTCGTAATAAGCAATTTTTTTTTTCACAATTTTTTTTCTACCCTGAAGGTTTGTTACTTATCAAATTGCACTCACACTTCTGCAACTTCTTTCAAATTGTACAAGACTAAAATTTTGTACAAAAGGAAAGGGTTAACCTCGTCTAGAACAGAAGAATTACTAAGCCAACTGAAAGATTGCTTATTAACTGTTCGGTTTGTCTCTATTGACCAACTGCAGCTATCAATCAACTGAAAGGTTGCTTACTTATTGTTCTATTGGCTGATCACAGCTATCAATGACCAATCAAATCATTTGTTTGGCTTGGAATTGAGCTTTGAACTCCAACATATGCTGTCATTAATTTATGTGCATCATTTTTGTTGGTTTGGTGACTTGAAAGTTGAACTGCAGCTTATTCAAGCGTAGGTTGCCAACCAAACTTTTTCTTCTTTATTACATGCCACTTCAATTCTTCTTCCAGAAAAGACAAAAAATTGTAAAATTTCATAAATCAAATTGTTGCTGGCAAGTTCCTTCAAATTGGACCAGTCTAAAAATTAAATGTCAGGTAATGGGTTAATAGGGTCCAAATTTGAATGGGCTGCATACATGAGTGTGTGTAAATTGAAAACTTCAACATTAGGTAGAAAATTTTGTGAGAAAAGGAGAGAATATTTTTTTACCAACAATTTGTCCTGTCCCACAATCTTTTTTTGTGTACACTTTACTTATTTGGAAGAGGTGTTTCTTTGGATTTTTTTTTAATTCATAAACCCGTTATTGTCAACAGGAGCATATTGTAGAGGAATCTGACCTACCTGATGTGACGGATTTACCTCCCTTACCATCAGACAGAAAACTGAAAGTGTGTATTAACTATAAAGATTTCCCTCCCCTGACGGACAAGAGATTTGAGTTGGTTGATACGGGTGAAGAGGCAGACATTGTCTGGATAAGTCATCATTTTAAAGATTTTTTGTAAGTTTTATGGTTGCTCTCTGTTAATAGACTGGATAGTAAGCTGATAACCACTCTATCCAGCAATTGTCACATCAAAAAACAACAACAACTTTTGAAAACATTGTGAGAAAAGGAGAAATCGCCATTCAGAGGCAATGTCTTTTTTTCCCATTATGTTTATACCGTGTTTAGCTCTTAACTTATTTGCACTGTAAGAATTTTCACCTCTTCCATTTGGATCAGTTCAAAATTTTGTGGTCTTGTGATTGGTTCACACCAATCCTTTATACTTAAGATATTTTGCAGTAGTGGAAAACGCCCATTGGATAACATTTCTTATTTCTACTTGTGAAGTAACACATTTGGTATGAGGTCAATGTGTATCATTTATGATAAACTAGTGTCATTAATTCCCCTGTCTTTTATGAGAACAGCCATGTTATTTTAAACCATTCACACACAACCCTGCTTATCTATGCCCCCTAAGACATTTGTGGAAAACATTGAGGAGAAATGATGAAATTGCTCGTAGCAAGCAATTGCCACAACTGACATAGTTATTCCCCTTGATAAGTAGCAGTATCATACCTAAAGTTTTGTTGGATACTTCCAAGTTCAAGGTCACAACTGAAGGTCATGTGACAAGTACTTAAGCAAGGGCATCTTTGTGTGTGACACATTTCTAGTTCTTGAATAAATATATGAGGGACTTTGAAAAAAAAAGGTTTGTGTGGGATTATACTAACCCATTCACACACATATAAATTTTAGACTGTTTCAAATTGAAAGAAGTGGAAGACGAAAAATTCAAACTGTCTAAATTTTTAAAACATATGTCTCTCTTGGTAGAAACCAATGTGGAAAATGCAGAAATTGCTTGTTACAAGCAATTTCTTCATTTTCCACATTGTTTTCCTAAGTAAAAGGAGGGATTGTGTGGGAATAGGTTAAGGTATTCCTCCCATTGATAGGCAGTTCCTTTATCAAGTCCAGGGCTTTTTTTCTAGAAATTTGGAAGAGGCCTTAGCCTGTTCGTTTTGGGAAATTTTTGTGCAGTTTTCAGAAGGATTGGGAAACATAAGTTTAATAAAAGAAAGTAATTAAAGTTATATTCATGTATCATTTCCAAGTTTCAATGATATATTTAAGGGTCTTATTAGTAATAAAATGAATAGAAATATTAAACAAAACAAATTTTGAAGAAAATAAATCCATATAATGCAAAACTGGGAATTTCTCTGCCACAAGTGGGAAAAAAGAGCCTTTTTTGAATTGGGAAGTAGCCTTTTATAGGCCCCTGCTAAAGAACAGAAAAAAGCCCTGAAGTCAAACAAAAATTTTTTCAATTGAAACTATAGGGTCATCAGTATTTGGAATATATATTTTCTACAGGTCCCTGTACAAAGATGGTGAAATTCGTTATATCAATCAGTTTCCCAGGGAACAGTGTGTCACCGTCAAAGATCTACTCGCAGTAACATGTAGGCGTGCAGGAGACAGCAAGTTTGATCCAGATACCCTTGAGGGTAGTCCAAAATGGCTGCCTGTTACATACAATCTTAACACAGAACTGTCCAAGTTTGTGTCATATTTTCAACACAGAGAGGAAAAGTAAGTTGCATAGTATAAGTAAAAATTTTTTCAATATAAAAATTTTAGTGTTTTATATATTTCAACTTTCCATTAATTTTTTTTTTTTGAATTTGCAAACTTTACCAAACACAAAATCTCTTATAATCAAAACATATAAAAAAAGATAGACTTGCAGAAATATTCATGTATACAATTTTACAGTTAAAACACAAACCAAATTTAAGGGGTTCTGATTGAATATGATATTTGGCTATCTAAAATAAAAAAAGTCATTTTTAGCTCGGCTGTTTTTGGAAAAAAACAGGTATTTTGATAGCCTTAGTGTCGTTGTTGTTGTTGTTGTCGTGCAAAAACTTTGACATTTTGTGATATTTCTGGTTCTACTTAAGGCATTCACTTGAAACTTAGCACACTTGTACACTATCAAAAGAGCAACCTATACTATCAAGGGGGGTAACTCTAGATGCATTTTGTCCACTATCCAGCACCCAACAGCCTAGCATAGGCATACGTAGGCGGTGCTCTTATTGATAGGAAATATAGGTAGAATCTAATTCTCTGTTCCTCATAGCAGTCTACACTCTACAGCTTCTTTTCTTCATTGTGTAAGACAAATTATAGTATGGTTTATCCCCTTACCAGATGGCACAATTTCAGACTGGTCCAAATTGAAAGGAGTTACAGACGACAATTTAAAGTTTGTAAAATGGAAGATTTTTTAAATTTTCTAGGTAGAAAACATTGTGGAAAAAGAAGAAATTGCTTGTCACAAGCAATTTCAATAATATAGGAGTCTGTCAGTCTGTAGCTTTTTTGTGTCCGCTCAATTTCTCGGCAACTATTGGGTGGATTTTATTTAAACTTCACTGATATAATCAGTAACAAGCAGAGATATGCATATTCTATTTTGGTTATGATGGAGTTATGGTCCTTTGGTGAAAAATCGTGTCCGCTCAATTTCTCAGAAACCATAGGATGGATTTGATTCAAATATCACAGAAAGACTCAGTATAAGTGATTTGATTCAAATTTCACAGAAAGACTTGGTATAATTCAGACATATCCTATTTTGGTTATGGTCCATTTATTTTTGACTGATTTATTTAATTGAAAAGTCCAATTTTTGTTACAGCCCATTGTATTGGCCTTGTATATGGACAAGCACTGTTGGGGGGTATTAGTCTGCTTTGCGACAATTTCTAGTTTACACGTTTTCCTGATTGTTTTTCTTGAGGGGCATTCAAAAGCGTCATTGTGTCGGAATGGGTTAAAAGTTGCTAAAGTCACTGTTGAAACAAAAAACTGAAATATGACATCTTGTTACACCAATTAGCATTAGATGACAATATAGTTTAAAACATTGTCTTTTAGGTTAGAAGACATTGTGGATAATGAAGACATTGGTTGTAACAAGAAATTTCTTTGTTTTCCAGAATCTTCTTTTTTACAGTAGAAGACATTGTGGAAAATGAAGAAATTGCTTCTTACAAGCAATTTCTTCATTTTCCAGAATGTTTTCTAAGGCTTTTATGTAAAGGTTTATCAAAAAGCCGGCTTGTGTGGATATGGTTTAAAAAGATAAAACACCCCCTCCAAAGTCAATGGTGATGCCTTTGAATATGTAAATAGTTTTGAGCATTGATGTGAATGTTTCTTACTTTTCCACTATTTATTTCAGAGGTTTAGACAATGTATGGATACTCAAGCCATGGAACTTGACCTGTGGTGCTGATATAGTCGTCACAGACAATTTAAACCAGATTCTGCGACTAACTGAAACTGGGCCTCGGGTAAATCTCTTTTACTTGGCTATTCTTAAAGACAAGATTATCTAACTCTAAGAAGTTAGTAAGTGTGCCCAGTCCATCATCTTTGCCGACCTCCCTGCAGTTAGCGAGACATATATGTCACAATCAAAAGTCAGTGTATGTGCGTTAGTGTGTTAATGCACCAGTCCGTCTGAATTAGTCCGGAGCACATCTCCTTTATATATGGGTGGATTTAACAATAAATTGGCACGTTCAGTCTCCAACATGAGTAGATTTGACATTTGAAACAAATCTTAGCTCCAAGGTCAAGGTCACAGCTGAAGGTCCAACATTCAAATTGAGCTTGCCCGTAGCACATCTCCTATACTTAGGATGAATTTTGAAATAGCTTGGCACAATTTTTCATCATTATGAGTAAATGTGCCATTGGAAATGTTTTGCATAGCTTTAAGGTCAAGGTCATGGCTAAAGGTCAAATATTTTGCAGGCTTTACATGTGAATAGATGTCGTTTTAGTCTCTAGAAAAAAGCAACACTTGGCAAGACCTTTAACCCAATAAAGAGGTTGTAGACAACAAAATACACTGAGTTTAAATTAGAAATAAGTGCTGTAATGGATAGAAAACTTTCAGAGAAAAAGAGAAATAGCTAGTTCCAATTATATTCTTCTTTTTCTTCCTACCTTGTTTTCCAGATCTTTTTTCTTAAGTGCTACAGTAAGTGCTTCATTGTTTGAAAGGGGCTAAAACATTTTATCATATGTCACTATTGAATTTGAATTCATAGCTTATTATTTTCAAAATTAAGTTGAAATTCTAATTAGTAAATACCTTTCCTTCATTCTCTTCTTCCCTGTTAATGTTAAAAACTAGATATTTGGCATTCAAGGATTCGTATAAGTATATCTTTCAAATTAAGCATACCCATTACTAAACTAACCCTTGTCTTGTAGCCCCATCTCCGAAATAGCTTACAAGAAAGAAAACTTGCTTAATCCTTTAACCCATTACCAGATGACAAACTTTTAAATTGGTCCAAATTGAAAGAAGTTGCAGACAACAATTTTAAGTTGATGAAGTTATAAAAACTTTTATCTTTTGGGGTAGAAAACATTGTGGATAATGAAGAAATTGCTTGTATCAAGCAGTTTCTTCATTTTTACAATGTTTTTTTAAAGCCTATTTACATTAGGGGCGTCAAAAAGCATCATTGTGTGGGATTGGGTAAATTATACGAATGTTTCAACAATAAACACACAGTCAAATAGCCTCTGCAGCTTCTTACAATTTTGGCTTTTGTAAATCATATTTCAGGTTGCCTGTAAATATGTAACCAATTGTGTGACAGTTTATTATGACAAAATATCTGCCAATGCCAAGGTGGATCTACGATACATGGTATTTCTGGCTAGTGTGAATCCTTTACGACTCTATACTTATAAACCTTGCAGTGTGAGGCGGGCTCAAAAGTATGTATCATGCAATCTTATTAATTGCAATACAAATTTATTGCCAAAAAATAACAGAAAGTTGCAAAGGAATAATCTGTTTAAAATAGCTATTTTAAAAGCTATTGTTAGTTCATCAAGCCAATTAAGCAATTTCATAGTATCCTGATTGCGATTGAGAGGGTTCAGTATGTATTTTATACTTGATTTAAGCTTTAATCTTTTTTTTTTAACATTTCATGAAGTTAAAGCAAAAGCTTTTTTATTGTGTCTTGCAAGGACTCTAATACTATCAGAGACATCTGTCCACAATTTCATGATACATCCAAAATTATTCAAACTATCGAAATCCACCCTTAACTCTGGTTGCCTTGGCAACAAAAACGGTTAAATAAGGAAATCTTCAAAAATCTTCTTCTTTGAAACCAGAAGACTGAGAGCTTTGATATTTGGTATGCAGCATCTCCTAGGGAATGTCTATCAAGCTCTTTTAATTGATACCTCTTGGGTCATATTTGGGCGCATCCCATTTTACATCGAAACAAAGAAGGAAAAATTTATAAATCTTCTCTGAAACCAGAAAGCCTACAGCATTTATATTTAGTATCTAGAATCTCAAAGTCAATCTGTACAGATTTTGTTCATGCAATAAATTTAGGGCTATTTTTGGGCTCCACCCAGCCACACCCAATTCTAACAGAAACTAAGTAGGAAAATATTGCTTTAATTACTTCTGCAGTCATAAACTCAGGTGAGCGCTTTAGGGCCAATGGCCCTCTTGTTCTTTATGTTTACATAAGTGAGGTATTCCCCTCAAGGTATCACAAAAATAAGCTAGTTAGACCATCTTATCGCTGTTTGTTGTCAATTTACATTTTTCCTCTGTATAATATCTCGATGCAACATACAATCTACTGTTTGGTAAGAAGGTAGGGGGAGGCGATGATGAGAAGAAAGAATCAGAGTGGGCATTACATACAGAACAAAAGAGAAAAGATTTACAGAAAGAGTATGAGTCTAACAGTAGAAAGCTCACCATTCAGCAAGCTTGCTTATATGAATTTTCATAGGCAGAAAAAGACAACCCAGAGTCATTCTGAAAGTCTGTAGGAAATGTCCAAACCTGGTCATTATATTTCTACTCATCATATTGTTAGCTCGGCTGTTTTTGGAGAAAACCAAAGGTATTGCTATAGCCTTTGTTCAAAAGAGCAACCTTTTCTATAAAGGGGGATAACTCTAGATGCATTTTGTGCTTTTATCCACTATCCAGCACCCAATAGCCAAGCGTAGCCACTCTTGTTACCTCTTCAAATCCCAAAACTAATAATGAAAATTTTAGTGAGGAAGTGGTCATCCAAGTCCTCAAGTCAGGGTGATTTAATGTCAGCAGGACTATTACTTCTTTCTATCAAGTGTCCTGAAGGACAAGTAGACAAAGAAAAGCACTTTACACCCCTCAAATTGACCAATCGCTGGCCCCACCCACTTATTCTTTCAGCCATGCCCACTGACTCCAACAGGAAGACTCGGTCGATTTCAACTGGCGTTTTGAAAAATTTTTGGCAAGAAGCATCTAACAAAAAGGAAGAATAGTTGGTAAAGGCATAAGCATTTCCAATCTCCTGGATAATCATGAATGACCGATGAATCAGAAGAATGTTCTGATGGATTATCTGATTTTGTGCCATGGCCATAGCACATGGGACTCCTGGTCATGGGGTCCAGGGTTCGATTCCCGAGCTGCGGCAAATATCCTTTCAGACACTTGTCTCCCACCAATGGGTGGATAATCGTAATATCTTAAGTGGGATGAGCAGCTGGAAGCTCAGAAAGGATGTAGTGGTAATATGCTACGGGTGTGAGAAATACCAGGAATCCATGGTTAGGTGATCAAGCCACCGCCATGTGAGTGAAATACTGTTAAAAGTGGCATTAAACCCCAATCAATCAATCATTCAATCAACCAAATCAAAAAAGGTAGCAGACAGCATTTCAAAGTGTGGTTACATTGAAACATGAGTGTCAAATAAGGTAGAAAACATGGTGATAGAAGTAGTAATTGCTTGTTGCAAGCAATTTTTATCCCCTTTTCGGCGAAGGGGATATAGTAATGGTCTCTGTCCGTCATTCCATCCTTCCGTCAATAAACTTGTCCGGAGCATATCTCTGGGAGTATAATTGCTATCAACTTGAAACTTCATAGGTCGATAGATCTCATTGAGGAGAAATGCAGTGTACAAGAACCACAACTCTTACTTGCATAATTTTTTAGTTAATGCCCTTTGTTGTTTTATAGACTAAGATTTTCTCCGGGGTATATCTCTGAAAGTATAATAGCTATTAACTTGAAACTTCATAGGTGGATAGATCTCGTTGAGGAGAAGTGCAATGCACAAGAACCACAACTGTTGCTTGCATAAATTTGGAGTTATTGCCCTATTTTGTCCTGAACATATCTCTGAAAGTATGATAGCTGTTATCGAATTCATTGAGAAGAAATGCAGTGCACAAGAAGCCTAAATCTAACTGGCTTCAGTTTACTATCAAGCTTTTAAGGCGGGGGATGGCCATGTCCGACATGGCTCTTGTTACTTTTCTCAAGTTGTTTTCCATAGCTTTTTTTCTCCCAGTGCATTAATACTTTCCTGTTTTGCAAAATTGTAGACCTGCCAAAATTCAAAAGTTTTGCAGACGAAATTTAAAGCAGATTTAATTTGAAAAATAACTATTCACAAGAGAAGAAAATATTGTGGAAAAAGAAGAAATTGTTTGTTACAAGCAAATTCTTTTTTTTTTTTTTTACAATATTTTCTCAAGTATAAATTCACAGGGACATAAAAACCAGGGATGGAACTGGAAAAGGTTCAGAAACAGAATTGTGTAGTAAAGAGTTAAAATGTCTTGGATCAATAGTTGAGAAATTTGTTCAAAGAACTATTTCAGATCCATATATGAATGATTGATAGAATTAAGTACATGTGTACTGATGAGGCTAAAAGTAAACTTTTGTACAAAATGATGGGTTCATCAGAAAATAAAAATCCACGGATACACACACTTTGTATAAATTCACCCATTCCCACACAATGACGTTTCTTGACACCCCTCAAGAAATATAATTTGGAAAATATTGTGAAAAATGAAGAAATTGCTTTCAACAAGCAAATACTTCATTTTCCACAATATTTTCTCTCCAAAAAAGTTTAATTAATCTAAAATTACATATTTCAATTGTCGTCTGCAACTCCTTTCAATTTAGACCAGTCTAAAATTCTGTTACTGTCATATTGGGTTAAGATACCGTATTCTATTTTCAGAGATTATACTCCAACAGATTTTCATGATTTGCTGATACATCTGACCTATCCAGATTTTTATGAAATTAACGAATTTAAAAGTATAGCCGTGAGTACTGATTGATTCTACTATAGTGTTGCCACTACCATAGTACAGTGGGTATCATGTCAGGCTCGCAGTCATAGAGTCCAGGGTTCAATGCCTGGTTTGAGCAAATATCCTTCATTTTCCACAATGTTTTCCCATTCGTTTTTCTTTAGGGGCATCCAAAAGTGTCATTGAGTAGGAATGGATTAACAATCTCGATGTTTTATGATCTTCAAGAAAAACACTTTTGTAAACATCGAGGAAAATAAAAAAAAATACTTGTTACAAGTAATACCTTCCTTATCCACAATGTTTTCTACTTCAATAAACTTCTCTGAAATAATTCTCTGAATTTTGTGTAGGGATAATAGGTAATCAATTTACAGCCTAATGTGGAGAAGTATATTTTCCTTGTACAAAAGAGTAATTCTGTTTCATAACACATCTTGTATTTTCAATATTGTTGGTTGGCAACCAAAACCTCAAGCTTTAGTTTCAAGGTTTGATTGCCTGTTCTTGATGGGCAATCCTTAATATTTGACTCGAAGTACGGTATCTTAATCCTGTAAGTCTGGTAAGAGTTTTGGCTATGCCCTCTGTCGATGGATGCTGATTCGGAGTACCTTTACACGATCAGCGAGAAATTTTAAAAGCGCTGCGTAGATGTCCAGACTGCTCTATATATTTGCTTTATGCACATAAGAAATTGACAAGACAACTACTGTCAATCAAAAAAGCAATTCATTAACCCATTCCAACTCAGTGGAATTTTAGACCGGTCCAAATTGAAAGGAGCTGCAGAAGACAATTTCAAGTTGATGGAATTTTAAATTTTTTTGTCTTTTTGGATAGAAAAGATTGTGGATAATGAAGAAATTGCTTGATCCAAGCAATTTCTTCATTTTCAACAATGTTTTCCAAAGCTTTTTCGTTGAGGGGCGTAAAAAGGAGAGATTGAGTTGGAATAGCTTAAAAAAATAATTTTAAGCACTTTGATTGGTTTTGTGACTTAACATCTTGACTACATTCTTCTACCTATGATACTGTCCTATCGCTATCTCAATTGACCAATCGCTGGTCCCGCCAACTTAACCCATTAGCCACGCCCACTGACTCTGACAGGAAGTCACGCTTCGATTTTTAAAGGCGGTGTTTTTTTGTTTGTTTGTTTTGATTTTTTGTTGTTTGTTTTTTTTCAACATTTATGGCTAGTGGTATGCAACAAAAATGAGAACAGTTGGTTGGCGACCTAAATGTCGTAACTACAGCTGGAATAAACTGTAGTTACGACGTTTAAATCGCCAAACTAACAAAAAAGGTTAACGAAATGGTGGTTAAAGTCGGAGTTCAAAATTCATTTTTTGTCTAATTGAATGATTTCATTGGTCGACTGGTTATTTGAATGACCCTGTGATTGGTCAGTATCGTCTCAGTTATTATTTGAGGATATATCATTGGTCACTATATCGTAAAAGATGCAGCCATTTTGATTTAGAGCCCATTTGTTATTTGAAAAATAGGCCTGGGGTTAGCCGCGGTAATTTCACACCAGAATATACAAAAGAAAGCAAAATTATCGCAGATAGAAAGGGGTTATCCCGAAAATTACGGGGAGAGGTGTTTCTAAACGATACTCTAGTGCAGATATCTGTCCTCAGAAAGCGACTCTGTTTTGGACTAGTCGTACCCGAGACGTGACAATGGGATATTTAGCATATAGTTTAACCCTGACAGATACCATTTATCATTGTAATACTGTCTCATTGATAAAAAGTCAAGCCATGTCAATAATTTCAAGCTATGTCGGTGGTTTTCGCGACCTTAGGAAACCATTTTAATTCATTTAGAGATGACGACTGTTCTCCAAACTTAAAGACACGTGAAGTGTATTTCAATTTCTCTTTAGGTAGAAAACATTGTGGAAAAAGGAAGAAATTACTTAAGCAAATTGTCCTTTTCTCAAAATATTTTCCGCGTGTATTTATACATTTGATCAAGATGGAGGAGCGTGTGAACTGATTTCTTACCGTTTTGATTAAAACAACAGCAATATTTTCTTTTGTCGTCTGCAACTTCTTTGAATTTTGAGTCCCCACTGATTTTTAGTCTACAGAAGGGCCAACTTTTACAGCACACTTGGCATACTTTATCCCATTCTTTTTACGCCCCTAAAAAAGCATTGGAAAACATTGTGGAAAAAGAAGAAATTGCTTGTATCAAGCAATTTCTTCATTATCCACAATGTGTTTTTTCCAAAAAGAGTAACCAAAATTAAAGTCCATCAACTTGAAATTGTCGTCTGCAACTCCTTTCAATTTTGACTGGTCTACAATTTTGTTGTGTTTGAATGTGTTAAAAAGAACATTTAAACAATAACTTAAATCCTACCTTTAAGGATGTATATCGTATTTAGTCCATATATGCTCTATGTCCTGCATAACGTGTGATATATTTGTGTTGACACACTGATAAATTTATCTCCTATGATACCCTATACGGAAGAATGGCTTTGTTTGCCGATAGTAGCAATTTGTCATCGCTATACTTGTCTACGTACTGTTCTTTGACAAACTAATGATTATATAGGACCTGTCCAGTCTCCTCATATTGTGTTTCCTAAGCTCTTCTATACGGTGGCATAGAACTACCATCACTTACTTGATAAATTAACGCGAAAAGAATGGCGGATATCACGGGTTTTTTTTGTTTTTGTTTTTTTTTTTTTGTTTGTTTGTTTGTTTGTTTGTTTTTGTTTTTTGTTTTTTTTTTGTTTTTTTTTTTGTTTTTTTTTCATGAAATCTTCGAATTTGTCAAGGTACCTACTGGCAAAGCCGAAGGGGACTATAGGTTTGCGCTCCGTCCGTCTGTCCATCCTTCCGTCCGTTTGTCAGTCCGGACGTATCAGTTTTCCGGACTTTTTTTCCTAACCCTGGGAGATATTTAACTGATTTTTGGTATGCGAGTCTGAATCAATGAGTTACAGAACAAGTTTAAGTTTTGTTCCAGTAAAGTGATTTTTGAGGAAGATATGGATGCTGGACTTAGAAAATTACCAGGAAATTTCAGTTTTCCAGATTTTTTTTCTAAACCCTTTGTGATATGAAAGTGATTTTGGTATGTGAGTCAATTTTGATAAGTTACAGAACAAGTGTAAGTTTTGTTCTGGTCTATTATTTTTTTAAGAAGATATGGATGCTAAACTTGGGAAATTACAGTTTTTCCAGACTTTTTTCTTAACACTTGCAGGTATTGAGCTGATTTTTGATAAGTGAGTCAGCATTGATGAGTTACAGAATGAGTTCAAGTTCTGTTCCAGTCCATTTATTTTTGAGCAAGATATGGATGCTTTTGCAAAATAAGTTACATATTAATAATATTGAGTTTAATTGCAGTCCATAGCCTTTCCAAGGCTTGTAAGGATGCTAGGGTGGTACTGATGAGACAGTTACCAGGAATACATTGTAAGGTGCTCCAGCCATGTTATATGACTTAACAAATTGTAAAAGTGGTTGCATGAAGTGATCAAGGCAAAATATTTTGATAACCCTATGTCCTAAAAGCATTCATAATCCTAGACAGATTTTTGAAAGTTTTTGTTCAAAGTTTACTTGGGCTTTAAGGTCTTTATTCTCTTGGAACAGATGACTTTATGAAGTATAATTTAGCCAACAACAAAAAGAGACACCTATTTTTTATGTTTGTGTGTATGTGTGTGTGTTTAAGAATTGCTCATGAAACCTGATACAACTGTAATATTTTGGAGGGGTAGTAATCCCTTTACAACCTAAAAAGATACCACTGTAGGGATATATATAAAGCCGGTAGGGGACTTGCAATACTTCAGAATGCTTGTTCAAGTTGTATGTTTAGGTTGCCATCCAACGATTTACATTATATGTCATCTCACCTCATTCACAAACTAATGTTTGTTTTCTTACCTCCATCGTAATGCCTTATCTGGGGTCAGAGGTTATGGTGACCAATCTGTCAGTTGTTCGAAATATCTTGTGCAATATTGTAAAATTGTCATTACATCATTATATAAAACCTTTATCTTTATGATGCTTTCTATTAGCGGACTGGACATTTTGTTTCATGAAAGTTGCAGTTATGAAATTATGTTATTTGATGTTTTGTGAGCAGTTCTGTATACATATACAATGTACTAACACAGAGTTATTGAAATGGTATCTTGATAACCATCTCTATGAATAATCTATATCTAGATTGGAGCATCAACCATAATGGTGTTACTCCAGCTGAAGAAAGAGAAGTTATAGTTTTGAGAATTTGATCTTTTAGCTGATAGAGAATTATTGTCACATATAAGATATGTTGATCAATGACACATTCAATTGGGAGACTGGTTTTCTCACCTTGCTTTTAACAGCAAAACCAATTCCCGAAAAATCCAGCTTTCTTTACACCTCAAAAGAAAAAAGCTATAGAAAACAAGGAATTTCTTCATTATCAACAATTTTTATGACTCCAAAAGGATTTTTAGAATTTCAACAAAAATTTGGACCAGACTAAAATTTGTCTGAAAATGGGTTAAGTGTGTTGCTTATCAACTAATCCACCAAACAGTTTTTAGAAATTTTGCCTCCAAAAAAATATCAATGGGCACTGAGAGAGCAACTATTTATTGTTCCTAGTTTGCACACTTGCCTACATTTGATATCAATTAAACATTCCCAAAAAGGTGAATTGCAAAGTTTTCAACTTGCAGATATCTTAAACAATGATATTAAGTCATCTGTTTAGGAATATTTTATGAATGTTCACTTTCTTAAATTTCTTTTCTGTAAGCTTTCTCTTAATTTTTCTGAGTACAAAGTGTTACATCATGAACATGTTGTTTGTCTTTTCAGTATTTTACGGACGATTTCAAGATACGATTTGAAAATGAAAATCCTGGCATGAAATGGGATGATGTTGAAGTAAGTGTTTATTGTTATTAGAATCAATGTACTATTAAGCTTTGTGCAATTTAGAGGCCTTTTTTATGCCCCTGCAAAGAAAGACAGGGGACATATTATTTTTCCCTTATCTGCCTGTCTAAAACTGAACTAGGCCGCCGTCATAGCGCTGTTGGTAGCGCCTCAGACTGTCAATCTAGAGGTCTCGGGTTCGATCCCCCGACAGGGAAACTCAACCTTTCCGACTATCTGTCTCTCACCAATGGGTTGATAATCGTAGACCTATGTGGGATAGCAGCTGGAGGCTAGGAAAGGATGTGATGGCGGTACTGGTGTGAGAAATACCAGGAATCCATTGTTAGGTGCTCCAGCCGCCGCGATATAACTGAAAGATTGCTGAAAGTGGCGTAAAACCCCATTCAAACAAACAAACAAATAAAACTGAACTAAAAGACATAACATTTACAATTACTTAAAGGGTATTCAAGATACATTGCTCATAATTGGCATGACACTAGATCTTGATTTAAGATTACTCAGTATTGTCCTCTTCTTTGACTGAAGATCTTTATTTCACTATCCCAACAGCCTAGTACTAGCCAACTGAAGGCAATGCTCTTGTTGAACAATATTTCTTTGGGGCAATTCAAAGAAATGCCCATTCCCACACAATGATACTTTTTTCATGCCCCCTCTTAAAACATTTTTGCCAGTTTTTACTTTTGAAATTTCATGAACATAAAATTAAAGTTGTTTTCAACTAATTTCAAATTGGACTAAAAAAAATTGGGCAAAAAAAATTGTGTCGGAATGGGTTTACAGAGATTTTAAACAATGTAATTTCCTTTATTTACAGAAATCCATATTCGAGATGTTTGTAGAGATATTTAAAGCTGCCTCAAGTAAACCCCCACCAAGGGGTATTGCTCCTTTTCCTCTCTCAAGGGCTATTTATGGGATAGATCTTTTGTTGGAATGGAAAACTAATGATAGAGGTATTTGCTTGTATTTTATTACTAGTATGTGTAGAAGTTATGCTGTGGAAAAGGTCAATTTTGTCATTTGACCTTCAACTGTGACCTTGACCTTTGAGGTGTAAAAACAAATGTTTTGCATGACACTAGCACTCATCAAGAAGAACAAGTGTGCCAAGTTATTTTCAAATCCATCCATAAATGTAGAAATCATACGTCGGACAAAATGCCGGACCCATGCATGCACTAACAGACTAACTTAAAGTGAAATTGTGACAACTTTGTCTTGCTGACCACATGCGGGCTTGACAAAAAAGCTTTAGAAAAGTGGAAAATGAAGAAATTGCTTGTCACAAGTGGATAAAATTTTCAAGTAGAAAACAAGGCATAATTTGTTTAAAAATGCATTTAAAGTTCCCCCCTTTTTGATACAGATTGCTCTTTTGTTAATCAACATATATTCCAAGTAACTGTGTTCGGTAATACCACAGATCTTGCAAAATGTCAATATTTTCGGACAACAACAAACATGGATGCAGAAAACCACCTGGCTGTAGTGATACCACAGGTTTTCATGGACAAAAGTTGATCTAAAAGTTGTTGCATATTCTGTAACATTTGAATGAGAAAGATTAGATAACATTGTGGTAAAGGAGAAATTGCTTGTTTCCAAGCAATTTCTCCTTATCCATAGTTTTCCATACCTATTTGTCTGATATGTGTCAAACTATGGGATTATATGATAATGGGTAAAATAATGTACATTCAATTTCAGGGGAGCAGTATGTACAACCAATGCTGGAAGAAGTCAATTTTACACCCGATTTTGCAACAACTTGGACAAAATTTTACCCCGAGATTGTGAATGATGGATTTAGTGCTATGTTCTTTGATGATATCGAGGGGAGAGAAAATATATTACGTCTTGCATAGTTAAGCATTTACTATTTTTACACCTTTAAATAAATTTTACAGTAATGCGATGTTAAAGTTTATTTATTTCCTTGCTTCCAGGGTCAAGGTTGAACTAGAATGGGGCTCAAATACCTTGCCTCAGAGCACGCATTCATTTCTGGGATGTGAAATTCCTTTGTGTAACACATGCTATTTGCCTTTAGACAATAGATTTTCCTCATTTACACGACCACAAGTAGATCGTGAAAAGTAAAGATTGCATAGAACTCACTGCTGCCATAAAATTTGCAATTTATTCCAAATCATTAATATAATTTTCATGGACACATTCACAGACTTGTCATTGAAATCTTTGAAAATGATTTCTGTTTAATACAAATAAGAATCAAGCCTGGAAATGCCCGGTCTGTTGTTGCGAATGGTTGTAAGATCCCAAAATCAATATCAAGGGGGATGTTTGATTTAGAAGTTGTTATGGGCTAGTTGGTGACAAGAAATCCTGATAACTAAATTGATATCTCCAGATACCTAAATCAATACCAAGTGTAAACTTATGGGTTGCAGGCTCTGCCTGTTGAGCTCGTACATGAAGTTTCACTTAAGAGATGAAGAGAATATTTTTTGTTTTCATGAAGGTATGAACCGAAAAACCTAATCACACTGTATGAATATGCGAAGCGGATTCATACATTGTGTGATTAGGTTTTTCGGTTCATACCTCCATGAAAACAAAAAATATTCTCTTCATTTCCTATAATTTAATAGCATCGAGCGAAAAATACAACAACTTTACAAATTTTTAAACCTTTTTGTATGGAACTATTTTATGTGGAAGCATACAAAATGGTTGCGTGCTCAAATTTTGTTCATGGAGGTATGAATTAAATTTTTCGACCAATCAGATCGCTTGTTTTTGATAGACGAAATTAACAATTAAATTATTTCCCTATTAATCAAAATGTATAGTCAGTAGTATGTAACAAACAAGAGGACCATGATGGTCCTATATTTCTCACCTGAGTGAAGAGCTCTTAACTTTTAAGACAATCAAAGCAGAGGTAAATTCATGTTAAAGGCTAAATTTGGAAACACCATAATATATTCTCTGTAATGAATTTGCATGCACAGTATAAATGCCAAACAAGAGGACCATGATGGTCCTAAATCGCTAACCTGAATCATTTGCTATTAAAAAAATGCAACTGGAGCCAACTACTGTTAACCCAAAATTATAAAGGCCCCTTTTCCAGTGTTTTCCTATAGAACCTTCCAATAATCAATAGGTTTCATCCTTATGGCCTAACAATTATTCTGACCAAGTTTCATGAAAATTGGGCCAAAATTGTGGCCTCTAGAGTGTAAACAAAGAAATTGTCATTAAGCCCCCTTTTCCTGTGTGTTCCAAAAGAACCTTCCAATAATCAATAGGTTTCGTCCTTTTGGCCAAACAATTATTCTAACCAAGTTTCAGGAAGATTAAGCCAAAAGTGTGGCTTCTAGCATGTAAATAAAGAAATTGTCATTAAGCCCCCTTTTCCTGTGTTTTTTGAAAGAACCTTCCAATAATCAAAAGGGTTCATCCTTATTGCCTAATAATTATTCCGGCCAAGTTTCAAGAAGATTGGGCCAAAATTGTGGCCATTAGAGTGTAAACAAAGAAATTGTCATTAAGGCCCCTTTTCCTGTGTATTCAAATAAAACCGTCCAATTATCAATAGGGTTCATCCTCATGACCTAACAATTATTCTGGCCAAGTGTCATGAAGATTTGGTCTAAACTGGCGCCTCTAGTGTGTAAACACTCCAAATGTTGACATCGCACAACAGACATTCAACGTTCACAAAAGCTCACTTCGTGCTCATGGTGAGCTTATAAATAACAAAAAAAACACCAAAAATCAATGAAATAAACATGCATACCTTCTTTTCTATAAGCCAATTGACAATTTACTTGACAGAAGCTAGACATACAGTCACATATCAGTATTAAGTCCACTCCACTATTTAGACCACTTTTAAAAAGGACTCAAAATGGTCTTATCAGAGCGGTTTTACTGTATTTTGAAAGAGCATGACCTAAGGATCATGATTATGAAATTTGGTTGAAGTATTATGGTTTGTTTGGGAGAAGAGTTACGGCAGACCAAAGGTCTGGAGCTAGTCATTGCAGAATTTTTCTCTCTGATGTATTCCTCCAATGCAGTGTTGAATCCAGGATTTCTTCCAAATCCCTCACATAAACCTCTTACAAAGATATGAAGTAAACAACAAATTTAATTAGTTTTCATTATTACATTAAATGCATCAATGAAAATTTGAAGTTACACAAGAGCACCGCCTATGGGTGCCTATGCTCTGCTGTTTGATATTTGACAAAATGCATCTAGAGTTATCTCCCTTGATAGTATAGGTTGCTCTCTTGAGTTTTACATGATCAAATTAAGACAATCTTTTTGAACGTGTTAATCCAATAAGTTGATACCATATACTTATTACTATATTGAGATATATACTATGCAACGATATATATGATACAATGTATATAAACTAAAAATTGTTCTGGAAATAGGAGATTATTAAAAATAATCTTCAAAAATATTTTTTTTTGTTTTTTCCCAGATCTTTCTAACTTAAACAATTTCCCTCAGGTTTTTCTAAAGGAGAAAAGTTTCAAGATAGATTTCCCTTGCCTCTTGTATTTGTTATCTTTTATTAAATATACAAACTCGTATTTTCTTAGAAATCAAGGGACATCATTGTGTTAACTAGAATATTTAAAAGTTTTTCATAAGGCCCCATTTCATGTGACACTTGCCATATCAGATCCACTGTCAAAAACAACAATTGTAATGATGGTACAATCAATCTGTGTAATCTGTGTAATTTATTGTGTTAATGATTTTATAATGAAATCTTTATAGGGCCCCTTTTCCCATGATACTTTACAGAAACAAGAGGCCCAGTGGACCTTAACGGTCACCTGGGTAAAAGAGCATCAAGACAAGTGATTTAGGGTTTATTAGAAAAAGATTTTTTAAAGAAGTACAAAAATTTACCCCTTTCTGCCCCCCGGCTGGGGCCCCTTTTACCCCAAGCCCCCCCCCCCACCTCTTTTCACAAACTGGAATTGGCATCCCCCAATGATGCTTCCGACCAAGTTTGGTTGAAATCCCCTCAGTAGTTCTTGAGAAGAAGATGAAAATGTTTAAAAGTTACCCAAAATGACCCCCTTTTGGTCCCCATTTTAGGCCCCCCTGACCTCCAGCCTTTTAATTTTCACAAATCTGTATAATCAGTACCCAATGATGCTTTTCACCAAGTTGGTTTGAAATTGGCTTAGTACTTCATCAGAAGATGAAAATGTGAATTTTTTAACATGATGAACTTTGACCTCTGGGTGTGGCCCCATACATGACCCAAGGAACATGAATTTCACAATTTATAATATACCTGTCCTAGTTGTCATGCACACAGAATATTTAAGTTCTGGCATTAACGGTTTATTAGAAGAAGATTTTTAAAGAAGTACCAAAAATTACCCCTTTTTGCCCCCTGTTTGGGCCCCTTTGACCCCCAGAACCCCTATTTTCACAAACTTGAATTGGCATCCCCCAATGATGCTTTCTACCAAGTTTGGTTGAAATCCCCCCAGTAGTTCTTGAGAAGAAGATGAAATATTTAAAAGTTACCAAAAATTACCCCCTTTTGGTCCCCATTTTAGGGCCCCCTGACCCCCAAGCCTTTTAATTTTCACAAATCCGAATAACCATTACCAAATGATGCTTTTCACCAAGTTTCTTTGAAATTGGCATTGAATTTCATCAGAAGATGAAAATGTGAATTTTTTATCTTGATGAACTTTGACCTCTGGGTGTGGCCCCATACATGACCCCAGGGGCATGAATTTCACAATTTATAATATACCTGTCCTAGTTGTCATGCACACAAATTATTTAAGCTCTGGCATTAACGGTTTATTAGAAGATTTTTAAAGAAGAACCAAAAATTACCACTTTTTGCCACCAATTGGGGCCCCTATGACCCCCAGAACCCCTATTTTCACAAACTTGAATTTGCATCCCCAAATGATGCTTTCTACCAAGTTTGGTTGAAATCTGCTCAGTAGTTCTTGAGAAGATGAAAATGTTTAAAAGTTAACGGACGACGCACGATGGCGACGGACGACGACGGACAAACGATGATTGCAATAGGTCACCATGACCATTCGGTCAGGTGACCCAAAAACCAAATTTCAAAAGGAACAATTCTAATGAAGGTATAATCATTCCTTAAAAATAAAGAGAATCAATGAAAACAGTGGACTGAATTGTGTCAAGAGTTTTTTGTAATAGAATTTTCACAAGGCTCCTTTTCCCATGATACTTGATGGATCAAACCCAATTCCCAAAGGTACATTCCATTTAATGGTACAATCATTCCGTGAATGTTTGAAGAGAATTTGTTGAAAACTGTGGATTCTAGTGTGTAAACTAGGATTTTTTAAATCAAATTTTCATAAGGCCCCTTTTCCTGTGTTTCTTGACGGATCACACCAAATTACAAAAGGAACAATCCTTATACTAGTACAATCATTCTGTGAAAGTTTGAAGGGTATCCGATGAAAACTGTGGACTCTAGAGTATAAGGGTTTTTGAATCAAATTTTCAAAAGGCCATTTTTCCTGTGTTACTTGTCGGATTTGACCCAATTTCAAAAGGAATGATACTCATGATGGTACAATCATTCTCTAAAAGTTTGAAGAAAATCCGATGAAAACTGTGGACTCTATAGTGTTAACGAGGATCTTTTAATTGAATTTTAATTAAGCCTCTTTTCCTTTGTTTCTAGACGGATCTGACCCATTTTCAAAAGGAACGATCCTTATTATGGTACAATCATTCTGAGAGAGTTTGAAGGGAATCCGATGAAAAATGTGGTCCCTGGAGTGTTAACAAGGAAAAGTTAACGAACAGACGCTGACGGGAAAAGCCATCGTAATAGCTCAAGTGGCCTTTGGCCAGTAGAGATAAAAACTAGAGGGCCAAAATGACCATAATTGTTCACCTGAGAATGATATCAACTAAGCCTTTCTCTGCCTTGCAGTTGACTTTTAGCTCCTTTGGCCGCAGGCCAGCAAAGCTGTCGTCATTGTGTTGTGTCCGTCGTGCGGTCGTCCATCAGTCAGTCAATCCGTAAACTTCCCCTTTAAAAATTTTCTTCTTAGAAAGTACTGAACGGAATTCAACCATATTCCACAGAAATGATCTTTGAGTTACATTTTTTCAGATTCCTTCAAACAATTTCGATCATGAAAAACATGACTGCGATTTGCGGGGCCAATTTCAATATTTGGTTATAGAAAAGATGATTCAGTTGATATTGAATTCCTGAAAATACCATATTCTGTATAAACAGACCTCTGGAGCGATACAGGCGCTCAAGTGCCTTTAGTTAAAGAATATTTCCACAATTTCTCGAAGCCTGATAAGACCAGCCCTGCCACAACCTCATTTTTCCGAAAATCAAAATTTCATGAATGTGTTTTGAAAAGGGTAGACCAAGTAATATTCATGTTTGGTTCACATTGGTCCAGTGAATAAGGGTAAAGGATTTTAAAGAATTATTTCACGATTTCTTTAAGTCTGATTAGCCTGGCCCTGCCACGTCTAAAATTTTCAGCTCACCTGAGCACAAAGTGCTGAATGTGAGGTATTTTGATTATTTGTCCGGCATCCGGCGTGCATCGTCCGTCAATAATTTTAAAATGACATCTCCTCCCAAACCAACAGGCCAATTTCAACCAAATTTTGCAGAAATGTTCCATAGGTGGTGCCCCTTGAAAATTGCTAAAAGAATTAAAATCGGTTGAACATTCTGGTTGCCATGGAAACAAAACTGAAATTTTAATAAAATCTTTTAAAACTATCTCCTCCTTACACAGAAGGTGTGGAGCCTTGATATTTGGCATGCATACAATGACCTCTTTCAGATGTGCTAAAATCATCACCCTTGGGTTCCCAGGGGCGGAGCCCCAGGGGGGGTGGGGCTTAAATAGATTATTTTAAATCAACACGTTATCATTCATTTCAGTCATCACCACTTAAATCTTTCAGACCTGTTGATAATATGGATTTGAACGATTTCAACACGCATTTTCGTGTTTGATCGGGTCCGGGTCACAAACAGAATTAGTTTTGAAATCTATCACCGCCAACGGATTATATAATCATTTCTATGTGTTATGAAACTCTGGACGTTTTTTGGAAAATGCATAATAGGTTAATAGGAGATAAAATTGTACGCAAGGTGCATTGTTTTTCCTACCTTTCTTTCCGGTCCTTGGCTACATATCGGAAGTATCATTGTCTCCTTTTTGTACTGTTCTCCAAAAAGAGATGGAGCCCGAGATTACCGGGCGTGCATCAGTACATTGACCTCTTTCAGAAATCCTAAAATAATCAACCTCCGCCTAATACAAACTGCATGGGGAGAAGACCTCCTTTAACATCCCAAGTTTAAGACGCAATATTAAATTTTGCATGAAGCAACAGTCCTCTTTCAAAATTGCTATTTCAAAGCCGCAGGTTGATTGGGCTTAAATACAAATAAAGAAGTCAACAATTTGCCCAATTTTAACAAAATTTTTTAAAAATTTACCTTAGGACGCCCACTTTTAATAATTACTACAAGATTAGAAATCTGTTGAAAGCATTGGATGGCATGGCAACATAAGTTGATTTCAGTTAGATTTTAAAAGGAGGTCTTCTCCCAACCAAGTTAGTATTAGGCCTTGAAGAAAAAGAGCCTTATCTCAGGTGAGCACCATGATTTCTCCAAAGTCTGATTAGCCTAGCAAACGTTTTTTCAAAAATCAAAATTTCACTAACAAGTTTTGAATAGGGTCACTAAAGGAAAATTCCTGCAAAATTTGGTCTAGATCGGTCAAATGGATTAGGAGAAGATTTGAAAGAATTATTGCATGATTTCTCCAAGTCTAATAAGCCCTGTCCTGCCATGCCCACGTTTTTTCAAAAATCAAAATTTCACTAACAAGTTTTGAAAAGGGTCACCCAAGGAAAATTTGGTCAAAATTGGCTGAATGGTTTAAGAGGAGAACATCTTTTAGAGGATTATCATGCTGATATCATGTGGAATAATGTCTAATGTCAACATTGATATGCTTTTACTATCCAGCACTCAAAATAATCGATCATTGCTGTCCACTTACAGCTTTTATTTTGATGCCCTGATGAAATATTGTTATGAAAAATTTGTTGAAAAGGGAGAAAATGCTCATAACAAGCTATTAATTTTTTTCTCACAATGTTTTCGACCTTATTTGGAATTCATTTTCTAATATAAACACTGAAATACCGTCAACATCTTTGAATTTTGACCATTTTAACATTTTGTCCTCTGGTAATTGTTCAAGTGCTACAGAAACAATTGGTAACAGAAAAAAATCTTTTATTTTCAAATCCAAGCAAAACAAAATTCAAATCAAACACAAATTCAAGTATCCATTGCCTCTTCGCCCTCTGATGTCTGAGAGGTCGAGTTACCTCCCTTTTTATTCCGTTTAAGTGCCTTCAGTTTACGTGTCTGAAGATTATCAAGATTCTGTTTTTGCATGTGGACTTGTCCAAGTCGGGAACCAAACTCATCATATGAGATATTCTTTGTCTTCTTGGGCTGAAATATCACAGAAATTTTGTTCATCATTATCGATTTTAAAAAAATTGATAGTTATAGAAATAACAGCAAATGTAAAAATACTTCAACTAGATCTATTTTAGAATTTTGAAATATATACATAGAATTCTCAACATGTACAAACTATGGCTAGTCTCAGTGTAATATGAATCATTAACTTTTTATCAATTTATACTTTCCTCATAATTCATTGCGACTTACTGTTCATTGACTGTAATAAGTATTACTTAATCTACATGTTTTATTTCGTGCATTTTCTATAAAATTTACCCAGAAATACATTTTTAACCTGAACTAAAAATAGGTGTAAATTCTAAGTACAAGAATAGAATTTATCACTTACTGTGGCTTCTTTTGGAACTTTCAGTGATTTGTTATAGAAATCATCTGAGGCTAAATGATTTCTGCGTAAACTAAAATCTATAGATGGTCCCATATCTTCAAGTTCTATTCTGGGTGTTTTACTGCCAGACTTCTTCATTAAGATTCTACAAAAAATTGGGTTAAGTTAGAATGGATGTGAGAATCGGGTGTTACATTCTGCTCAAAATTTTGTGTATACCATTATAATTTAATATTGAGTTTCGTCTATCAAAATCGGGCGTTCTGATTGGTCGAAAAATTTAATTCATACCTCCAATGAACAAAATTTTGAGCACGCAGCTATTTTGTATGCTTCCGCAAAAAATAGTCCCATACAAAAAGGTATCAAAATTTGTACAGCTTTTGTTTTTTTTGCTCGATGCTATTAAACTATAAGAAATGAAGAGAATATTTTTTGTTTTCATGGAGGTATGAACTGAAAAAACTAATCACACAATGTATGAATCGCTTCATTTCTTAAATGGTGTGAACACAAGTCTAAGTCTATGGTATGAACACAAGTCTAAGTCTAAGCTATAGATAGAGGGTGTAATTTGTATTAAAGATTTAAATATTTCACCAATACTGCCATAAACCCTATGTTGTAGGCACTTATTTGAATCGTCTCTACGAGACAGTTTAATTGAGTACCCACAACATTGGATTTTGTTGAGAAATATGTATTTTAGAATGCTGATACACCCTCTTATCTAGACATCTGAAGACTTTACCATTATTTCATTAGAGTTGTAGAGAATATGAATTTTGCTATCATTGAGGGTTGGGATGAGGTGGAGTCATAGGGAAAAGTAGAAATAATTTCCCCCTTAGGGTAGAAAACATTGTGGACATAGAAGAAATTGCTAGTGACAAGCAATTTCTTCATTGTCTGCAATGGTCACAAGCAATTTCTTCATATGCAATGTTTTTCCAAAGCTTTTTTCTAAAAAGAGGGGTTGTGAGGAATGTGTTCAAGAGACAAAACAAAGATTATAGTAAGTCACATCTAAACTCACTGTCCTAAAGTGATCATAATACCTCGACTTATTGCTAAGTTACTGGAACATGATTTTCTCCTTTTTCCATAATCATTTCCTATGCAAATTCCACTGATCACATACAAGAAGTCATTGGCACCTTTCATTTGGGACCAGTCTAAATTTTGTTACCTGGTATTGGATTATAAACTCTAGTCTGTTAGTAAATACTACTGATTGAGCACTTCTCCCAATTAGGATCTTGCATACTAAATTATACTAAGTTCATTTTCCTTTTGATATCCTTATATATATATAGCAAATTATGTCACTTCATGTAACTTTTATGCAAAGTAGCTTTGTTATTCAATCCAAAAGATCTGGAGTTGTGCAGCAGATACAAAAGGTCCAAAGGGTACACTTTGATATAGCTATATTTCTGGGACTAGCTAGCCAAAGAAGGCAAAGTCTGTCTCGAATTTGGAGTAAAATGTTATTAAAACTCACCGATAATTTCTAAAATATATTTTGTCATCTGCTGCAGTGAACATCATTACATGTTCTAAACCAGCAAGACTTATTTTCTCTATAATCTGTCCACGGAAGAAATCTGCAATATACAATACTCTGTGTTACTTCTAACGATCACATCAAAAACATAAGATCCGCTTACTGGTGTTTAGCACTCTGCTGTAGGGTGGTAGATGGTGGATAACACAAATATATCTAAAATTCCAATTCTTGATAGTATAGGTTAACCCCTTTCCAACACAGTGATGCTTTTGGACCCCCCCCCCAGAAAACATTGTGTGAAATGAAGAAATTGCTTGTAACAAGCAATTTCTTCATTTTACACAACATTTTATTTACAGAAAATATTAAAAATCTATAATTCCATAAACTTTAAACTGTCAGCAACTGCTTTCAATTTGGACCAGTCTGAAATTTTGCTGTCTGAAAATGATAAAATCCTTCGATAGTGAACATGTATTCCATATTTCAAATGAATGCCTTCCATAATACCAGAGATATTATACAATGTTAGTTTTTGCACAATGATACCGATGGCAGCAAGGCTATACTTCAGGATTTCTTGGTGAGAATATAATGGCATTTCTACCCACAATAGTGAACAATCGTGCAAAGTTACTTCAAAATCAATTAATAATTTAAGGGGCTATGCTCCACACATGCTTAATTTTAATGTTTGATCTTAAGCTGTGACATTGACCCTGGATCTATCTAATTTTTTTTCAAAGTGCACATCTACTCATGACTGAGAACAATTGTGAAAAGTTATATTGAAATCCATCCATAATTGAAGGATCTATGTTCTGGAAAAGCTGAATTTTCATGGTCAACCTTGAGCAATGACCTTGACCTTGGAGTTCTTTGAAGATTTGTTTCAAATTGCATATCTGCTGATGATAGAGAACCCAATTGTGCAAAAATATCTTGAATTCTTTCCATAATTTCAGAAGCTATGTTCCAAACATAGCTATTTTCAACATTTGATCTTGACCTGTGACCTTGACCTTTAAGCTGTCTGAAGACATTTTCCAAATTGCACATCTACTACTGCTAGAGAATAATTATGTAAACTTATATCAAAATCCATCCATAAATGACGGGACTATGGTGAAATACTTATTTTCAATCTTTGATCTTGAGTTGCGACCTTGATCTTTGAGCTATGTAATTTTTTCCCCCAAATGGTACATCTATTCATGATAGACAATGATTGTGCCAAGTTATTTAGAAATCTATATGTAATTGATGGAGCTATGCTGTGGACAAGGTCAATTTTGACATTTGACCTTGAACTGTGACCTTAAAGCTATCTAAAGACAGGGAAAAGTACCTCTACACAATATCCTTACGAATTCACATGTGATGTTTCATCCAAGGGTTGTGGAGATAATAGCTGGACAGAAAATGGAAAGACAGACAGACAGACAAAGTGGCAGCTAAGTGCTTTCCATTCGGGGAGCATAACAACTTTTCAACTGGTCCTCAATTATAAATATGCTAAACATTCATGATCTAATATTGTTAATCTATTAAATATTAGAATCTACATACCAATAAAAACATTCTTTAATCTCATATATTCTGGTTCCTTATCAAAAGCTTCCCCAGCAAACATCATACATGGTTTTATACACATGGAACTTTTGGCACTCTGAAATTCAATAGAGAATGCAAAATATTATTATATTGATGCATGTATGAATAAAGTAACTATGGAGCAAAGTAAAATCATTAACAGATTTTTAATTCCACAAGAATGCAAAACCAAATACAGCAAAGCAAAGCAGTTACCTCTTTCTAAAATAGTAAAACTCAAGAACTTTATTTTTCAGAAGTCAAATGCATTATAAACCTACAATATAATCCTTCCTTGCAACAATGAATAAAAGAGCTTTGGAAAACATTGTGTAAATTTTATAAATTTCTTGCAATAAGAAATTTCTCCAGTTCCCTAAATGTTTTCTTTCCTGACAAACAATTTTCTTTTAATTTCAAGGACTTAAAACTGTCTGCAACTTCTTTCTATTCTAACCATTCTAAAATCTTGTAGTCAGGTAATGGGTTGAAATGCATATCACATAAACCGCCAACTTACCTTGATATCATGCATAGATTCAAATTCCTCCACTCCAAGTTCTATCATATCCAGAATGTGGAAGTCGTGTGTTCTACCTGTTGAGGAAACAATCAAAATTCAAGTTTCTATAATAAGGCCTAATATTTTAGATAATAGATGGATTGCTCACCACATCCACTCTGAGCTACCAAAACATTGTACAACTGAGAAAAACAATAAGGATCAACCCTGGTCAGATTGATTGAATGGGGTTTAACGCCACTTTTAACATTTTTTCAGTCATATCGCGGAAGCTGGAGCACCTAACAATGGATTCCTGGTATTTCTCACACCAGTACTACCACTACATCCTTTCCTAGCCTCCAGCTGCTATCCCACTTAGGTTTACGATTATCCATCCATTGATGAGAGAAATGTCGGAAAGAAAATGTGCCGCAGCCGGGAATCAACCATGGGCAGACTGAGCAGACTTATCAGAGTCAAAACCTTTTTGCAACCAGTAGATTCTCTGGATGCAGAATTGACTTGCCACCTTAATATAGATTTATTTGTGCAATTCAAATGCCAGAACCACTCTACTGGATCCATTCTTTTTATACCCTCCCCAAAACTACTGCATGGACTTGATTCAAACTTTAGACACAGACTCGGTATCAAGCAGAGATATGTATATTGTTGTTTAGTTCTAGTACATTTACTTGACTTCTACCAGAGTTGACTTTTCTCAAAGTTCTTTTCCTTGGTTAAAAACGACCCAATACTAGTGACAATATGTTTTTTTTGTGACATGGAGCTGTTGGGGAGTTTTAATCACATTAAGCGATAGTCTAGTTTTACATATTTGTTTGACACAGGTCCTGGATGGTCCCGTTTGTATGGTAGATCACATGTTCTCAAGTTCCACCAGAGGCGGGTGTTTTCGGGCAGGACACTTAACAGAGGGAGACCGAGTTCACCTAGCTGTAAAATAAGGTAGCAGTGGTTAGAATCCATTGCCTCTCTTTCTAATGTGCATGACAAGACATTTGTAATGTGTTGGGACAACGATGCAAATAACAATTTGTTCCATTATTGTGTTATCCTTGATTAAATATATACACTTTAAGCGTTACCTATAACAAGGTTATCAGGTCTCTTCTTTGTATGGCTTCCAAATAGAAACAGGGATGCATCACTTTTCTCTGAGAAAAATTCCTGGAACACAGAAATGCATATATAAAACTTGTTTCATATAAAATTTAAATTGGAAATACGTTTAAATAACCTCCAAGAATCCTGCCTTTTAATGACTCATTGATCATAAAATCAAGAAAAGATTGTGACAGCTATGTTTTAAACCATAATAAGCTCTTATATTTTTTTATTTCAACCTGCTTTGAATTTTTAGCTGCAACTTCTTTCAATTAGGACAAGTCTAAAACAAGAGCACCTCCTACGGATGCCTACACACGGCTATTGGGGGGCTGAATAGTGGACAAAATGCATCTAGAGTTATCCCCCTTGATAGTATAGGTTGCTCTTTTGATAGTGAACAAGTGTACCAAGTTTCAAGTGAATGCCTTTAGTAGAACCAGAGATATCACAAAATGTCAAAGTTTTCGCATGACGATGACGACACCAAGGCTATCGCAATACCTCGGGTTTTCTCGGAAAACAGCAGAGCTACAATTATCTTGTAATTGGTAACAGTTAATCTTTTTTGGTTTTGCAATTCTTTTACTGTCCAAATTGATAGATCTTGCAGACAAAACTTTAAAGTAGATTTAACTGGAAAAATAACCATTTAGTAGGGATGTAATAGATTAACTTCATGTCATGATGTGCAAAACTGTCTTGAAATCTGATCATAGCTCATCAAAGTTAGTCTATAAAATCTTTGTGTAAAGATAGACAGTTCAATCTTAACCCTTTCCTGCAAAACCCGAGATTTTACGTCCCAGTGATTTTATACTCGAGAAAACATTGTGGAGAAATAAGAAATTGCTCACAATATTTTCTACCACATAGGATGGTTTCCTTTTAAATTGAATCCAATTTTCATTGTAGTCTGCAACCTCTTTCAATTTGGACAACTCTAAAATTTAAAAAAAATGGGAAAGGTTTTGTCAATTGCCATAAAAATTTCCATTTGGACATGCTGAACAAATTTATCATGAAAATCATTTGGTAAAAAGGGTGAATTACTCGCTTCTTTTCTCATTTTTTTTCAAAACTGCTATACTCCTGAATCCTTATTTTCATAATTCAAAAGAATTTTGAACTCTCAGAGACTCTAGGTAAATGTGTACAACTTTTTTTGTCTGGTAAAGGGTGAATATGAACAACAGCGAAAATAATTATTAAAAATACAATATTCCTTTGTAAATATGTACTTTCTTTTCACTTGATTTTCATGATTTAACTTTTTCTTGTTCAATATCTGTTTTTTATGTCCCTGTGATTTCATAATAGGGAAAACATTGTAGGACAGGAAGAAATTGTAGGAAGTGGAGAAATTGCTTGGTACAAGCAATTTCTTCTTTTTCCACAATATTTTCTACCCTACTGAATGGTTATTCTTAATTCAAATACACTTAAAATTTTTGTCAGCATATTCTTTGAAATTGGACAGGTACAAAATTTTCCAAAACAGGAAAGGGTTTAACAGACTTCTTTCTAGAAGTCACCAAAACTGTGAGTTGTTCACTAGAGGACTAGAAATTAAATTAACTTACTAGAGATGTTGCGTCCTCAAAAGGCCTAACTGCATTTCTCCTGAAAACAAAGATCAGTGAATAGTTATTTACAAGGGAGAAACGAGATTTGTCCTTGTCTGTGATAGTATTTCTATCCTAATCAGTGAAGAGTTATTTACAAGGGAGAAACAAGATTTATTCTTGTCTGTGATCGTATTTCTATCTGATACTTGACCTAGTTTGATGCTTGTAGCATCAGAAAGGTGTTTTTGTAGCGCTAAAGTGTAAAATCATTCAGCCAGTCAAGTCCTGTATTTTGAAGCACTGAATAATAACTTGGAAAAGTATTGTGAGAAATAAAGAAATTGCTCATTTACTAATAGTCTCTTATTTCTAGCACCTGAGATGTTGCTTGCAACCTCTTTTTGTTGATTAATTTTATTTACAACAATAAAATTAAAATGTCAAACAAGTGATTAAGACTAAGATCAGACTGCACATATGTACAATCTGATCTTAGTCTATACCTCCTGCCATAGCAGGAATATTCCAGATTCAGTATTCCAAGGGTTAAATATATATCAAATAACAAAGAGACATTTGTAGGTCCAAGCAGTTTTCACTGCGAAAATTAATCATTGTGACATTTGCCTGTTCTGGTTGACGTAAAATCAATAAATTCTTGTGTCTTAACCCTTGTCATGCTGAACTCGGAATATTCTGGTTTTGGCAGAAGGTGTAGACCAAGATTAGTTTGCACATAAGTGAAGTCTGATCTTGGTCTACACCTTCTGCTTGTACTTTTCCTTTCAAAGTTATTTATGAAATTGATTTCTAAAAGAAATGTTGAATTTTGAACAACAAGTTTTATAAGTGCCTTCAGCCCTTTGATTTTACACCAATTCAGTAAGGTAATTTAAATAGCATTACAAGGGTTAAAATTCAGTATTAAGGCAGTTTTCTGTTTGAGATTGTTTTCATACTATACTATATTCCATATATTCTATAATATTTTCCACCTAATTAACCCATTACCATACATTAAAATTTGAGACAAATCTGAATTCCAAGAAGTTGCAGACAACAAT
Source organism: Fragum fragum (assembly GCA_946902895.1). Taxonomy (NCBI): domain Eukaryota; kingdom Metazoa; phylum Mollusca; class Bivalvia; order Cardiida; family Cardiidae; genus Fragum; species Fragum fragum. The sequence goes on along the minus strand of OX336368.1, from coordinate 1,743,400 downwards.
TCTAAGTTGATGAAATCTTTAAAATCTCTGTCTTTTGGGGTAGAAAATATTTTTGAAAAATGAAGAAATTACTAGATATAAGCCATTTCTTCATTTTCCAAAATGTTCTCCAAAGCTTTTTTATTGTGGGACATTTAAAAAGGGTGATTGTGTGGAATTGGATTAAGCCCCTTAATGAGTGGTAAGGTCAAGTTTCTTGCACATGTTGAATATGTCAGAATTTAAACATCAAAAACATTACCTGCTATAGCTCACTGAATGTCCCTTCTTAAACAAACACTGAAATAGAGAATAATATAATAAATACTAAGGACTTTTGAAAATCAGATTGTTTTATATAGTGAGATTGATTGATTGATGAAACAGGGTTTAACACTTCTTTTAAAATTATTTCAGTCATATTACAGTGGCTGGAGCACCTAACCATGGATTCCTGGAACTTCTCACACTAGTACTACCACTACATCCTTTCCGAGTCTCCAGCTGCTAATCTCACTTAGGTTTATGATAATCCACCAATCGTTGGGAGAAAATGTCAGAAAGGATATTTGTTGCACCCTTGGATCGAACCCGGGACCCCATGACTAGCAGTCCTATATACCACCACTGCGACGCAGCCCTTAAGTTGAGATCACTTCTTCATTCTCTACAGAGCTAAAGAGATATATCACCTTTCAGTTATTGTTGTCAGCTCCCTTAGGTAGTTTATCAAGGAAAACTTGTTTAAAGAAGAGTATTTCTAACAGTTTAGAAATTCAAAAGGAAAGATATTAAAATGTCCCTTGTGAAGATCGATTCTGTAAATTATGTAATCAAAATTCTGTTGAAAGTGAATTTCACTTCTTACTAGTTTGTCCTTTTTACCTTAACATCCTTAACCCATTCCCACACAGTGACTCTTTTAAATGCCCCTCAATAAACTAGCTCAGGAAAAAAAATATGGAAAATGAAGAAGTCGCTTGTTACAGGCAATTTCTTCATTATCCACAATGTTTTCTATCTTAATCGTACAAAAAATTAAAAAATTCATAAGCTTTAAATTGTCATCTGCAACTCCGTTCAATTTGGACCAGTCTAAAATCTCGCCATCTATTAATGAATTAATCAGTATCTTAAATCTTATTTCTGAAGATGGCCTAATCTCACTAATTTCTTAAAATTTATGTCATAAAAAAAAAAACAAGAAGTTTATATTGAAATAAGGAAAAGTTTGTATTTTAGGCAAATAGTTTACGATAAAATGAAATTTTACAGAGTAACAGGTGATACATTGTATAGTTTCTTCTCTCTCTTACTCCTACATCATTTTGATGTTTGTGTTGTTTGTATTGTGCTTTGTGTGCTAATAGCACATTTAACCCATTCCCACACATTCCCTAATTTTTTAACGCCCCTCAAGAAAAAAGGATTCGGAAAACATTGTGGAAAATGAATAACTTGCTTGTATCAAGCAATTTCTTCATTATCCAAAATGTTTTCAATCCATAAAGAAAAAAAATGAAATTCCATCAACTTGAAATTTTATCTTCAGCTTCTTTCAATTTGGACCAATCTAATAATTTTTTGTGTGGGAAAGGGTTTAGAAAAATAAAGGATTATTGGAAAAACAATTAAATCATACATTTTGAGAAACTGTTAGCAGCGTCACAAAGCTCCAAATTAACCTTACCAATTCTTTTAAAATCTGTCTAACAACTGGACTAGTGTTTGGCCCTCTTATAAACATAGCAGTTTTCACATTTTCTATAATTTTTGGTTCTCTGCCCTCCAGAAACCGCTTCCCTTTTTTGGTTCTTGGTTTTCTGATAAGAATATTAAAACATATAACTTTATAAGATAAATCTAACATCCGCTTCCTACCATTATTGCCCCTCATGTGTTTTTATTATCCCACAATTCAAAGCATTTGTCAGAGTTAATGGGCCGGTGTCAGTGGGCGGGGCTAGTGAATGGTCAAATTGGCCAATTAGAAATATATTTTCTAATTTTACAATATTTGTCAGCTGGTGACCAAATTGTTGTAACTACAGCCTGAACAAAGCTGTAGCTACAACATATTGAAAATAGGTTTCCCTCTGACACTATTATACTTTGATTTCCAGATTTTCTGAATCTTACAATATTTTCATATATCATATTATCTTCATCTAACAAATGAAAAATAATCAAAGGACTGAAAGTCCTGAAAAATCACCATATTTTGAATGTTGAGACCACAAAAAAAGGTGTTCAAAAATACAAATTTCAGACCTGGATAACATGTCTTTTAACCCATTTTCAGACAGCAAAATTTAAGACTTGTCCAAATTGTAAGAAGTCAAGACAACAATTCCATTTTCAAGGTAGCAACCTGTAAGGAAACAAGAAATTTCTCATTTTCTCAAATGGTTTTGCAAGGTATTTTTCTTCAGGGCATAAAAAAGCCGGATTCTGTGGGTATAGGTGTTTTAAACCCATTCTCACATAGTGATGCTTTTGGACACCCCTCAAGAAAAAACATTTCGGAAAACATTGTGTACGTTTTCTACCCAGAAAGTTGAAAAAATTAAAATGTCATAGACTTTAAATTGTTGTCTGCAAATCCTTTCAATTTAAACCAGTCAAAAATGTTGTTATTTGGGAATGAGTTAAGTGTTGAGTCCTTTGGTTGTTTGAAATTTAAATATGAGAGTAGTATAGCAATAACTATCTTTTGGTTTTCTAATTACTTATTTAGCAGCATGAGTTTTTTTACTAATGAAGATGCCTTGACTTGGACTGTAAAGTTCTATCAGGAGGTTAGTAATAAACCTCAGTTGGAAAACTGACATAATTCCAATGTAAATGAATTTAGAGTTACCATTCTAGATTTTAGGGATTACACTTTCATTCTTAACCAATTACATGTACCAGACAGCCAAATTTAATACTCGTCAAAATTGTAGGGAGTTCCAGGCGACAATTAAAGCTTATTTTTCCAACTTTCTGGGTAGAAAATATTGTGGAAAATGAAGAAATTGCTTCAATTTACACTAATTATTATGTAACCCATATTTTTCATCTGGAGGGGCATCAAATGCGTCACTGTGTTGATATAGGTTAAGCCATTGGCTTAAAAATTACATTCATTACAATGTCACTCAGGTTTGATTGACAGGTTAAGGAACTTGAAAGTAAGTAGGTCAAATTAAGTACAAGCATCTGCTTTGGTCTATTTTCTTAATTAGCCCCATGGATTTCTGTGAAAGTTCCATAATTTTTAGTTAGGTCAAAATCAAGTAATTCTGAGCTCAAAAATAGAAAATTAATGTTACGCCCAATTGTACAGTTCCCAACCAAAATATAAATCCATTAGTCTCCTTTCAAATGTTTTAAAACATAATCTTGTTGTCTTTTTTCAGTATCATCCTCATGGCTACAAACAATAGGTCTAAGAGATTTCCCAAGAATTAAATGAAAATGTTTACTTTATCCCTCACAAACAATGACAAATATCATGAGCCATAATTGTCATCTTTTACAACAGCTTTGTCTAAATTGCAAAAGGGTTAATCTACTATAATAAAAACATTCTTTGAAAAATTGTAAAGTTCAGAACAATAATAAGATAATTATAAATAACTATCCCCAAAATGATGCATTTTGAGGCTCCTCAACAAAAAGGCTTTTGAAAACATTGTGGAAATTCAAGAATTGCTTGTTACAAGTCCACAATTTGCCATGACACTATAATCACATAATATTGTCCATGACCCAAGGATGTGCTTTAAATTGTCAATGGGAAGTTCTAGAATAGACATTAGGCATTTTTCCTTTGGGTATTGCTAGGCTCTTAAGTTTTAGTGTTGTTACCTTCCACCATTTTTTTGGAGATGGAATCGATGCATTTCTTTGTTCTAAATGACCACTTCTACTTATTGAGAAAATATCTTTATCAACAGGTGGATCTGGGCTCAGACAGAATTACCCTGGGTGGTTCATTTAAAGCCTTAAAACAAAAACAAGGTATGGTTGCCCTCTCCCATCAACATATAAGAGAAAATAAATGATAAGTCAAATCTCAAATTTATGGGTTCAAGTTCTGGGCTGACCATATTACCTTACGAACTAATCGTCTTTCAGATAAGACGTTAAACAGGCTGTTTCCTTGCACTAAACCCTGTCTTCTGGGGCATCACTCATATTGGTATGTGTGTGTAGTTCTGTCTATTTATCATCGCTCTCATAGTACTATCTGAGATATCATAGCCCTCTTTTTGATAAACTGTTGGCAAGGAGTGTATAGCACATGCCCTTATGAGTGATGCCCACAGAAGACAGTAAGCTTTTACTTGGGAAATCGCAAGTAGGTAGGACGAAACTGCCAAGAGCTCCACTGGTTCTTTAACATGCCCGGATGATAGTAGTGTCACATGGGGCCTCGGTTTAACATTTCATCCAAAAGACAATTAGTTTGTTAGTTGAAATGGTCAGCCCCTTTCTGCCTCGCCAGCAGATAATCAGAAAGGGTGCTACGATATCGCAGCTAGTAAGCCCAATGGCTCAAACCCGGGATCTTGAAGTTTAAAGTCAAGTGCCCTACCAACTGAACTAATCAGACTGACATCATTTGGGCATGGGCAACGGTAGCGACGGAAATACAAACATTTTCGCAGGTTACTCTGCGGCTCTAAACGGTCTACCAAAATGACACGAAAACCAATGACTTTTCTTCCTTTTTAATATGTGGTTTCTTGTACTTGTTTATTAGAGATGAAAAGGTAAACTTTAAAGGTTACATTTCAAAAAATATAATTAAAAACTTACACGACGCGCTGTAAGACCATTCTATCGGTTTAGCAAACACGTGTTTTTCTGTTTATATTTATGGTCGACTTTGATTGGTGTCACAGCGAATTATCGAACAAACTTTTTAAGCAGTGAAGCCTTCTTGTTCAAAATTAGCCCTACTGACTGAAAGCTTGGCTAACGAGCCTGTCTCAATCTTACGATACAAGAGCAGAGCTGCTTAGATTGGACAAGTTTATCTGTCTATCTGAAAACCATTGGTTATTGTCATGGCGTGGTGTCCGTGCGTCCGACCGTCCGTAAACTGATAAATTAAGTACTGAATAGAATTCAATCAATTTTCATAGAAATCATCCCCGGGTGACTCTTTATCAGTTCCATTCAAAAAAGAAAAAAAAGAAAGAAAAATGACCAGATGAAAAACATGGCTTTGAAAGACTGGGCTAATTTCATTTATTGTGAAAGCTTTGACAATCTTTATCGAAGGATACAATCGGCGGATTTCAACAAAATTAAAGAGGAATTATCCTTTATCAGATTAAAAAAATGATCTGATGAAAAGCGTGGCTTTTACAGACAGGGCTAATTTCCATGAATGGTATATAGTGAAAACTTAACGCGCACTCCTCAGACACCAGATTTTATAGGAACTAACCTCGGGGGACTATTTATCAGATTTTGTGAATGAAATTGATTGGAATGCAGAAAAGAATCTTTTGAAATTACAAATGAGAATTTCGTTATCGTAATCACCAAGTTTGATACAAAAAATAGTTCATAGATTCAGGAATAAGCCTTTTTCTTTTTAATGTTCATGTTGTTATTTTAACCTTATATATGCCTTCTGGGCATATAGTATTTCGTCGTGTCAACTTGCGTTCAAGGTCTGTCTAGAGCAAATATCAAATGCTAGCGACCCTGTGTATGCCTTTTTTTAGGACGATCGGAAATATTGGCCAAAACAATAAGACTACACTAAGTTTTGCTCCTTATTTCATAGACCGGTTCCGTCGTCGACTTTACCAAAGCCTTTATCAAAGTCGACAGTGGTATTATACTAAAACTAATTTTAATACCAGGTCCGTTTGTCTGCCCACACTATTGTTCCCTTGCTATGACAAGTTCCACATTCTTTAATCTTCCTGTCCCCATCTCTCTCCCCCGATCTCTCTCCCTCTTTCTCTCTCTGCCGTCATAGCGCAGTCGGCAGCGCATCAGACTCCCAATCTTCAAATATGGGATGTTATGGATTCGATCGGCGGCACATATCCTTTCCGTCATTTTTCTCTTATCAATGGGTGGATAATGGAAAACCTAAGTGAGATAGCAACTGGAGGCTAGGAAAGGATTTATATAGTGGTAGTACTGGTGTGAGAAATACCAGGAATCCATTGTTAGGTGCTCCAGCCGCGACGACATGCCTAAAATACTGTTAAAAGTGGCGTTAAACCCCATTCAATCAATCATTAATCTTTCAATAACTTTTCATAATTGACACAGATCGCAAAAGTTACGAAACCAAAGAACTTAAGGGCCGATCTGTGTCATTACTATTTGCATACGCTAACCGAGAACCATCCCAAAATCCGAGACATTGAAAATTTTGACCGATCGTATTTCAGACTACATTCTGTTCAAGTAATAGCTACAGAATCGGGCTACTATAATATGTTACCGTTTTAGGCTGATCCAGACCAGAACATTTTGACAAAAAATGTATCAAGCCTAAATGATTAACCATGTCTCTATCAACGCTCATTTTTAGAGATTATCATTTATTTTACATACCAAAATACGATGATGAAATAAATTCGATTTTAAACAAATCTTATTGTCGTTTATCGGGATGATGATAATAAGAGGACATTCTTTTCAAAAGATGTTTTACCTAATTACGTAGGCCAGTTGAAATGAGAAAAGACAAAAAACGATGTCGATGTTCCAGCGTGAGACAACGCGGCATCAGTTATCAACCCAGAGAAGATTTGCAAACTGTCGTAATTGATTTTTCCAATGCCTTCTTGTCCCGTGTATATTGTTTTAGACTTTTTATTTTTTAGAGAATGCGGGCTTAGAACTTCAGTATTTCAGAGAATCCCCTGAATTCCAACTTCTTCTATAAAGCGTAAAAAAGAGCTCATTTCAAGTACTGTACGATGGGGATTTTCGGTTAGCAATCCGCGTTTGTTTGTCCAGTGAATATGTTTCCAGATTACATTGCAAATGCGATATTTTTACTTGCATTTACTTGATTATGATGATGTTTCTGGTATTGACAGCATTTGGTTTGCCGTTACCGAATTTATCATCGGAAATGCATTCTACAAATATCTTCATATTGTGTCTTTTTAGAAAACCTAATTGTACGGAGATTAAAACGATATATCTGTTATGGGTTTGTCGTTTGTTTGTTGTTGTTTTCATAGATGCTAATCATTCTAAAACACTTTATTCTCTTAAAATGCGTAGCATTTATTTTCAAACTGATGCTTTTTGGGAAAAAACGGGTTCACTGGTATTTATAAGGTCGTGTATCGAGCCAAATAAAAATTATTTGTCAATAAATTTTCATTTATTTTTCTGTGAAACAATTATATCTGGCAATATCTTGTAAAGCCTATCACCAAAAGAGATGAATTTTACCAAGTATGCATGGCATCCATATTTAAAACGGGAAAGCCCAACGAGGTTTCCCTGTGATTTAAATTGGACTCGAATTCTATTCCAATTTTGAGAAAGACGGCGATCTTTAATTTTACCCACAGAGATAATGACTGTTCATGTTCATGGTATTTTTTTATATATTATTTCTATTTTAAATGGTATCATTTCCTAATTTTTACGGGTTAACTCAGCTGACAACTGTATGGCAACCCTTGAACCTTCATTTCGCACCCTGGTACGACAGCCTGCCATTTAAAAAAGTCATGCGTTTTTTTTTTTTTTTTTATCTCCAATGGATGAAATAATTGCTACTGAGAATTGAGCGGAAAATGCACACATAGTTTAACTCGTGCGGGTATTGACAGGAGTAAACAAACAAACGCCATCATACAACTTATCATACTGAGTAGAATGGTCTAGGACGTCTATGTTTAAAGTCCCTTTGAATAACCATCTAGTTTAACCACGCTTCAGTTTACCGGCTAATCGAAATCATATGTTTGACTTACTTATCTCAAAACGGGCCCTCTCAATACAGTCGTTGTATGACAAACAAAATCAAGAGAACCTGTATTTTGGAAAGATCAGATATTCGATATCAAAAAGGTCTTCCCACAGTATTTCTAATTTTCCATAGAATACCACCACTTTCAAACTATCTGCATACTTTTTAAAGTTTATAAATCTGCATTAGTAAGAAAAAGATTTTTTGTATAAGGCTTCTGATGACAAGTCAACAATACTTATTTATTACCTCCGTTTCAAAGTACGTGATAAGAATGCATAAAACACTTATCCGATATATGTTCAATTTTTAATTGAACAATTATCAATGTTTTCTTCTTTTTCATATATAAAATTGTAAAATTTGTATAGACTGGTTCTAGGTTATTTGAAAATATATTTGACCTGTCACTTCATTGCCTTTCTTAATTTGTTGATGATGACCGCGGGCCAACTTTTAGTCTAATATCTTGAATTGTGGTCGTAGTGTTTAGGTGTGAAACGCAGTGTGTGCATGTCACTACAGCTTGGATAATCTAGATTTAAGAGGCCAAAGTCGCAAACCGAAGTTATGTTTCTGCAGAAGAGCGGTGAAAATGACTGGTTTGGAACAAATAAGTAGCTCTTATGGCCGAATGCAAGCTAGGTATTGTCATGATGATGTGTCTGCCATGCGTCCGTCCGTCATGCGCCCGTCCGTCCGTTAGTGCTTAAACCTTTCCTTAAAACGTCTTCTAAGAAATTACTTGTAAGATCTCAATCCGCCATCACAGAATTGTTCACTAGATGAAAGATAGATGGATGGATAGAATGTAGATAAATAGATTGATTGATTGATATATATAGAGATAGATAGATGGATAGATATAGATAGACAGAGAGTTAGATAGATAGATAGATAGATAGATAGATAGATAGATAGATAGATAGATAGATAGATAGATAGATAGATAGATAATTAGATAGATAGATAGGTAGATAGATAGATTCTTTAGGAGCCCCCAGCTGCTCATCCCATTTAGGTTTACGATTTATCCACACATTGGTAGGAGACAAATGTCGGAAAGAATGTTTGCCCCGACCGGGGATCGATCCCGGGACCTCATGATTAAGAGTCCGATGTGCTACCAACTGCACCATGGCCGCTACCCTCGCAAGGAAAACCAAGGTAGTATTCATTTAAAATCTTTTTCTCTATTCATTTCATTGGTATTTTGCAGAAATGCATCTTGGGTTAATACGAATTTATCGAATTTTACCAATGTTTGTCCCCATGTTACCTAGCGCATAATATTAACGTTTTGTGATTCAATGATGCATCACGCAAAAAGAAGACTTATTGTTAAAATTCTTGTGTGCACAACCATAATGTTTGACGGATTTTTGTGAAGCCATTTGTGAGAATTTTGTTTATTTTCGTTTTTTCTACATATTTTGTATGTGGATACATGTGCCGCGTTTCAATGTCCGAGAGGAGTTTGTGTGTCATATGGTCAGAATGTTTGTGTCAAAGCTCGGTCAAGTTAAATAATTGGCCACATTGGGTCAAATACAAGGTCACTATTTCAAATCTTAGTAACCATTATGAACACTCTTGAGGCCATAATTTTGGATCAAATGTCTTGATATTTGTCCAGAATGTTTGTGTCCATGGGTTCAAAAAATAGGTCTGTAGGTAAAACTGCAAGAAATCATTGTGCGATCTCAAGATGCCTCATATTTGGCTCGAATGTCTTGATATTACGTCCTTATGTTGATCTCTTTATCTTAGCCAGGGTCTGATAATTGAATTTAATTCAATGTCCAGGTTTTATACCCAAATCTTATAAAACACTTCCTTTCAGTGTATATGCTACTTTTCCAGCACAAAAATCCTGAAACGTAAGAATACTCGTTACCGATTTATTATACTAGATTTTGCTTATAGGTGACTTCTGGCCGAAATTATGTCACGTTTGCTTTGATTACTTCTGAAGTCATCGAATCAGCTGAGCGCTTTAGAGCAAATGGCCATCTTGTTTTATCAAATTTTGTTATTGATACCTATGAATTTGTGATTCCCTTGATTTTCAGATTAACAATAATTTGCTTGACCCGTTGTGGCCTTGCGGTTAAAATTGACACGTGCAGACGGTGGATTTGAAAAGGAAATAAATAAATGGACCGCTGGAAATTGGGAAGAGCTTGTTCAGTAATATCTATCTTTAGTGTAGATCAACTTTTTATCATCATCACGAACTGCTCAAGGTCAGCTTTTGTGTTCCAGCTTTGTACGGCATCCCTGCATCTATTGAGCACCTATATCATTTAACCGGTCTTGAATTCGTTGATAGAAGGCGAATATCAACATTTTTTAAACAAGGAAAGCAACAACTACTTCCACTTTCCCATCAGAGATAGCAACTAGAATACAACAACAATCAGGAATAATTATCTCAATTCGTTTTATTATAGATTCAATCTGGCAGCATTAGGGAAATCTGGCGGATTTCAGCTTAAGTTTACAGGAATTATCCGTGGTAACCTTTAAAAAATTAGAAACTGTTTCGTTGCATTAATGATTTTTTTAAAGGTCACCCAGAGATCATTCCTGTAAAATTTTGTTGAAATCCGTAAAGCATTTTCGAGAATTTTTGCAACGTTTTTACTACATACTATTTATGAAAATCAGCCTGATCAATTGAAAGCAACAATTTTCATCTGACCAAAACCATTTGAAAGTCTATGATAAAGGGTGGCCCAATGAATCATGACATTAAACCATTAGATTTTTTTACAAATAAGATTTTATTTTTAAAGTTATGGCCATACATGTACATGTATATGGAAAAGTCTTTGAAGGAATGTGAAATTCATCGTTTAGTTACCGTTAAGTGAGACCATACCTCGGACGTTTTGATTCTTGTGCTGTATTGATTTGTCATTATTTTTTTTTTTTTTTTTTAATCTAACGTCAATTTTCTTATCTAGCGTTTTGGGAAAACCTGCCGACCGATGTCTATTGAAAGAGGTTGATGAACCAGGTCCCATTTAGATAACAGCGTCTAAAAATAGGCAATATACTTGAAACGAAGCATAGTCCGTAAAAAAAGGGTCATTGCGAAGAAGAATTCAAAGCTCTTTCCAGACGAATACCCCCCCCCCAAACTGATTCGACAAAATATCATTGCTCCAGGCCATGGCAATGAGCGAGTCTTGAGCCAATAGATGCTTCTTGTATCGTAAAAGAGTGTTCGGGATACCGAGATTAAAAATCATTTTCCACTATAGAGACAAGCTTATAATTAACAAAAACCGTTGAATACAAGGGGTGGGTTAACGTTTACACCAACAAGACCTTGTTCTATATAGTACTGTATTTCGAAACCTTCTCAGGCTGCATTTACACAACGCCGTCATAGGGCAGTCTTTAGCGCGTCAGACTCCTAATCTTCAATCACGGGTTGTCATGGGTTCGATCCCCGGCGGAGGCACATATTTTTTCCGACATTTGTCTCTCACCAATGGGTGGATAATCGTAAATCTAAGTGGGATAGCAACTGGAGGCTAGGAAAGGATGTAGTGGTAGTACTGGTGTGAGAAATACCAGGAATCCATTGTTAGGTGCTCCAGTCGCAGCGATATGACTGAAATACTGTTAAAAGCGGCTTTAAACCCCATTCAATCAATCAATCTATGCATTAACACACACACGAGAATAATGCAAGATATGTATGCTGTGGCAAAATTCACCATCACATCTAAGCGAACTTGCCGATTTATAACATCAACATCTTACATCAATCCAAGGCAGCGTTCTAATATTTGACCTAGTGTATTACCTTCAAGATTTCTGGTTTTTAGTTGTTAATCAGTTCGCATTCGTTAACCCCTGGAAAGTTTCAAATTTTATTTGTTAACTTAAGCTTTTAAAGATGCACATACTACCAAAGAATGAATGTCGTTTTCGTTGCGTTGTCTATAGTGTGTTTCTGCCTCAGTATTTATGCTGTCTTTTATGTTGTTTCTTATAATAGTGCTCGCCTTCGCGACAAAAATTAAGAAAATAATTTAAACAATAACGACTGTTTGAAAACCAGATTATAGATTATAAAAAGATCCCTTGTTAAATTAGGTAGTTTGATTGCGCAAATATGCTATACTGAACCATGCCAAAGGTCTGTCTAGACATCATATTAGATTAGATATATCGCTATGCTCTGGAAGTCAAAATGCAATGCATGTGAGGGAGATTGATAGGTACTTAGTATATAAGAGCCTTTATAAAGACTAGCGCCACAATGATTGCCTTCTAATTGTCCGGAACTATTCTAGTTATGAGGTATAATCTGGGTATATCTGAAAATTCTGAAGAAGTTTCTTCAACGATTCTTGCCCTCTTCCCTGAAGGCAAGAATTAGCTGCTGGTCATATATACATTTAAAGGGTCAAGTGGCTATGTTATGTGCAGTACAGCCGAATATGAATACACTATATTAAGGATCCCTGAGTAAAAGAACGCGATATTTATGTCTCTAAACTTTGTTGGAGATATATTTTTGTGCGTGCCTCTTCTGTTTGTCCGTCTGTCCCTCTGTCAATCCGTGTTTTCTAATCCAGACGACAAATGTGATTGGTATCATTTCTAGTTGTACACGACAATCGTCCTTTTTTAAAATAGCTGCCAGTTTGCAAATGGCTACTATTTTACCCCGTATATCGATATTTTCTTGTCCGGCTGAATTTCAAGTATCCATTGGATTGATTTTGATGAAACCTCACACACTTTATCAGCATCACCTACAAATGTGCTTGACACTTTTCTTTTTTGAAAATGGCCGCCGGAGTTTACTCCGGCAATCGATAATTTCTTGTGCAGATGAATTCTCAGTATATGTTTGACTGAATTAAAAAAAAACCTTTTCCCTTTTGTTCATTACCATCTATAATTTTGCCCGACAAGTTTCTCTTTTCAAAATAGCCACCGGTTTTAAAATGGTCGCAATTTATACTCCGTATGTTGATATTTTCTTTCAGACGAATTTTCATTAACCATTGAACCCTTTTGATAGCACTTGACACACTTGTTTTGAATCACATCTTGTTGAGCACGACTTTTTTGTTTGGCAAAATGGCCGCCGGTTCCAAAATGGCCGCCAATTTTCGCCGTAAATCGACATTTTCTTAGACAAACTCTTAGAAATAGCCGTGAAACTGATACACTTTCTCGGCTATTGTAGACAAGTTTTGTTTCACCTCTGGTTTTGCACCAGACAATTCTTTTTGGAAATTGTCACTAGTAATGAAATGGCCACCATTTTACACTATAAATTCATATACTCAGTAACTATTCGAGCGAAGACGATGGAACTTCAAAAAATTTTATCACCTCTAGTTGTGAAACTGCATAAACGTGTTAAGTATCATCTGTGTTTATGCATGACTCATTTATCTTTTCAAAATTGCAGCCGTTTTTAAATGGTTCCCATTTTACTCCGTTAATCGATATTTTTTGTCTAGAAGAACGCTCAATAAGGACTGGACTAATTTTGATAAAAGTTCGTATATTTGCTCAGTATTATGCTAAGTATCAACCGCTACGCAAATTCGGTCACAACCTATTTTCGGTCAGCCCTGGAAAAGGCATACGAAATCCGGTTCACCTCGGACGCGAAATGCGCACGCAGGTTTTTTTTTAACATTACAGTGATCCGCACCACTTTCTCGGCGAAAATAGATAAAAGACATGTTATGCACATTTTCTTTTATAATTAGATCGATAAAATGACATATTTTTACTTTTCCCATATTTTCACTGTATTCAAAGTCACTTTTTAAGTTAAAACTAGCTTTTTTTTCAAATAATCCAGTTTTGGTCCGCAATATTGATTTCTTCCAGGGCCTACTACGCGACTGCTATTCTATAGTTTATTGTTCAACAAAAATTAAGAGCTGTAGAATGACATGGCAGTCCTAATGGGTTTTAGTTGTTCTAAACACTTGGTAACTATGACAGAGATGGTTTATGGGTACATCAGACAAGAGACCATTAACTTGGTCAGTGACAATGCCATTCACATAGGCACAGGCAGATGGTAGGGCTTTCTTGAACGTTTTGTTGAGAAGAGAAGAAACCCAGAGCCTGGAAATTGCCAGAGCCTGTAGTGCCACTAGACCAGCAACTGATAATTACTTGATAGAATAATGAGGAGAAACAATATACGTGATAGACCTCTCTCATTTTTTGATATTGATAAGAGATTGAGCCTTGAACAGAAACCACCAAAAATAGAAGCGAACAAGCATGAAAAGCTGTTAGATCAAAAACTGTTAGCCTGATAGGTTGTGTTGCGGCGTTGAACAGCAGCTTCCGCATTTCTTCATTTTCCCCGATGCACGGATGATCAGTGAGCTGATAGAACGCGCCTCTCCTATAGCTGTTGGCACAGTAACACCATCTGGATGGTCCAATGCAATGGTTTTTGAAGGCTATATGAAATACCATCTGATCAAATATATGCCATCTAAGATCTCAGAATGACCCGTCTTGGTCTTGTATGATGGACACAAGGTCAAGTTTCACTATATCTTATAGAGTTGGCCAAACAGAGCATATTATCATCTATGTGTTGCTAACAGACTGGTCGAATTTATAACAGTCCCTTGGTTCAAGCTGTTATGGACCGTTTGAGATATCCTGAAATGCAGCTTGCCACAAGTCTGGCGGATACAAGGATACACGGAATGAAACATGCAATATAGCGTGCAAAGTTGCAAATCGGCCGAGCTGGACTCATCGAAAACACACATTCTTTTCTTATCAACTGGTAAAATGTGAAAGATGTAATGGGTGGGTTCCTCTTTTATTTTTCAGTACCATAAGGATTTTTAAAAGGGGTTTCTCATTTCTCTGCCCAAACAGCTGTCACTTATAGTCCACAATTTCATCAAACTTTCTTGCACCTATATTTTTCTATCGGTTGACTTAGTTTTGGTGCAAGTTCTACTCGATTTCTAGATGTTATCGCTTTATGTTGACTGTTGTACACGTTTTACAGGTATTAACAATGTTCTGGCTATAAATATATCTTGAATAATATAGAAAACGGAACCCGATATAGGATTTTAAAATAGAAATAACGTATTTCGGCGTTCATTTTTCATTTGTCAAATCTTTGACTTTTAAATAGAGTTCCAAGTAATAGAAATGGATTATTTACAGTAAATAAGCCGCCGTCATAGCGCAGTCGGTAGCGCATCAGACTACTAATCTTCAATTTTGGGATGTCATGGGTTCGATCCCCGCCGGCTGCGCATATCCATTCTGACATTTGTCTATCACCAATGGGTGGATAATCATAAACCTAAGTGAGATAGCAGCTGGAGGCTAGGAAAGGGTTTTGTGCTAGTACTGGTGTGAGAAATACCAAGAATCCATTGTTAGGTGCTCAAGCCGCCGCGATATAACTGAAATACTGTTCAAACCCCATTCAATCAATCAATTTAAAGTACATAAGGTACAGAAGAGATTTTAACAGAAGATTTGCAATTGTTTATCCCTTAGCAAGCGTTTGTGCGAATTTGACAGTGACCGAATTTAGGGTAAACCAGGATACTACCTTTAATTGTGCATGAATCTTTTCTTTATTAAAATGGTCGTCTATTTCAAGTGTTCAAAGAGCGGATTTCGATGAAACGTTTACACACTTGTTCAGTATCAGCTCTAGTAGTGCACTTTTCTTTTTTCAAAATTACGGCACGTTATACAAAAAAAACAAAAACAAAAAAACCCCGACCATTTAACTCCGTATATAAAAATCTTATTATTAGGAGCAACTCTCATTAACTATTGGACAGAATTTTATGAAACTTCACATGTCCTGTATCATCTGTAGTTGTGCAATAAACAATTCTTCAGTCAAAATGGCGGCTAGTTTGAAAATGGCCAC
Organism: Fragum fragum; assembly: GCA_946902895.1. Classification (NCBI taxonomy): domain Eukaryota; kingdom Metazoa; phylum Mollusca; class Bivalvia; order Cardiida; family Cardiidae; genus Fragum; species Fragum fragum. Next base: position 1,727,537 of record OX336368.1, on the reverse strand, counting down.
CATTTCACTCCCTCGGTTGATTTTTTTGTCCGAGCAATTTAGATAAAAATGGCACACTTTTTCTTAAGTTGTGCATTACACATTTACTTTTTTCAAAATTTGCCGCCGTTTTCAAAATAGGCACTACTTTCTTCTATGTAAATAGACAATTTTTGTCCGGACTAATGCCCAGTTATCATTCGGCTCATTTTGATGAACTTTCAAATAATCATTTAGCATCAGCACTAGTTGTGCAATACACTTTTCTTTTTTTTTTTCGAAATTGAGTTTTTTTTTTATTCTGTTCACATTTTCTTGTCCGGACAATTGCTCACTAATTCGATGAAACATATTTAGAAGTAACTGTAGCTGTGCAAGAATCTTTCCATTTTTATACGCCCGTCGAAGACGGGACGTATTATGGGATCACCCGTGACGTCCGGGCGTCCGGTCGTCCGGGCGTCCGGTCGTCCGGGCGTCCGGGCGTCCGGTTGTCCGGGCGGTGTCCACTTCTTTGTCCGGAGCATAACTCTGTCACCGTAAGTCCGATTGACTTTAAACTTGGCAGTTATATTCTTCTCATCAATACGGAGTGCAGTGCTCAATAACCATAACTCTACCTGGCCTATTTTTTGAGTTATTGCCCTTTGTTGTTTTTTATACTTGAATCTTGTCCGGAGTATATCTCTAAAAGTATAATAGCTAGAATCATGAAATTACATGGATGGATAGAGCTTACCAAGGGGAGTGCAGTGTACAAGAACCATAACACTACCTAGCCAATTTTTTGAGTTATTGCCCTTTGTTTTTCATACTTGAATCTTGTCCGGAGTATATGTCTAAAAGTATAATAGCTAGAATAATGAAATTTCATGGATGGATAGATCTCACCAAGTGGGAGTGCAGTGTACAAGAACCATAACTCTACCTGGCCTATTTTTTGAGTTATTGCCCTTTGTTGTTTTTCATACTTGAATCTTGTCCGAAGTATATCTCTAAAAGTATTATAGCTAGGATCATGAAACTTTATGGGTGTATAGATCTCACCAAGGGGGAGTGCAGTGCACAAAAACCATAACTCTACCTGGCCTATTTTTTAGTTATCGCCCTTTGTTGTTTTTCATACTTAAATCTTGTCCGGCGTATATCTCTAAAAGTATAATAGCTGGAATAATGAAATTTCATGGATGGATAGAGCTCACCAAGTGGGAGTGCAGTGTACAAGAACCATAACTCTCCAAGCCTATTATTTGTGTTATTGCCCTTTGTTGTTTTTCATACTTGAATCTTGTCCGGAGTATATCTCTAAAAGTAAAATAGCTAGAAACATGAAACTTCATGGATGGATAGATCTCACCAGGGGGGGGGGGTGCAGTGTACAAGAACCATAACTCAACCTAGCGTATAATTTGAGTTTTTGTCCTTTGTTGTTTTCCATACTTTGTTTGAGAAAAAATATTCATTCAAAATAACCTCAGTTCTATTCAAACCTCCAGTTAATATTAAGCAGTTTGACGGGCGTATCTTGTGACAATTTGGCACCTTGTTTCATAATGACGACTAGTTTAAAAGTGGCCGCCATTTACTTCATCTATTCACATAGTGGATATATATGTGGTCACATATCCACAGATTGAATTTCAAAATTAAAAAAGAAAGAAGGAAAAAAAAAACCTGAACATATCAAACTTAGCTGTCTTTTTCAAACGCGAATAAAAATTAGTTCGTTAAAATTAATTTTCATACGATAGTACGAGTATTTCGATTACTTATTAAACTTTAATGTATTTTGTGTTCTCTGCATTTTTTATGATTAAAATAGCGCCAGTATGTTGAAATTCCGATAGCTGGTCACATGGATATATTCTCGGACAAGATATTGGATAGCCTATCCAAATAATGGTGACACACAGGAAGAACATGAAGAAGTATTCTGTCATATGTCTGGCGTTAAACTTCATTCATAAACAGTTTTGTTAAAGAAATTATTTCTGAAACAAAAGCGCTTTAACACACAACCTTTAATTCCTAACGTATTTATATTTAGAATTCGTTTCGTGTGACAAAAGAAAATAATTCACATATCGAAAAAAAATTACATACAGATAAGAAATATTGTTTAAATCATTGAGGCATCCGACTTTGGGAAGTTTAGACGGTAGATGAATAGTTTAAAATAATACCCATTGTGCACTTGAATATAAAACATTAACTACTAGTTACAAACTGCACGTACTTTTAATGGTGGCTCGAAATTTTGTCAGTGCTTTTTTTCGTGTATGAACAACTTAAGATTTATATCTAGTATGTTTCACTTTTATAGAGAAGTCAGGGATAATTCTGTACTGCAAAGAAAATTATTGTTAACATTCGCGGTGTTCTTGTCTTATATTCTTCAAGTAAGTTGTTTTTTTGAGTATTAAAGTATATAAAGTCAAATTGACATGCTCACTACAACATGCATGTATCTAAATTTTCATTTATAAAAAATTAAGATGATCCTTTAAAATCACCTCTTCCCTAAACTCTTTCCTGTTCAAGTCCTGGATTTTACGTCTCTGTAATTTTATAAGTGAGAAAACATTGTAGAAAAAAAGAAAATGCGTGGAGAGAGAGAAGGAGAGAGAGAGGGGGGGGAGAAGGAGGAGGAGGAAAGGGCATAGATTTATTATTATCCCTTTTAATTGTTTTGCTTTGTCTCTTCCCTTAAAAATCGTTGGATGAGGGAAAGAAAATAAGGTGACGAAAATTAAAACTACAGATAATTTGCGTTAGGCATTATCAAATTACTCCGAGTATAATACAACCCTACACTTTATAGTTGGACGGTGTTTTTGAAATGTGTATAATTAAGCAGATGCTTGAAACGATTCAACATTGGGAAACTAATTAAAATAGATATCATTTAAAAACATAACTGAACCACTTCGACATATTTTTAAAACTGACGACACAAATTCTTGGTTTCGTTTCAACGCAACGAACATTACGTCTTTACGTTCGCCTTTCAGGGATGGTCTGAACAACAAATAGGGGTTGCACTACCGAGTATATTGGGGTTGACAAAGAGAAATTGTACACAATTTTGGTAGTATGGAATGTTGGATACGTGATTGGGTCCCTGATATCAGGGATATTGTTCGACAAATATAACAGGCTAACGCTTATGCTCCTGCTCACAATTGGCCTTGCGGTTGGTACAGCTTTCTTGCCCTTTTCTCCGTCTCTTACATCGATGTTGGTTTGCAGTTTGTTTCTAGGTGTTTTTAATGGAGGAAGCGATACAGGTAATTATGTCAGTATCACTATACTTGTAATGGATACCTAAAGCTTTTCTCAATATGATAGATGGTGACAGGCTCAAATTTCTAAAATTAGGCTAGACTTATTATCACGTGCCCTACATTTTGATATTTAATAATGCAAATAATTAAACACGTACCATATCAGTGGCTATTGAAAAGTCCGTGATCTAAGGCAAAAACATACCCTTTATAAGCATACCAAATGAGCCTGTTATATTCGCTTTGGGGTGACTTCTCTCTCTCTCTCTCTCTCTCTCTCTCTCTGTCTCTCTGTCTCTCTCTGTTGTTTTTTTTTTGTTCTTAAACAGAACTCGATTTTTAAATCTACCCCCTATGGTCACTTCTAAGCAAATAGATGAAGTTTCTCATCATGTAGTCATTCGATGCGTTAAGAAGAAATGCTCATTGCTAAATGAAATTCACTAGGCCAGAGAAGTAACTTTAACAGAGCACACTCGATGTTATATCACGGTGAATAAATTGGCCGCTGAATTTTAGCAAGGTAGAGAGAGTATTGCAGATGACCCCCATCTTAGCAGGCCACCAGCTGTAACCTTAAGGGTCTAGATTAATAAAATCAATTATTTAATTGTGACAGATCGGCGAATTACATTGCGATGCATTGCTAAACAGGAACGAGTTCATGCAATTATCAATAATTTGCAAATGACAAAGATTTCTTCCTGATAGATCCTATAGCTTGTAAGTGTTGATAAAAAGGGGAGCTCGGTTGAAAAAGTCCAAAGAAAACTTGCCATGGTTTAGCTAAGAAATATCATAACCAGCCTGTAACTGTTGATGAAACATGGGTTCATTGTTTCGCGTCTGAAACGAAACAATCAAAACAGTGGAAACATCCATGATCAGCGCCACCGAAAACGACCAAATTAACATCTTTCGCTAGGAAGCTGGCAATAGTTTTCTGAGGTGCAAAAGGTTTGCTGCTTTTTGGTTATATTGAAAAAGATCACACACTAATTGGAAGGTATCATGCTGACAGCACGAGGTAGCTTCGAACAGGAGAAAAGGGGTAGAAAACTGTCATCAGGTGTGTTCTTCAATTAGGTCAATACCCTAGCAGACATTTCATTGTTGCTATAGCTATCCAGGGATGCAGTTTCAACATAATTCAGCACCCACCAGATTTAGCTTCCACTGACTCTTATCCATTCACTAAAAGTAAAAAGTAGCCCAATGGTCGCAATTTGCGTAGTGATAATGGCGTCAAACAAGCTGTTGAAGCATTTTTGGGTCCCAAGATGCTACCTTATCCAAATGCTTCAACAACGTTGTGGGACGGATTTGGTCTAGTGGTGGATAATCGTAAACCTAAGTAGGATAGCAGCTTGAGGCTAGGAAAGGATGAAGTGGTAGTACTGGTGTGAGAAATACCAGGAATCCATTGTTAGGTGTTCCAGCCGCAGCGATATGACTGAAATACTGTTAAAAGCGGCGTTTAACCCCATTCAATCAATCGATCAATTGGTCTAGTGGTAAAGCGCGAAACTCAGTTGTCAGGGGTCCCTGGTTTGACCCCCGGCTTCTCTTCCTTCCATATGACCATAGTTGTTGAGTTTAACGTATAACCCCGTTAAATTAATTCAACACCGTTGGACAAGGTGTTTGTGTGTGTTTACGAAGAAAAATAAATGAAATTGGTTCTACCTGCCTTAGCCCATGGACATTTCAATCAATCCTTTGTGATGCATAATCTTATCTATATCTCTCTCCCATTTTCAGGATCAAACACAATAATCCCTACGGTATGGCAAGACAGATGCGGACCTTTCGGTCAAATGCTGTATGTGTGCTATGCTGTAGGTGGCATTTTGTCACCGTTTGCAACGATCCCGTTTATGTCCAAGATATCAGCTTCTATGTCGAATTCTTCGACTAATTTTACAGCGAATGTGAAACCAGAAGAGAAGATATTTCCCTCTTTCTTAATTACAAGTTCTTTATTTATGATATGTGCGATACCATATATGTTAATGATTGTATTCGGAAAGTACAGTGAACTATCGGAACAATCAGCCATAAACAATACAGCTGATGAATCGAAACACAAGCATCTTATGATTATAATTTGTTCAATTGCAGCTGTACATGCATTTACTGTAGCAGCAGAAGACAATCTAACATTTTATTTGACTACTTTTTCTTTGGAATATCTTCAGTTGAATGAGCTTGACTCAGCAACTCTAATTTCTTCATATTGGATATCAAGTTGTTGCTCGGGGGTCCTTGGCATTTTTATTGATAAATTCATTGATTACTCAAAGGTTCTTTGGGCTGCAGTACTTTTAGTCAATCTGTCCTTGAGCTCTGTCATCTTAGGGTGTTTTGTAAATAAAGTATGGCTAATATGGACCGGGTTCATTTTCTGTGGTAGTTCTATAGTCATGATTATTCCTGCAGTGTTTTCGTGGTCCCAGAAATATGTGTGTGAAATAACTGGTAAAGTAAGTGCCGTATTTACAGTTTCCGCTGGCTTTTGGTCGGCAACATGTGCGTATTTTATTGGTTTCATGCTTGAAAATTACTCGAAAATGTCGTATATTTTCATTATTTTTACTTTTACAGTTTTGGTTCTAATCTTCTAAACCTTTGTATTCTTCTTGCGATTTAAATGTTGTCACTGTAATATACTTTCAAAATATGTTCTCAAAAAAGAAGAGTCGACACATGTCACAGACCCGGTTTCAAGTATTTCTGTTGTTCATCATATTATTTGTTAAGTTGTGTTAACCCATTACCAGACGACAAAATTTTAGACTGGTCCGATTTGAAAGGAGTTACAGACGACAATTTATAGATTATGGAATTTTAGATTTTTTCAACTTTCTGGATAGAAAAAAATGCGTAAAACGAAGAAAATGCTGGTTCTAAGCAACTTCTTCATTTCAAAATAATTTAATTTTAAGTTTCGTCTATCAAAAACGAGCGTTCTGATTGGTCGAAAAAAATATTCATAACTCCATGAACAAAATTTTGAGCACGCGGCGATTTTGTATGTTTCCGCACAAAATAGTCCCATACAAAAAGGTATCAAAATTTTTAAAGCTTTTGTATTTTTCGCTCGATGCCATTAAATTATAAGAGATGAAGAGAATATTTTTTTGTTTTCATGGAGGTATTAACCGAAAAACCTAATCACACAGTAGTTTGATTAGTTTTTTCGGTTCATACCTCCATGAAAACAAAAAAATTCTCTTCATCTCTTAACACAATGTTTTCCTTATTGATTTTCATGAGGGGCGTCCAAAAGCGTCAATGTGTGGGAATGGGTTAATTCTTTTAATTAGAATATACCTTTTGCTGTAATTCATTATTATTTTTCAAAAGAAAATAACCCGATATCGCAAAAACAACCCTGTAACTAGTATCGGATACAATAGAAGTTTAATGATGTAAAATATTATCTTACAAGAGATCTGTTATTTGAACTTCGTCAGCGAATAAACGGTATTTAATTATAAACGGAATGGAAAACTAGACAGTAGTCTGTACAGTTTAACGTTTCGCGGGAAAAAAAGTAGAGAATAAACAAACCCGAAAAAAAAAAAAAAAAAAAAAAACAACAACAACAACAAAAATGCAGATTTTCACGATGAAAACAACGTCAATATTTATAGGATCCATACTATCAATTAAACACACGACATCCAGAAGGCACTAAATATGAATAGAGGACATTGGAAAACATTGTTAATTCCCTTAAACGAATATTAATTTCTATGCATCGAGAACTTGTAGCAAAAATCCTTTTCCGAGAAAATTATTTTCATTTTGAGTTCTCTGTTACTTGTATTTACAATTATACATTTTCAATCGCGCCTATCAATAAAGGAATCAACCGACCAATGAATTATTCATTCAGCCCGGAATTGAGCTTTGAACTCCAACATTGGCCGCCATTTCTCTTTGGGTTTTTTTGTGGGTTCGGCGACTTACACGTAGGAACTACAGCTTATTCATTGCGAAATTATATTAGACTGGTCGAAAATCAAAGAAGTCGCAGACAACAATTTCAACCTAATATATTGTTTCATCATATGGATAGACAAACAACATGGAGAAAGCATAAAATGCTTGTTACAAGCAATTTATGCCTTTCCACGTTTTCTTGAACTACTTTCTTGGGGAACGTAACACAGCGGGACTACGTGGGAATGGGTCATTACTTATTTTCCAAATGGGGTTTAACACCACTTTTAACAGTATTGCAGTCATATCGCGGCGACTGGAGCACCTGTCCATGGGTTCTTGAAGTTTCTCACACCAGTTAGACCAGTTCACCCTTTCCGATGTCTCCAGCTGCTCATCCTACTTAGGTTTACGATTATCTACCCAGAGACAAATGTCGCTATATATTTGTCGCTACCGGTTTTCGAACTCTGAACCTCATGATTGAGAGTCCAACGCGCACTCGACTACACCATAGCAACGGCTCGAATGGGTTATATATGAAAAGAAGTTTTTAATATAAATACCAACAATCGAAAGCATACAATTCAAGTTAAAGTGTTATAACATTCAAGATACTTCCCATAATCAAGAGTTCTAACAATTCAGAAAAGACAGCAAACTGTCAAGAGTTTTTTATTGGTCCATTACCACACGATTTCACCGAAAGTTTCCTTATTTACAGTTTCCATTGCGTATCAATTACGTCATTAGCTTTCGATAGCAATACAGTCGTTATCGACATTATCCCAAGGCCGAAGACAAACGACCAGATAAATTCCGATATATCAGAGTAGGGCAGCGAAAGTATATCACATTAAATTGAATTAATAGTGAAGTAATAGTGGGAAGACTTTTTATCGCGAAAATTACATTAATGAATATCGGAAAATCAGAACATTTTCCTTTATCATATTTTCATGAAAGTATGTTAAAAGGTCGTTAAAAAGACCTAAAAAATTCTAAACTTCCAAAGATATTTCTGAACACAAAGTTTCAATGATTGAATTGCTAAGCGGTTTGGCTTATGAACAAATACGGATGTCTTTTTCAACTTTGGAAAATATCGTGGAAATAACCCACAATATTACGTTACAAAAGACGAAACCATTTAAAATTCCATCAGCTTGAAAAAGTCTTATGTAGCTTCCTTCAATTTAGACGAGTCTAAAATTCAATTGGGTGGTAATAGGCTACAGGCTTCTATACAACAGAAGTGCGTGGTGCTATAATATTTGCGCTCCCTTTTTGTCGGCGGCTTTAAAGGCCTCTAACGAGCCTGAGCAGGTGAAGCACCCCTGCAGTTGGCTGGCAGTTCCGCCGGTTAGGGGTGTTAACAAAGAACGGGTGCTTTTAATCGGGATGTTTTGCACGTGGGTATGATGAGATTAATTGAATGAGGTTTTCACGTCACTGTTAACGATATTTCAGTCATATCGCGGCGTCTGGAGAACCTAACCTCGAATCCTGGTATTACTCCCATCAGCACTACCACTAAATCGTTTCCAAGCCTCAAGCTACTCATACCACTTAGGTTTACGATTATCTACCCATTGGTGTAAGACAAATATCGGAAAGGATGTTCGCCATGACCGGGGATCGAACCGAGGATCCCAAGAAAAGGAGTCCTACGCGCGACCATTGCGTCATGGACGCAGCGGGCATGACTAGACGTTAATTGTTGTGGACGATGTTTGTGCTGATGTTATCAGTGTATTTTTTTTGTTCTTATCGATCCATTTGGGTGAAGAGAAAATATCTCTGTGGTGGACAGGTTGAAAAGAACAATCGCTGGCTCCGCCCACTTACTTCGTTGGCCACCTGAACATCGTAACTACAGCTTGAATTTGCTGTATACAGGTACGGCTTTTAAGATGCCGAACCAACTAAAAGGGTAAACAAAGGTGGTTTGTGTATTTGTTAATTGTTATTTTTATTGAATTTCTCCACCAAAATGGAGGGGTCAAACGACCGTTCCAAACCCCCTTCATATCCGCTACTATTTTTTTTTTAGACTGTTCGGAAATACGTTTCTACGTTGTCTCAACCCAATACCACGCAAACTCACACTTTGACGTTAGTAATCATATTCGACAAAACATTGTGGAGAAAGAAGAAATTGCTTGTGATTAGATATTTCTCGGTTTTTCTCTATTTCTCTATATCAAATACGGCTTTTTTTTATTAAATGCATTTTTAGTTGTCGTCTCCAATTTCTTTCAATTTGGACGAGCCTAGAATTTACTTACTCTCGGTTAATTTTGATAAATTCGATCCCCGGTTGCGGAAAATATCCTTTCCGATATTTGTCTTCCTCCATTCGGTGGATGATCGTAAGCCTAAGTGGAATAAGCAGCTGGAGGCTCGGAAAGAATGTAGTGGTATTACTGATGAGAGAAATACCAGGAATATATGGTTAAGTGCTCCAGCCCCTGCAATATGACTGAAATAATGTTAAAAGTGGCGTAAAACTCCATTCAAACAAGCAAACTAATTGTGATGAAATCTAAAGTAAAATAAAGTAATAAACGTTGTAGTTTATGGGAGTTAACTATGAAAAAATGGTATCGCGCTTTAATCACGTTTTTTTGTTATTTTCAAACACGAACATCTCGCAACCAAAGTTCGAAACTAAGCCCTTACCGAGCAAACCGACCTGACCACTACGCCCACCAAACATATATCTACAACTATACAATCAATTTGTTTGTTTGAATGGGGTTTTACGCCGCTTTCAACAATCTCTCAGTTATATCGCGGCGGCTGGAGCACCTAACAATGGATTCCTGGTATTTCTCACACCAGTACCGCCATCACATCCTTTCCTAGCCTCCAGCTGCTATCCCACATAGGTCTACGATTATCGACCACTGGTGGGAGACAAATAGTCGGAAAGGATGAGTGCCACCGTCGGGGATCGAACCCAGGACCTCTAGATTGACAGTCCGACGCGCTACCAACTGCGCTATGACGGCGGCAATACAATCAAAGGTTATGTCAAGTGGCTGATTACAATTCTAACGTAAAATCTTCTAAAATAAATGACAGAAAATATAAATTTCCAATGAAATATTGTTTGGAAGAGAGATCTGTGACGTATTTCAACCATTCCCAATATAATTGTCTTAATAATCAAGCTTTCTAAACATTTACTTGAATTAAATTCAAATTTGAACTGATTAGAAATTGTCATTCGATATTAAATTTCTTTAGAAGACCCAATTAAATCTGATAAACAACCAGCGAGCCTATGATCCATATTGGCGAAAGCTTGGCAAATTACCAACAGGGTACCCTTGTAGGTCCTGTATTCGAACTTTAACCCATGTGCGACCAATATAGGACCCCTTTTAGCGAAAAAATACTAAAGACGGCCAAATGGAGAAAAGGAAGAGTTTTTAAAAGTCCAATCTCTGATGACGCTGTTATATCCTTATGGTCGGTACAATATGTGTCCGTGATACAAACACGATTTGAACCCATTTGTTACTAAAACAGGCAGAAATCATCGAAAGAAATATATGACAGAAATCTGACCTGTATAAACAGCAAAACTTAAAAAAGAGCACTTGAATTTTATTTACGTGGGCTTCCAGAGTATCTAGATATAGTTTACGCCTAATTTTGATTAATTAACAACTGAAGCATAATAAATTGATCGATTCATCTATTTCGATATTTAAAAAAAATCGGGTGTTCATAGGTTTTCTCGCCGCGTCTTTTATTTCTGTATTTATATACTCTTGTTTGATTGCCTAAATAATGTAATTATAATGATTTAAATCTGTATAATCAAATGTAAATGCCCTCCATCAATGTCCAAACTTGTTCAATAAAAGGCTATCTACAAAATTTGTGTATGTGTGTAACAACATGTTGCCAATAATAGATGCTAAAGTCTATCTTTGAACCATGTGACCCCTCCCTCCCCCATATGTATGGACCCATATAGGTACCAACACGGACGGATTCCATATGGGTCCCATATTCTTTGCCGGCCCGGTAATGTTGTCATTCTATTATTCTTTTTTTGTCACATTTCTGTATATTGATCATAGAAAGCATTAACAAATTAACGCCAGAATTTCGAAAAGTGATAGATTTTGCAAACAAAAGTTGCCAAACTCCTATGCATTTTGGTGCATAATATGAATGAGCCTAGAGACACAGTATTGTTTCTATTTGGATTCAACCAGAATTCATTGCGGTGTAGAATTAACATTTGACCTACAATTGTCTTCGCCATGAAATGGCTACCTAGAAAGATCTGAACCTCTAACGCAACCGCATAAAAAAGGTTATTCTCAAAGAGACTAGGTTAGGCAGATTTTGTTGAAAGAGAAGACTGAATTTTTTTTTTTCTGAGCGAATATTTATTTATCAAATTGTGTCATTGGAAATATCTGGAATGGTGAATATACAAATTAGGTCCTGCTTGATATCACCTGCCATACTACATAAAGTAACCAATTCCTGATGCAACTTTTTATGGTCCCTAGGGGACGTTTAACACAAGTTTAACTATTTCCTGTAATACAAAGTAATACGACTTTTCGGGAACAAACTATAATATGGAACTAAGTCTACTATATCAATTTACTGTTCGTGAAGTTTATGAAAAAGCAGTTTCAGATAATAAACATTTCTCCGCGTCAGGGAAAAGGTAAGATTTTGTCATCAAAGATAATCTTTTCTTTTTTTTTTTTCTTCTTTCTTTTCTGAATTTCTTGATTTGCTTTGTCCAATATTCTCGCGTTTGGAAACAAATTGCTAAACGATTTTGTCATTTCTTTATAACTTACACAGTCAACATTTTACTTCCTAGAGCCGTTTCAGCGTAACGAAGAATACATAGAGGATGATTGTTTGTTCCAATGTAAGTGTAAGATCGAGTTATCATTCATTGATATAGCAACAAAATCTATATTTCAGGAGAAGCGGGCCCGAGACTGAAATTATATATTTGTGCTGTTCAGGAAATCTATATTCTCACTCGTCGCTCCGCCACTCGTAAAATAGCTACCATTCTTCATTCAACGGAGGGCCGTCGTCATAGCGCAGACTCTCAATCTTCAATCAAGGGATGGCATGGGTTCGATCCCCGGCGGCGGCACATATCCCTTCTGACATTTTCTGAGAAATACCAGGAATCCACTGTTAGGTGCTTTAGCCTCCGCGATACGAAGGTACTGTTAAAGGCGGCGTTAAACATCATTCAATCAATATATCATTCAATGGAGGATCTATCGATTTTACACGGAAATCAAATGATTATTTTCTTTCTTTATGGCATTAGATACAAAATATATTTTTTTCTGAGAGAATCTTTACATGCTAATCTTATGATGTAACCAATTTCTTTGGGTCTGCTGAGATGGTGTTCGGTAACGCAAAGATAGAAGAAATTAGGGCTAGATTTTAGCGACTTATCCTTTTTATAATTACACAGGTTTGACTGAAATTTTCAAGCAGTTTTCACCGAGCACTCTCGATTAACCACCGGGAAGCAGTAAATAACTTGTTGTTTAACTTTCAGGGATGGTCTGAACAACAAGTCAGGGTTGAATTCCGAATATACAAGATTTAATTGAAGTTGCCCAAGAAAAGTTGTCCACAACTTATGTTGTTTGGTATGTAAGATACGTGGTAGGGTCCCTGATATCTGGGATATAATTCGACAAATATAACAGACTAGCGCTTATGTTCCTGCTCACAATTGGTCTTGCGGTCCTGACTACTCTCTTAGCCGTTTGCTTGCCCTTGCTATCGATGTTATTTTGCAGATTTTTCTTGGCGTTTTAATGGATGATGTGATACAGGTAACTGAATGAATAAACCAATACCTTTAACAAAGATAGAACATTTCTCAATATGATGAATAGTGCCAAGCTTAAATCAGAGGACTGAAAGTCCTGAGAGCGGTTTTTGCTGGTTTATCAGTAACCGCGCTCAATAATGCGAGCATGTTTCATCAATATGAGTGAGTAAATCATACACCTAAGTAGGAGGAGCAGCTTGAGGCTCGATAAGGATGTAGTGGTAGTACTGTTGTGTGAGCTTCCAGGAATCCATAATTAGGAGCTCCAGCCGCCCCGATATAACTGAAATACTATTAAAAGTTGCGTTAAACCCTATTCAATCAATCATGACCCCTTACTGTTTACCGAAATCGCTATTTTGAACTATTCGCAACGTTTTCGTAAGTGCGTGGAAATTTGTGGCTGTGTGGTAAAAGGTTAAATGATAAAAGGTAAAGAAATCAAAGCTAAAATTCATTCTTTTTTCGTTGAGCATATTATTATCACACTTGAAGTACTACATGTCCATTTCAAAGATTTAGTCGAATTCGAGATGTAAAAGGTGTTTTATTCGTTGGGGTTAATAGGCGCTTGAATCGCGTCTTTAACAGGGTTGTAACGTGTTACATATAATGTGTATACGGGGTGTAAATTTGCTCAGCCCTGCCAGGTCAAAACACCAGCAGACGGTTTACATGTATTCGCTAACTCCACTAACCACTGGCCTAGATTCTATCTTGAAACGCGAGGAAATTATTTCTCTCATTTTGAAAATTCATTAGACAATTTACCATGGATATATTAAGTCAAAGTTTTAAACCATTTACCTGGATATTCAAGATTAAAAGGAGGCTGTTGGCATTCAGCAAGTAAGTTGTTTTCTTCATCAGCGATGAAACAAGATGGAGGCGATCACATTGATTTTCACGTCAAGTTTATGAGCATGCGTGGAAATGAGCGGAAATGCGTGAGAACTTGTTTCCGGTTGATCGATATGAAATACCGGTTTTTCTTTAAAAAAAACTGCTAATTAAAACGATAGGTTTGTGTGTACTACAATCATGATAATTATGAACACAGTTTTGTAATTGATTTCCAACAATTCATTAAAATGTTGTTAAATACAATCTACAAAAGTAGAAATCTGGCTCGTGATCATATACAGTAAAACCCCTCTAATACGACCACTTGCGGTACTTCCAGAAAGTGGTCGTAATAGCGGGGTGGTCGTATTACCGAGGTTTGGTCGTTTGTTGTCAAGAAATGCATGTTTATTTTATTTTCGTTATTTGAATATATTAATACTATACATACAAAAATGAAACCATAAGAACATGTATTACAGCAGAATCTTATGTAATTTTCAAATTTACGATCTTCGGTAAGTTCTACTTTCTCTATTCTCCATTTGGATCTGAATAAGAACTCCGACCTCAGATTATTTATTCGTAAGTACAGGTTCAAATGTCAAACTGTCGATATCATATCTTCTATAATGCGAATACCAAGCATCAATTACGTTGAAATCAAAATTTGATTGCTACATTAACTGTTCGGAACGCCGTAAACAAACTAATCGTAACTTCTCGGATACGTTTTCACTTTCGAATTTATTTCTCGAGTCAAAACCTGTGATACATTCAAATAACATTTAGAAATAATTCAAACTATAATTTCTAAAAGTGATCGGCCACTTTAATCATAACACCTATTATAATAAGGGTTCGATATCACATAATCAAAAATCCGATAATGTATTTACAATGTATTCGTACCAAATTAGTGTCGCTCTTATTAAGTGTGAAATTCGGGTGATCGGTCTCAATGTGTGAAAACTGGTCGTTTTAGTGGGGTTCAAAATAGTGTATCAGCTATGGTTGGTACTGAATTTAGTGGTCGTAATTCGGAATAGAGGGGTGCCCGTTTTAGAGGGGTTCGCGACCATTGAAATAAAGAACAAAAAATTCCGTTCTGTAAAAATTCGGTCGTAATAGAGGGGTGCCCGTATTTCCGGGGTGGTCGTAAGGAGGGGTTTTACTGTATTATCAACACTTTCTCCCTCTTTAATTTTGAGGGCCAAACACTATAATCCGAACGGTATGGCAAGATAGATGCGGGCCTTACGGCAAAATAATTTGATTTTTTGTTTCGTCTATCAAAAACTGGCGTTCTGATTGGTCGCAAAAAATTATTCATAACTCCATGAACAAAATTTTCAGCACGCAGTGATTTTGTATGCTTCCGCACAAAATAGTCCCATACAAAAATGTATCAAATTTTGTAAAGCTTTAGGGTTTTTTTTCTCAATGCCATTAAATTATAAGAGATGAAGAGAATATTTTTTGTTTTCATGGAGGTATGAACCGAAAAACCTAATCACACTGTATGAATACGTGATTAGGTTTATCGGTTCATACCTCCATGAAAACAAAAAATATTCTCTTCATCTCTTAATAATCCAACGGTATGGCAAGATAGATGCGGACCTTATGGCCAAATGCTTTATGTGTATTATGCCATTGGCGGAATTTCGTCACCGTTTGCGACAATTCCGTTTATATCCACTTTATCGGCATTTGTGTCCATTTTAACAACGACTTTAACTTTGGCGGAAAACAAGACGATAGAATTTACCCTGCATTCCTAATTACAAGTGGCATATTTGTGATGTGTGCGATACCATATTTGTTCATGCAGTTGTTCGGAAAGTTCAATGAATTATCGAATCAATTAGTCACAGACAATAACACTGGTGACCATGCCGATCTAGAAAAAGATCAGCTATACAATTTGATGGCAACTCAAGTCGGACAACCTGTGTTCAATATCGCTTTTGTTTAAAATGATATTTGTTAAATCTTAGCACAATATTCTTGATAACTTTGATCAGGACAGCTGTGCCGACATTGGTATAAAACTTTTAGAATTTAAATGAAAATGATTCTATAATATTTGAGGAAAGTATCTTGTGACTGGAACGCATTTTGAAAATTGCCTATTGATGATAAGGTATGTTTAAAAAATTCTGAACCAACAACACCCGTTCCGAACCTAAATGTATAATAGAATTAAGGCCTGCCAAGTCACGATAAAAATGATACGAATTACATCTTCTGGGCAAAATACGATATAGGTCTATTCATACAGAGTTCATTCAAGCTCCTCGGATTATCAAACTTAGATTCATAGGTTAAGCGTTTTCAGTCTAGTTCCCGATCTAAACTCTTTTTTATGCTAGCTTTTGAAATTTAAAGGTTCCGGCGTGTCCATTTTTACGGGTAAAAATCTTCTTCGAGTTATATAACTAAGAGAATATTTCAATTTATGTTGTGTGTTGTTAGCGTTACATTATTTAATTATCAACACTTTTTTTTATTCCTATTTACTTGTCTGTACGAAATACCTTTCTAGATTAACAACCTAACTATACATAACTTTCAAAACTACTCAATTTTACTGAAATTTAAATTTATTTCGAATGGTATATTTTTCAGGTCAACACTCTAGAAAATATAACGGAACCGAACCGCTTGCCGCGCCCCCTGATCACCAACAGGAAGTTCGACTTCGATTTCATACCGCCATAATTTAATTTTAGTTTCGTCTATCAAAACACGAGCGTTCTGTTTGGTCGTAAAAAATTATTCATAACTCCAACAAAATTTTGAGCACGCAGCAATTTTGTATGCTTCCGCACAAAATAGTCCCATACAAATTTGTAAAGCTTTTCTTTTTTTTTTTTTTTCGCTCGATGCTATTAAATTATAAGAAATAAAGAGAATATTTTTTGTTTTCATGGAGGTATGAACCGAAAGACCTAATCACTGTGATTATCATTATTATTATTATTATTATTTTTTGTGCATACCTCCATGAAAACAATAAATATTCTCTTCATCTCTTAATTATTTTCCAAAAACATGTATCAAAAATAGAATGGTTGGTTGACGAACTATATCTTTATTGAATTGTAGTTTCAAAATTTAAGTCGCCAAACCAACTCAACTGTTTCACATAAATGTCGAATAAGGTCGTAGTTCAAAGTTCGCATGCGGTCTAAATAAATGATTTGATTGGTCTAAAGATTCTTTGATTGACAAACGCGGTCCATTAAATTCTTCAAAGCAAAACAATTGTAAAATGTGTAACGCTTTATTTCAAAATGGATACTATCCCATTTTGACGGCTAAATTGTAGACTGGAACAAATTGAAAGAAGTTGCAGACGACAATTTCATGTCTATGAAATTTTGGATTTTTCCAACTTTCTGGGTAGAAAACATTGTGGAAAATGAAGAAATTGCTATTTAACGAGCAATTTCTTCATTTTGCACAATGTTTTCCCAATACATTTTCTGTAGGGCGTCCAGAAGCGTCATTGTGTGAGAATGGGTTAAATATTTTCATCTTAAAAATGTGTTGCAATGTTTTGTGTCCTATCGGCGAAGTATTCTGTCCGTCACTCGGTCCTTAATGTTTATTAAACCCATTCAAGAGTGTAAATTTTAAGACTGATCCAAATTGAAAGGAGTCGCAGGCAACAATTTAAAAGTGTTGAAATTTTATATGTTTCCGCATTTTCAGGTTGAAAACGTTGTGAAGAATGATTAAATTGCTTGGTTCGTTTTCCACAATGTTTTCCATTTTTTTGCTTGAGGAGTGCCAGATAGCGTCATTATATCTTGTATATTTATACTAGTTTTATAATGTTCACACAGTGCCCTCTTTTGAGTAGTTGACTGTACTGAGATTGAAATATGTTATCGGTTTGTTGATATTGGTTTGTTTGTGTTTTCGTATGATAATTCTTCTAGATAGAAAAATAAATAAATAAAAGACTCTGTTATTCTCTGAATTGAAAGACTATATATTTAGACTAATGGTTTAAAGAAACATCTTTTCCTCTGAAAAGAAAGGATTCTTAACCCACTCCCGCACAATCCCGCTTTTTTACACACATCAAGAAATCAACATGGAAAACATTGTAGAAAATGAAGAAATTGCTTGTCATAAGCAATTTCTTCATTATCAACAATGATTTCTACCACAACATGTCAAGATTTTCAAAATTTCATAAACTGAAAAATGCCATTTTCAACTTAATTGAATTTGGACCAGTCTAAAATTTTGTTGTATGGGAATGGGTTATTATACATATTCCTAAGTTTTAGGTCTACCAAATTCTTTGAAATAATGTTGTTTCACCAGAAGGAAAGAAGGAAGAAGAAAAAATAAGCCTTTGTATTGGGCTGAGCTTTCTTCTCTATGTAACAAAATCTTCAAAAAACACACTGTCTTTAACCTTTCTTTAGCATTCTTTGTCCATCTGAAAGATTTTTCCTTTGATGACTTATTTGTTTTATATAGCTAGGAAGCGCAGTGTTGCTTGCTTAAGTGATCAAATTCGAAATTTTCAATGGGTCATTAAGTGTAAACTACGACCGGAGGCTTTACATCTCGAAGACTGGATCATTGCGCATTGAAATAGTCCATCAGTGAAAAAATATTGACCCTAAATAGCTCCTCGGCTTGACACGAATTGATAATATGCAGATAATGCATTATCAAATCCCGGCAAACATTTTCGGTTAATTCCCCTTACATTTAATCAGGAGGAATTTAATATTAATGATCAATGTGTTTTACTTTTTACAAGCTGTTGGAAATCAAAGTGCTGTAAGCACTGTAGTCGAATCACGACGCATTTTCAATATATTACAGGAATATAATCATGTTGCAGTATAATGGTTGAAGTGCCATTGTTATAGCATAAATCTGGATTTTTGTACTTTACTTTAGATCTTTTTTAAGAAAAATAAATAAAATAAAAAAAGACAGATCAGGTGCTCTCTAATGACTACTAAATACAAATCAATGTTTGTCATTGAAGTCTAAAATCTTATTTTCCCTCGAAAATTTTTCGTCGGGAGAGAAAACGTTGGTCGTGGTTCGTCTACTCAGCCAACCATCAGTACTGCCGTTCTAAAGTTTTTGTTAAAGGAATGCTCCATTAAAAGTATAATAGCCATAAACATGAAACTCCAATCTCTTTTTGGATGAAAACAATAGAAAAACAATCAAAGGCACCAATCAAAGTTTTGGGAGTTTCATAAGATTTAGAATTTTTTCACTCTGTTGACAGGCATGCTACGTTCACCGCATGATAAACATCTGGTATTGCTTACTAGGCTACAATACTCTCAGTACTTTGATTTTTACTTACGACACCATTATTCTATGGTCGGAAACTAGATCTAATGTAAATTGTGGAATTGAACAAATTCACAAAATCTCTCCTCGTATTAATCAAAGCAGTAATATGGTTAAGTTAAACTATCTTTGTCGAAACAAAACCGTTAAAAGAGCAGTAAAAGAATTAGGATTGATCCGTTACGTAAAAAGACCATTCCAAAATGCCGGGCGACAAGTAACATCCCCGACCAGATTGCATGAATTGCGCTAGCTCATTAAAGGTTGTTGTTTTCAGTTTTGACGGAGAAAAGTAATTCTGTCTTGCTACGTTTGTTTGTATGCATAGATGTACTTGTGCGTAACATTCTCAACGATTTCAGATTTGCGCCTAGTTGTGTGGATTCAGATCAGCTATGAATCCGCACAGATCTCGTCTTAACTCTTGTCATGCTGATCCCGGAATATTCCTGCTTTGACAATGGCTTTGGCAGTCTGATCTTAGCCTGCACTGCCTGCTTATTGTTGTTGATGTGAGAGAAATATTTGACAACAAGATTGATATTATTTTTTTCAAAGTTTTCAAATGTAGTCGAAAAAGGAAAAATATTCAGCAGGAAAAGGGTTACATATAAACACTAAAAATAGCTATTGACTCAAATCGTCCTTGAACAGAGAACCAACGAATATTCTTTTAAATATTTACTATGTGGGTCTTCAGCCTACACTGTATTTGTTGGAAATGTCACATCTCATTATTTATATCTCATATAGTCCACAAGCCAGTAACCATTTAGGCTCTTTTGTGTAACAGATTGAAATCGTTACTATGGTGGCATAGGGGTGACATGTGCGTTTTTTTCTTCTTTTCATTTAGACAAAAACAAAAAACAAAAACTCCCAAAACATTTCCGTTTCATACATTTTTTTAGTTAAGAAAAAAATTGATTTAAAGAATGGTTATTGTGTTATTTTTCATTTATAAAAAACTTCCAAAACATTTACGTTTTTGTTATTATTATGATAAAATATATATAAAAAGAAAAAAGAAAACGAATTGCTTTCTCGTTGGATACACAGCTAATCAAAGTCGATCTCTATTTATTTGAGATATTTATAACTTGCCGCGATAGAGAAGTGACCTGGTTTGATGATTAACTCGTTGGAACGACTTACTATCTCGTGCGCACGACATAGAGACCGATTTTGATCGGCTTTGTACCTCGTTACCACTAGATAGCAATTCGTTTTCTTTCTTATTGAAAAAAAAAAGAGAAAAGAAAACAGTGTCATAGATCTAACCGTTCTTTAAATCGATGTCTTTTCTACCAAATAAAAGAGAGAGATAGAGAGATATAAACTATAAAACGATTTTTTTTTTTACATGACAAGTCTAAAAAAATACATGACACCTCTACGCCACCTTACGTTACGGTTGATTAATCGGGTTTTCTTTCACCTTAGGTTGCAGATAACACAAATGTAGACATTGCTCTTATCTAACACGTATCGACATTAAGTAGTTCAGTTAGTATATTACTCTCAGTGCCTGTTTTGTGTATACACATGTATGAGCTGTGAGGTTATTGTGTTCGAACGCGATAAATTATGCAAGCTATTTTGAACTGTGAGTTTTAAAAATATTAATTGTTATTGAGTTGGAACGCGATAATTTATACAAACTATAGACCTTTTTACTAAATATACCCGATCGTTTTGATAATCGTAAAAAAGGAATATATGTCTGTGTCAACTATATTAAAAGAAAGGTCCGTCACGAATACAGAGAAAGGAAATGTTTCAGGGATGTAGAAAGGTTAGAGACAATGTCAATCTGCAGAGGAAACTGGTGCTTACGTTTGCAGTGTTATTTTCATATATTCTGCAGGTAGGCCTTTGTATATTTTCGTTGATAATAATACAATTGGTTAGCTAAACACCGTCGTTAGTACCTGTCGTGAATATTGGAACTCACGACAGTTTTAGACTAAGCCGTCACTTTGTTGTTGATAATTCATTTGAGACTTGTTACTTCGAACTGAAAGTCATGTGCATACATTGTATACCAAAAAGTATGTTTATATATAGATGTACAAGTAATAGTGAGTGATCAATGATCGATTTGTCTATACATGTATAGACAAAATTGAACTTTGATCACTTACAATAACTTGTACATCTATACATGGATTTGATCAATTTAAAAAAGTAAACACAGGTTTTTGTTACTGCCATTGTCTGTGGCTGAAATGTAGACTACATAACTCCGGACTAATACGATAGATCCAGTTCGTTTCGACGACTTATTCAAGATGTAGTTCGACTCCTATTGGTCCAAGGTTCGATTCTCCTTCCGACATTTGTCTCCCAACAATGGGTAGATAATCGTAAACCTAAGTGGGGCGAGCACCTGGAGGCTCGGAAAGGATATAGTGGTAGTACTGGTGTGAGAAATACTACGAATCCATGGGTGGGTACTCCAGCCGCCGCTATATGACTGAAATACTGCTAACATTGGCGTTAAACCCAATTCAATCAATTAATTGAGCTGCTGTTCCGACGGTTAGGTCACCAACCAACCATTTTACTATTTTACATGATACTGGCCACTTATTTGCAATATAACGTCGTTAAATGTCCAAGTGGAATCTCCTATCAAAATATGTAGGAGTCAGTAGACGGGGCCAGCGGAGCCAGTGGGCGGGACTAGCGGAGCCAGGGGACGGGGCCATCGGAGCCATTTGATGGGGCCAGCGGAGTCAGTAGACGGGGCCAGCGGAGCAAGTGGGCGGGACCAGCGGAGCCAGGGGACGGGGCAATCGGAGCCATTGGACGGGGCCAGCGGAGCCAGTAGACGGGGCCAGCGGAGCCAGTGGGCGGGACCATCGGAGCCAGGGGACGGGGCCTTCGGAGCCATTGGACGGGACCAGCGGAGCCAGTAGACGGGGCAAGAGGAGCTAGTGGGCGGGACCAGCGGAGCCAGGGGTCGGGGCCACCGGAGCCATTTGACGGGGCCAGTGGAGCCAGTGGGCGGGACCAGCGGAGCCAGTAGACGGGGCCACCGGTGCCAGTAGACGGGGCAGCGGAGCCAATAGACGGGGCCAGCGGAGCCAGTGGGCGGGGCCAGCGATTTGCCAATTAAGCAGCCACGCATGCTGAATCTAGAATATTGTAGATTCTAAGCGTTCTCAGGAAACTATGAGACATAATATAGCTATATACAGAGCTCATAGTGAAACCGAGTCTCAGAACGGCGAAAGTCGCAGAGTTTGGAGCTTTTGTTAAATAAGTTATTAAATTATTGTACTCGTATCAATAATGACTGCCATAAGTTTTGCTCAAAGTTAAATCGTTTACAAATAAGATTTATTGAAAGCACGCACAAGTTAAAACAAAACGCTGTATATGTATTGATGTAATGGTATTTTCAACTTTAAGAAGTACTTAAAAATATGCGAAAAACACTTAATTGGTAATAAAAACATACTTTAACAACATTAAGACCAGGTGGATAGCAATCAAGATGTTGAGAGTAGAGATTGGAAAAATTTTCCGGCCATTCCTTGATTTATTGCATATATAAAAAAACACATAAAGACTGTTAAAATGTTCCCATAACTACGTGCGAGAATTCTGCAGAAAGTTATATCTTTACGTAAACTGTTTTAATATTCATTATTTTCTGAGACTTCTGATAAAGATATATTCCTGAAATAATGTGGTCTCTTGTTCAGCCTATTTAGCATATTACTTGGTATTTTAAGGTAATAAAAAACTGAGTAAAGTTAGAATATCAAAGTTGATTTTAAAGCATGATATACTTAACATTAACCCTTTTCCTAATATGACACATTTTACGCTAAAAAAAAGTTGGGAAGATATTGTGGAAAATTAAGAAATCGCTTGTAACAAGCATTTATTTTTTCATTTTCCACAATGTTTTCTATCCAGAAAGTTGAAATAATATAAAATCCCATAAACCTTAAATTGTTGTCTGCAAATTCTTTAAATTTGGACCAGTCTAAAATTTTGGCATCTGGAAATGGGTTAAGTTAGTATATGTTACAGAGCCTGTTACAGAGTCACTACTGTACTTTCTATACATGATATATTTAGGAAAAGGTGGAATACAATAGTGTAATTGTGAAAACGTTCCACCATTAATCTTTCAAATCTTTATTGATCACAAATTTACATACAATTTGTTTTATAAAAAACATAGGGCGTAAAAACAGGGATTGAACAGGAAAGGGTTTGTATTTGTTTTACGGATCGACCAGAAGGTCCCGTAACGCCTGACAAGTCAACATAGTTTGTAAGTCTAATTTATGAGTCATTTGGCCTTTGATTGATATTTTCCGTTTATTTATCGTCGCTACCGTAGCACATGCCCATATGAGCGACGCCCCAGAAGACGGTTAGTTGTTACGGAGGATAGTGCAAGGATACAGGACGAAACTGCTGGGAGCTCCGCCTGGTTCTTTAACGTGCTCGATGGATAGCATCGTCACACGGGGCCTCGGTTTAACGTCTCATCCGAAAGACAATTAGTTTGTTAGTTGATATGGTCAGCCCAGGGCTCGAACCCATGATCTTGAAGTTTGAAGTCAAGTGCTCTACCAACTGAGCTAATCGGGCTGACTCATTTGGCCTTTAAATTTAAAACCAAATTAAGTATCACGCAAGAAAATATAGGGTAGCCTTATGGCTAGACCCTTTATATAATGCAAAAAGACAAGAACGTTAACCAAGATATTACATTGAAATTAAGAACGAAATTTCAATTTTGTTGTGACTTCCGTATGCAACTATATATTTCTAACTTACAGGGATGGTCGGAACAACAACTTGGCGTGGCACTTTCAAGTCTACAAACACTAATTTCAGTCGACAAGGAACAAATATCCCTTATTCTGGTTGGCTGGTGTGTAGGCTACGTCATCGGGTCGATTACATCCGGGGTACTTTTTGACAAATACAACAGACTGGTTCTGATGTTTCTACTCATAATTGGTCTCGCAATAGCCACTGCTGTACTACCATTCTGTCCATCTTTGTTGTTGATGATAGCGTGTAATTTCGTAATTGGTATTTTTAACGGCGGGAGTGATACAGGTATGCCTTCATGGATCTAACTATTATTTGTCTAGCTTCCACAAGGTAGAATCGATATGATTCTTGCTTTTCTGAAATCTGTTTACTCACTGTAGGTTTTCTAGGCGTTCGTATTTCGGAGTTCAATTTAGTAAAGTACTATTTAATATCAGCCTTAAAAAACCGAACAAAGAAAAGAAATGCTCACACTTGTTATAGAGCATGCCACGTAATTTCAACTCGCATCATTTTACTCAAAGTTCACATTTTTTGTCAGAGATCGCAGGCCCCTCCCACTTACTCCATTGATCACGCCCACTGACTTCGACAAAAAGTTCCACTTTGATATTAAAAGACGCAATTTTGTAAAGTTGGTGGGCAGGAATTAACATGTTACAAAAAAAAAAAAATAATAATAATAATAAATAAATTAATCGTTGGTAGGCGACCTAAACATCGTGACTTGAATAAGTTGTGGTGATTTACTCGTCAAACAAACAAAAAAGATTCGTTGAAGTTCAAATTTCACTTTCGGTCTAAATCACTTTATGTATGATTGGTGATTCTTTGATTTACAGCAGCTATCCGTCATCTATCAAGATTGCATAGGATAACAATAAATACTACGTTCCGTACGGTTATACAAAGAATTGTGAAGGCAATACAAAGAGAGAAATGCTTTGGTGAGGGAATCGGTTGTCAGAAAAGGAATACATGGGGAAAATGTACGGGAGATATTTAAACAGATACATAAATATATACACATGTATAGTGGTTTGGAGAAAGGTGTAGGATTTTAACATCGTTGGTTGATTCAAACCTTTCAACCATAACTCATATAAGTTGTACTTACGATGTTTTGGCCGCATATTACATGCATTACGGAATGCATTGTAATTCTTTTCTAGTTCTCTTTTTTATTGTTTTTGTTGCAAGGAATCCGGTTCAACATATTTAGCGCAGGATGATGAAAATACAGTAGGAAGAACGAAGTTTAACTTCTCATAGTTTCAACTTTCTTCGTTAAGAATAACATTCATTTTAACGTAGAAATTTCGTGGATAGGAGAACAGAATCTCGCAGAAACAGCTTACATAAGCTGTAGCTACGATGACCCGGTTTCCTCGCGACTTGACTGTACAAACAGCAGCTTTTCTGACATTATATGTGTTTAATGATATTCCATTGAGTGTTTGATTATGGCATATTATAATTCACAGTGAAAATTTAAAAAAGAAATAATAAATAAGTATTGTACTCATAACAATGTATAATTGTTTTCTTTGACTCTTAATTAGTCATCACGAATGACATACTTTAGATGACGAGACCATGACGTCATATAAGCGCTTTCCGACATTTCTTGGTTCTTTGATTCCATAAATGGGAATCAAACTACAAAACAAATATTTATATGTGAAAAAGTATCCGTTATGTATTTTCTTCGAGGAATGATCTCAGGCTTTTTTAGAACATAGAGGTATTACGTCTCCATGACTCTCGAAGGGACAAAATTTCTCACCAAAAGAAATCCTGAAATCATTGTTAAAATTGTTTCACACGCCTTTACCTTTACCAGTTGTTTTGGGGCCGCCGTCATAGCGCAGTTGGTAGCGCGTCGGACTTTCATTCAAAGGGTCCCGGGTTCGATCCCCGACGGCGGCAAATCTCTTTCCGACATTTGTCTACCACCAATGGGCAGATAATCGTAAGCCTATGTGGGATAGCAGCTGGAGGCTAGGAAAGGGTGTAGTGGTAATACTGGTGCGAGAAATACCAGGAATCCATTGTTAGGTGCTCCAGCCGCCGCGATATAACTGAAAGATTGTTGAAAGCGGCGTTAAACCCCATTCAAACAAACAAAACAAAACCAGTTGTTTTAGAATAGATCATAAATCCTCTATGAAAAGCGTTGCCAAACCGAAAAGGAAGTTAATTTCAA
This sequence comes from Fragum fragum, assembly GCA_946902895.1. NCBI lineage: Eukaryota > Metazoa > Mollusca > Bivalvia > Cardiida > Cardiidae > Fragum > Fragum fragum. Next base: position 1,701,265 of record OX336368.1, on the reverse strand, counting down.
AATTATTTGCCCTTGCCAACATAAAATTACCTTGAAATTTATTTCCGTTCTCTGTTCGACAACGCATTTCATGGCGGATTTTCAGACTTTTCTGAAACCAATACAACAAAGATTTCAGGATTCATTTGGATGAGAAATTTTGTCACTACGAGAGCCATAGGGATTTTAGGTCACTAAGGATCACTACTTAAGGATCGTTGATAACTTTTACTATTCTAGACTCGGTTTTGATCAGCTTGTGTCAAAGCAAAGCTCCTGACACATCCTATATATTACTAGCTGTACAATGTCTTTCACATTCTTATTCCCCTTTTTCAGGATCGAACACTATTATTCCTAAAGTGTGGCAAGATGATTGTGGCCCGTTTGAACAGTTACTGTACGTGTGTTATGCTGTTGGTGGTATTATTTCACCGTTTGTTACCATCCCATTTATATCTGAACATTCCGAAAGACTCGAGTTTCTACCGAACACCACCACGAACAAAACTGACATTTTTACTTCAAGAGCTGAGAGACATATATATCCAGCATTTCTTATAACAAGTGGATTGTTGATTATGTGTGCAATACCATATATGGTAATGCGATTGAATGTCCGGTTTAATAATCTTGCGGGAGGGTCTGTCATAGACGATGAAGATGAAGACGAAGATCAAATAAAACACGTAAACTATAAAATTTTAATAGGTTTTATGGGGGCGATATATGCTCTGTCCGTGGCTGCAGAGGACAACTTATCAACCTATTTAGTCTCATTCACCCTGGAGTTTCTTCACTGGAGTTAGTTAGACGCAGCCACGATAACGTCTTCGTATTGGGTAGCTAGCTGCTGCATGGGTTTACTGGGTATTTTTATTGTTAAGGTTTTAGACTACTCTACTGTGCTTTGGATAGCAGTTGTTTTTGTGAATTGTTCACTAGGAACTGTTATTTTGGGATATTATATATCTATCTCGTGGTTAGTGTGGTTAGGTTTTATATCATGCGCTGCCTGGATGATTCTTATTATACCAACAGTGTTTTCCTGGTCCCAGAAATATGCGTGTGAAATAACTGGTAAAGTGAGTTCGGTATTTACGGTGTCTGCCGGTATTTCATCTGCAACTACCTCATATCTAATTGGTTTAATGTTCGATAAATTTTCCAAAATGTCCTTCGTTTATATTCTCCAGATCACCACAGGTCTTTGTTTATTTTCTTATATTGTTGCGTATTTTTTACGATTTAAGCGTCGAAAACCTTGTTCTTCTAGTAGTTTAGATATTGAGACAAATAAACACTCTAATTTTGCGGAGGAAAATAAAGAAATTGTGTGTATTGCTATCATTGTGAATAATCATTTCAATATATAAAATTACCCTTATTAAACCAAATTAGAAATGCTTCACTTAAGTCCTGTCACCCGAAGAGTGGTATTCTCGTTTTGTTTCGTTTTTTTAGCTCACCTGAGCACAAAGTGCTCAAGTGAGCTATTGTGATCCCCTTTTGTCCGGCGTCCGTCCGTCGTCCGTCGTCCGTCGTGCGTCGTGCGTCGTCCGTCAACAATTTCTTTAAACGCCATCTCCGCCCAAACCTCTAAGCCAATTTGAACCAAATTTGACAGAAATGTTTCTCAGGTGGTCCCCTTCAAAAATAGCTAAAAGAATTGAAATCCGTTAAAAACTCAGGTTGCCATGGCAACAAAAGTGAAATTTTAAAATAACCTTTAAGAATCTTCTCCACTTGACCCAGAAGGCGTAGAGCCTTGATATTTTGCATGAAGCTTCAGTATATTGACCTCTTTCGAAGTAGCTAAAATCATGATTCTCGGGTCCCAAGGGGCGGAGCCCCGGGGGGGGGGTATAAAGAAATAAAGAACGATTTTTAAATGACATTTCCTCCCAAACCACCGGGCCAATTTGAACCAAATTTTGCAGAAATGTTTCTTATGTGGTCCCCCTTAAAATTAGCTTAAAGAATTGAAATTCGTTTAAAACTCTGGTTGCCATGGCAACAAAAGTGAAATTTCAAAATAATCTTTAAGAATCTTCTCCTCCTGACCCAGAAGGCGTAGATCCTTGATATTTTGCATGAAGCATCAGTATATTGATCTCTTACAAAATATCTAAAATCATGATCCTCGGGTCTCCAGGGGCGGACCCGGGGGGTATAGGCAGGAAGCATCAGTTCACAGACTTCTTTCTTATTTCTGAAATTATAACCCATGGAAAAAGATTTTTCCATCTTTCAAATCAGCACTAAAGCCTTGGAATTTGTAATTTAGACTTCTGGATCCGAAGGTTCATAGTCTTTATATGTAATTGTGGCCCACTTCTTTCATAATCCTAACCTAAACATGAAATTAGACTGTTGAAAGAAAAGGAGCCTTTATCTCAGGTGAGCGCCCCAGGGCCAACGGCCCTCTTGTTTGTTTATTTGTTTGTTTTGTTCAAATTTCACATTTTTCAGATAAATTTGTCTCCTTAGTATTCAGTTTTGAAATAGCAATATCGATCGACCTCTGCTAGAATCAATCGCTTTTTCAAATATTTGTTTTTCGGCTATTACCAAAGGTTCCTTTTGGCATGGCAAACCACAAATTATGCTTTAAACATTCTGTGCAATTACATTTTTGAGGCGCTGAAGCTGAAAGGTTCGGAAGCGGCTCATTGCTATCGTACGATTTCTCTATAACAAAAGTCCTGAACCAATTTCCACCCCTGACTGCCTATTTTATAACTCTGCCATTGTATCTTGATTGGATAAATGAGAACAATTTAGATACAGTTAGAAGATTGATTTTTGTATATCTAAAGGTTTTGAAGCAAAACAATCGTAAACTTTGTCATTTTTTGTTTTAACCGCGAACTACTTATAGCGCGGAAAAAGCCACAGTACGTACTAAAATAGAGGTCGACAGTTCTTATGAAATGACCATACTTTCCTAGGTATATTGCATTACGTCATATTCGTTTTGCATTTTCAAACAAAATAGATATTAAAATTCATTTTAAATCAAAATTGTAAACCATTTCTGTTCATCATTTCGCGGAGGTAAAATAAATCATCCGCGTAGCTAGTGACTGTCTTAAACTGTCTTAATGATCCAAAAGTGATAATGCTTGTCAAAACGGCTCAAAAGGATTTTTTTTAAAAAGCACATCTTGAAAAATTATCCAAATATAAACTTTTATGAAGAATTTCTGATTTTCGACCAAATGTAAATACAAGTTTGGACCGTTTTGACTTTCGGTCGTTTTGACTGTAAACCAGGACACCCTGAGATGCCTGACATATGTAATAATATTGTCATATATTTAGTTATATGTCTGTAAATCTTAATAAAATTGCATGAATTCTTCAACCCCATTTAAAATTAACGTGTTTCGTGTTAAAAAAAACATAGAAAACTTAAAATCCATGTCCATTCTGGCAATTTTATTTTATTTTAATTTTCATTCGAATTGAGAATATATATTAGATAATCTAACCGTATTTCCTGTTTACAAATGAGTAGGACATTCACTGATCATAAATGAAAAACGTCCCGGGTTGAGGTTATCAATCTTAAGAATTCTTTTACCCCAGGGCTCCTAGATTTACCATGGCCGTTGTAAGCAAACCGAGGGAGTCCCGGGGTAACGAATGCGTTTCTTATGTGAGAAATTTAGATAGCCGGTTTGACTTAATTTTTCCGTAAGTAAAATAGAAAGAATCTCAAGGTACTGAATGCGTTGTCTCCGGGTGAAAAAGAAACCGAAATTTACCGACGAAAGTTGTAAGCAGAAGTAAAGCTTCAACGGAATTACTTTGGGGCTGATTGATATTGACTTTACAGAATAGGGACAATGAATCGAATTTTGAATAGTTTAATTTCAAAGTATCGGGGAACGAAATGATCGCTTGGAATACATGAATACAAAATCATCTAGGTAATAGTTTATTTTGCGGAGCTTAATATGGCATCGTCATTGCTTAGAGCGTACATTTTAATTGAATGAAAAGTATATGTATATCGAGAAAACAAACCAAACATAGTCTTAATTGTCAAAGTACCGGGTGATAATTGAAAATTGTAAGTAAGTTCACAAGCTTGGGAAAATCATCTTGAATGAAACAATCCAGGTCACATTAAGTAAATGTTTGATACAAACAATCAAGTGTCGCTGTCATGCTTTCAATTTGAACAAAAGCACCTAGAGCTAATATTGCCGTCGCAATAAAGCCGAGAAAGTCCAGAGGTAACGCACACATAAAATGCAGTGAAAAAAATAGATAGCTATGGCAACATTAAGTAAACCTTCGTCTTTTCTTGTCACTGATTCTCTTATCCTAATAAGATTGGTTAAAGAGTTAAGCATTCGTATAAGGTTGGAATAGTTATTTCCACTATTTTTCTTTTTCCCTCAACGTTCTTTGGGGGAAATTGTTACAGTGTTTTCTGCTTTTATAATAGCTTCTTACGCATGGCAAAGACGTCCTCAGACTTCGCATATACCAGTTTATTTACCCATTTTATGAATTCCTTTTTTGTACAAGTATGACTTATTACACTGGGACTTTAATTCATATTCGATTATCAGTCCCTTGGGTTGATATATGACGATGTGTAGAGATAAAAAATTCCATAAACTTCCATTCATAATCGACTAGTGAAGAGCGCAACAATATCTTGTCAAACTGTAGGTATGACGTTTTGACAGAAATCCAAAGATGTAATAGTCTTTTTATGGATCTAAATGCATCTTCTAAATCTTAGTAATTGAATTAAGAGATATTACGGTCCTTGAGTTTTTCAATAAATATTTATAAATGTTTATATATGAAAATACTACGGGAATTCAAGAATATATTTTCAAGATTATATTTTCTTGCTTATGGGGAGTCCGAGCGTACGTGAAATCGTCAAAGAAAGTCAATATGCACGTTATACTAAAACTAGCGTCATTGATTATCTTTGAATATATTAAAGTGAAATTACCCGGGATGCCCATGGATCTTCTGAAATAATAATTGTAATATATGCAAACTGAATTTGTTTCTGTTTACTCGATATGCAAATAAAATAATTTTGACGTTTGGATATCTCTTTTAAATATATCACGGGACAGTCAAACATTATTTAAAAGTACGCATCCACCCGGGATATGATTATATACACCCTCAAGATCTCTGGTTTTTAAACTTCAAATCACTTAAATTGTCCCGCTGGTGCAATCACAAATTGTTCCAATGAATTATGAGTCCCGGATGAGATATGAAACCACACGATGTACACAATGTGGCTAGACAACGTATTGAATACAGATCCAGTGTAAAAAACATGTTAACATTGAATAGGTTTTTCATATTTCAAACAGTGTGGTTGTGGAATGTTTTCTTCTTTTAGAATGACTTTTCTTAAAACTCCTGAACAAAAACTAGTTCCGGGATATGAAGTGTGCTTAACTGTCAAACTGGTCAGGCGGACGGACACCGGTAAAATAATTTGCCCCGATGTATTTAAAATGTGGTACTTTCTTTCATCTAACGTCACACGGGGTCTCGATTTAACGTCTCACCAAAAAGACAATCAGTTTGCTGGTTTGGTCAACCATGGGCTCGAGCCCTTGATGGTGTGGTAAGAAGTCAAGTACTCTTCCAAATGAGTTTATCGGCTGTCCAACATTGAAATGATTTTGTTTGTCATTTTATCTCATATGAGCACAGCGTGCTCAATGTGAGGTTTTGTGATCACCTTTTATACGTCGTGCGTCGACCGTCGGAAGTCGTCAACAAATCTTTAAACATCTTCTACTCAGTAACCACTAGGCGGATTTCAACCAAACTTGGCAGAAATGTTGCTTGGGTGACCTTTCTCAAAAGTCGTTCGCCGAATTATGATTGACCCCCAAATATGGGCGTGGCAGGGCGTGGCAATTTTTGACTTTGAAATCTTTAAACATCTTCTCCTCAGTAACCATAGGGTCGATTTCAACCAAACCTTATGAATGTTCCTTGGGAGACCCTTTTAAAAAGTTGTTCGCGTAATTTTGATTGACGCCAGAATATGGGCGTGGAAGGGCTGGGCAGTTTTTCACTTTCTTTAGACATCTTCTCCGCAGTAACCATTTGGCAGATTACAGCCAAACTTGGCATGCATTTTCCTTGGGTGACCCTTTTCAAAAATTGTTCCCGAGATATTGATTGACGTCAAGATTTGGCCGTGGCAAGGCGGGGCAGGTTTTTAACTTGAAATCTTTAAACATATTCTCCCCAGGAACCATTTGGCCGATTTCAACGAAACTTGTCATGAATAATCCTTAGGTGACTTTTTTCAAAAGTTGTACGCGGAATTTTTCTTGACCCCAAAATATGAACATTGCAGAGCGGGACACTTTCTGACTTTGAAATCTTTAAACATCTTCTCCTCATTAACCATTAGGCTGATTTCAACGAAACTTGGCATGAAGGATCGTTGGGAGACTCTATTCAAAAGTTGTTCGACTTTCAAATCTTGAAACATCTGCACTTCAGTAAACATTGAGCCGATTTCAACCAAACTGGCATGAATCTTTCTTGGGTGACACCTCTTAAAACTTGTTTTTAAATTTTGATTGGCCCCGAAATATGGGTATGGCAGTGCGGGCCAGTTATAGACTTTGACTTATTTGAACATCGTCTCCTATATAACCACTGAGCCAAACTTGGCATGAATGTTCCCTAGATGGCCCTCATCAAAACTCGTTCGCAAACTTTTATTGACCCCCAAATATGGGTGTGGCAGGGCGGAGCTTATTTTGACTGAAATCTCTACACATCTTCTCCTCATTAACTACTTTGCCAATTTCAACCAAACGTGGCATGAATCTTCCTTGGACGATCCTCCTTAGAACTTGTTTGTGAAATTTTGATTGACCCCCAAATATAGGAGTGGCAGGGCGGGGCTTATTTTGATTTCGAAACCTTTAAACATCTTCTCCTCCTAAACCAGTGTGCCAATTTCAATCAAACTTGGCATGAATCTTACTGACAATGGCCAATATCTGTGCTGTTGTGTTTGTGATTTATTCAAGGGCTGCCATCATAGCGCGGCTATGAATGCGTCAGACACCCAATTTTCAATCATGGGGTGTCCAGGCTTCCCGCGCTACCGGGAAAACGGGAAAAGTCAGGAATTTCGTGAAACTCTTTCACGGTCGGTGAGCGATTTTATGGCCATTCTGGCCCTCTTGTTTTTATTTCAGACGTTCTCAGAATGAATCTGAGACTAAGTAAATCTAGTTAGCAGCATACGGTAGTTGGGCGTTTTAACCATTACCAGACGACAAAATTGCCTTGTCACAAGCAGTTTATCCCACGATGTTTTTACGAAATGTATTTCTACAGCGCGTTATAATGTGAGTTTATGTGGTTAATACAACGTTGAAATCATAGGCTAATTGTTCAGGACTGCTGATATGCTACAGGAACGAGAATTTGTTAGTCCAACAACACATTGAATATTGCTTTTCATGCGATGAAATTTCAGTTTTAAAATTAACCTTTTGGGCATTATTAGTTTATACTAATTTATTTTAGTTCGATTGCGACGAAAGCTTTAAGCTTATAGAGTCGCTCTCGAACACTCACAATCCAGATGATTTCACGTCCCTAAAAGAGAGGCAGTGGCTTAACCCAACTGCTACCCACTCCTACAGCTGGGTAGCTTGGGGCTGACTATGAAGTGTCTTGCCCATGAACACACCTCGGTGACGGAGGGGCTCGAACCCGTGACCTTCAGATTATTATTTATGAATTATTTGCTTTTTAGCACACTTCCTTCTCGTCATACGACAAAAACTGGATAATTGTACTGATTTACAAACTTACTTCCTTTAAAAAAACTTAGTACTGCAGATTCCAAATCACGAAATATCCCTTACGAAATCTTTTTACTTTCAACAGTTTAGACTGTTGAAAGATAGTTTCGCATCAATTCATCAAATGCTATAAAATATGAACTGCACGCACTTTGATTGAAATGCAAACTAGAAATTTTATATGTGAAGTGTTCCTCAATGAATGAACAAAGATATTTTAGAATGTTTAAGTGTTATAGAGAAGTTAGGGATAATGTTGAACTCCAACGAAAGTTATTGTTAACATTTGCGGTGTTCTTTTCTTATATACTTCAAGTAAGTAGTTTTCATGTGTATTCATTCTCACTGAAGCGACCATCTCTATTATGCTACAATTTTAATCAATGACAAAAGTAGCGACCATTTAAATATTTAAGTCCTAACTAAAGATTGTGTCTGCTTTATACACACAATATTTCTCTCAATTAAACCCTATTGTTGATACTTATTGAAACTAACTCACAGTTTAATAATCTACAAGAGAACCATGATGGTAATATATAGCTCGGCTGATATTGGCATCTCTTGGCTTTACAGTGACAGTTGGCAGAATTTTGAAAGAGAAACGTAATGAAATGTTTTAATGCAAAATTCTTTGCCAATCAAGGGCTTGAGAGAAGAATATTTTAAAGATATATAATCTTGGAACCCTAAACTGTGGTTTATTTATCTCAGAGAAATGATTATATGAATTGAAGTTGAATATCAATAAAGGGATTCTGTATCCAAGATTTATTCCTTTTTAGTTAGGGAGAATACGATTTATAAAAAAGTCTTCTGTACCTCTAATGTAAATCAAAGAAGCTACGACGTAGGGTTTATGCAGATCCAAAAGTTAAAATATATATTTGAAGTGTGCCATTAAGTGAATAGGGATGCGCGATTTGAAAGAGTAAGGCATTTTGACTTTGGAGAACAAGATTTTTAAAGACACACTTCTTTATCCCTATGCAAAATTTGAAAAACCTTAAACGTAAGGCTTGTTTTATGTATTGAACTACTTTTGTAGAGGCTCTTTAGGTGAAACCGCGTGCAAAATAATTGAAGCTCTAGGTCTTATGGTTTAGGCGAAGATAATTTTAGAAAAACTACTTCTTTTTAATTCTTTTGCTCTTTCCAAGAAACCACAATATAGGGCTTATGCTCACCATAGAATACTATTTTGAAATATTTTGGTAGGGTACAATAAGGCATTGCTCCAGGAAAAGTTAAAAAGCTCTAGTCCTTTTTGTTTGGGATAAGATTTTCAAACATTTTCTTCTTTATCTCAATGTTATATACCGGAACCCATAACATAGGGCTTACATTGGTCCTTGGCTTGAGATTTGACATAATTTGGTACCACAAGGCAATGTATCATGCAAATTTAAAAGCACTAGGCCTCTTGGCTTGGGAATAGAAGATTTTCAAAGATTTCCTTCTTGGACTATATATATAATTTCAGAACCTACAATATAGGGTTTATGTTGATCATTGAATTTTAATTTTAGGTTTTTGGTAGGGTACCATAGGTCAATTATATATGCAAAATTCGAAAGCTTCAGGCCTTATATGTTTGGAGGAAAAGATTTCTTAAAAATCCTTCACTATTTTGAATGAGAACCATAAGGCAATGCTGTATGCAAATTCAAAAGCCCTATGCTATTTGGCTTGGGCAGAGAAGTTTTAATACAAAATAACGCAACCCACAACATAGGGCTTACATTGATCAAAGAAAAATAATTTGAACACAAAGTTAAACGCAAAATTCAAATGCTCTATGCTTCATGGTTTTGGAAGAGAAGATTTTCAAAACTTTCATTCTTATTTATCTTCTTGTTTATGTGTAAAAATGGAACCCACAAGATAGGGCTAATGTTGATCCCAGAGTTAAAAGTATAAGTATTTTGGTAGACAGCCATATAGCGATAAAGTATGCAAGATTTGAAAGCACTAGCCCTTGCGCTTTCAGATGGGAAGTTTCATTAAAAAGTTTTTTTCACTACTCCGTTACCATGATAACTAGAGTTCTTCGTGGACTCTTTTATTTGTCTTGAGAGAGCATGACCTAAGGATTATAAATATGAAGTCTGCTTAAAATCGATTGGTAACTTTGGGAGGAGGATATTTTTTGTAATTGTTTACGGACGGACTTACAGACGAACGACAGGCGAAAAGCTAACTTTGGTCATTTCTGAAGCAACAATATTTCTGATCCCTAGGATAATCATTTAATACAAGTATTTATTTTGTGTTATATACAGAAGACATATTTTTTCGTGATCGATCCATTAAATTGCCACTATGCTTGCTGTATCGATTTTGTTTTGTTTTTCAATTAAGAAATCAACCGACCAATCATATGATTTATTCAGCTCAGACTCGAGCTTTCAACGCCATCATTGGCCGCCATTTTTGTTAATCTTTTTAGTTGGGTTGGCGACTTAAACGTCGTAACTACAGTTTATTCAAGCTGTAGTTAATACGTTTAGGTCGACATGCAACCATTTTACTTTTCTGTTACAAGATACTTGCCATAAATTTGGAAAAATAACGCCGTTATAAATCGGAGCGGAAATTGCTGTCGGAGTTAATGGGCGGGGGCAGCGATTGGTCAATTGAGCTTAGTTAAATAGAAAAAAAATGAAATTTTGTCAGCAATGATTGTCATTTTTTCCGAGTTTCTTGTTTCGTCTTGTCCAAAATTCTCGCTTTTTTCCTTATCAAGGATAAATATCAGATAAAGGAGGAGATGAAAGACGTTTTGCGTTTTTACCTCAATATCAAATTACTCCGAGTGTAGAAACGTTCTTATCAAATATCCGCAAAACATTTCCTTTTGTTAACGAATGAGGTTTTTGAAATTAAGATGGGGATGCATAGGCGTACATAGTAAGAACTTTGAAAATCTTTTCCTACCAAACCAACAGACCTACAGCTCTGATATTTGGTGTGTAACATCATCTAGTGGACCTCTATCAATATTCTATAAATCATAACCCTAGGGTCCTTTCCGGACGTCACAAGTTTAACATGAGCTTATATAGTGAAAAGTTTAAAAATCGTCTTCTCCCATACGAGAGGGTCCGGAGCTTTGATATTTGGCGTGTAGCATGATCTCTATCAGGATTGTATAAATAATGGCCCCAGGGTCATAATTAGCCCATCCCCGACCATCACAAGTTTTAAAAAGGGCTTATATAGTCATTTTTTTTAAAAAGGGCTTATATAGTCATTTTTTTTAAAATCTTCTTCTCTCAAACAAATAGGCCTAAAGCCTATTTGGTATGTAGTATAATCTGGTGGACATTTATAATTTTTAGCACACCTGAGCACAACGTGCTCAAGGTGAGCTTTTGTTATCACCTTTTGTCCGTCATGCGTCGTGCGTCATGCGTCGGAAGGCGTCAACAATTCTTTAAACATCTTCTCCTCAGTAACCACTAGGCGGATTTCAATCAAACTTGGCAGGAATGTTCCTTGGGTGACCCTTCTCAAAAGATGTTCGCGGAATTTTGATTGACCCCCAAATATGGGCGTGGCAGGGCGTGAAAGTTTTTGGCAAGGAAATCTTTCAACATCTTCTCCCAAGTAACCATTTGGCCAATTTCAACCAAACTTGGTATGAATGTTCCTTTGGTGACCCTTTTCAAAAATTGTTTGCGGAATTTTGATTCACGCCCAAATATGAGCGTGGCAGTTTTTGACTTTGAAATCTTTAAACATCTTCTCCTCAGTAACCACTGGGCTGATTTTAACCAAACTTGGCAGGAATGTTCCTTGGGTGACCCTTCTCAAAAGTTGTTCTCGGAATTTTGATTGACCCCCAGATATGGGCGTGGCAGGGCATTGCAGGTTTTGGCTTTGAATTTCTTAAAACATCTTCTCCTCAGTAACACTGGGCCGATTTCAACCAAACTTGGCATGAATGATCCTTGGGTGACCCTTTTCAAAAGATGTTCGCGGAATTTTGATTGACCCCCAAATATGGGTGTGGCAGGGAGTGGAAGTTTTTGGCTTGGAAATCCTTAAACATCTTCTTTTCAGTAATCACTTGGCGGATTTCATCCAAAATTGGCAGGAATGTTCGCGGTTTTTTGATTTATGCCCAAATATGGGCGTGGCTGGGCATGGCAGTTTTTGGCTTTGAAATTTTTAAACATCTTCTGCTCAGTAACCATTGGGCCTGTTTCAACCAAACTTGGCATGAATGTTCCTTGGTAGACCCTTTTTAAAAGTTGTTTGCGGAATTTCGATTTATGCCCAAATATGGGCGTGGCAGGAAGGGGCAGTTTTTGACTTAGAAATCTTTAAACATCTTCTCCTTAGTAACCATTGGGCCAATTTCAACCAAACTTGGAATTAATGTTCCTTGGTAGACCCTTTTGAAATCTGTTTGCAAAATTTTGATTGATGCCCAAATATGGACGTGGTAGATTTTTATTTAGAAATCTTTAAAGATCTTCCCCTCAGTAACCAATGGGTCAATTTCAACCAACTTTGAAACAGTGTTCCTTGGATGACCCTTTTCAAAAGGTGTTCGCGAACTCAAATATGGGCGTGGCAGGGCGGGTAGTTTCTTACTTTGAAATCTTTAAACATCTTCTCCTCATAAACCATCAGGTCAATTTCAACCAAACTTGGCATGAATGTTCCTTGGGTAACCCTTTTCATTATTAGTTTGTAAAATTTTGAATGAAGCACAAATATGGGCGTGGCTGTTTTTGACTCTAATAATCTTCTCCTCCCAAACCATTGGGCCAATTTCAATCAAACCGGGCATGAATCTCACTGACAATGGCCAATTGGGCTATTACCATGCTGTTATGTCTGTGAGTACATCAGGGCTGCCACCATAGCCAGCTAGGAATGCGTCAGACACCCAATCTATAATCATGGTGTGTCCAGGGTTCCCAGGCTACCAGGAAAACAGGAAAAAGTATTGGTTTTGTGATATCTTTAAAACCAGGAAAATAGGAAATAGACAAATCAATTTGATGAAAGATGCAAGACCCAATTAAACTACATGTTCCAAACAGTTGACAAGTATCCCCCCATCAGTAGGTTTTATCACAGTGTAAATTACATGGGTATGCATTAGCACGTAACAATGTCTGCCGAAAAAGAGAAATTGATATTTGTTTAACCAAAAGAAACAAGCATTGTACTTAATTGTAGGCTAGGAATTGAGATAGGTGTCCAATTTTGCTATATATATATATTTAGAGTACATAAAGCAAATATTTAGGAGATAATCCAAAGCAACATCTTAAGTGTACCAGTAACCGGACATGAATTGAATTTGGATACGAAAGTAATAAATGGCCTCCAATTCAATACCATGAAAAAGAGAACTCTGGGTAAATATACTTAATTAAAAATTAATTATCATTAACATGATATTGACAATCTACACGTCTAGAAGCAATCAAATTTATCGATTATTTTATATTATTGTATTTTTCTGGACAGAGTTGTCTCGGGGACTCAACAATCTGTGTCATAATAATCCTTTGATTTTTGTCAATGAAAAAGAAGTCATGAAATTTATAAAATATCCTGTAGAAAGTCTGAAAAAAGTCTTGAATTTTGAAAGCAGAAAACTCCGGGAACCCTGGGTGTCGTGGGTTTGAATCTTGGCAGCAGCACATATCCTTTACCGCATTTTGTCTGCCCATGGGTAGATGATCCTAAACTTAAATTGGATGGCAGCTGGAGGCTAGGAAAGGATGTAATGGTAATACTGGTGCGAGAAATAACAGGAATCAATTGATAAATGCTCCGCAATATAACTGATAAATTATTAAACACGACTTGGTCATCTTTCATCGGACATTTGGCACAATCATTGTGACAAGTACCTTTTGCCTGCAACCAATGGGCAAAAACCAAGTGGTATGCACAGGTGAGATGGGTAACTAGTGAGAAACAACAACTGATCTCCAGTGTTTAGCAAACAGGACAACTTTTAAGATTATTATTACTTTCTTTTGTCAATCTTACTTGTATTGAGCAAGACAAAGTTGTCTCTACGACAAGTTGGTGTATGTACCTATGTCCATATTTGTGAGGGAATTTTTTGGTTGCTAAAAATAAAATGTCACCATTAATCTCAATTGTGAGTAGATTTGCGGTTTGAAAGAAATTCTCAGATAACCTCAGTGTCAAAGCTCAAGGTCAAGCATGCCTGTGTTCTTTCCATTTTTTTAATCAACTTTAATTATTCTGGTGAGCGATTTTAGGGCCATTCTGGCCCTCTTGTTTTAATGCTCTTTTGACTCAGGTGACCGATAAAGCCCTATAAGGCCTTTTTTTCATAACGAAATTATTTCTTTATTTCCATCGTGAAAAAAAATCTTTCAAAGCATAATACTTCACGCGTGATTTACAAGACGGCCTTATGACGCAGTCAACATATTTGGTTCCTTAAGTTGACGTTCAGTAACGCGAAATGATCGAAAGCAGGTTTTTTCTAAATAGTGAGCATATTGTCAGGTTTGTCTGTGAAATTACCGATTAGTGATTCACCGAGAAATGTCGAATAATCACCAGAAAGCATTAAAGATATTCTACATTCACTTTTCAGGGATGATCTGAACAACAAATAGGGGTTGCACTACCGAGTATACAGGGTTTAATTGGAGTTGACAAAGAAAAATTGTCCACCATTTTAGTTGTATGGAATGTAGGATACGTGTTTGGGTCCCTGATATCAGGGATATTGTTTGACAAGTACAGCAGAATAATGCTTATGCTCCTGCTCACAATTGGGCTTGCTGTTGGTACTGCTCTCCTACCCCTTTGCTCGTCCTTGCTCTCGATGCTGGTTTGCAGATTTTTTCTTGGCGTTTTAAATGGAGGCAGTGATACAGGTAACTGAATGTATATATATCAAGACTTGTTACAAAGATAGAACATTTCTCAATATGATGAATTGTACCAAACTTAAAGTTAAAAGACAGGTTAATGTGTACTGAATTTATGATGAATCAGATCGCCTCTTTATTATTTATTTCAAGCATTTCATCGAGGTTTCTATTATTTTCAGGAGCAAACACAATAATCCCGATGGTATGGCAAGATGGATGCGGACCTTTTAGTCAAATGCTTTATGTGTGTTTTGCCGTAGGTGGAATTTTGTCACCGTTAGCAACGATCCCGTTTGTATCCACAACATCGGTATTTGTGTCCAATTCAACAACTAATTCAAATATTGACGGAAAACAAGAAGATAGTATTTACCCTGCATTCCTAATCACAAGTGGCATGTTCGTGATATGTGCGATACCATATTTGTTCATGCAGTTGTTTGGAAAGTTCGATGAATTATCGAATCAATCAGTCATAGACAATGACACTGGATATCTAATTGTTGTAGAAAAAAATCAGCAATACAAGACTCTGATTTGTTTAATGGCCGCTGTTCACGCACTGTCTGTAGCAACCGAAGAAGATCTAACATCTTATTTGATTACGTTTTCTTCGGAATATCTTCAGTGGAATGAGATTGAATCGGCAACTCTTATGAGCTCTTATTGGATATCGAGCTGTTGTTCCGGGGTACTAGGGACTGTAGTTCTAAATTACGTTGATTACTCTAGGGTTTTATGGTTTGCAGTGAGTCTACTCACTTTGTCTCTAGGTTCCGTCATCCTAGGTTGTTTCATGGCTAAATGGTTGATCTGGATTGGCTTTATATTATGTGGATTTTCCACAATCCTGATCATTCCTACTGTGTTTTCATGGTCTCAGAAATATGTATGTGAAATAACTGGTAAGGTAAGTGCCATATTTACTGTTTCTTGCGGCCTAGTATCAGCAACAAGCGCATATTTCATTGGTTTTATGTTTGAAAATTATTCGAACCTATCTTTCATTTTCATTCTTTTTATTTTCGCGACCTTGTGCTTCCTCTTTTATTTCTCTGCATATTCCTTACGATTTAGGTGCTGCAGTCACTAAATACGCTGTCAGAATTAAAGAAATGAGTTTAGTCCGAGAGCCCGTGTTTAATGTCCCTTATTTTTGCAAACTGAGCATGATATTTACGAACATTTTAATGAGGGATTCTCCTCCAACATCGGTATTTCAAAGCCTTAAATGAAAACGGTCGATATGCTTTTGGAGATATCGTGTTTGGAATGTATTTAGGAACGAAATTCGCCTAATGTTGACGAGTTATTGTGTTTCATAGGATAAAAATGATTCGAACCGAAAGTGAATGTGTATGTGGCAATGAAACGTGACATTCAGGCGTGCAAAGTCCCGTAAAAAATAAAAAGAATCACTTCTCATGTGCAAAATCTAATATAGATCTACCCGTACAGAGAGTTAATTACAGTTCCTTGAAAAGAACCGGGGATACTTGGTTAAGAATTTTTGGCTCTAGATATTTGTAAGAAAAGTTACCGTTAATTATTACCTTCCGATCTAAACTGAGGTTTATTGTTTACCTGAAATTTTATAAAGTTTCATGCGTGTCCTCTCTTACAGAGCAGTCTCTTTCTGGTTAACATTATTAATATTTTCTTTGTTTTGAATGTAACTCAAATTATATTGAATAAACTTCTTGCATAATAACTACTGGGATTTGGTTATTTCTATTCATTTGTGTGTACGGAACTTATTTTTTGTTTAACCAAGTAAATTACCGGAATCGCAAAATGACTTATTTTTATTGAAATGAAACAATTTCGTATAATTTTCGGGTAAAAACTGAAGAACAATTGTTCATAAGTGCATTAATTGAGTTTTTATCAATTGAAACCACGAACTGCATCATATCAAATTGATATCGAATATCCTTACGGTGCAAAATTCTGGCTATCTATCAGTCAGATTTCTGGAATTTCGCTTAAAGTATGGCATAGACTTTTCGGATGGAAATTTTTAATGTTTTAAGAAGGCAGTTATGACTTACAATCAGCCGATCCAATGATGTTTCACAGAGAAGCGAACTTCGGATTTCTGAATTTCGGAATTTCCCCTGTATTCCAATTTCTTCCTAATAAGCGCAAATCTAGAGCTTAGATATGTATACAGGAGATATATAATCTGGGCAGAAAAAGTTTGATGGTCGGATTATCGGAGGTGCCACTTTCTACCCAAAACTATTGTCGATTATGCGAAGATCTGCCAATTTGTTCGCTAGGGGACACAACCTGCCCTCAATAATTTTCATCCCTTTGAGGTATTGTAACGATATATTTACATGTATATATCATTACATATTTTTCACCCCATCAAAATGCTTTGAAGGAATCTGATAAAGGCCATCCAAGGATCCTTCCTGTTAATTTTGGTTGAGTTTGGTTGAATTATGTTCGGTTCTTTCTGAGAACAAGATTTTTAAAGTAAAATTGACGGACGGGCGGACGACGGACACCACATCATGACAAAAGCTTGTTGGCTTTCAGCCAGTGGAGCTAGCGAGAGAGAGAGCTAGAGAGTGAGAGAGATATGGGAATGGAGCGTGTAGCCAGGTTCGACCTAGGAGGCTCTTGCGTGCGATGTGAGTATTCTACCACACAGACCAATTTCGTTTATTTGAATATGCGCTTTATAATCTCCAGATAAAGAGAGCGCGAGAGGGCGGGCGGTCGTTTTCCAAGTTAACATGATTATGTTCACCTCTCAAAAGCGGTATGTAGACGTTGCATCCTTTGGGTAGAGTTCGGAGGTAAAAATATATATACACAAAGTCCGAGCACGACCAAACTGTTTTCAGACAGTGCGAATATGATCCTATGAATGACCAATTAATTTGTTATACAAAACCTTCCAATCGTGCGTAAAACCGACAGCTTCGCTTATCAACTTTATACAGCAACTTCGTCTAACCGGACCGTTTTAACATTGTTACTCTAGAATAAGTAATATTATTTAGGTATGAAACAAAAACCTTATTTTTTCTTAACAATATATTATGATTATATATGTTTAATAATTTCCAATATATTATATATCTCCTTTCTTTCTTTCCATTCACTCGTCAAGTTTGGATAATTTTGCCAAATTCAGAACACTCACACGAAAGCACTGTACATCAAGCCGACAGCTTTCAATGAGTCATATCTCGCCTTCGTCCTTCTCGCCTCAATCGGGCGTATTAATTTATGGTCAGACCCGATCTACTTTTCATTCCACAGAAGATAACATTGGTTGCGGTAGATGTTTTTACATAACTTTTTCTCACTAAACCCTGATCCTATGAATGACCAATTAATTTGTTATACAAAACATTCCAATCGTGCGTAAAACTGACAGCTTCGCTTATCAGCTTTATACAGCAACTTCGTCTAACCGGACCGTTTTAACATTGTTACTCTAGAATAAGTAATATTATTTAGGTATGAAACAAAAACCTTGTTTGCGGTTGATGATTTTACATAACTTTTTCTCATTAAACCCTGCATCGGTTTGAATTTTTAGCATTGTAACTTTAGCCTCAGATTGCTTACGCAATCTCAGGCTAAAGACAGTACGTGCGAAGCCAATGGGGAGCCATTCATTATATACAGTTTTAGCTCATATGAGCATAACGTGCTCTAGGTTAGCTTTTGTGATCTGTATGCGTCGTCTGTCAACATCTTGTGTGCACATTCTAAGGTCACATCTTTAGCTCAAATGCCTAAATATTTAACCAGGATTTTTGTCTCGTTAAAATCTCGACTGAGTTCGATATTGGCTCAAATGGTGTAAAAACTAGCTCACTGAGTCATATCTGAGAAAAAAATGTATGCACTCTAACAGGTCACATTTTCGGTTCAAATGTCCTTACATATGGTCAGAATGTTTGTCTCAAAGCTCGGTCAAGTACAATAATTGACCACATTGGGTCAAAAACAAGGTCACTAGGTCAAATCTTAGAAAACCCTTTGAACACTCTTGAGGCAAAAATTTTGGAACAAATGTCTTCAGACGTTTGTGTCCATGAAACCTTGACAAAAGTTGATATTTGGTCATATGGGTTTAAAAACCAGGTCTCTGGGTAAAACCGCAAGAAATTATTGTGCGATCTCTAGAGACCTCATATTTGGCTCTAATGTCTTGATATTACGTCCTTATGTTGATCTCTCTATCTTAGCCAGGGTTTGATATTTGATTTTAATTCAATGTCTAGGTTTTATACCCAAATCTTATAATACATTTCCTTTTATTGTACATGCTATCTTTCCGTCACAAAAATTCTGAAACGTTAGAATACTCGTTTGTGATATTCCTTTAATTTCCAGCTTAGTTTTTCAATCGCTCACAGCTCTGAAGCCAATCATTAACTTGGCTGAATCTTTAGCTTAAAGATATTTTGCTTGACCCGTTGTGGCCTTGCAATGTTAAAATTGCCATGTGGATTTGAAAAATAAATAAATGGACAGTTGAAAATGGAGAAGAGCTTGTTCAATAATGTCTATCTTTAATGTAGATCAACTTTTTAGCTCACCTAAGCACGAAGTGCTCAAGGTCAGCTTTTGTGTTCCAGCTTTGTCCGGCGTCCGTGCATCTATTGATTACCTATATCATTTAACCGGTCTTGAATTCGTTGATAGAAGGGGAATATCAACGTTTTTAAACAAGGGAAGCAACAGCTACTTCCACTTTCCCATCAGAGATAGCAAGTAGAGTTCAACACCATTCAGCATTAATCATCTCCTTTTGTTTTATCATGGATTTAATCTGGCAGCATTAGGGACATCTGGCGGATTTCCGCATAAGTTTACAGAAATTATCCGTGGTAACCTTTAAAAAATTAGAAACTGTTACGTTGCATTGGTGGATTTTTAAAGGTCAACCAGAGATCATTCCTGTAAAATTTTGTTGAAATCCGTAAAGCATTTTCGAGAATTTTTGCAAAGTTTTCACTACATACTTTTCATGAAAATCAGCCTGACCACTGAAAGCAACAATATCATCTGACCAAAACCATTTCAAAGTCTATGATAAAGGGTAACCCAATGAATCATATCTGGTATTTTTAAGACATCCATCCATTATGATTTGACAAAGAAGATGTTATTTTCAAAGTTATCGCCATACATGTATATGGTAAGTACTTTGTAGGAATCTGATAAAAGTCAATCCTGTGAAATTCATCGTGTAGATACCGTAAACTCGTGCCATACCCCGGACGTTTTGATTTTTGTGCTGCATTTATTTGTCATTATTATTATTATCATTTAATTCTAATGTCAATTTTCTTATCTAACGTTTCTTACCGTTAATCATGTAAATAAAGCATCAGTGTTTTGGGAAAACCTTCTGTCGACCGATGTCTAGTGAAAGAGGTTCATTAATCAGGTCCCATTTAGATAACAGCGTTAAAAAAAAGCCAATATACTTGTAACGTAGCATAGACCGTTAAAGAAGGTCATTGCGATGAAGAGCACAAAACGCTTTCCAGACGAATAGCCCCCAAAAACTGATTTGACGAAATATTATTGCTCCAGGCAATGAGTCTTGAGCCAATAGATGACTCTTGTATCGTAAAAGAGTGTTCGGAATACCGAGATAAAAAATCATTTTCCACTCTAGAGACAAGCTTATAACTAACAAAAACCGTGGGTTAGCGTTTACACCAACAAGACCTTGTACTATATAGTACTGTATTTCGAAACCTTCCCAGGCTGCAATTACACACATACACAAGAATAATGCCAGATATGCATGCTTTGGCAAAATTCACCATCACATCTAAGCGAACTTGTCGATTTATAACGCCAACATTTTACACCAAACCAAGGCGCCGTTCTAATATTTGGCCTAGTGTAGTACCTTCAAGATTTCAGGCCTTTAGTTGATAATCAGTTTGCACTCGTTAACCCCTGGAAAGTTTCAAATTTATTTGTTAACTTAAGCTTGTAAAGATGCACACACTACAAAAGAATGAATGTCGTTTTCGTTGCGTTGTCTATATTGTGTTTCTGCCTCTGTATTTATGCTGTCTTTTATGTTGTTTCTTATAATAGTGCTCGCCTTCGCATTAGAAACTAAGAAAATAATTTAAACAATGACGACTGTTTGAAATCCAGATTATAAATTATAAAAAGGATCCCCTGTTAAATTAGGGAGTTTGATTTCGCAAATATGCTATACTGAACCATGGCAAAGGTCTGTCTAGACATGATATTAGATTAGATATATCGCTATGCTCTGGAAGTCAAAATGCAATGCATGTGAGGGAGATTGATAGGTACTTAGTATATAAGAGCCTTTATAAAAACAAGCGCCACAATGATTGCCTTCTAATTGTCCGGAACTATTCTAGTTATGAGGTATAATCTGGGTATATCTGAAAATTCTGAAGAAGTTTCTTCAACGATTCTTGTCCTCTTCCCTGAAGGCAAGAATTAGCTGCTGGTCATATATACATTTAAAGGTCAAGTGGCTATGTTTTGTGCAGTACAGCCGAATATGAATACACTATATTAAGGATCCCTGAGTAAAAGAACGCGATATTTATGTCTCTAAACTTTGTTGGAGATATATTTTTCTGCGAGCCTCTTCTGTTTGTCAGTCTGTCCCTCTGTCAATCCGTGTTTTCTAATCCAGACGACAAATGTGATTGGTCTCATTTCTAGTTGTACACGACAATCGTCCTTTTTTGAAATAGCTGCCAGTTTGCAAATGGCTACTATTTTACCCTGTATATCGATATTTTCTTGTCCGGCTGAATTTCAAGTATCCGTTGGATTGAATTTGATGAAACCTCACACACTTTATCAGCATCACCTCCAAACGTGCTTGACACTTTTCTTTTTTGAAAATGGCTGCCGGTTTTAATATGGTAGCTATTATACTCCGTCAATCGATAATTTCTTGTGCAGATGAATTCTCAGTAAATGTTTGACTGAACTAGAAAAAACAAAAACTTCTCCCTCTTGTTCATTACCATCTATAATTTTGCCCGACAAGTTTCTCTTTTCAAAATAGCCACCGGTTTTAAAATGGTCGCAATTTATACTCCGTATGTTGATATTTTCTTTCTAGACGAATACTCAATAACATTGGACCCTTTTGATAGCACTTGACACACTTATTTAGAATCACATCTTGTTGAGCACGATCTTTTTGTTTTGCGAAATGGCCACCAGTTCCAAAATGGCCGCCATTTTTCGCCGTGAATCGACATTTTCTTAGACAAACGTTAAGAAATAATGAAACTGAAACACTTGCTCGGCTATTGTAGACAAGTGTTGTTTCACCTCTAGTTTTGCATCAGACTATTCTTTTTGGAAATTGCCACTAGTAATGAAATGGCCACCATTTTACACTATAAATTCATATACTCAGTAACTTTTGGAATGAAGACGATGGAACTTCACAAAATTGTTATGTTTAACCTCTAATTGTGAAACTGCATACATGTGTTCAGTATCATCTGATGTTGTGCATGACTAATTTTTTTTTTCAAAATGGCAGCCGTTTTTTAAATGGCCCCCATTTTACTCCGTTAATCGATATTTTTTTTGTCTGGAAGAACGCTCAATAAGTACTGGACTTGTAACATTACAGTGATCCGCACCACTTTCTCGGCGAAAATAGATAAAAGACATGTTATGCACATTTTCTTTTATATTTTTATCGGTAAAATGACATAGTTTTACTATTCCCATATTTTCGCTGTATTCAAAGTCACTTTTTAAGTTAAAACTAACTTTCTTTCAAATAATCCAGTTTTCGTCTGCAATATTGATTTTTTCCAGGGCCTACTACGCGACTGCTATTCTATAGTTTATTGTTCAACAAAAGTTAAGAGCTGTAGAATGACATTGCAGTCCTTATAGGTTTTAGTTGTTCTAAACACTTGGTTACTATGGCAGAAATGGGTTATGGGTACACCAGACAAGAGACCATTAACTTTGTCGGTGACAATGCCATTTCCAAAGGTCTTAGAGATTTAAATATACAGGCACAGGCAAATGGTAGGGCCTTCTTGAACGGTTTGTTGAGCTGAAAGAGAAGAAACCCAGAGCCTGGAAATTGCCAAAGCCTGTGGTGCCACTAGACCAGCAAATGATAATTACTTGATAGAATCATGAGGAAAAACAATATAAGTGACAGACCTCTCTCATTCTTTGATATCGATAAGAAGGGATTTAGCCTCCAACAGAAACCACCAAAAATAGAAGCGAACAAGTATGAACAGCTGTGAGATCAAAAACTGTTACCCTGATAGGTTTTTTTGCGGTGATGGACAGCAGCTTCCTCTATTCTTCATTTTCCCCGATGCACGGATGGTCAGTGAGCTGATAGAAGGCGCCTCTCCTATAACTGTTGGCTTAGTAACACCATCTGGATGGTCCAATGCAATGGTTTTTGAAAGCTTTATGAAATACCATCTGATCAAATATATGCCATCTAAGAGCTCAGAATGACCCGTCTTGGTCTTGTATGATAGACACAAGGGTCAAGTTTCACTATAACTCATAGAGTTGGCCAAACAGAGCATATTATTATCTATGTGTTGCTAACAGACTGCTCATATTTATAACAGCCCCTTGATGCAAGCTGTTATAGACCGATTGAGATATGCTTGAATGCAGCATGCCACAAGTCTGGCGGATACAAGGTTACACGGAATGAAACATGCAATACAGCGTGCAAAGTTACAAATCGGCCGAGCTGGATTCATCGAAAACACACAGTCTGGTACAATTCGAAAGATGTAATGGATGGGTTCCTCTTTCATTTTTCAGTACCGTAAGGATTTCTAAAAGGGGTGTCTCATTTCTCTGCCTAACAACTGTCACTTATAGTCCACAATTTCATCAAACTTTCTTGCGTCTATATTTTTCTATCGGCTGACTTAGTTTGGTGCAAGTTCTACTCGAAATTTAGATGTTACCGTTTTATGTTGACTATTGTACACGTTTTACAGGTATTAACAATGTTCTGGCTATGGTTATTTCTTTAATAGTATAGAAAACGGAACCCAATATAGGATTTAAAAATAGAAATAACGTATTTCGACGTTCATTTTTCATTTGTCAAATCTTTGACTTTTAAATATTGTTCCAAGTAATAGAAATTGATTATTTAAAGTAAATAAGCCGCCGTCATAGCGCAGTCGGTAGCAATTCAGACTCCTAATCTTCAATAATGGGATATCATGGGTTCGATCCCCGACGGCTGCTCATATCCTCGCCGACATTTGTCTTTCACCAATGGGTGGATAACCGTAAACCTAAGTGGGATAGCAGCTGGAGACTAGTAAAGGATGTAGTGCTAGTACTGGTGTGAGAAATACCAGAAATCCATTGTTAGGTGCCCCAGCCGCCGCGATATAACTGAAATACTGTTAAAAGCGGCGTTAGACCCAATTCAAACAATCAATTTTAAGTAAATAAGACACAGAAGGGGATTTTAATAGTAAGATTTGCATGTGTTTACCTGTAAGAAAGCGTTTGTGCGAAATGGACAGTCATCGAATATAAGGTAAACCAGGATATTACCTTCAATTGTGCACGAACCTTTTCTTTTTTCAAAATGGCCGTCGATTTCAAACTTGCAAGTACTCTACCCCATAAATCGTAATTTTCCTGTCCGAACGAAAGCACGATCTTCAAAGTGCGAATTTCGATGAAACCTTTACACACTTGTTCAGTTATCAGCTCTAAAAGTGCACTTTTCTTTTTCAAAATTGCTGCTCGTTTTACAAAAAAACCGACCATTTTACTCCGCATATAAAAATCTTATCAGGAGAAACTCTCATTAACAATTGGACCGAATTTTATGAAACTTCACATGTCCTGTATCATCTGTAGTTCTGCAATAAACAATTCTTTAGTCAAAATGGCGACTAGTTTGAAAATGGCCACTATTTCACTCCCTCGGTTGATTTTTTGTCCGGGCAAATGTAACCATTGGAGTAATTTAGATAAATATGGCACACTTTTTCTTAAGTTGTGCATTACACATTTACTTTTTCAACATTTGCCGCCGTTTTCAAAATAGGCACTACTTTCTTCTATGTAAATAGACACTTTTTGTCCGGACTAATGCCCAGTTATCATTCGGCTTATTTTGATGAACTTTCAAATAATCATTTAGCATCAGCACTAGTTGTGCAAGACACTTTTCTTTTTTTTCAAATGGACCCCATTTTTCGAAATTTAGGCTTTTTTATTCTGTTCACATTTTCTTGTCCGGACAATTGCTCACTATTTCGATGAAACTTATTTAGAAGTAACTGTAGCTGTGCAAGAATCTTTCCATTTTTTCATAATGACGAGTAGTTTAAAAGTGGCCGCCATTTACTCTATCTATTCACATAGTGGATATATGTGGTCACATATCCACGTATTGTAAATTAAAAACAAACAAACAAACAAACAAAAAAAAAAAAAAAAAAAAAAAAAAAAAAAAAAAAAAAAACTTAGCTTTCTTAATCAATCGTGCATAAAAATTAGTTCGTTAAGATTAATTTTCATACGATAGTACGAGTATTCGATTACTTATTAACTTTGATGTATTTTGGGTTCTGATTGAAATAGCGTCAATTTGTTGAAATTCCGATAGCTCCGCTGGTCACATGGATATATCCTCGGACAAGATATTGGAGAGCCTATCCAAGTAATGGTGACAAACAGGAAGAACATGAAGAAGTATTCTGTCATTTTTCTGGCGTTAAACTTCATTCAAAAACAGTTTTGTTAAAGAAATTATTTTTGAAACAAAGCGCTTTAACACACAACTTTCAATTTTTAACGTATATATTTAAAATTCGTTTCATGTGATAAAAGAAAATCATTCACATATTAAAGAAATATTTACATTCAGGTAAGAAATATTGTTTAAATCATGGACTCATCCGACTTTGGGAAGTTTAGACTGTAGATGATGTAGTTTTGTGATAATACCCATTGTGCACTTGAATATAAAACATTAACTATTCAGGTTAAAAATCGCTTACAAATGGCACGTACTTTTAATGGTGGCTCGAAATTTTGTCAGTGCTATTTTTCATGTAAGAACAACTTAAGAATTATATCTAGTATGTTTCACTTTTATAGAGAAGTCAGGGATAATTCTGTACTGCAAAGAAAATTATTGTTAACATTTGCGGTGTTCTTTTCTTATATTCTTCAAGTAAGTTGGTTTTTTTAGTATTAAAGTTTATAAAGTCAAATTGACATGCTCACTACAACATGCATGTATCTAAATTTTCATTTATAGAAAATTAAGATGATACTTTAAAATCACCTCTTCCCTAAACTCTTTCCTGTTCAAATCCTGGATTTTACGTCTCTGTAATTTTATAAGTGAGAAAACATTGTAGAAAAAAGGAAAATGCTTGGAGAGAGAGAAGGAGAGAGAGAGAGAGAGAGAGAGAGAGAGAGGGGGGGGAGAAGGAGGAGGAGGAAAGGTCATCGATTTATTATTATCCCTTTTTATTGTTTTGCTTTGTCTCTTCCCTTAAAAATCGTTGGATGAGGGCGAGAAGATAAGGTGACATAAATTAAAACTTCAGATAATTTGCGTTTTTACTGCTTTATCAAATTACTCCGAGTATAATACAGCCCTACACTTTATAGTTGGACAGTGTTTTTGAAGTGTGTATAATTAAGCAGATGCTTGAAACGATTCAACATTGGGAAACTTATTAAAATAGATATCATTTAAAAACATAACTGAACCACTTTGACATATTTTTAAAACTGACGACACAAATTCTTGGTTTCGTTTCAACGCAACGAACATTACGTCTTTACGTTCGACTTTCAGGGATGGTCTGAACAACAAATAGGGGTTGCACTACCGAGTATACAGGATTTAATTGGGGTTGACAAAGAGAAATTGTCCACAATTTTGGTAGTATGGAATGTTGGATACGTGATTGGGTCCCTGATATCAGGGATATTGTTCGACAAATATAACAGGCTAACGCTTATGCTCCTGCTCACAATTGGCCTTGCGGTTGGTACGGCTTTCTTGCCCTTTTGTCCGTCTCTTACATCGATGTTGGTTTGCAGTTTGTTTCTAGGTGTTTTTAATGGAGGAAGCGATACAGGTAATTATGTCAGTATGACGATACTTGTAATGGAGACCTAAAGCTTTTCTCAATATGATAGATGGTGACAGGCTCAAATTTCTAAAATTAGGCTAGACTTATTATCACGTGCCCTACATTTTGATATTTGATAATGCAAATAATTAAACACGTATCATATCTTCGGGTGGCTATTGAAAAGTCCGTGATCTAAGGCAAAAACATACCCTTATAAGCATACCAAATGAGCCTGTTATATTCGCTTTGGGGTGACTTCTCTCTCTCTGTCTCTCTCTGTCTCTGTCTCTGTCTCTCTCTCTCTCTCTCTCTCTCTCTCTCTCTCTGTCTCTCTGTCTCTCTCTGTCTCTCTCTGTCTCTCTGTTTCTCTCTGATTTTTTGTTCTTAAACAGAACTCGATTTTTAAACCTACCCCCTATGGTCACTTCTAAGCAAATAGATGAAGTTTCTCATCATGTAGTCATTCTATGCGTTAACAAGAAATGCTCATTGCCAAATGAAATTCACTAGGCCAGAGAAGTAACTTTAACAGAGCACACTCGATGTTAAATTGGCCGCTTAATTTATAGAGAGTATTGCAGATGGCCCCCATCTTAGCAGGCCACCAGCTGTAACCTTAAGGGTCTCGATGAATAAAATCAATTATTTAATTGTGACAGATCGGCGAATTACATTGCGATGCATTGCTACACAGGAACGAGTTCATGCAATTATCAATAATTTGCAAATGACAAAGATTTCTTCCTGATAGATCCTATAGCTTGTAAGTGTTGATAAAAAGGGGAGCTCGGTTGAAAAAGTCCAAAGAAAACTTGCCATGGTTTAGCTAAGAAATATCATAACCAGCCTGTAACTGTTGATGAAACATGGGTTCATTGTTTCGCGTCTGAAACGAAACAATCAAAACAGTGGAAACATCCATGATCAGCGCCACCGAAAACGACCAAATTAACATCTTTCGCTAGGAAGCTGGCAATAGTTTTCTGAGGTGCAAAAGGTTTGCTGCTTTTTTGTTATATTGAAAAAGATCACACACTAATTGGAAGGTATCATGCTGACAGCACGAGGTAGCTTCGAACAGGAGAAAAGGGGTAGAAAACTGTTATCAGGTGTGTTCTTCAATTAGGTCAATACCCTAGCAGACATTTCATTGTTGCTATAGCTATCCAAGGAGTTTCAATATAATTCAGCACCCACCAGATTTAGCTTCCATTGACTCTTATCCATTCACTAAAAGTAAAAGGTAACCCAATGGTCGCAATTTGCGTAGTGATAATGGCGTCCCAGGATGCTACCTTATCCAAATGCTTCAACAACGTTGTGGGACGGATTTGGTCTAGTGGTGGATAATCGTAAACCTAAGTAGGATAGCAGCTGGAGGCTAGGAAAGGATGAAGTGGTAGTACTGGTGTGAGAAATACCAGGAATCCATTGTTAGGTGCTCCAGCCGCAGCGATATGACTGAAATACTGTTAAAAGCGGCGTTAAACCCCATTCAATCAATCGATCAATTGGTCTAGTGGTAACGCGCGAAACTCAGTTGTCAGGGGTCCCTGGTTTGACCCACGGCTTCTCTTCCTTCCATATGACCATAGTTGTTGAGTTTAACATATAACCCCGTAAAATTAATTCAACACCGTTGGACAAGGTGTTTGTGTGTGCTTACGATGAAAAATAAATGAAATTGGTTCTACCTGCCTTAGACCATGGACATTTATATCAATCCTTGGTGATGCATAATCTTATCTATATCTCTCTCTCATTTTCAGGATCAAACACAATAATCCCTACGGTATGGCAAGATAGATGCGGACCTTTCGGTCAAATGCTGTATGTGTGCTATGCTGTAGGTGGCATTTTGTCACCGTTTGCAACGATCCCGTTTATGTCCAAGATATCAGCTTCTATGTCGAATTCTTCGACTAATTTTACAGCGAATGTGAAACCAGAAGAGAAGATATTTCCCTCTTTCTTAATTACAAGTTCTTTGTTTATGATATGTGCGATACCATATATGTTAATGATTGTATTCGGAAAGTACAGTGAACTATCGGAACAATCAGCCTTAAACAATACTGCTGATGAATCGAAACAGAAGCATCACATGATTATAATTTGTTCAATTGCAGCTGTACATGCATTTACTGTAGCAGCAGAAGACAATCTAACATTTTATTCGACTACTTTTTCTTTGGAATATCTTCAGTTGAATGAGTTTGACTCAGCAACTCTAATTTCTTCATATTGGATATCAAGTTGTTGCTCGGGGGTCCTTGGCATTTTTATTGTTAAATTCATTGATTACTCAAAGGTTCTTTGGGTTGCAGTACTTTTAGTCAATCTGTCCTTGAGCTCTGTCATCTTAGGGTGTTTTGTAAATAAAGTATGGTTAATATGGACCGGGTTCATTTTCTGTGGAAGTTCTATAATCATGATTATTCCTGCAGTGTTTTCGTGGTCCCAGAAATATGTGTGTGAAATAACTGGTAAAGTAAGTGCCGTATTTACAGTTTCCGCTGGCTTTTGGTCGGCAACATGTGCGTATCTTATTGGTTTCATGCTTGAAAATTACTCGAAAATGTCGTATATTTTCATTATTTTTACTTTTACAGTCTTGGTTCTAATCTTCTACACCTTTGCATTCTTTGTGAGATTTAAATGTTGTCACTGTAATATACTTTCAAAATATGTTCTCAAAAAAGAAGAGTCGGCACATGTTACAGACCCGGTTTCAAGTATTTCTGTTGTTCATCATATTATTTGTTAAGTTGTGTTAACCCATTACCAGACGACAAAATTTTAGAATGGTCCAATATCAAAGGAGTTGCAGACGACAATTTAAAATTTATGGAATTATAGATTTTTTCAACTTTCTGGATAGAAAAAAATGTGTAAAACGAAGAAAATGCTTGTTATAAGCACTTTCTTCATTTTAAACACAATGTTTTCCCTATTGATTTTCATGGGGGGCTTCCAAAAGCGTCATTGTGTGGGAATGGGTTAATTTTTTTTAATTAGAATGTACCTATTGCTGTATTTTTTTCAAAAGAAAAAAGCCCGATAGCGCAAAAACAACCGTGTAACTAGTATTGGATACAATAGATGTTTAATGATGTAAAATATTATCTTACAAGTGAACTTTTATTTTAACTT
Organism: Fragum fragum; assembly: GCA_946902895.1. NCBI lineage: Eukaryota > Metazoa > Mollusca > Bivalvia > Cardiida > Cardiidae > Fragum > Fragum fragum. The sequence continues at coordinate 1,671,268 of OX336368.1, read as the reverse complement.
CCTCAGCGAATAAAAGGGTTTCAAAAATATATGGAATGGAAAACTAGACAGTTGTTTGTACATTTTAACGTTTCACAGGAAAAAATGTAGACATACAAACCTGAAAAAAAACCAATGCAGATTTTCACGATGAAAACAACATCTATACTATCAATTAAGTTTAAACAATCGATATCAAGAAGGCACTAAATATGAATAAAGGACTTTCGAAAAAATTGTAAATTCGTTTAAACGAACATTAAATTCTATGCTTCGAGAACTTCCGATATTTGTGTTCCTCCATTCGGTGGATAATCGTAAACCTAAGTGGAATAAGCAGCTGGAGGCTCGGAAAGGATGTAGTGGTATTACTGATGAGAGAAATACCAGGAATTCATGGTTAAGTGCTCCAGCCACCGCAATATGACTGAAATACTGTTAAAACGGCGTTAAACTCCATTCAAACAAGCAAACTAATTGTCATGAAATCTAAAGTAAAATAAAGTAATAAAAGTTGTAGTTTATGGGAGTTAACTATGAAAAAATGGTATCTCGCTTTAATCACGTTTTTTTGTTATTTTCTAACACGAACATCTCGCAACCAATCCAAAGTTCGAAACTAAGCCCTAACCGAACAAACCGGCCTGACCACTACGCCCACCAAACAAATATCTACAACTATACAATCAAAGGTCATTTCAAGTGGCTGATTACAATTCTAACGTCAAATCTTCTAAAATAAATGAAGGAAAATATAGATTTAAAATTAAATATTGTTTGGAAGAGAGATCTGTGACGTATTTCAACCATTCCCAATATAATTGTCATAATAATCAAGCTTTCTCAACATTTACTTGAATTAAATTCAAATTTGAACTGATTAGAAATTGTCATTCGATATTGAATTTCTTTAGTAGACCCAATTAAATCTGATAAACAACCAGCGAGCCCATGATCCATATTGGCGAAAGCTTGGCAAATTACCAACAGGGTACCCTTGTAGGTCCTATATTGGAACTTTAACCCACGTGCGACCAATATAGGACCCCTATTAACGAAAAACTACTAAGACGGCCAAATGGAGAAAAGGAAGAGTTTTTGAAAGTCCAATCTCTGATGACGCTGTTTATCTTTATGGTCCGTGCAATATGTAACCGTGTCCTAAACTATCGATACAAACACGATTTGAATCCATAATGTTACTAAAACAGGCATGCAATCAACAAAAGAAATTTAGATGAAAGAAATCTGACCTGTATAAACAGCAAAATTTAAAAAAAGAGCACTTGAATTTTATTTTCGTGGGCTTCCAGAGTATCTAGATATAGTTTACGCCTAATTTTGATTAATTTTCAACTGAAGCATAATACATTGATCGATTCATTTATTTCGACATTTAAAAAAATATCGGGTGTTCATAGGTTTTCTCGCCGCGTCTTTTATTCCCGTATTTATACTCTTGTTTGATTGCCTAAATAATGTAATAATAATGATTTAAATCTGTATAATATAATGTAAATGTCCTCCATCAATGTCCAAACTTGTTCAATAAAAGGCTATATACTAAATTTGTGTATGTGCGTACAACATGTTGCCAATGAAAAATGCTAAAGTCTATCTTTGAACCATGTGACCCCCCCCCTATATGTATGGTGACCCCCCCCTATATGTATGGACCCATATAGGTACCCACACGGACGGATTCCATATTGGTCCCATATTCTTTGCCGGCTCGGTAATGTTGTCATTCTATTATTCATCTTTTGTCACTCCCCGACGGCGGCACTCATCCTTTCCGACTATTTGTCTCTCACCAATGGGTCGATAATCGTAGACCTATGTGAGATAGCAGCTGGAGGCTAGGAAAGGATGTAATGGTAGTACTGGTGTGAGAAATACCAGGATTCCATTGTTAGGTGCTCCAGCCGCCGCGATATAACTGAAAGATTGTTGAAAGCGACGTAAAACCCCATTCAAACAAACAAATCTTTTGTCACATTTCTGTATATTGATCACTGAAAGCATAACATAATGAACGCCAGAATTTTGAAAAGTGATAAATTTTGCAAAAAAAATTTTCCAAACTCCTATTCATTTTGGTGCATAATATGAATGAGCCTAGAAACACAGTATTGTTTCTATTTGGATTCAACCAGCATTCATTGCGGTGTAGAATTAACATTTGACCTACAATTGTCTTCGCCACGAAATGGCTACCTAGAAAGATCTAAACCTCTAACGCAACCGCATAAAAAAGATAATTCTCAGAGAGACTAGGTCAGGCAGATTTTGTTGAAAAAGAAGACTGATTTTTTTTAAGCGAATACTTATTTAACAAATTGTGTCATTGGAAAAATCTGGAATGGTGAATATGCAAATTAGGTCCTGCTTGATATCACCTGCCATACTACATAAAGTAACCAATTCCTGATGCAACTTTTTATGGTCCCTAGGGGACGTTTAACACAAGTTTAACTATTTTCTGTAATACAAAGTAAATACGACTTTTCGGGAACAAACCATTATATGGAACTAAGTCTGCTATATCAATTTATTGTTCGTGAAGTTTATGAAAGAGCTGTTTCAGACAATAAACATTTCTCCGCGTCAGTGAAAAAATAAGATTTTATCATCAATGATTTCTTTTTCTTCTTCTTCTTCTTTCTTTTCTGAATTCCTTGATTTGCTTAGTCCAATATTCTCGCGTTTGGACATAAATTGCTAAACGGTTTTGTCATTTCTTTTTTGCATACACAGTCAACATATTACTTCCTAGAGCCGTTTCAGCGTAACGAAGAATACATAGAGGATGATTGTTTGTTCCAACGAAGAATACATAGAGGATGATTGTTTGTTCCAACGAAGAATACATAGAGGATGATTGTTTGTTCCAACGAAGAATACATAGAGGATTATTGTTTGTTCCAACGAAGAATACATAGAGGATGATTGTTTGTTCCAACGAAGAATACATAAAGGATGATTGTTTGTTCCAACGAAGAAAACATAGAGGATGATTGTTTGTTCCAACGTAGAATACATAGAGGATGATTGTTTGTTCCAACGTAGAATACATAGAGGATGATTGTTTGTTCCAACGAAGAATACATAGAGGATGATTGTTTGTTCCAACGAAGAATACATAGAGGATGATTGTTTGTTCCAACGAAGAATACATAGAGGATGATTGTTTGTTCCATCGTAGAATACATAGAGGATGATTGTTTGTTCCATCGTAGAATACATAGAGGATGATTGTTTGTTCCAACGTAGAATACATAGAGGATGGTTGTTTGTTCCAACGAAGAATACATAGAGGATGATTGTTTGTTCCAACGAAGAATACATAGAGGATGATTGTTTGTTCCAACAAAGAATACATAGAGGATGATTGTTTGTTCCAACGAAGAATACATAGAGGATGATTGTTTGTTCCAACGTAAAATACATAGAGGATGATTGTTTTTTCCAACGAAGAATACATAGAGGATGATTGTTTGTTCCAACGAAGAATACATAGAGGATGATTGTTTATTCCAACGAAGAATACATAGAGGATGATTGTTTGTTCCAATGTAAGTGTAAGATGAGTTATCATTCATTGAGAGCGCAACAAAAGCTATATTGTAGGAGAAGCGGGCCCCGAGATTGAAAATATATAAACCAGGAAATCAATATTCTCACTCGTCGCTCCGCCACTCGTAAAACAGCTACCATTTTTCATTCAACGGAGGACCGCCGTCATAGCGCAGTCGGTAGCGCGTCAGACTCTCAATCTTCAATCACGGGATGGCATGGGTTCGATCCCCGGCGGCGGCACATATTCTTTCTGACATTTTCTGAGAAATACCAGGAATCCATTGTTATGTGCTCTAGCCTCCGCGATACGAAGATACTGTTAAAGGCGGCGTTAAACATCATTCAATCAATATATCATTCAATGGAGGATCTATCGATTTTACACGGAAATCAAACGATTATTTTCTTTCTTTATGGCATTAGATACAAAATATATTTTTTTCTGGGAGAATCTTTACATGCCAATCTTATGATGTAACCAAAGTTAGAAGAAATTAGGGCTAGATTTTACGAAAATAGCGGCTTGTCCTTTTTATAATTACACAGGTTTGACTGAAATTTTCAAGCAGTTTTCACCGAGCACTCTCGATTAACCACCGGAAAGCAGTAAAGAACTTGATGTTTAACTTTCAGGGATGATCTGAATAACAAGTCGGGGTTGAATTCCGAATATACAGGATTTAAATGAATCAACTTTGGTTGTTTGGAATGTAGGATACGTGCTAGGGTCCCTGATATCTGGGATATAATTCGACAAATATAACAGACTAGCGCTTATTTTCCTGCTCAAAATTGGTCTTGCGGTCCGGACGACTCTCTTACCCTTTTGCTTGTCCTTGCTATCGATGTTAGTTTGCAGATTTTTCTCGGCGTTTTAATGGATGATGTGATACAAGTAACTGAATGATTAAACCAATACTTGTAAGAAAGATAGAACATTTCTCAATATGATGAATAGTACCAAGCTTAAATTAAAAGGACAGGTTAGTGTATACTACAATCATAGTAATTATGTTTGTTTTGTTTGAATGGGGTTTTACGCCGCTTTCAACAATCTTTCAGTCATATCGCGGCGGCTGGAGCACCTAACAATGGATTCCTGGTATTTCTCACACCAGTACTACCATTAAATCCTTTCCTAGCCTCCAGCTGCTATCCCACATAGGTCTATAGTAATTATGAACACAGTTTTGTAATTGATCTACCACAATTCATTAAAATGTTGTTAAATATAACCTACAAAAGTAGAATGCTGGCTCGTGATCATATTTTATCAACACTTTCTCCCTCTTTTATTTTGAGGGTCAAACACAATAATCCCAACGGTATGGCAAGATGGATGCGGACCTTACGGCCAAATAATTTGATTTTTAGTTTCGTCTATCAAAAACGGGCGTTCTGTTTTGTCGAAAAAAAAAATATTCATAACTCCATGAACAAAATTTTCAGCACGCAGTGATTTTGTATGCTTCCGCACAAAACAGTCCCATACAAAAGGTATCAAATTTTGTAAAGCTTTTGGGGTTTTTTGCTCCATGCCATTAAATTATAAAAAATGAAGAGAATATTTTTTGTTTTCATGGAGGTATGAATCGAAAAACCTAATCACACTGTATGAATACGCTTCGCATTCTCTTCATCTCTTAAATGCTTTATGTGTGTCATGCCATTGGCGGAATTTCGTCACCGTTTATATTCACGACATCGGCATTCGTGTCCATTTCAACTACGAATTTAACAGTTGACGGAAAACAAGACGACAGAATTTACCCTGCATTCCTAATTACAAGTGGCATATTTGTGATGAGTGCGATACCATATTTGTTCATGCAGTTGTGAGGAAAGTTTAATGAATTATCGAATCAATTAGTCACTGACAATAACACTGGTGATCATGCCGATCTAGAAATAGATCAGCTATACAATTTGATGGTAGCTGTTCACGCATTGTCTGTATCCGCGGAAGAAGTGCATATTTCATTCGTTTTATAATTGAGAATTATTCGAATATATCATTTGTTTTCATTCTTTTCACTTTTGCTGCCACGTGTTTCAGTTTTATGTCTTTGCATAAGTGGTGTACATGTTCGGTTACTAAATACGTCGCCGAAACAAGAGAAATAACTCAAGTCGGACAATCTGTGTTCAATATCGCTTTTGTTTAAAATGATATTTGTTAAATCTTAGCACAATATTCTTGGTAACTTTGATCAGGACAGCTGTGCCGACATTGGTATAAAACTTTTAGAATTTAAATGAAAATGATTCTATAATATTTGAGGAAAGTATCTTGTGACTGGAACGCATTTTGAAAATTGCCTATTGATGATAAGGTATGTTTAAAAAATTCTGAACCTATAACACCCGTTCCGAACCTAAATGTATAATAGAATTAAGGCCTGCCAAGTCACGATAAAAATGATACGAATTACATCTCCTGGGCAAAATATGATATAGGTCTATCCATACAGAGTTCATTCAAGCTCCTCGGATTATCAAACTTAGATTCATAGGTTAAGCGTTTTCAGTCTAGTGCCCGATCTAAACTCTTTTTTATGCTAGCTTTTGAAATTTAAAGGTTCCGGCGTGTCCATTTTTACGGGTAAAAATCTTCGTCGAGTAATATAATTAAGAGAATATTTCACTTTATGTTGTGTGTTGTTTAACACTCTAGAAAATATATCGGAACCGGACCGCTTGCCACGCCCCCTGATCACCAACAGGAAGTTCGACTTCGATTTCATACCGCCATAATTTAATTTTTAGTTTCGTCTATCAAAACACGAGCGTTCTGTTTGGTCGTAAAAAATAATTCATAACTCCATGAACAAAATCTTGAGCACGCAGCGATTTTGCATGCTTCCGCACAAAATAGTCCCATACAAATTTGTAAAGCTTTTGTTTTTTTCGCTCGATGCTATTAAATTATAAGAAATAAAGAGAATATTTTTTGTTTTCATGGAGATATGAATCGAAATACCTAATCACTGTGATTATTTTTTTTTTTTGGGGGGGGGGGGGGTCATACCTCCATGAAAACAATAAATATTCTCTTCATCTCTTAATTATTTTCCAAAGAACATGTATCAAAAATAGAATGGTTGGTTGGCGAACTACTGTATATCTTTATTGAATTGTACTTACAAAATTTAAGTCGCCAAACCAACTCAATTGCTTCACATAAATGTCGAATAATGTCGTAGTTCAAAGTTCGCATGCGGTCTAAATGAATGATTTGATTGGTCTAAAGATTCTTTGATTGACAAACGCGGTCCATTAAATTCTTTAAAGCAAAACAACTGTAAAATGTGTAACACTTTATTTCAAAATGGATACTATCCCATTTTGACGGCTAAATTGTAGACTGGAACAAATTGAAAGAAGTTGCAGACGACAATTTCATGTCTATGAAATTTTGGATTTTTCCAACTTTCTGGGTAGAAAACATTGTGGAAAATGAAGAAATTGCTATTTACGAGCAATTTCTTCATTTTGCACAATGTTTTCCCAATACTTTTTCTGTAGGGCGTCCAGAAGCGTCATTGTGTGAGAATGGGTTAAATATTTTCATCTAAAATGTGTTGCAGTTTTTTGTGTCCTATCGGCGAAGTAGTCTGTCCGTCTGTCACTCGGTCTTTAACATTCGTGTAACCCATTCCAAAGTGTAAATTTTAAGACTGGTCCAAATTGAAAGGAGTCGCAGGCAACAATTTAAAAGTGTTGAAATTTTAGATTTTTCCATATTTTCAGGTTGAAAACGTTGTGAAGTATTATTGAATTGCTTGGTTCGCTTTCCACAATGTTTTCCTTTTTTTTTGCTTGATGAGTGCCAGATAGCGTCATTATATCTTGTATATTTATACTAGTTTTAAAATGTTCACACAGTGCCCTCTTTTGAGTAGTTGACTGTACTGAGATTGAAATATATGTTATCGGTTTGTTGATATTGGTTTGTTTGTGTTTTCGTATGATAATTCTACTAGATAAAAAAATAAATAAATAAAAGACTCTGTTATTCTCTGAATTGATAGACTATATATTTAGACTAATGGTTTGAAGAAACATCTTTTCCTCTGAAAAGAAAGGATTCTTAACCCATTCCCGCACAAATCCGCTTTTTTACACACATCAAGAAATCAACATGGAAAATATTGTGGAAAATGAAGAAATTGCTTGTCATAAGCAATTTCTTCATTATCCACAATGTTTTCTACCACAACATGGCAAGATTTTCAAAATTTCATAAACTGAAAAATGCCATTTTCAACTTAATTGAATTTGGACCAGTCTAAAATTTTGTTGTAAGGGAATGGGTTATTATACATATTCCTAAGTTTTAGGTCTACCAAATTCTTTGAAATAATGTTGTTTCACCAGAAGGAAAGTAGGAAGAAGAAAAAATAAGCCTTTGTATTGGGCTGAGCTTTCTTCTCTTTGTAACAAAATCTTCAAAAAAAAAAAAAAAAAAAAACCAACAAAAAACAAACAAACAAACAAAAAAAACCCACTTCCTTTAACCTTTCTATAGCTTTCTTTGTCCATCTGAAAGATTTTTCCTTTGATGACTTATTTGTTTTATATAGCTAGGAAGCGCAGTGTTGCTTGCTTAAGTGATCAAATTCGAAATTTTCAATGGGTCATATAGTGTAAACTACGACCGGAGGCTTTACATCTCGAAGACTGGATCATTGCGAATTGCATCCATCAGTGAACAATTATTGACCATAAATAGCTCCTCGGCTTGACACGAATTGATAATATGCAGATAATGCATTATCAAATCCCGGCAAACATTTTCAGTTAATTCCCCTTACCTTTAATCAGGAGGAATTTAATATTAATGATCAATGCCTCATTGTGTTTTACTTTTTACAATCTGTTGGAAATCAAAGTGCTGTAAGCACTGTAGTCGATTCACGACGCATTTTCAATATATTACAGGAATATAATCATGTTGCAGTATAATGGTTGAAGTGCCATACTCATAGCATAAATCTGGATTTTTGTACTTTACTTTAGATCTTTTTTAAAAAAAATAAACAAATAAAATAAAAAAAAAAATAGATAAATAAAAGACAGATCAGATGCTCTCTAATGACTACTAAATACAAATCAATGTTTGTCATTGAAGTCTAAAATCTTATTTTCCCTCGAAAATTTTTCGTCGGGAGAAAAAATGTTGGTCGTGGTTCGTCTACTCAGCCAACCATCAGTACTGCCGTCCTAAAGTTTTTGTTAAAGGAATGCTCCATTAAAAGTATAATAGCCATAAACATGAAACTCCAATCTCTTTTTGGATGAAAACAATAGAAAAATCAAAGTTTTGGGAGTTTCATAAGATTTAGAATATTTTCACTCTGTAAACAGGCATGCCACGTTCAACGCATGATAGAAATCTGGTATTGGTTACTAGGCTACAATAATCTCAGTACTTTGATGTTTACTTACAACACCATTAATCTATGGTCGGAAACTAAACCTAATAAATTGTTGAATTGAACAAATTCACAAAATCTCTCCTCGTATTAATAAGCAGTAATACGGTTGAGTTAAACTATCTTTGTCGATACAAAACCGTTCAAAGAGCAGTAAAGAATTAGGATTGATCCGTTACGTAAAAAGACCATTCCAAAATGCCGGGCGACAAGTAACATCCCCGACCAGATTGCTTGAATTGCGCTAGCTCATTAAATGTTGTTGCTTTCAGTTTTGACGCAGAAAAGTCATTCTATCTTGCTACGTTTGTTTGTATGCATAGATGTACTTGTGCGTAACATTCTCAACGATTTCAGATTTACGCCTAGCAGTGTGGATTCAGATCAGCCAGTAACCATTAAGACTCTTTTGTGTAACAGATCAAATCGTTACTATGGTGGCTCAGGGGTGACATGTGCGTTTTTTCTTCTTTTCATTTAGACAAAAAAAAAAAAAAAAAACCTCCCAAAACATTTCCTTTTCATACATTTTTAAGTTAAGAAAAAAAAAAATGATTTAAAGTATGGTTATTGTGTTATTTTTTATTTATAAAAAACTTCCAAAACGTTTTTTGTTATTATATATAACTTGCCGCGATAGAGAAGTGACCTCGTTTGATGATTAACTCGTTGGAACGACTTACTATCTCGTGCGCACGACATAGAGACCGATTTTGATCGGCTTTGTACCTAGCAATTCGTTTTCTTTCTTATTAAAAAAAAAGAGAAAAGAAAACAGTGTCATAGATCTAACCGTCCTTTAAATCGATGTCTTTTCTACTAAATAAGAGAGAGAGAGAGAGAGAGAGAGAGAGAGAGAGAGATAAACTATAAAACGATTCCCCCCCCTTTTTTTTACATGACAGGTCTAAAAAAACACACGACACCTCTACGCCACCGTAGGTTACGGTTGATTAATCGGGTTTTCTTTCACCTTAGGTTGCAGATAACACAAATGGAGACATTGCTCTTATCTAACACGTATCGACATTAAGTAGTTCAGTGAGTATATTTCTCTCAGTGCCTGTTTTGTGTATACACATGTACGAGCTGTGAGGTTATTGTGTTCGAACGCGATAAATTATGCAAGCTATTTTGAACTGTGAGTTTTAAAAATATTAATTGTTATTGAGTTGGAACGCGATGATTTATACAAACTATAGACCTTTTTACTAAATATACCTGATCGTTTTGATAATCGTAAAAAAGGAATATATGTCTGTGTCAGAAAGGTCCGTAACGAATACAGATAAAGGAAATGTTTCAGGGATGTAGAAAGGTTAGAGATAATGTCAATCTGCAGAGGAAACTGGTGCTTACGTTTTCAGTGTTATTTTCATATATTCTGCAGGTAGGCTTTTGTCAATTTTCGTTGATAATTCAATTGGTTAGCTAAACACCGTCGTTAGTGCCTGTCGTGAATATTGGAACTCACAACAGTTTTAGACTAAGCCGTGACTTTGTTGTTGATAATTCATTTGTCACGTTTTGAGACTTGTTACTTCGAACTGGAAGTCATGTGCATACATTGTTTACCAAAAAGTATGTTTATGTATATATATAGATGTAACAGTAATAGTGAGTGATCAATGATCGATTTGTCTATACATGTATAGACAAAATTGAACTTTGATCACTTACCATAACTTGTACATCTATACATGGATTTGATCAGTTTAAAAAAGTAAACACAGGTTTTCGTTACTGCCATTGTCGGTTGGCTGAACTGTAGACTACATAACTTCGGACTACTATACGATAGATCCAGTTCGTTTCGACGACTTATTCAAGATGTAGTGGAACTCCTATGGGTCCAGGGTTCGATTCTTATTTGTCTCCCAACAATGGGTAGATAATCATAAACGTAAGTGGGGTGAGCACCTGAAGGCTCGGAAAGGATATAGTGGTAGTACTCGTGTGAGAAATACTAGGAATCCTTGGATGGGTTCTCCAGCCGCCGCTATATGACTGAAATACTGCTAAAATTGGCGTTAAACCCAATACAATCAATTAATTGAGCTGCTGCTCCGACGGTTATGTCGCCGACCAACCATTTTACTATTTTGGTACATGATACCGGCCACTTATTTTCAAATATAACGTCGTTTAATGTCCAAGTGGAATCTCCTATCAAAAAATGTTGGAGTCAGTAGACGGGGCCAGCGGAGCCAGTGGGCTGGACCAGCGGAGCCAGGGGACGGGGCCATCGGAGCCATTGGATGGGGCCAGCGGAGCCAGTAGACGGGGCAAGCGGAGCCAGTGGGCGGGACAAGCCGAGCCAGAGGACGGGGCCATCGGAGCCATTGGACGGGGCCAGCCGAGCCAGTAGACGGGGCCAGCGGAGCCAGTGGGCGGGACCAGCGGAGCCAGGGGACGGGGCCACCGGAGTCATTGGACGGGGCCAGAGGACGGGGCCATCGGAGCCATTGGACGGGGCCAGCGGAGCCAGTAGACGGGGCCAGCGGAGCCAGTGGGCGGGGCCAGCGATTTGCCAATTAAGCAGCCACGCATGCTGAATCTAGAATATTGTAGATTCTAAGCGTTCTCAGGAAACTATGAGACATTATATAGCTATCTACAGAGCTCATAGTGAAAACCAGTCTCAGAACGGCGAAAGTCGCAGAGTTTGGAGCTTTTGTTAAATAAGTTATTAAAATATTGTACTCGTATCAATGATGACTGCAATAAGTTTTGTTCAAAGTTAAATCGTTTACAAATAAGATTTATTGAAAGCACGCACAAGTGAAAACAAAACGCTGTATATGTATTGATGTAATGGTATTATCAACTTTAAGAAGTACTGAAAAATATGCGAAAAACACTTAATTGGTAATAAAAACATACTTAAACAACATTAAGACTAGGTGGATAGCAATCAAATGTTGAGAGTAGAGATTGGAAAAATTTTCCGGCCATTCCTTGATTTATTGCATATATAAAATACACATCAAGACTGTTAAAATGTTCCAATAACTACGTGCGAGAATTCTGCCAGAAAGTTATATCTTTACGTAAACTGTTTTAATATTCATTATGTTCTGAGATTTCTGATAAAGATATATTCCTGAAATAATGTGGTCTCTTGTTCAGCCTATTTAGCATATTACTTGGTATTTTAAGGTAATAAAAAAAACTGAGTAAAGTTAGAATATCAAAGTTGATTTTAAAGCATGATATACTTAACATTAACCCTTTTCCTCATAATGACACTTTTTACGCTGAAAATTTTTTCATTTTCCACAATGTTTTCTATCCAGAAAGTTGAAATAATCTAAAATCCCATAAACCTTAAATTGTTGTCTGCAAATTCTTTAAATTTGGACCAGTCTAAAATTTTGGCATCTGGAAATGGGTTAAGTTAGTGTATGTTACAGAGCCTGATACAGAGTCACTACTGTACTTTCTATACATGATATATTTAGGAAAAGGTGGAATACAAAAGTGTAATTGTGAAAACATTACACCATTAATCTTTCAAATCTTTATTGATCACAAATTTACATACATTTTTTTTATAAAAAACATAGGGCGTAAAAACAGGGATTGAACAGGAAAGGGTTTGTATTTGTTTTACAGATCGACCAGAAGGTCCCGTAACGCCTGACAAGTCAACATTTTTTGTAAATCTAAATTATGAGTCATTTGGCCTTTAAAATTAAAACCAAATTAAGTTTCAAGCAAGAAAATATAGGGTAGCCTTATGGCTAGACCCTTTATATAATGCAAAAAGACTAGAACGTTAACCAAGATATTCCATTAAAATTAAGAACGAAAATTCAATTTTGTTTTGACTTCCGTATGCAACCATATATTTCTAACTTACAGGGATGGTCGGAACAACAACTTGGCGTGGCGCTTTCAAGTCTACAAACACTAATTTCAGTCGACAAGGAACAAATATCCCTTATTCTGGTTGGCTGGTGTGTAGGTTACGTCATCGGGTCGATTACATCCGGGATACTTTTTGACAAATACAACAGACTGGTTCTGATGTTTCTACTCACGTTGGGTCTCGCTATAGCCACGGCTGTACTACCATTCTGTCCATCTTTGTTGTTGATGATAGCGTGTAATTTCGTAATTGGTATTTTTAACGGCGGGAGTGATACAGGTTTGCCTTAATGGATCTAACTATTATTGTCTACCTTCCACAAGGTAGAATCGATATGATTCTGTCTTTTCTGAAATCTGCCTACTCACTGTAGGTTTTCTAAGCGTTCGTATTTCGGAATTCAATTTAGTAAGGTACTATTTAATATCAGCCTTTAAAAAACGAACAAAGAAAAAGAAATGCTCACACTTGTTATAGAGCATGCCACGTAATTTCAATCCGCATCATTTTACTCAAAGTTCACATTTTTTGTCAGAGATCGTAGGCCCCTCCCACTTACTCCATTGATCAGGCCCACTGACTTCGACAAAAAGTTCCTTTTTGATATTAAAAGACGCAATTTCGCAAAGTTGGTGGTCAGGAATTAACATGTTACAAAAAAAATAAAAAAATAAATAAATCGTTGGTAGGCGACCTAAACATCGTGACTTGAATAAGTTGTAGTATTTTACTCGTTAACAAACAAAAAAGATTCATTGAAGTTCAAATTTCACTTTCGGTCTAAATCACTGGTATGATTGGTGATTCTTTGATTTACAGCCGCTATCCGTCATCTATCAAGATTGTATAGGATTACAATGAATAGTACGTTCCGGACGGTTATACAAAGAATTATGTTGGCAATACAAAGAAAGAAATGCTATGGTGAGGGAATAGGTTGTCAGAAAAGGAAGACACTGGGAAGATGTACAGGAGATATTTAAACAAATACATAAATATATATAACTGTTTGGAGAAAGGCGTCGGATTTTAACATCGTTGGGCGATCAAAATCTTTCAACCAGAACTCATACAAGTTGTACTTACGTTTTTTTCGCCGCATATTAACGATTATCCAGGTCAACAAATTTAGCGCAGTGTTATGAAACAGTACAGTAGAAAAAGTTAAGTTTTACTTCTCATGTTTCAGTTCTCTTCGTTAAGTTAAACGTTCATTTTTAACGTAGAAATTTCGTGGATATTAGAACAGAATCTCGCAGAAACAGCTTACATAAGCTGTAGCTACGATGACCATCGCGACCTTGCCCTACAAACAGCAACTTTTCTGGCATAATATGTGATTAATGATATTGTATTGTTGATTATGGCATATTATAATTCAGAAGAAATCATTGTTAAAATTGTTACAAATTGTTTACCAATGATTTTAGAATAGATCATAAATCCGCTTTGAAAAGCGTTGCTAAAAAGAAAAGGAAATTCATTTCAAAATTATTTTATCTTGCCAACATAGAATGATTTTGAAATTTATTTTCGTTTTCTGTTCAGCAACGCTTTTCATAGTAGATGTATAGACAATTCTGTAAACAATTCAACAAAGATTTTTCTGGATTCCATTGGGATAGAAGTTTTGTCCCTACGAGAGCCACATGGCCTTAAAGCTCACCAATGCTCGTTTGATAACTGTTACTGTTCTAGACTCGATTGAGATCAACTTGTGTTTTAGAAAAGCTCCTATTATATCCTATATATCACTTGCTGTACATTGTCTTTCACATTCTTATTCCCCTTTTTCAGGATCGAATACTATCATCCCTACAGTATGGCAAGACGATTGTGGCCCGTTTGAACAGTTACTGTACGTGTGTTATGCTGTAGGTGGCATTATTTCACCGTTTGTCACCATCCCCTTCATGGTTGAACATTCTGACAAAACCGTGTCTCTTCCGAACACCACCACGAACCAAACCGATATTTTTACTCCAAGAACTGAGAGGCATATATATCCAGCATTTCTTATAACAAGTGGGTTGTTTATAATGTGTGCAATACCATATATGGTAATGCGATTGAAAGGCCGGTTTAATAATCTCGCGGGAAGGTCTGTCATAGACGATGAAAAAGAAGACGAAGATCAAATAAAACACGTAAACTATAAAATTTTAATAGGTTTTATGGGGGCTATATATGCTCTGTCCGTGGCTGCAGAGGACAACTTATCAACCTATTTAGTCTCATTCACCCTGGAGTTTCTTCACTGGAGTGAGTTAGACGCAGCCACGATAACGTCTTCGTATTGGGTAGCTAGCTGCTGCATGGGGTTACTGGGTATTTTTATTGTTAAGGTTTTAGACTACTCTACTGTGCTTTGGATAGCAATTGTTTTTGTGAATTGTTCACTAGGAACTGTAATTTTGGGATATTATATATCTATCTCGTGGTTAGTGTGGTTAGGTTTTATATCATGCGCTGCCTGGATGATTCTTATCATACCCACGGTGTTTTCGTGGTCTCAGAAATATGCGTGTGAAATAACAGGTAAAGTTAGTTCGGTATTTACGGTGTCTGCCGGTATTTCGTCTGCAACTACCTCATATCTGATTGGGTTTATGTTCGATAAATTTTCCAAAATATCCTTCGTTTATATTCTCCAGATCACCACAGGTCTTTGTTTATTCTTTTATATTCTTGCGTATATTTTACGATTTAAGCGTCGAAAACCTTGTTCTTCTAGTAGTTTAGATATTGAGACAAATAAACATTCTAATTTTGCGGAGGAAAATAAAGAAATTGTGTGTATTGCTATCATTGTGAATAATCATTTCAATATATAAAGTTACCCTTATTAAACAAAATTAAAAATGTTTCACTTGAGTCCTGTCACCCGAAAAGTGGTCTTCTCGTTTTGTTTCGTTTTTTTGTTTGTTTTGTTCAAATTTCACACTTTTCAGATTAATTTGTCTACTTAGTATTCAGTTTTGAAATAGCAATATCGATCGACCTCTGCTAGAATCAATCGCTTTTTCAAATATTTGTTTTTAGGCTATTACCAAAGGTTCCTTTTGGCACGGCAAATCACAAATTATGCTTTAAACATTCTGTGCAATTACATTTTTGAGGCGCTGAAGCTGAAAGCTTCGGAAGCGACTCATTGCTATCCTACGATTTCTCTATAACAAAAGTCCTGAACCAATTTCCACCCCTGACTGCCTATGTTATAACTCTGCCATTGTATCTTGATTGGATAAATGAGAACAATCTAGATACTGTTAGAAAATTGATTTTTGTATATTTAAAGGTTTTGAAGCAAAGCAATCGTAAACTTTGTCATTTTTTGTTTTAAACGCGAATTTCTCATAGCGCGGAAAAAGCCACATTACGTACTAAAATAGAGGTCGACAGTTCTTTTGAAATGACCATACTTTCCTATGTATATTGCATAACGTCATATTCGTTTTGCATTTTCAAATAAAATATATATTAAAATTCATTTTAAATCAAAATTGAATATGCAAACCATTTCGGTTCATTATTTCTCGGAGGTAAAATAAATCATCCGTAGTGACTGTCTTACTATTTACCCCGGGACACCTCCAGGACACCGTGTTTAAGTCAAAACGGCCCGACGTCAAAACGACCCAAGGTCAACAAGCCCGTAATAATCCAAAAGTGATTTTGCTTGTCAAAACGGCTCAAAAGGATTTTTTTTTTAAAAAAAATAGGTATTGAAAAATTATCCAAATATAAACTTTTATGAAGAATTTCTGATTTTGGACCATATGTAAATAGAAGTTTGGGCCGTTTTGACTTTCGGTCGTTTTGCCTGTAAACCAGGACATCCTGTGATGCCTGACATATGTAATAATATTGTCATATATTTAGCTATGTTAGTAAATCTTAATAAAATTGAATGAATTCTTCAACCCCATTTCAGATTAACGTGTTTCGTGTTAAAGAAAATCATAGAAAACTCAAAATCCATGTCCTTTCTGGCAATTTCATTTTATTCAAATTTTTATTTGAATTGAGAATATTTATAAGATAATCTAACCGTAATTCCTGTTTACAAATGTGTAGGACATTCATTGGTCATAAATGAAAAAAACGTCCCGGGTTGATGTTATTTTATCCAAGGGCTCATAGATTTTCCATGGCCGTTGTAAGCAAACCGAGGGAGTCCCGGGGTAACGAATGCGTATTTTATGTGAGAAATTTGGATAGCCAGTTTGACTTAATTTTTCCGTTAGTAAAATAGAAAGAATCTCAAGGTAATGAAGGCGTTGTCTCCGGGTGAAAAAGAAACTGAAATTTACCGACGAAAGTTGTAAGCATTAGTAAAGCTTCAACGGAATTACTTTGGGGCTGATTGGTATTGATTGTACACAATAGGGACAATGAATCGAATTTTGAATAGTTTAATTTCGAAGTATCGGGGAACAAAATGATCGCTTGGAATACATGAATATGAAATCATCTAGGTATTAGTTTATTTTGCGGAGCTTAATATGGCATCGTCATTGCTTAGAGCGTACTTTTTAATTGAATGAAAAAGTATATGTATAGCGAGAAAAGAAAACAAACCAAACATAGTCTTAATTGTCAAAGTACCGGGGTGATATTTGAAAATTGTAAGTTAGTTCACAAAGTTGGGAAAATCATCTTGAATGAAACAATCAAGTAAATGTTTGATACAAATAAACAAGTGTCGCTGTCATGCTTTCAATTTGAACAAAAGCACCTAGAGCTAATATTGCCGTCGCAATAAAGCCGAGAGAGTCTCGAGGTAATGCACATATTCAATACAGTGAAAAAAAAGATAGCTATGACAACATTGAGTAAACCTTCGTCTTTTCTTGTCACTGATCTCTTAATCTAATAAAATTGATGAAAGAGTTAAGCATTCGTATAAGGTTGGAATAGTTATTTCCACTATTTTTCTTTTTCCCTCAACGTTCTTTGGGGGAAATTGTTACAGTGTTTTCTGCTTTTATTTTAGCTTCTTACGCATGGCAAAGACGTCCTCAGACTTCGCATATACCAATTCATTTACCAATTTAGGAGTCCCTTTTTTGTACAAGTATGACTTATTACACTGGGACTTAAATTCATATTCGATTATCAGTCCCTCGGGTTGATATATGACGATGTGTAGAGTTAAAAAATTCCATTAACTTCCATTCATAATCGACTAGTGAAGAGCGCAACAATATCTTGTCAAACTGTAGGTATGACGTTTTGACAGAAATCCAAAGATGTAATAGTCTTTTTATGGATCTGAATGCATCCTCTAAATCTTAGTAATTGAATTAAGTGATATTACGGTCCTTGAGTTTTTCAATGAATATTTATAAATGTTTATATATGAAAATACTACGGGAATTCAAGAATATATTTTCAAGATTATATTTTCTTGCTTATGGGGAGTCCGAGCGTACGTGAAATCGTCAAAGAAAGTCAATATCACTTTATACTAAAACTAGCGTCATTGATTATCTTTGAATATATTAAATTGAATTTACCCGGGATGCTCATGGATCTTCTGAAATAATAATTGTAATATATGCAAACCGAATTTGTTTCTGTTTACTCGATGTGCAAATAAAATAATTTTGACATTTGGATATTTCTTTTAAATTCATCACGGGACAGTCAAACATTATTTAAAAATACGCATCCATCCGGGATATGGTTATATACACCCTCAATATCTCTGATTTTTTAACTTCAAATCACCTAAATTGTCCCACTTGTGCAATCACAAATTGTTCCAATTAATTATGAGTCCCGGATGAGAGATGGAACCAATTCCCGGGTTACATGATGTGGCTAGACAACGTATTGAATACAGATCCAGTGTAATAACTTGTTAATGTTGAAAAGGTTTTTCATATTTCAAACAGTACGGTTTTGGAATGTTTTCTTTTTTTTAGAATAACTTTTCTTAAAACTCCTGAACAAAAACTAGTTCCGGGATATGTAGTGTGCTTAACTGTCAAACTGGTCAAGCGGACGGACACCGGTAAAATAATTTGCCCCAATAAATTTAAAATTTGCACTACTTAAAGGGTACATTCGTTCATCTATCGTCGCTAACGCGTGGTTGTAAAGCAACGTCACACGGGGTCTGGATTTAACGTCTCATCCAAAAGACAATCAGTTTGCTGGTTTGGTCAACCATGGACACGAGCCCATGATGGTGAGGTTAGAAGTCAAGTGCTCTACCAAATGAGCTTATCGGCTGTCCAACATTTCTTAAAGAATGTATAAAGCATCTGTATGTAACTGCTTGATGGTTCCACAAGTTTGATAGTTCAAATGAATAATGTATTATTGTCGAAAATCAATATGCTGTAAGGCCGTAATAGGCATGTTTCAAAGTTGTATACGGTTTGATCAACAGTTACCATATTTTTTTTATTTATCCGTATTTTGTAAATGAATAGCGTTACAAGCATTCTTTTTATGGCGAATAAAGAAATTCAATTTTTCATACGTAGGTTTTAATTTCTGCAACAACAAAATTTCACGATGGACCGATTTGCCTGGTTCCCTGTAATAAAAATATAAATCAAAACAAATTTTTGAGTATTACAGGAGTTAGTTATTATAATGCCCTACATTCAACTTAACATGTGGCAATAATACTATATATTAGGTGTCCCGGGTATCCCGCGGTAAATAGCAATCTGTTTGGGCGAACATTGAATGGTCGACGACAACAACAAGAATGGAGGCGATTGAGTTCGCTTTGTACTTTCGATACTTGTTACGACGTTTATTCATTTCAATAGTCTTCAAATGATGTTTCTTCAATCGAGAAATAATAGGAAAAATATCAGAATAAACACCGATGTGAATAACTGTCTTAACGAATGAGCGAGGCCTTTTCCTTTAAAAACGTAGCCGTCGTTTCCAGTGCATGAACTTTAGATCGTCATTCGCTTTGAAAAAGGTCAGTGAATGCCGTAATCACACAACGTAATCACACACACATACAAAAAGTAATAACATAAAAAACATTGCTGCTGCGTTAATCTCTGTTAGATCATTGTATGTTTGATATATATTATCATTCATTTTCTTTCTTTCAAAGACAAACAATAATAGGTATCAAGTTGTCTAATTCTTTACAAGAGCAACTTCTGTGATTGTTTATAACTTTTATAACTCGGCACCCAGGACCCGTCAGGAACCACCAGCAAAAATGTTCAGAGCTTCTTAATTTTACCCATGTGATGTGCTGATCTTGTAGCCTATTTGAAAATATTTGTCAGTTTGAAATTGTCAGGAGTCTGAAAACAAGCCATTCCATTAAGATTGGTCAACAGATATTTAAATTCAACAATTTTAGAAATTCTATGGGTGTGAATACGTTAGGGGTAAAATATGTGTGCTTATTGAATTACTTTGGAACATCAATATGGACGCATACAATATGTTTCTAAGAAAGGGATGTATACCTCTGAATCTGACAAATAATGATTGACAAACATTTCTCAAACAATCACACCAGATATTGCAAAATTAACTGACCACAGATTACAGTATAATCTGTTCATACCACACCACGCTAAAAATAAAATGAAACAGAGATGACATATAGGAAATAAAAGACACTTTAGAACAAGAACTTATCTTTTAGCCCTCCACATTTTCCAAAGAAAGCAATGTCCCACAAGAGATATTTATTGCTTTTTTGCAACATAAAAATACATTTTATGCTTTAAAATCTACAAATATTACTCATCTTTCTAAACACAAATCAGACGAATAAATTATTTGCCAAGAACCTACAGTGTGAAATGAAGTAAATTGCACGAAAATGAAAGTCTTTTTCAACATGCTTGCATTCACTCTAGAGGTCACATTTTAAGCTCAACCATTATTAACAATTACCTTCATGGGGAGTCATAGCCATGCCACTGATCATGTGGGTATATTCAGGACCTGGGTATGTCCTTTGGCAAGGCATTCAGTCACAACATAGTACTAGAGATACTGAGCAAGTACATGATTGATTGTTTGAATGAAGTTTAACGCAACTCAGTTTAACAGTAGTATATTCATATTACAATGGCTGGCGCCATGGATTCCTGGTATTTCTAACACCGGTACAACCACTACATTCTCTGAGTCTCCAGCTGCTCATCCCACTAAGGTTTATGGCTTTCCACACATTGGTGGGCTAACATAGGACAGGAAGTTTGCTGTGGCCGGGGATTAAACCCGGAACTCCATGACTGAGTCCTTTGTACTAACACTGTGCTATGGCCATGGCTGAAGTACATGAATAGGTGAACTTTGCCGGGATATAGTTGAAACATTGTTCTTTGAAGTGTTATACCCCCATTTAATCATATGAAAAAAGACTTAGCTTCTTTAACAGATTTTACATGATTTAATCTGCTTCATGCAAAGGATCAAAGGCCAACAGCCTGAGGTTAAGGCTTAATAGCCAATTCCAAACAATTTGTCTGTTATGGCGACTCTAGGCCCTTCAGGGCTTTGATTTCACCATTAGATTTTGTAGAAAATGTTTTTAGAAAAAGAATATTTCTTTCCTAAACAGTGTATTTTTTCAATTTTGTATCAGTTTAGAAGTGCCTAAACTTTCAATCATGACAAGAAACTTCAGTCAGACCATTGGCGAAACTATGCCTCTTTTTTGAATAAATATAATGATTTTCTGATTGAAATATAATGATTTTACTGCCTGGCTCTGTCTTCTTAGGCGTTTTTGGGCGTCAAAAATGTCGTACGTACAGCTTTATTGATAATTTCGAGAAACAGATTATTCCTTATCGGTATTTGACTTTGGCTTTATCTTTATTTCTTGCTTTTTCGTATGGAGGTCAACTGTCTATTGGAGATTTCAAAATTTTGTTTCACCCTTGAAAAAAGATTTAAAAATTTCCTTAAACTTAAGCCGGTTCAAGATAGGATTTTCAAGGGCGTACTCTATTCTGGGCCCTTTCCGAAGGGAACCGGTCAACTCGCTAGATGCGAGTTTTTGTGGTTGATGGTTGTTGCGTGATGTCGTCCGTCGTTAAGACACACTCTCAGTCAACCAGAAAACTTGGCAGAATGTTCGACTTCATGAACTCATGGTTCGACAGTTCGAAATTGGTTCTCTTTGGTCAAGTTAATTCTTAGACCATATCCATATCAATCAGCTAGATTTACCTGAATTTTATAAGAATGCTTGACTTGAAAAAACTCCAACAAGTCGGAAATCGGGTCCATGGTGGTAAACTCGAGTAAAAAGATAAATAAAAAACCCAAACAAAAAACCCACACTTGTTAGCACCCTTACGGCATTTTTTTCATTCAACCTGAAAATGTTCAGAATATTTGTGTTCATGAAGTTTAAGAATTCCTCAAGTCAAAAGTTCTGACAAATAATAAGCTGATTTAGCTATAGGAAAGTCCTCTATAGTTTCTATTTTCGCGTTTTCTCCAACAATTCGTCAAGGCGAACACTTCGACCAATTTTCAGGTTGACTGAGTACAGTCTATAATGTCTACAAGGTTTTGCTAAGGTCGTAAACTACGATATTTTGTAAAATGTCTCGTCCCATAAATTGTCTAAAGAAATATTAGTTCTCTGTAAGAACTTCAAGTGCTTACAGTCCCTTTTATTTAAATATTTCTTTTTGAAACAAATTTTTATTCAACTTGCCAAGGGATAATACTCGCCATTATTTGCAAAACTGGGACCATTAGAATTTTTTTAGACCTATCGTAATCTAAAGATAAAGATAAAGACTTGAAGTTATCAGCTCGACAACAATTATCTTAGCTTGGACTGTGTGGATAGGAGGGAGATTCGGACTCTAGTGAGGACACGAGAGCTTGTGGGGAAACATTAAACTCGAATGAAAAGAAGAAAAATTCTCGCAAATCTGGTATAAGCGCCAGGTCTTCTGGTAAAGTCATTCATCCCCAGAACTATTCTCAGGCATTTCTGAGGTTTGAATTTTTAAATAATTCTATTGAATTTGATAATTTGAGTTTTAAATTGTTTATTGCCGGAGAATTAGAGATCATTTCTCAGAAAGGCATACCCGTGCATGAAAAAAAGGGAGAGAATGGATACATTTAAAAGACTCATTTAAATTCGTCATACGATTTCTCAGTTTTCAAGACGCTTTATGCTAGGGTACAAAAAATGGAATGGTGAATTTTTATACATTTTGCCTACAGCTTCAGTTAAGCTGAGGCCTAAAGCTGACTTCTCAATGGGTTGTAGCTCAAATACAGAAAGTAACGCTGATGACAAGGTTTGGTTTTGTGCAAATTATCAAAGAAACAAATGCCCTTTTAAAGATTCGCATACAATCTCAAGTTAAGTTAAAGTTACAATTGCTAAACATGTGCGTGCCTCTTGTTGGTTAAAAGAGAAAAAAGAACAAAATCATCTGGAATGTTCGTCAGCTTTCCCTCATTCTAGTTCATCACATAGTTAATATTTTTCTGTCTTCGTTTATATCTCTCGACAAATGTTTTTCAAGATTAGGTGGTAAAAAAGTCGCATGCAAACTTTGTCGTGTTTGAAAGCTATGACTTAAGAATTCCTCCGAACTAATGGATATTCACGAAAAAGTCCTTGATTCGGGTTATTTTGATTTTCGAAATGCACGTTTTCCTGTTAATTTGAAATTCGACACTGAATTCATGAAGCGAATGTTGCATGGCTTTAAGGACCTTACAGTTTTAGACATGTTGAAATTTGGCTTTCCGATTAGTTTCGTCAACACATCAAATCAGAAAGTAAGAATCAATAAAAAGAATCACTTAGGGGCGGAAGAATATCCAGATCATATCAACAATTATTTGTAGAAAGAAGCATCATATAGGGCAATTATAGGTCAATTCTGTAGTAATCCTTCTAAAAACGACTTATTAATTTCTCCTCTTAATTCGGTACCCAAAAATAACCCCGGGGAAAGGCGGATGATATTAGATTTGAGTTACCCACAATATTGAGATAGAGTTAATAAGTTTATTTCAAAAGATTACTATTTAGGTGATAATGTTGATTTGATCTTCCCCAAAATTGATGACTTTGTTGCATTGATAATGAGCAAGGGACTCGAATGTCTCATGTTTAAACTTGATTTAAGAAGAGCATAATGTCAAATTAGTATCTGTCCCTCCAGCTATCATCATGTCGCCTTTAAATGGAAAGGTCACATATTTTGTAACACCATTTTGCCTATGGGGCTTAAATCATCAGCATACATTTGCCAAAGAGTCTCTAACGCATTCTCCTTTATGATGCTTAAAATGGGGTTAGCAGTTTTAAAATATTTGGATGCTTTCGGAGGGGTAGAAGTGCCAGAGAAAGCCTTTTTCGCCTTTAATTAATTTAGGCGGATTTATTTGTTTAGTGGATTAGAGGAGGCCTTCGATGAGGCTTGTTAAACCTCGGAAAGATTTTTTTTTTTGGGGGGGGGGGTTGTTTAACACTTGGTCTATGACTATGTCGGTGACAAATAAATGGTTGCAGGAGATAAGATCTTTAATGAAAAGATGGTTGATTAAAGAGTCGGCTTCTATAAAAGAGATTCAGATTCTTATAAGAAAATAAGGTTTCATAGGCGCTTGCGTAAAGTCAGGTAGGCTCTTTGTAGGATTTTAAACTGGTTAAGAGAATGCTATAACGCTCAAATAAGTGAGTTGCTACCTATCCTTATAGAGGTAAAGAAGGATATTAAAGAAGATGGGAAAAAATTCTACCAATTTGTAATGGAATTTCAATGATTGATCATAGGCCTTGGCTGGGGGTTGATTCCTTGTTCAGCTCAGTTCAGTTTGTGTTTTTGTTTTTGTTCTTTTTTTTTGCAAAATTTTGGACCAATCCTAAACCAATGGCTAGTTCTGGGTCTTTCATCGGCTAAAAATATGTGTAAGAATTTAAATTCAGGTGACAATTCAAAATGATAAAAGATAATAAATCAATAGGGTAGTAGGTAATAAAGAAACGAAGAAATTGCCTGTCACACCAGATTCTGGTCTTTTTCCGCATTGTTTTCTCTGCACAGGGACGTAAAAAATTCGGGGACTGAATAGTAAAGTGATAATGTTCAAGACATTTGTTTTTAGCTCACAAAGCGTCAGCTTCGATAACTTAATTTAACAGACAAAATATTAAGGTATTCTCAAAGTTCAACGAGTGCAAACTGCCACGGGAGTCTTAATCACTAAATCCATTGAATGCTCCACCATAAAAAGTAGTTCTCATGTATTTCAGGAATAATGCAAACTCTATTCAAATTGTAGAGAACTCTTTCAAAAGGATGCTATTTAACCCTTCCCAATCAATTCCGCTTTTTAAACATCTCAAGAAAAAAGATTTGAAAAAAATTGTGGACAATGAAGAAATTGCTTGTTACAAACAATTTCTTCATTGTCCACAATGTTTCCTTTCCAACAAGGGAAAGATTTCTAAATTCAACTTGATTGATTGATCGAATGGGATTTAACTCCGCTTTTAACTGTATTTCAATCATATTGCAGCGGTAAAATTCAACTTGAAATCGTCGTCTGCAACTTCTTTTGATTTGAACCAGTCTAAGATGTGTCGTGTTGTAATGGGTTAACTCCATGGTTACTTCAACCTCGTTTATTTATCATGATAACCTTTAGCCGTAGAAGAATACTAAATAAAACTATGCTTTGTTAGCTTACAGTACTATGAGTACTTTGTTGATTGTTTAAAATAAATTTCTCCTATAATATAATCAAAGGACTGAAAGTACACAGAAGTTGGAATGCGCTGAAAGGGTCATAACTGTGGATTTCGGTTCAAATTCATTTATTACTTTCCGAAATAGCCTTAAACCAGCATTCCAATTCGTGTACATATGTGCGCGATTAACGCACAAAAACATAAATCCACATACAGAAATCAAACACTAGCAGTGTCTTAACCCATTCCCAGACAGTGACGCTTTTAAATGACCCTCATTATGAAAGATTAGGAAAACATTGTGGTAAATGAAGAAATTGCTTGTTACAAGCAATTTTGTCATTATCCACAAAGTTTTTCTGTCCAAAAAGACCAGGATTTTAAATATTTCACCAACTTACACTTGTCGTCTGCTATTTCTTTGAATTTGGACTGGTCTAAAATTTTATCGTGTTGGAATGGGTTATAAGCTCGTGTCACGCATAGCAAAATTAGAAGACGACAATTTCAAGGTGATGGAATTTCGATTTTATTTCATAAAATACTTACCTAATATTACAATATGGATTTCCTTTTCGGGGTCCGCATAATAAACCTTCCGAAAATACGGAAGTAAACAAACTTTTGCACATGCGCAACCTACTTCCGCTTACCCTCGTGCAACTTCAGTATTCCTTTTTCGGCGAAACAGTTCGCATCGTATTGTGGAAAGGACCTTCCAAGAGCAAGCCACGTGGCATTTTGTAACTTTTGGGTTTCATCTCTATCTTTATTCATGTCGGAAGACGGAGATTTTCTGAAGCTGTCAGACATTCGGGGGATGATAGTGACGAGTCAGTTTCTCGGTCTACTCGTTCCGAGTCTGCTGTTTTGCACAAAGCAAAACGGAAGAAAAAGAAGTCAAGATATTCGGACTTAGAATTGAGATTTAACAAATTAGAGGCATTGGTCACAAAGGCCTTGGACAAGTGCCTGCCAGAAACAAATTCGGCCGGTAGTATTGTCGATAAGTCGGAAACAAATTCTCGACACCCCTCCACGAATAAACATGACAGAACTGATACGGTGTCATTGTTTGCCGATTCTGACAATTTTGAATCCGAGGATAATTGTGAGGGTGATAAAGAGAATTCACTGAGTGAAAAAACACAAAAGTGTCTCTTCGAAATGTTCGGGGAGGATGCCATGGTCAAGAAAAAGACTGATAAGGAAGGCATTGTTTTGGATAAGTCACAAGTAGAAGTAGAAGTGATACAGAGCAGTTTCAGGTGCAGTGAACCTAACTTTCTTACTGCTTTTTCAGAAGATAATATTGATCTTTTTCCATTTGATGAAGAATTTGAGAACTTTTTGAAAGTTCCGTCATTAGACTCTATAGTTGATTGCTGTTTAGTGAAACGTTATGGTAATAAAGCTTCTTTTTTGAGGAGTAAAGCTAAGGTGCTGTACACACAACCATGTAAAATGGTGGACAAAATTGGTTTTAAAGGTCAACATGCTGCGAGACTTGGTTTGATTATGCAATGTTATGTACAACAGAGTCTTGGTAACCTCCTACAGTTTATAGAGTCTTCCTCTTTTGAAAAAGAATCAGCTGTTAAGCAAGTCAAAGACATTTTCTCAATGTCCACCAAGGTTTTAGACCAATTAGGAAGAACTGGCGCTTTACATCACATAAGCCGCAGAACTGTTGCAATGACAGATACGGGTTTGTATGACCAACATGACAGCTTGGAATTTGCGAATTTACCATTGTCAGGGAAGGTGTATTTGGTCTCCAGTTAGAGACTTTGCTGAAAGAAAGAAAAGAGAAGAAAAAACAGGTTGAAGACTTGGTTCCTGATGTGCAGAGGCACAAACGTAAATTCAGTGGTCAATCTGATTATAGCAAACGTTTCAATGATAAAAATGTTGAAAAGCCAGCTTCTGGCCAATGGAATAATTTTCGCATCCCAAAAATTCAGAACAGAGCTCCACAGGATAGCCGAGGATTTGGTAGATCAAGAGGTTCGTTTTCGAAACTCAAATCAAAGACGCTCAGCTACCAGCACAGGAAAAAGTCAGCTGGAGAGACCAGTTGACAAATGACAAGGTAAATATATTGGCAAAGTTTCCGGAGATACCCGTGGGGGGAAGACTAATTCATTTTCTAAGCGAGTGGGAACAAATTT
Organism: Fragum fragum; assembly: GCA_946902895.1. Taxonomy (NCBI): domain Eukaryota; kingdom Metazoa; phylum Mollusca; class Bivalvia; order Cardiida; family Cardiidae; genus Fragum; species Fragum fragum. The sequence goes on along the minus strand of OX336368.1, from coordinate 1,643,542 downwards.
CAGAGGATCAATGGGTCTTGGACATTATAAGGGAAGGTTACAAACTAGAGTTTCTGGAAACACCTCCCTTCAATGGTGTAAAAGCAACCAATGTTCCTTTAAATCAGCAAATTCTTATAAAAGAAGAAATAAACTCTTTGTTAGAAAAAAATGCTATCGAAATTCAAGCAATACAAGAATTATTGGAGGGAAAAATAATGGCAAGGCAATATCTAGTGGTATTGGGAATAATTGCGTCTTGTCTGGAGTTAATTCCCAACTCAAGACTGTTCATGAGACCTCTTCAGCTTCATTTGTTACAAAATTGGAACCCTGCTCGACTGCCATTTTCATACCAAATTGCTCTTACACCACAGCTGGTGCGTCATTTGAATTGGTGGTTAGATTCTCAGAACATTTTCAAGGGCAGATCTTTAGTCAAACAGGTATTTTCACTCACTTTAACCACAGATGCAAGTGGCAAATGGGGATGGGGAGGTCACATGAACAATCTAACTTGTCAGGGTCAATGGTCTTTGATGGAAAAAATGCTTCACATCAATTGTCTAGAAATGAAAGCAGTGATATATTGTTTACAGCATTTCAAATATCATATACAAAATCAGAATGTATTGATTCGTTCCGACAACACAACAGTTTGTCAATACATCAATCGTCAGGGGGGAACAAAGTCAACACATCTTTGCAATTTGACCATGCAATTGTGGGATTATGCAATAACTCAGAATGTTTCTCTGAAAGCTGTACATATTATGGGGAGCAAAAATGTCCTAGCAGATGTACTAAGCCGCCAGAGAGTTCTGGCAACAGAATGGTCTTTGAGCGTGATAGTAGTGGAAAAGTTGTTTCAGATTTGGGGGAAACCAATGATAGATTTATTCTACATCTACATCTGACTGCATGGTTATTATCGACAGAAAATACTCTTCAACAGGCTTTTCAGAAAAAACTAGACAGTTAATATCTAAATCATGGAGAAAAGGGACCCAAAAGGATTATAGGAGCAAGTTTAGACAGTTCAATAGCTGATGTATTGAACAAAAAATTGATACCTATTCAGCATCTCTGGTAAATTGTGCTGATTTTTTGACATTTTTATATGAAAAGGGTCTAAAATATAGAACCATAAATGGGTATAGGTCTATGCTTTCTTCTGTTTTAGCGCCAATTGGGAATGTACCAGTTGGTCAACATCCTCACATTATAAGACTGTTGAAGGGAATTTTTAATGAACGACCCCCATTGAAAAGTTTAGTTCCTGAATGGGATCTTCTTGTCATTTTAGGTTGTTTGAAAGAAATGCCATTTGAACCTCTGAAAGATGCATTGTTGAAGTTCTTGACTTGGAAGACTTTGTTTTTTGGTGGCAATAACAACCTTTAGAAGATGTAACGATTTACAATCCTTACAATTGGGTGAAGGCCGAGTGAATGTTCAAAAGCAGGGTGTCACATTTACCCGAACAGGTTTGTCTAAGTCAGATAGACCCAGTCATATGGGAAGAAACATTTTTGTACCGCATTTGGAGAAAGATAAGAAATTAGATCCAAAGAGAGCTTTAGCTTACTATTTAAAGGCAACAGAACAGTTCAGGAATCAGAATGGTAAAGACGTTGTGAAATTGTTTTTGGCCATAAATAAACCACATCAACCAGTTTCTTCAGTAACTATTTCTAGATGGCTGGTTAGTTTGATAAAATTTTGTTATAAGAAGTTGAACAAGACACATGGTAAGATTAAAGGACATTCAACTAGAAGTGTTGGACCATCATGGGCTCTATTCAAGGGTGCATCTTTACAGCAGGTAATGGAGGCGGCTGATTGGTCTAGAGAGACCACTTTCACAAGACATTATTTGAAGCCAGTGAATGTTGACTTTTTCGGTTAGTGGAAGCACACAAAACCAGATGTAATTTTGTTTTTCGGCGGACCGCCAGGATAGAAACTTGGGTTATTTTTACAGTATTGGTGAATTTTACATTGTTCCAAGAAGGAATCCTGTTGATGTAAATAGGAGGGATTATGATGGTGTACAGAAATGATTAAAATCTTTATTTTGGAAGTAGGTAATCATTTCATTTTATAGTTTTATTTTAAACTACAGATGTACTGCTTATGTGAGTTGACTAAATAATCACTAGCTATTGTTGATACTGCTATGGAATCTGTTATAATCCATATTGTAATATTAGGTAAGTATTTTATGAAATAAAAATTTCAAATTTGTTTTCAAATTATAGTTTTATTAATAAATACTTACCTAATATTACAACTTTCCCTCCCCCCTCCCCTTGTGTTATTTAGTATTGACTTTGGCGAACTGTTTCGCCGAAGGAATACTGAAGTTGCACGAGGGTAAGCGGAAGTAGTTTGCGCATGTGCAAAAGTTTGTTTACTTCCGTATTTCCGGAAGGTTTATTATGCGGACCCCGAAAAGGAAATCCATATTGTAATATTAGGTAAGTATTTATTAATAAAACTATAATTTGAAAACAAATTTGAATTTTTTTTTTTGTATTTTTGGATAGAAAACATTGTGGATAATGAAGAAATTGCTTGATACAAGCAATTTCTTCATTTTCCACAATGTTTTTCAAAGTTTTTTTCTTGAGGGGCGTAAAAAGGAGGGATTGAGTTGGAATGGGTTAAAGCGTTGTGAGAAAAATTCAAAAGAAAAAAAAAAAAAAAAAAAAAAGACGTTAACGTTATTGTAACGTAATTGTTTGCACATGATAGTTCTGCCTTTTTCCTAAAAATTCCTATAATATGATGAAAATAATATCAAATTATCTTCGGCGCCCTGTAGTCGCGCGTTTTCCTTATTCGTTATTCGGCTTTAGAACCCCAAAAAATCTTAAGTAAAAAGGACCAAGGTGAAAGCTAGATGACACTTGTTAAAAGGTTTGATGTGTTTTTAATATAAACTTGTAAATAACGACATAATAAAGCGTAATTATTTAGTAAATAAGTAGAAACCGGAAGTTGATATGTTTACATTCTAATTTTCAAAATCTTCTACTTTCGTTTTGCATCCTTGATTTTTATTGGGTAAAAGCCGTAAATCCCACAATAATCGCGTTTGCTTGTTGCCTACGACCCCCCTTAATCGCTCTAGAATGTTTTAAAGCACTGGGCGGCGTGATTATTTTAAAAATGCATTTGCGACCTGAACCATGTTTGTAAGTATTGCCTATCTATGGTCACATGACTACCACATGTCACCTGATATAACGTGATTACCAAACACGGGACGGCGAATCAGAAAAACAAATTACTGCGCTGATTATTACCTTATTTTTCAATAATTTAAAGCAAACTAAGGCATATTTAGAAGTCTCTAAACGAATTTTTATATCATCCTTTACATGTGCCATATTATTGTCTTCGGCTACAACTAACTGATTATCCGTGGCAAGTTGAGATGAGAAGTAATCCGAAGTGTATTCATATCTAAGAGATCACGTGATATGTGTTATCAAGAACCCGAAATGAAATTGTCTTGTTTTCATTTTGCGGTTTTATTAAATCTCAGTTGGAATGCGGTGGGGCATTCCAACTTAAAAACTGGTAAAAGGGGAACTTATTCATATGATGGTCACTCAAAGTGCATTGTGTTCACAAGGCTTGTTTAAAATAAACAATCACAAAAGGATAGAATTTCATTCACATAATCGCCAGACTTAATTATCCTGTTCTTTAGTTATTGGAAAGCACTGGTGCAAAAGGACTGTAAATGCCTAGACAAGTCGTTGGTAGTTCCAGCCCTATTGCATGTAGTGCCGACTGTCAAAAATGTCCTTGACCACAACTTTTAGTGTACTTCGAACATCTCACTTCATGTGAAACAAAACCTCGGACAACATGAGCTTGCTGGAATGTCCTCATTGTTGACCTAATCGTGTTAGTAATGGTGATACTCACTTCAGCTATGCACAGGTAAATTGCTACACAGTAATGATTTTACAACACAAATTCCTCGCCACCCCTCCACTTTGACCCCTGCATGTGATTTTGTCACGTGTTTACCGATCGAGTTCATCAACCCTTTTTTCGCTACAGCTATCCCTCAAAACAAAATATCTTCTTTTGTAACTAACTTTTTATATATCTCTCTGACTCTCTCCCGCCTCATATAAAATAACTGGATTATCTTTTAAAACCATATTAGTATATCATTTATATGTCATGTTGCCCTCATTGTATTTTGTTAATAAAAGTTATGTTCTGTCCTATTCTGTACCATATCAGACAGCAATAAGGGTCGACCGACAAAATTAAATAATATGCATACTGATTTTTTTCTTTCGGTCTATCGGTCTCCTATTTCCCAAATATATTTTCGTACACATCCCGAGAATAGGATATGGTTGTCGTGCTTAAGTCAATCTATTGACGGGATGTGAAACGTGATCCAAGAAGAAAATGCAGAGGTTTACACATTTTTTCCACAGACTAAAAGATGGTGTAAATGTTCGGAATAAGTTGTTGGTGAGCGTATTGGTATTTTTCTCGTCGGCTTTGCAAGTAAGTTTACTTAATATTTTTCCGTAATTGGCAGATCGAAATTGTCAAACAAAGAAGCAATCGACCAACCAAATCATTTATTCAGACCGGAAGTAAACTTTGAAGTCGGACGAAATTTATGTGAAGTACTTTTTTGTTGGTTTGGCGATTTAACGTCGTAACTACACCTTATTTAAACTAAAGTTACCACGATACGGTCGCCAACCAACCATCTAACTTTTTGTTACATGTTACTGGCCTTGAATGTTTCAAGCTATTTGATACATTATTGGATCTCAGCCGCCGTCATAGCGCAGTCGGTAGCGCGCCAGACTTCTAATCTTTAATCATGGGGTGTCATGGGTTCGATCTTCGGCGGCGGCACATATCCTCTCCGAACTTTTGTCTCTCACCAATGGGTGGATAATCGTAATCCTAAGTTGGATAGCAGCTGGAGGCTAAGAAAGAATTTTGTGGTATTACTGGTGTGAGAAATACAACGCATCCATTGTTAGGTACTCCAGCCGCCGCGTTAAGACTGAAATACTGTTGAAAGTGGCGATAAACCCAATTCATTCAATCTTATGGCTCTTCCTATCGGTGTTCAGTGGGTGTGATTGAGTTTCAATGATTGCCTTCACATTTTTGTATACATGAATGATGTTCCTAGGTATATACATTGAACGGCAACTCGAACTTCTATTTAAGAGATGAAGAGAATTTTTTTTATTTTCATGGAGGTATGAATCGAAAAACCTAATCACATAATGTATGAATCCGCTTCGCGTATTCATACAGTGCGATTAGGTTTTTCGGTTCATACCTCCATGAAAACAAAAAATATTCTCTTCGTTTATTAAAAATTAATAGCATCGAGCGAAAAAAATAAAAGCTTTACAAATTTTGATACCTTTTTGTATGGAACTATTTTGTGCGGAAGCACACAAAATTGCTGTGTGCTCAAAATTTTGTTCATGGAGTTATGAATATTTTTTTTCGACAAATCAGAACGCTCGTTTTTGATAGACGAAACTAAAGATGAAATTATTTCCCATTAACCTCTTACCACAAAATCTTGCCTTTTTTGCCAATTAACCAATGCTGGCCCCGCCCACATACTACGTTTATCCAACCCATTGACTGCGACAGAAAGCCATTATTTTGCAAAATTTATTGCCTGTAGCAAGTAACAAAAAAGTAGAATAGTAGACTGGCGACAACCGTATCGTAACTACAGCTTAAATAAGCTGTATTTACGACGTTTAAGTCGCCAAACCAAATGAACGCTTCATATAAATTGCGACTAATGTCGGCGTTCAAAGTTAACTTCTAGTCTAAAAGAATGAGTTTATTTGGTCGACTGATGTTTTGACTGACTGCCTGATTGGAGAATTGGCTTATGAATCGGAAGGGTTTTAAAAGTTTGTAGTTTGAGCCACATGCATCAAGTATACCCCCCCCCCAAAAAAAAAAAAAAAAAAAAAAAAAATCAGACAGATTATGTCTAAATCAAGCTGACCTAGAGATTGTACCTTAACCCATTACCACTCAGTGACGCCTTTTGACGCCTCTCAAGAAAAATAATTGGGAAAACGTTGTTTTAAATGAAGAAATTGCTTAAACAAAGCAATTTCTTCATTTTCCACAATGTTTTCTATCCAGACAGTTGAAAAAAATCTAAAATTCATTGACTTTAAATTGTAGTCTGCAACTCTTTTCAATTTGGACCAGTCTAAAATTTTGTCGTCTGGAACTGGGTTAACAGGATTGAACACTAAATGAATGTAAATATGCTTTCAAAGCTGTTGCTAACATAATTCGGAAATGTTTAGACGTTTAAATCTAATCAGTTGCCATCTGAGTTTAAAAAAAAAAAAAAAAATAAAAAAATATGGTCATAATTTAAGTGATTTTTTAGGCTATTTCGATCGGACGAAAGACTAAAACAGTTCTTTTTTGTGCTCAGGTGAACTGAAATTGTTACCCTTAGATTGGACTGTTTTTGATATTCCGATATACCGTATCTTTTGTCTATTGTATTCAATATTAAGCAACATTTCGAATTACATGTCAGGTCACCTTTTAATATATTTTATTCTGAGGCTAAAATGTGGATAAAAATGATAATTAATTTCTCAAGAAAAGTGGACATTGTAGTAACTTCCTACGAAATAATGCCTCATTAGTGTTTCATAATATCCTTATGATCTTCAAAAAAAGGATGCTATGTCATAAGTTTTTTTACAAAAACAATTCATACCTTTATCTCAATATTGTTATATGTTAAGCAGCATATTTCGTCATCAAGGACGAAATCAAAGAAGTTCATTTTTTTTCTTTTCCAACAGGGATGGGCCGAACAACAGGTAGGCGTGGCTTTACCAGTTATAAAGATTCTGATTGGTTTAGACGAAGAAAAATTGTCCACCATATTTGTTGTCTGGAATGTCGGATATGTGATCGGTTCTCTGACTTCCGGAATTCTGTTCGATAGATATAACCGACTGGTTCTAATGTTTTTTATGACAATCTGCCTCGCTATTGGCTCGTTCGTGCTACCATACTGTTCCAACCTGACGTTGATTCTCGTTTGTAGATTTATCATTGGTGTTTTAATTGGTGGCAGCGATACAGGTAAAACTAATTCATCAACCCCCACCCCCCACCCCAAAAAAACAGAAAAAAAACAGCAACAAATATGTTTTCTGACATGCACCGATACCGGTAGGTTGAAATGACGTCATTTTGCGCCGTGTTTGTTGATTTTGAGGTAGAGCAAACGTAATGCGCATTTTTTGTCGAAAATCAAACCTTTTGTGGAACAGGAAAGAATTACACGGGTGATTACTCTGTTAAATTTTACTTTTCAAATTCGTGGAGATGTAATAAGAGGAATACTATGATGTAGTAGTAATACAAAACAATGTATTGGATTCTCGCCGTGTATTAGAATCAATAACTTTTCCTCGACGATCGGCTTTTCAAAATGTTATATGAATAGGCAAGAGAAATAAGTACGTCGTCTTTAGGTGTGTTAATGTCGGTACACTGCAGTTTGAATAAAGCTGTAGCCGCCGAACTTTTGGTCGCATTGGACGATCTAAATGTCTATAGATTGGTGTATTTAAGAGGTATGAACCGAAAAACCTCATCACACTGTATGAATACGCGAAGCGGATTCATACATTGTGCGATTAGGTTTTTCGGTTCATATCTCCATGAAAACAAAAAATATTCTCTTCATTTCTTATATTTTAATAGCATCGAGCGAAAAAACAAAAGCTTTACAAATTTACACACCTTTTTGTATAGGACTATTTCGTACGGAGCATACAAAATCGCTGCGTGCTCAAAATTTTTGTTCATGGAGTCAAAAATATTTTATAAATATTTTTTTTCGACCAATCAGAACGCTCGATTTTGATAGACAAAACTAAAAATTGCATTATTCATATTATTATACATATATAAAGTACTTTTGTAAATACGTATGAAATTTAAAATGTCTAGTCCATTTCTTCGAAAACAAGAAAATGAATAACTTAAGCTCGGCCATCCTTAGCATCTATAGATTTTTGGTGACCCGACTATCAATCAATTACTTCAAACTTATATCAGCCTTGGATTTTTCCCGGTGACATCTGTTAACATTCTTATCTTTATGTTTTTTGCATTTAATCTAATGTTAGAGTAATAAAACCGCGCTAATATTTAAAAACTGACAGGTCGATCCTCTCTCAAAATGTTTAATTTAATATATTCATGTACAAAACATTGTACCTTTGAGAATAAAGATTATGTTATGTTTTAATGATTTTCTCATTAGTTTTGTATTACTAATAAAGCTATTCATATTACTAATGGCTGTTTCACACCATAACATGATGCAAATAAAGAAAAGAAAAAAAAAATAAAATAAACGACAGAATGAATAAATCTGTATTTCTACAGGTATTTCGCTATTTTACCATTCTGATTTCGTCTATTCGCATTATGACGTCATCTACAGAATGAAATTGACATCATCTTACACTATCTTATATGGAGCCGTATTCGACACTGTCAGATACGATTCTTTTCTGACATGGCCGATTTTTTCTGTTTAGAAAGTATATATTTGATAAGAAATGTGGATAGGTATATAATTATTAATAATATTAGAATTGTCAAAAAGGAAAAAATATCTAAGAGATGAAGAGAATTTTTTTGTTTTCATGGAGGTATGAACCGAAAAAACTAATCTCACCAAGTGTGATTAGGTTTTTCGATTCATACCTCCACGAAAACAAAAACTATTCCCTTCATTTCTTGTAATTTAACAGCATCGAGCGAAAAAAGCAAAAACTTTACCAATTATGACACCCTTTTTGTATGGGACTATTTTGTGCGGAATCATACAAAATCACTGCGTGCTCAAAATTTTGTTCATGGAGTTATCAATATTTTTTTTTTTTTTGACCAATCAGATCGCCCGTTTTTGATAGACGAAACTAAAAATTTAATTATAACGGATTGTATACTTTGCAGGTTTAAACACCATCATCCCGAACATTTGGCAAGATGAATGCGGACCGTTTGTACAGCTTCTCTATGTGTTTTACTCAGTTGGTGGTATTTTAGCACCGTTCGCAACGATTCCTTTTATATCGCATGGTAATATCACATTATCAAATCATACAAGAAAAACTGATGATTTGGATGCAACAGACGAAACTAGATCTACGTCTAAAGAAACGCGCGAACAAACAAACATACATACAGCATTTCTTATAACAAGCCTTCTATTTGTACTGTGTGCAATACCGTATATAACGACGAGCTTTCTAAGAGGGTTTACAGATTTGGCGAGGAATTCGGTTCATTACAAAAACAAAGACGAGGCTGCAAATCAAGTCAGTGAGAAATACAGCACATACAAAGTGTTGATCTTTCTAATGGCGGTCACACATGCACTGTCTCTAACTACGGAAGACAATCTGACAGCATATTTAGTTACCTTTTCAATGGACTTTTTACAATGGAGTGAGTTCGATTCCGCTACATTAATGTCATCGTACTGGATTTCAAATTGCTGTTTTGGGGTAATTGGAATCATAATCTTGAAAATGGTAGAACAGTCCAAGATTCTGTGGTTTGCTGTAGTTATACTTAACTTCTCAATAGGGTCCACCATATTGGGATACTTTATAACTCAAACATGGCTGATTTGGGTTGGATTTATATCGTGTGGATGCGCAAATATTCTCATCGTGCCTACTGTTTTCCCGTGGTCTCAAAAATACGCATATCCAATAACGGGCAAGGTCAGTTCTGTTTTCAAGGTAATGGCTGGCATCACTTCCGGTTCTAGCGCATATCTGATTGGTTATATATTTGAGAGACAGTCTAAACTGAATTTCCTGTATATTTTGTTAGCTTGTTCGGTTCTCGGCTTTATTTGCTATGCACTGGCTTACACATTGCGATTTAAGTGTCGTTTTAATGAGTATAATTTGAAAGCAGAGCAAATTGTAGGTATTCAGACTCATGGCCCGATAACTATGGTTTCAATTACACCAAAATCAAAGAACTGAAAGTACTGTAAGCTGGCAAAGCGTGGTTTTGTTAAGTAAATCTCTTTGTCAAAGATTATAATGGTAAATAAACGAGGTCAAAGTAACCAAAGAGTTAACCCATCACAAAATGACAAAATTGAAAGAAGTTACAGATGAAAACATTAAGTTGGTGCAATTCGGTAGAAAACATTGTGGATATTGAAGAAATTGCTTGTTACAATAAATTTCTTCATTGTCCACAATGTTTTCCAAAGCTTTTTCTTGAGATGCTTAAAAAGCGGAATTGGGTCGGAGAGGGTTATATAGCATGCTTTTGAAACAGTTCACCAAAATTTAAATAGAGTTTGTAATATTCTTAGAATACACCAGAACTACTTTTTATGGCGTAGACATTCAATTTATTAATCGTTTTAGCCTCCGCTGGCATTTTCGTTGAACTTTGAGAAGACCTCAAAATTTTGTATGTTAACTAAAGCTATCAAAGCTGGTGCTTTGCTAGGTTTGCTAGCTAATGATAATTTAAAGGTCCAAGTCTACATGACCTGTATTAAATGATAAGTAGGAAGCCATTGTGAGACAGAGCAAAGGTTATAGTAACAAGCACTTTTTTAATTCTTCTTTTCGTTCTCGATCTTGTATCTAAACCACTTACGGTGCCGCCGTCATAGCGCAATCGGTAGCGCGTCAGACTCCCAATCTTCAGTCGTGGGATGCCATTGGCTCGATCCACGGCAGCAGCACATATCATTTCATACATTTGTCTCTAACCAATGGGTGGATAATGGTAAACCTAAGTGAGATAGCAGCTTGGAGGCTAGGAAAGGATGAAGTGGTAGTACTGGTGCGAGAAATACCAGGAATCAATTGTTAGGTGCTCCAGCCGCCGTGATATGACTGAAATACTATTAAAAGTGGCGTTAAATGCCATTCAATTAATCAATCAATCTAAACCACTTACCAGACGACAAAATGACCGGCCTTAATTGAAATAGTTTGCAGACGACAATTTGAACAAGAAAAAGAATTACCAAATTAAGAAGAAAACCTTGTGAAGAAAGAAGAAATTGCTTGTCGCAAGGAATTTCGTCTTTTCAACAATGTTCCCACTCATATTCGTTTGTGCGACAAGTGCGGCTTTGTATAGTAATGGATTAAAAGAATTCCCCTTTGATATAAAACACGCTTTTAACCATTGTCATGCTGAATTAAAATTCTCTTTAACATCTAGATCGAGGTCAATATTTCATTTAAAAGCTGATTATATAAACAAGTGTGGCTTAAAAAGGACAAGCAGGTGGTGTAGATTAAGATCAGACTGCACATATTTTCAGGCTGATCTTTGTCTATACCTGCTGCCAGAACTTAAACATTCCGGTTTAGCATGTTAATTGTTAATAGTAACCTATTTTTGCATTCGGACTAACCTTCAGGTTTACATATTTTAAATCGTGAATTCATATATACATATTCATTTCATTGATAATTTCGGAAAATGAAGTCATTTGGCAGTTTCAAGCTTAGATTGTTGGTTTCAAGCTTAAATTTCAATGAGTATTGGTTTTAGCGACGATGATATTGAAAAGAATAGAGCTTCAGACTTATTCAGCTGTAACAAGCATTGGCTTTTTGGTCAGTGTCCCAAAGTAAGGGAGATTACCGATTTTTACTATTTATACGTTCATGATTAGGTTTTGTCCCCTGATTTGGTAGAAGTGCACAGGCAACGTATTTTATTTCATGATTGGTTGGTTGGTTGGTAGGTTGAATGGTTGTTTAGTTTATCGGTTGGTTGGTTTGTAGGTTGATTGATTGGTTGGTTGATGATTTATTGATTGATCGGTCGGTCGATCCATCCATCGATCGATAGATTCAATGGATGAATTAATTGATTGGTTCAATGGATGAATTAATGAATTTGTCTTGGCGGGGTATCGAAGAAGGATACGGCTGTCAATAAAATAAAAAAAAGAGAGACTAATAATTGAATCCATTTAGACAGGAAGTGAACTTTGAAATCAGGCATTGCTCGTCGTTTGTGAGAAGCATTTTTGTTAGGTCGGCGATTTGAATTTAGTAGCCAGCCAACTATTTTTACTTTTATTACCTAGCAAAGCGTCAGCTTTGATAGCTGTAGTTAAAAAGACGAAATTTTGAGATCGTCTCAAAGTTCAACGAGTGAAATCTGCCACTGGAGGCTTAACCACTAAATCCGTTAAATGCCTACGCCATAAAAGGTAGTTCTTATGTATTTCAGGAATATTGCAAAATCTGCCTGTAAGTTAATCTCCTGGATATTCTTCGCTCACTTGAGCATATCGTGTATTCTGATCAGAGTCTTCATTGAATTTAAAGGCGACAATTTCAAATTGTTGTAAATTCTAAAATATTTATTTTTCTAGGTAGAAAATAATGTGGAAAATGAAGAAATTACTATTAACATTTTCCACATTATTTTCCAACAACTACTCCACATTGTGCGCGCACTTGTAATTAAGGCGTACGCGCACATTTTATACCCTTGAACGGTCAGTAATAATGCGCACACGCCTAAATGTTATGAGTGCATCTGTATTATTTACGCATGCACGCATTCATTTTAGTGTGTTCTTCATTAAATGGACTTTTGACCCATTTAGTGTGCCATAATTCGGCGCACGAGATCCTCATGCGCTGGTTATTTTCAACACCTGGTGTTATACACTAAAGTTCAATCTGGATAGAAAAATCTCTGAACAGAGGGTATAATGTAAGATCGAGCACTGTTCAGATTTTCCGCAAACAGAAATTCAAAATGTTCACGACTTGGTGTTTTAGAATGTGCTACAGTTTTCAAGGTAAGGCGTTCAAATTATAGTCGGAAATTAATTGAGAATGACCCTCGAGTTGGTAAACTAGTTTCTGTTTTTTTTAGATCGTCTCCAATACAACCCTTACCGTTCCCCTGTATTTTTAATATTTCATGTCGGGTTTCTTGATACCACATATCACGTGATGTCTTGGATATGAATACTCCTCGGGCTGCTTATCATCTCAACTTGCCACGGACAATCAGTTAGTTGTACTCGAAGACAATAATTTGGCTCGTGTAAAGGATGATATAAGAATTCGTTTAGAAACTCCTGAACATGCTTTAGTTTGCTTTAAATTTTTGAAAAATAAGATAATAATCAGCGCAGTAATTTGTTTTTGGTGATTCGCCGTCCCGTGTTTGGTAATCACGTGATCTCAAGTGACATGTGGTAGTCCTGTGGCCATAGATAGGCAATGTTTACAAATATGGCTCAGGTCGCAAATGCATTTTTACAATAATCACGCCACCCAGTGATTTAAAACATTCTAGAGCGATTAAGGGGGGTCGTAGGCATCAAGCAAACGCGATAATTGTGGGTTTTACAGCTTTAACTAAATAAAAATCAAATAGATGGAAAACGAAAGTAGAAGATTTTGAAAATTAGAATGTAAACATATTAATTTCCGGTTTCTACTTATTTACTAAATAAATACGCTTTATCATGTCGTTTTTTACAAGTTTAAATCAATAATTACACACCAAACCTTTAACAAGTGTCATCTAGCTTTCAGCTCGGTCCTTTTTACTTAAGATTTCTTACGGTTCTAAAGCCGAATAAAGAATAAGGAAAGCGCGCAACTACAGGACGCCGAAGATAATTTGATTCTATCTTCATCATATTATAGGTATTTTTAGGAAAAGGGCAAAACCACCATGTGCAAACAATACCGTTACAATAACGTTTACTTCTTTTTCTTTTGAATTTTACTCACAACGCTTTAAATATTCTTTTTTCCTAAGTCTAAACCGGTATTTCAAATCGATCACACCGAAACAAGTTTCCGCGCATTTCCGCAAATTTCCCCAAATACTCATAAACTTGAAGTGAAAATCTGCATGAGTTTAGTATGATCGTTACAGAATTGGACGAGTTGAGGGTCAAACAATCATCGAGGTCATTGATTTCTTACTGTAGAAGCTGTTATTCTCTGTTTCTAAGATTCTAAAAGGAGTTCACGTATTACAGTTGATCAAAAGGAGAATGTTATGCTTGAAAATTCTAATTTTGCTGTGCGTGACACGAGCTTATAACCCATTCCAACACGATACAATTTTAGACCAGTCCAAATTCAATGAGGCAGCAGACGACAAGTGTAAGTTGATGGAATCTTTAAAATCCTGATCTTTTTTGACAGAAAACATTGTGGATAATGAAAAAATTGCTTATAACAAGCATTTTTCCCCACAATGTTTCCCAAAGCTTTCACAATGAGGATCATTTAAAAGTGTTACTGTCTGGGAATGGGTTAAGACAATGCTAGTTTTTGATTTCTGTATTTGGATTTATGTTTTTGAGCGTTATTCACGCACATATGTACACGAATGGGAATGCTGGTTTAAGTTTAAAGGAGGGAGGCCTACTCGGAAAGTAATAAATGAATTTGAACCGAATTCCACAGTTATGACCCTTTCAGCACATTCCAACTTCTCAGTACTTTCAGTCCTTTGATTAAATCCCGTTGTGGTATACCAGTGTCTGTAACATATACCTAATGCCGGAGGATTATCGGACAACGTTGCAGAAATGGATAGATCGGTGTAAAATGTCTGGAGGGAGAAAGTGCATATTTCGAAGGTCTGTGAAAAATAAAATTTTGATATTTCGATCGGTTTTTAGCTCTACTGGGCGAAGGCCACTGTAGCTGTTGCGATGGCTTTTTCCCGTCAGTCGTCCGTCCGCCGTCCGTCAGTTAACTTTTCCTTGTTAACACTCTAGAGTCCACAGCTTTCATCGGATTCCCTTCAAATTTTTTCAGAATGATTGTACCATCATAAGAAACTTTCCTTTCAAAATTTGGTATGATCCCTCAAGAAATATGGGAAAAGTTGCCTAATTAAAATTCATCAGAAAAATCCTCGTTAACATTCTAGAGTTCATAGTTTTCATCGGATTATCTTCAAACTTTCACAGAATGATTGTATCATCATAAGGATCGTTCCTTTCAGAAATGGGTTTGAACCGTTAAAGACACACGGGAAAAGGGACTTATGAAAAATTAATTTAGAATTCGATTGAAATTCCTCGTTGAGTCCACAGTTTTCATTGGATTCTCTTCAAACTTTCTCAAAATGATTGTACCATCATAAGGATCGTTCTTTTCGAATTGGGTCAGATCCGTCAAGAACACGGAAAAATGGGCCATATGAAACTTTAATTTTAAAGATCCTCGTTAACACTGTAGAGTCCACAGTTTTCATTTGATCTTCTTCAAACTTTCACAGAATAATTGTACCATCATATGGATTGTATCTTTCGGAATTAGGTATGATCCGTCTAAGAACACGGGAAAAGGCGCCTTATCAAAATTTAATTGAAAAATCTATTAAGAAATCCTCGTTATCACTGAGTCCACAGTTTTCATTCTCTTCAAACTTTCACAGTATGATTGTACTATCATAAGGATCGTTCCTTTCGAAATTCGGTATGACCCGTCTAGAAATACAGGGAAAGGCACCTTTTTGAAAGTTGGATTAAAAGATCCTCACTAATACTCTAGAGTCAACAGTTTTCATCGGATTCTCTTCAAACTTTCACAGAATGATTGTACCATCACAAGTATCGTTCCTTTCGAAATTGGGTATGATTCGGTAAGGACCACGGGAAAAAGGGTCTTATGAAAATTTGTTTAAAAAAATCCTTGACAACACAATAAATTCCACAGTTTTCAACAAATTCTCTTCAAACATCCACAGCATGATTTATAACATTAAATGGATTGTTCCTTTCGGAAGTGGGTTTGATCCATCAAGTATCATGAATAAAGGGGCCGTATGAAAATTTAATAAAAGAATCTTAGTTAACACCTTATGGCCCCAGATTTCACTAGAGTGACTTCAAACTTTCATAGAATGATTGTAACATCATAAGGATTGCTCTTTTCAAATTGGGTCAGATCCATCGAGAAAAATAGGAAATGGGGCCTTATGAAAATTTTAATTAAAAAATCTGAATTAATGCTTTAAAGTCTACAGATTTTATGGGGTTGTCTTCATACTCAAACAGAATAATTATACTTTTGTAAATATAGTTCCCTTTGGAATCGGTTCAGATCCATCAAGTAACATGGGAAAAGGCGCTTAATGAAAATTTTACTAAAAAATCTATGTTAACACAATGAAGCCCACAGCTTTGATCAGATTTTGTTGAAACTTTCATAGAATGATTGTGAGGTCATAACGATCTTTCTTTTCATAACAGGGTTTGAACTGTCATGAAACACGGGAAAAGGGGCCTTACGAAAATTTCATTTGAGAATCCTTGTTACCAAGTCCAGAGCTTTCATCGAATTTTCTTCAAACATTCACAGAATAATTGGACACTAATAAAGATTGTTGATGCTGACATTAGACTTGATCCGTTAAGTATCACAGAAAAAGGAGCCTTATGAAATTTAATTCTAAACTCCTTGTACCACAATAATGTCCAGTGTTTTCATTGGATTCTGTTCAAACTTTCACAGAATTTTTGTACCACCATTAGGATTGTTTCTTTCCAAATTTGGCCTGACCTGTCTAGTATCATGGGAAAGGGGCCTTTTAAAAATTTCATCTATAATCCTAAGTCCAGAGCGTTCATTGGATTTTCTTCAAACCTTCACAGAATCGTTGTACAATAATTACGATTGTTGATGTTGACATAAGACCTGATCCTTCAAGTATAATGGTAAAAGGAGCCTTATGAAAAAACGATTTTAAAATCTTTACGCCAAGATAAAGTCCGCAGTTTTCATCTGATTCTATTCAAACTTTCACTTCTGTTTGTTCCATCATTATGATTTTTTCTTTCCAAATTGGGCTTGATCTGTCTAGTATCATAGGGAAGGGGGCTGTATGAAAAAATATTACCAAATCTTCATTTACACATGAGTGTTCTCAGTCTTTATCAGAATCTCTTCAAACTTTAATAGAATGATTGTACCATCATTTTGATTGTTCCTTTGTAAATTGGGTCTCATTGGTTAAGTGAAACAAGAAAAGGGGCCTTATGAAAATTTTATTACAAAAACATCATTATCACAATAAAGTCCTCAGTCTTTATAATTTTCTTTAAACTACCTATCATTTGGATTGTTCCTTTGTACATTGGGTCTGATATGTTATGTTTCACGAGAAAAAAGGGCCTTATGAAAATTTTATTACAACTGTTTTCATTGATTGTCTTAAACTTTGACAGAATGATTGTACCTTCAATAGAATTGTTCCGTTTGAAATTTGGTTTGTTCTGTAAAGTATCATGGGGAAAGGGGCCCATTTAAGATTTCACTATAAACTCATTAACACAATAAATTCCACAGATTACACTGATTGATTGTACCATTATTACAATTGTTGATTTTGACAGTGGATCCGATATTGAAAGTGTCACATGTAAAGGGGCCTTATGAAAAACTTTCTTAGATATTCTAGTTAACACAGTGATGTCCCTTGATATCATCGGATTCACTTCAAAATTTGACAGAATGATTGTACAATCACTTAAATGGTTCTTTTCAGAACTGGGTACAATTACAATCAAGTATCATGAAAAAAGGGGCCATTTTTTTTAATTCTAGTGAACATAATGAAGTCCCCATATTTCATCGGATTTACTTAAAAATTTCTCAGAATGATGAATTCAACAGTAAAGTATCACGGGAAAAGGGGCCTTATGAGAACTTGATTTAATATCTTTGTTTACACAATAAAGTCAACAGTTTTATCGGATTCTCTTCAAAGATGCATGGAATAATTGTGGCATTGGAAACACAGGAAAATGGGCCTTACAGATTATCATTCAAAACATTATTGTGTATGTGATGAAGTTCACAATTATTATCGGATTGTCTTTAAAATTTCACTGGACGATTGTTGGGTCGTAAGGAAAATTCCTTTTTGAAATGAAAACACAGGAAAAGGGGCCTTATGGATTTTCATTCAAAACAAACCTGTTTATGTGATGTAGTCAACAATTATTGTCGGATTCTGATGAAAATATCACAGGATGATTGTAGGGTTATATGGAAACTTCCTTTTGGAAATGGAGGTGGATCCGTCACGAAACACGGGAAAAGGGGCCTTGAGGATTGTTTCTCGAAATAATAATAATATTTTTTTCTTTCTTTATGCATTCTTCTTTAAGCAATTAACTTCCTTAAATATCAGATTTCTTAAAAGGAAAACTTGATAACCGGTAGAGCGTCCCAAGCCCTCATGGGCCTCTTGTTTTAAAAGACCGCACTACTCTTCTCAGTTATAAATGTCTTCCAAAATATTTATGAGTTTAGATTCTGTCGGTGTATTCTTTAGGAAAATATAAAAATAGGTAAGAGAGGGGTTCTCAACGACATGGTCAAAGTAACAAGCAGTGGACAAATCGCTGGCCCCGCCCATTTACTCCGTTTGTCCCGCCCATTTACTCCGTTTTCCCCGCCCATTTACTCCATTGCCCCGCCCATTAACTCCGTTTGCCCCGCCCATTTACTCCGTTTGTCCCGCCAATTTACTCCGTTTTCCCCGCCCATTTACTCCATTGCCCCGCCCATTTACTCCGTTTGCCCCGCCCATTTACTCCATTGCCCCGCCCATTAACTCCGTTTGCCCCGCCCATTTACTCCGTTTGTCCCGCCAATTTACTCCGTTTTCCCCGCCCATTTACTCCATTGCCCCGCCCATTTACTCCGTTTGCCCCGCCGATTTACTCCGTTTGTCCCGCCCATTTACTCCGTTTTCCCCGCCCATTTACTCCATTGCCCCGCCCATTTACTCCGTTTGCCCCGCCCATTGACTCCAACAGGAAGTTGGAGTCCGATTTTTAAGGATGTTATTTGCAAAAAAATATTGCCAGTAGTATGTAAAATACGAGAATGGTTGGTTGGCGACCTATACGTCGTAACTACAGTTTGAATATGCTGTAGTAACAACGTGTAAGTCGCCAAACAAACGAAAATGCTTCACATAAATGGTTGCCAAAATTAGAAGTTCAAATGTAACTTCTAGTCTCTATGAATAATTTCATTGGTTGACTGGTTGTTTGGTTGACAACCGCGATTGGTCAGTTGTCCAATTAGGTACGTTTTGCACGACGGATTTATAGCATAATTTTTTATGGAAAATTAATATGCGAATTTTGAAGTTTACAGTTTTAGATTTTGAACATATCACACGAAAATCGACAGATCACGGATAAATCGACCCATCAAACTCATTTAGAACCGAGGTGAATATCGATCTCCGTTATTGGCCAACATTTATGTGATACATTTTTGTTGGTTTGGCGTCTTAATTAAACGTAGTAACAACAGTCATCTATTTTACTTTTTTTGTTACTGGATACTAACCCTAAATTATGTACAATAGAGCCGTATGATAGCGAAGTGGATCTTTCTGACGGAGCTCAATGGGCGGGGCTAGCGATCTGTCGATTTTGAGTATGATATGTTAATAATTTAATTTTTAGTTTCGTCTATCACAAACGAGCGTTCTGATTGGCCGAAAAAAATATTGATAACTCCATGAACAAAATGTTGAGCACGCAGCGATTTTGTATGCTTCCGCACAAAATAGTCCCATACAAAAAGGTATCAAAATTTGTAAAGCTTTTGTTTTTTTCGCTCGATGCTATTAAATTATTAGAAAAGAAGAGAATATTTTTTGTTATCATGGAGGTATGAAGCGAAAAACCTAATAACACTGTATGAATACGCGAAGCGGATTCATACAGTGTGTGATTAGGTTTTTCGGTTCATACCTCCACGAAAACAAAAAAAAATGTTCTCTTCATCTCTTAAGTGCAAAACGGTAGTTTAACATGCCTGCTTCCGACATCCAAAAATAACGACAAGAAAAATAAATTCAATACAAGATTTGAGAGGTAGCCCGCTTCTGGGAACGAATTATATTGTTTACGATAGAGTAATAAAACACGTGGTTTGTTTAGTATCGGTACGCGCGAGTTTTTACGGATTTTGACGGAGACGAGTCAGTGGGCGTTTTTACCTACGGCCTTGGAATCAGAGATGAAAGTATATTGAATCGTGATTTTTCATGTGTTCAGCCTCGGCTTCGGAAGAGAAAATAATATCGGAATTCTGCGTTGATGAATTTCTGTATATATTGTGTTTTCTGAACAATGGATTATTTGCTTAGTGTTTGGGCTTATTTCTTATTCACGGGTAAGTGATTTTATTTCTAAAACTCATATTTATTATCGCTATTAATCCATCTATTTACCTATTGTTTCCTGTATTAAATATTCCATCACCGTTATTAAATGGTACTGATGATCAAATTAGTTAACTTACCAAAAGTACTTTCACTTTTGAATAATTTTGGGCAACATACCGAATAAAACTTTATTCAAGCTGTAGTTACGACAATAAAACTTAATTCAAGCTGTAGTTACGACATATTGCTCATTCAGCGACGATATAAAATGACATTCCCATGTGCAATTTGTGCATACTGTTAGGATAGTTTTGAAACCGGTCTTTTCTTTATCAAATTATTTATCTGGTCGATCCTCCCTTTCTACCCCTATATCTCCCCCTCCCTCTCTCACCCTTCTCTCTCTCTCTCCATCCCCTCTCTGCCTTTCTCTCTCTTTATTTCTGTCTGCCTATGTCTATCAGTCTGTCTGTCTCTCTCTTTCTCTGTGTCTGTCTTTTTGTCTCTCTCTCTCACACACACACACTCTCTGTCTCTCTCTCTCCCCCTCACTCTCTTTCTCTCTCTCATAACTCTCTCTCTCTCATCTCTCTCTCTCTCTCTATCTCTCCTTACTCTCTTTCTCTCTCTCATAACTCTCACACACTCTCTCTCTGTCTCTATCTGTCTGTCTCTCCTCTCTTTGTCTCTCTCTCTCTCTCCGTCTCTCTCTTTTCTGTGTCTCTCTGTGTGTCACTCTGTCTCTTTCTCTTTCACTCTCTCTCTCTCTTTCTCTCTCTCTCTCTCCCCTCACTCTCTTTTTCTCTCTCCTAACTCTCTCTCATCTCTCTCTCTCTCTCGCTCTCTCTCTCTCTCTCTCTTTCTCTCTCTCTCTCTCATCCTTTTATGTAACCTGCCACTTCCAGGAAGCCCCTTGTGTAACTTTAAAGTCGGGTAATTGATTGATGGGGTTTAACGCCACTTTTAACAGTATTTCAGTCATATCGCGGCGGCTGGAGCACCTAACCATGTATTCCTGGTATATCTCACACCAGTACTATCACTACATTCTTTCCTAGCCTCCAGCTGCTTTCCCACTTAGGTTTACGATAATCCACCCATTGGTGAGAGACAAATGTCTGAGAGAATATGTGCCGCCGCCGGGGATCGAACCCATGACATCCGATGATTGAAGATTGGGGGTCTTACGCGCTACCGACTGCGCTATGACGGCGGCTTTAAAGTCGGGTAGGCCGTAACCTTGTATGAAACAAAAAGGTCGTGATAATTAGTGGCTGTACATAAATTGAAGGATCGATAGCCACGCCCATTGACCTCCGACAAGACAGTTCAAATGAAGTAATAATCGACAATATTTTGTAAAATTTGTGCTCGGGGGCAGAGAAAGACGAGTCGAATCGTTTGTTTGCGACGTTAATTAGAGCTAGAGTTACGGCGTCCATGTCGCTAAACCATCAAAAATACTTGATATAAATGGTCAAAGTTCACTTCCGGTGTAAATGAATAATTTGATTGGTCAATCGGTTTATTCATTTACAATAGAGATCCGTCAGTTGGTAAATATTACGTCTTCATATCTTAGAACGTTAGCTTAGTGCAAAAACATCATACTTAAAATGTTTTTGCTCTAAGAAACCATTATGAGAAAAGTTCGTTATTTATCAGAGTATCGCTATTCTTTTTGCCTACAACTGGCCAAAACTGGACTGTTTAAAAGTTCTTCATCTTGTAAAGGTTTTCATTATCCTCCCGTTTCACAGATGGTGCCATTACGCAGATGGTGCATAATCACTTCGTAATAAGTCAATGAATAGAGAACTCGTCCTTGAAATATATATTAGTGGCGGAATTACGGATTTTAATAGTCAATGCGGTCCATAACAATTAACCGCCTACTTTCATTTTGATGTGTTCGACCCCCGGCCGCGGCACATGTCCTTTCCAACATTTGTCTCTCATCAATGGGTGGATAATCGTTAACCTAAGTGGGATAGCAGCTGGAGGCTAGGAAAGGATGTAGTGGTAGTACTGGTGTGAGAAAAGCCAGGAATCTATTGTTAGGTGCTCCAGCCACCGCGATAATGCTTAAATACAATTAAAGTGGCGTTAAACCCCATTCAATCAATCAATCAATCAATCAATATTTTCATTTGTTTATGTCCACTATTTGCACAGATAGTGCTATGGTTGGCCGATGACGCGGGACTAGCAAACATAAGGACAATGTTTAAATCCCAAACGCGACATGATTTCTAAGGGGGTCTTACATTATCTCGCTATACTTGAAATGAGCTCGGATCTCCTTATATCTACTTCTTTCTCTTCCATTAATTCGCATTATGGTGCGTTATAGACCTCCGAACAAGTGAACGAATTGGAAATTTGTCCTAGAAATCTATATTTGAAAATATAACAGACGATAAATATTTTCTGATTATAAACGAAACAAGAATTGTCTTCAGAAATGAAGAGAATATTTTGGGGATCATCGGGGTATCCCTAAAAACGTAATCACACTGTATGTATAAGATAATGGGATATATACATCAGTTTGACTGAGCTTTAGGTTCATACCTCAATGAAAACAAACAAAAATATTCTCTTCATTTCTTAGTATTTTTGCAATCAATCAAAACAAAGCACAATATTTACTAGTATTGGGTTAAAATTACATAAATCTGTTTTGTTCGCAAGCTTACAAATAGTTGCGTGCTCACAATTTCGTTCAAGGACATGAAAAAAATAAATAAATAAATAAATACATGTAAATAAATAAAATCACCCAATAAAAACGCTTGGATCTTGATTTACTGAAAATGAATTTATGTTTGAATATTGCGAAATCTCAATTTCAATTTTTCAATATCAAGTGCCTTATCACAAGATAAGCATATGCACGTGCGTAACATTAGTGAATTATTTAGTCAAGACGAGACTCGCATATAGGAAAGAGAGAGGGAGAGAGAGAGGAGAGAGAGAGAGAGAGAGAGAGAGAGAGAGAGAGAGAGAGAGAGAGAGAGAGAGAGGGAGAGAGAGAGAGATGAGAGAGAAAGAGACAGACAGACAGAAAGACAGTGTGAGAGAAAGAATAAGAAGAGAGGGAGAGAGACCTGTTCTTATATTCATAAACATTCTGGAAGGATATTTTTATTAGCGTGGGACGATTATCTCATGCAAATAAAATGTAACTAAAACAAATGACCTCTGTCAGAATACAACAGTAATACAACGCCTTTAAGCATATTTCACATACAGCGAGATTAGTCATCTAAATAAATTGTTTATCTGTTTTTATTTCCCACACATTGATGCATTTTGACCCCCCCCCCCCCCCAAGAAAAACAATTGAGAAAATATTGTGGAAAATGAAGAAATTGCTAGTTTCAAGCAATTTCTTATTTGCCACAATGTTTTCCACCGAGAAATATTAAAATATGTAACTTTTAATCGTCGTCTGCACTTAGCTCCTGTCGAATCTTTACCCGGACTAAAGTTTAGCGGTCTTGTATTGGGTTAAAACTATTACCAGAGGTTGATATTTTCTACTTGTCCGAATTCAATAAAAAATCTGACTACAATTTCAAAGTTCAAGAATGTAATTAAAGTTAAGTCTTTCCTAACTGGTCCAAATTGAAACAGGCTGCAGGCGACATGAAACTATCTTATGTTCTAAAAAATATTGTGGGAAAAGGGGAAATTGCTAGTAACAACAGTTTTATATTTTTTCCACAATTTTTTGGTTCAGATTGAAATCATAAGGATTTGAAAAACAGGGATTGAACAGGAAAGAGTTAAGTGACTTTCAGCATGGAAATATTGCTAGAAAGGAAGTACTTTGTTTGCAATCTTTCAAAAACTATTTGGGATTGGGGAACCATTTTGTCCTATGGTTCCCTTTTTACAAAATTAGGAAGGGGGGGAGTACTTCAGAAACTTGAAAACATGAAACATTCGGTAATTCACTTCAGACGTCAAATTTATGTTGATGGTATTTCGAAAAACTATGCCTTTCATGGTAGGAAACATCGCCGAGAAAGAAGAAATTGCATGAGACAAGCAATTTCTTCATCATTCACAAGTTTTTTTTATGATTATTGAGTAAAAAAGGCGAGGTAGTATCGGAATGGTTTAACCAATAATAGATTTAATTGAGTTCGAAGCATGTTGAAATACAATTTCAATTTTTGAGGCTTGTTGAGTTAAAAAAAAGATTTATTTTTTTATTCAGTTTACCTTTCGTCTCAGCTCAAAGGTCGAAGTTTGGTGAGGGGAAAAAAGAGAGAGAGAAAAAGACTGTAGACTGAGACATTCTCTTGGGTAGAAATAAAAAAACCTGTTATTCTACTTTATTGTCGAGTCCAACTGGCATTAACTGATAGTAAATTATACAACTTTTGAGGCTGAACATGTGAGATATCAAAATAGTAGCTTGGAACGTTCATTCTTTGGGGAGGGGCAACCTGACTGTCGTAGATATACTTTTCCTTAGGTCGCTCTGGGAGAAATTAAACTATTTAATTTTTTTTTAGTTTAACCCATTCCAATACAATAAAATTTCAGACCAGTCCAAATTCGAAGAAGTTGCAGACGATAATTTCAAGTTGGTGAATTTTTTTAAAATCTTTGTCTTTTGAGATAGGAAACATTGTGGGGAATTTCTTCATTTTCCACAATGTTTGTCATAGCTTTCATATTAAGAGGCGTTGAAAGCGTCACTGTGTAGGAATGGGTTAACAAGATAATGGACAAGTAAAAGCGTCGGAGAATGAAATGAGTGAACGGTGTGTTTTATGGTCGCCATAGTAGTATTGCCCATATAGCCGCCGTCATAGCGCAGCCGGTAGCGCGTCAGACTCCTAATCTTCAATCATGGGGTGTTATGTGTTCGATCCCCGTCGGCGGCACATATTCTTTCAGACATTTATCTCTCACCGATGGGTGGATACTCGTAAACCTAAGCGGGACAGCAGCTGGAGACTAGGAAAGGATGTAGTGGTAGTACTGGTGTTAGAAATACCAGGAATCCATTGTTAGGTGCTCCAGCCGCCGCGATATGAGTGAAAAATTTTCAAAAGCGGCGTTAAACCCCATTCAAACAAACAAACAAAAGTATTGTCCATAGGAGCGATATTCCTAGATGACGATTAGTTGTTACCTGGGACTGTACACGGATCACGTGACAGGGCTAAACTACTGAAAGCTCCACCTGGTTCTTAACCCATTGTCAGACGACAAAATTTTAGACTAGTCCAAATTGAAAGATGTTGCTGACAATAAATTTACGTTGGTGAAATTTTATATTGTTTTGTCTTTTGAAGTAGAAAACATTGTGGATAATGAAGAAATTGCTTGTAAAAATTCATTTTCCACCATGGTTTCCAAAGCTTTATTCTTTTTGGCGTCCAAAAGCGTCATTGTGTTGGAATTGTTAGTTGAGTAAGCCAGGAGCTGGATTTAGCTATCTTTAGATTTGAAGTTAAATGCTGTCACAACTGTACTAAATTGTCTGAGTCATGGAGATTATTTTTTCTCATGACATACTTTATCCATTCCCACACAATCCCTCTTTTTTACGACTCTCAAGAAAATTCTTTGGAAAAGAATGTGGAAAATGAAGAAATTGCTTGTATCAAGCAATTTCTTCATTATCCGCATTGTTTTCTATCCAAAAAAGACGAAAAGAATTAAAATTCAATCAATCTAACATTATCGTCTGCAGCTTCATTAAATTTAGACCTGTCTAAAATTTTGCTTTGTGGGAATGGGTTAACGTCATAACTTATCCCTTGACCCAGTCTCTTACCGCCTAGCTACCACCCAATCTCTCTAGTCGACGTTTGTATCAAACAATAACAAAAATCGGATCAAGAAACAGGCAAAACTGCCCTCATTGATGTAGACCAATTTAGACCTCTTTAAAAATCGTAGTAAAAAGAAGTAGTTTTTTGAAGTTTTTTTATTATTAGCGCCTAGTGGATCTCCGACTGTCGATCGAATGATTCATTTGGATCGAAAGTTTAATGTTGATCTCAAACGTATATGTCAATAGTTTCGGTTAGTGGGCAAGTTTAATCAAGTTTTAGTTATGAACTTTAGATCGCCCATCAATAATTTGCGTTATCGATTTATGAACCTATGTACATTTTGCACAAACCGTATGATACCTCAGTCAAACGGCATTGTCTAAGGCCAGGAACGTTAGCCAATATAAATACGCATCAAAATGTCCAAGAAAATGTGCGTAGTAAAAAGCCTTTCTAAACGCCCTAGGTTGTCTGGAAAAACGGTATGTATATAACCAGACTAAGCGAAGTCAAATACAGATCAGAGAAAAAAGCTATATTTGAGGCAAAAGGTTATTTGATTCTCTTTAATCTAATTCCTCGTTTATATTCATAAAGCTCTAATAAAGAAAGAATGCAGTAATTATCTTATTATATAATCATTTCTGACAAGAGCATAATATAATTTATATAAAATGGGCGTCGACCGAGGTTTCTTTATGAGAACTTACATATACATTGTTATTATTAATCACCACATTTAAATGGCGCTTTTCTTAAAAGCGCTTTACAAAATCTAAATCAACTAGAATATACATGTAAAGAAATAAAAAATGATATAGTTACACAATAATTAACCCAGAAAACAGAAAGATGGCTCTTTGCTTATTACGAAATGATTATGAAAACTCAAATATATATTGAATAAGACACTTGTCGCCAAAAAAGGACGAATGTTTGAATAAAATATGTTTAATTTTGATAAATTTGTAAAAATAGATCAGTCTTTAGTTGCAACTGTTGTGGAAGATGTGATTACGGTTAGAAGAGAATTCCACAGTGTTAATGCTACAGCCACAATACTACGATCCCCATACGTTCTAGTTCGGCTTTTGGGAACAACAAGAGTCATAGCATTTGATCCAGAACTTAGATCTCGTTTTTGTATGCACGAGGTCGTATATGTCTAAAAGTGATTTGATGTAACAGGAAGATTGACCATGTAGAGCTTTAAACGTATAGGTTAATATTTTAAAACTAATTCTAAATTGTGAATCTAAAATGTGTAAATCCTGATCAGAACTGATACCGAACATAGGCGAATTCAACCGATAGCTCGGTAGATAGAAGACTTGCTTCGTTAAGTTGCGTGTACGATTGGCGAGGGTTTTTTTTTGGGGGGGGGGGGGATTTAACATTTTAGGTTTAGAAGATTTTATCTCGAGAATGCAGTTTGAAGAACAATAACTTCAGTCAAAGTTAATCCTTGTCGTGCTGAACCCGGAATATAACTGTTTTAGATGGAGGTATAGACGCAGATCAGCCTGCATATATGTGTAGTCTGAACTTAGTCTACACCTTTTGCATTCCCTTTTAAGCTAGAGTTGTTTATTAGATAAATTTTCAGCAAAATAATATTTACCCAAATTTGTTTGCACCCAGTACTGTCAGCCCTTTGATTTTTCATGCTAACCTGTAAAGGATTTCATAAAGCAAGGGTGCAGCA
Source organism: Fragum fragum (assembly GCA_946902895.1). Lineage (NCBI taxonomy): Eukaryota > Metazoa > Mollusca > Bivalvia > Cardiida > Cardiidae > Fragum > Fragum fragum. Next base: position 1,615,762 of record OX336368.1, on the reverse strand, counting down.
ATTCATCTCAATGGTAGAGGTTGTTGTCGTTGAAACACTTTGGGTCTTCTTTCGATTTCACATTGACGTCACAGAATTCGAAACTAAATATGAAAGATTTATCAAGACGATTCGAAGGATTAGTTGAAGATTACCCAAGCAGTGGAACAAGACATGCTTAATCTCGATTTTCTAATGACGGATCGCGGGTCTTAATAAAGTATAGATCGATCAATCAAATCATTCATTTAGATCGGAGATGAACTTTGAACTCCGACATATATGTTACCATTTTTTGTTGTGTTTAGGTCGCCAACAAACCATCTTACTTTTTTGTTACATGATTACTGACTATAAATTTTGCTAAACATTGTCGTTTATTATCTAAGTCGATCTGTTGCAGTCAATAAAAATCATTCATCAAGACCGGACCGGGGATCTTTCTCCTACACTTTGTCATAGGACGACCAAAGCGTTGTAACTCAGTTCATTAAACCTTTCGGTTACGAAGTAATTCTTTTGTCAGTAAAGTGAATGCAAACTAATATCAAAAATATCTCAGACAGGTAGCCATGTCGGGATGTTTTCTTTTGATTTATTTTTTGAAGTTTATTAGATTGCGATCTGACACATTTAAGAAACCCTTTTTCGTGTCACTATATTCGAATTCAAATTCAATTTGCCTTCGGAAATACTAATCTCGATCGAATAAATCTCGGATTGATTTCTTAACGCTTTCCCGCATAATCCCTTTTTTCTACGCCCTTCAAGAAAAAAAGTTTTATAAAACATCGTGGTAAGTGAAGAATTTGACAAGCAATTTCTTTATTTACCACAATGTTTTCTACCAAGAAAGAGAAATATTTACATTTTTATATACTTGAAATTGTCGTATGCAACTTCTTTCATTTGGAACCGGTAGAAAATTTGTCGTGTGGTAATGGATTATTAGGAATAGACAAGAAAACCTGTCTCTGTAGTTATGCGTATCTTTCATAGTATTGATGCCAGAGCCTCTAGATATTTCAGAATAAAGACATAATTTTAGTTTATAGTGTTTACATTCCACCATTTTTTCACCCACTATTACCAATTTCATTGACGTGCAAAACATAGTCATGCCCTGCAGCCGATTCCAGCCGTAGCCACTATGTTTTTCTTTATTGTAATTTGATAACTTTACCTAATCCGTCGCCGTTTATCTTCAAAACAAACAAACACACACACAAAGCAATCAAGGTAAAATTGTTCTTTTAAGAGATGAAGAGAATACTTTTCGTTTCGCTTCGCGTATTCATACAGTGTGATTAGTTTTTTCGGTTCATACCTCCATGAAAAATATTCTCTTCATTTCTAATCATTTAATAGCATCGAGCGAAAAATACAAAAGCCTTACAAATTTTGATACCCTTTTGTATGGGACTATTTTGTGCGGAAGCATACAAAATCGCTGCGTTCTCAAATTTTTGTTCATGGATTTATGAATAATTTTTTTCGACCAATCAGAACGCTCGTTTTCGATAGACGAAACTAAAAATTGAATTACTTTCCTATCAAGAAGGTGCATGAATGGGGTTTTGACAAATGATTCATCTGTTGGATATTACGTTAACGAAGAAAATATCTTATTCTATTAAAGTATTATTATCAAAGGCGATTTATTACCATTCATTACGGTAATTAAGAATCATGAAAGCGGGGGTGTATAAAAAAGGAAATCCTGACCTTACATCAAAAACAGAGCAACGTTAGTCCTGTGCAATTCTGTACTAACGAGAGTTTTAACCCATTACAATACCGTGCCTTGTTTTTGACGGTTTGAAGAAAACAATAATAGGAGTGCATTTGTCGAAAGTGGAATGACTTCGTGGAACAAGCTTAACCCCCTTTTTCCCCATGTTATGTACTCTAGGCCAGATTTATTATTATCGTGGTATGTTTTTCAATTCACACGACTTTGAGATATTGTCTGAGTTTCTTTCGATACCAATCGCGGCTGTCAATCATATAAGCAGTCGAGCAATGAATTTTTCATTTAGACCACATGTAAGTTAAGTTTGAACTTACACATCGGCCGCCATCGAGCTTTTTTGTTGGTTTTGCGACTTAAACGTTGTAACTACAGCTTATTCAAGCAGCTGTAGTTACGACGATTAGGTCGCCAAACAACCATTCCACCTTTTTGTTGAATGTAACTGGCCATAAATTTTTGACCCCCCCCCCCCCAAAAAAAAAAAAAACCCCAAACGCACACACATAAAACCCCCGTTTAAGATCGAAGTGGATCTTCCTGTAGGAGTAAATGGGCGGGGGGACAGCGACTGGTGAATTTGGACTTTGTTGTCCGGTAATGGGTTCAGGTGAGACCTCAAATTTCTTCTCTCGGTTTCTTGTGTGGAGGTTTCGATGTTCCCGTTGGAATTTGATGAAGATTTAATTTTAGTTTCGTCTTATAATAACGCCTGCATTCTGAATAGCTTTATACCCTTTCCCGCCTCTTTTAGACCAAAATGAAAATCGGATGTAATTTGAAATAAAACCATTCTGTGGTAAAAATATTGTAGAAAGAGAAAAAAATGCTTGTTACAAGCAATGTCTTATTTTTCAGAAATGTTTTCTTAAGTATAAAATCACAGTGACGTAAAATCCCAGGTTCATACAAGAAAGGATTAAAACTATTTCCATTTACTTTGATTTTATAGAGAAAATAAAACGCTATAAGAACACTATTTTAGGCCGAGAAGCGGCTTCATGCAAAAAGAGTGGTTAGTTTTAAGATAACCTGAGTAAGAGAGCGCTCATGGTGAGCTTTTGTGATACTTAGTTTATACTCATTTATTTAAGTTCGATTGCGACGAAAAGTTTAAGCTTGTAGAACCTTTCCCGAACACCAACAACCCTGATGTTTTCCTGTTCCTGAAAGAGTGGCAGTGGATTAGACCAATCTAAAGCTGTACAGACTGGGTTTGCCTATTAAGTGTCTTGCCAATGAACACACCCCGGTGACGGTGGGTTCGAACCCATGACCTTCAGATCACAAATCAAGTACCTGTACATCTCAGCCATCGAGGCAGTTTGTGATGTTTGAGTGTCTGTTGTCCGTTTGTCCTTCGTCGAATATCTAGTGTAACCACCTTGAAGGTCTCAATTTTAGACTTAATCTTTCTCAAAATTGCTGCAGATATATTTCAAGAGATGAAGAGATTATTTTTTTTTTTGTTTTCATGAAGGTATGAAACGAACCCCCCCCCCGAAAAAAAACTAATAACACTGCATATACTGACATTTTGTGCAATATAAAAGGAAAGGGGGCTTAATGATATTTTCATTGTATGGTATCGAGGTCAAAGTTTTTGCCACCTTTCTCAAACTTGCTGAAAATATCTTTATGTTCTTCAAGAAGATTCTAATTGAATATGGTGATATTCATATCAACTTCAAGGGAAAAAACGTTATGGGAATGTATATATTAATTCTCCTTTACTTCTTTACCACTTTTGTGCCGCGGCCTTAGGACAGTGGTAGCGCGTAGGACCTTCAAGCATGATGTCTGTGGTTTGATCACCGGTCGCGGTAATTATCCTCTCCGACAATTGTCTCCATAAAAATGGCCCGGTCGCGGCAAATTCTTTCTGACATTTGTCTCCCATCAAAAGGTGGATAATCGTAAACCTAAGTGGGATAAGCATCTGGAGGCTCGGAAAGGATGTAGCGGTAGTATTGGTGTGAGAAATACCAGGAATCCATGGGTTGGTGCTCCAGCCGCCGCGATATGGCTAATTTCACAAACTAGAAATAGGTTGTCTAAGGACAACATGTCGATCCCGTTGATTTCTACAGATAATGTTTTGCACAATTTTTTTTGGAAGATCCGACCTAGTAACAAACTATATGAACCCACATGACCCATATCGGAATTCGGCTGAGTTATCTATAAGATAAAACATTCTGACCAAGTATGATTAATATTGGACAAAAAATGTGGCTTACAGAGTGCACTCATTAATTTTATTTATTTTATTATTATTTATTTTCTTTTTTATTCTTTTTTTTTTACTGAGATTTGACCTCATTACCTACTTTCAGACTGTAAAGCCTCATATTGAAATTTGTCTTGGATATCATTAACAGAAAATGTGGCAAAAAAGTGTACTAAGGGTCATATGAAACTAGCACTCATTTAGTAGAACAACTGTGCCACATTATTTTCAAATCCATCCATAAATGTAGAAGTTTTGCCTCGGAGGTCAATTTTGTCATTTGATCTTCAACTGTGACCTTGACCTTGGAGGCAATACAACAAACGTTAAGCAAGACACTAGCTCTTATCAGGAACAAATTTGCTTATTTTTTTAAAAATCCACCCATAAATGAAGAAGTTATGCTCCGCACATGGTCAATTTTGTCATTTGACCTTCAACTGTGACCTTGACCTTGGAGGAAATACAACAAATATTTCGCATGACACTAGCACTCATCAAGAGCAACAACTGTACCCAGCTATTTTCAAACAATTCATAAATGATGAAATTATATCCCGGCCAAAATTTCGGACGGACGCACGTACTAACGCATTAACACCGAAATGAAATTGTGACGAAATCTGCTTTAAATGTACAAGCAAGTGTTGTAGACTAAGATTAGACAGAAATATTGCGAGATCAACATGTAAACTGGGTGGGCACTTTGACACAATAAGAGTGTTACATCTGATAATTTTTGCTCAGTCATCAGATCTTTATCTTAATAAGCACTGTAAGATAATAAATTGACATGAGAATTTTGATATTAGATGAGCGATTTGAGGGCCATCTTGGCCCTCTTGTTTAGTTCGATACCTCAATGAAAACAAAAATCTTTTCATTTGTTGACACGAAATTTGAGGCTGCAGTCCTGACTTTTTTCTATATCTGAAGTGTCACTTTAATTAATTATAAATTAAAGTTCTCTTTAATCTAATTTTTGGCCTGAAATTGCGTAAGCAATCTGAGGCTAAAGTTACTATGCTAAAAATTCAAACCCATGCAGAGTTTAATGTGAAAACATAATGTAAAAACATCTACCGCAATCAATGTGATCTTCTGTCGCTTGAAAAGTAGATCGGATCTGACCATAGATTAATACGCCCGATTGAGGCGAGAAGGACGAAGGCGAGATATGACTCATTGAAAGCTGTCGGCTTGATGTACAGTACTTTCGTGTGAGTGTTCTGAATTTGGCAAAATTATCAAAACTTGACGAGTGAATGGAAAGAAAGAAAGGAGATATATAATATATTGGAAATTATCAAACATATATAATCATATGATATTTTGAAGAAAAAATAAGGTGTTTGTTTCATACCAAAATAATATTACTTATTCTAGAGTAACAGTATTAAAACGGTCTGGTTAGACGAAGTTGCTGTATAAAGCTGATAAGCGAAGCTGTCGGTTTTACGCACGATTGGAATGTTTTGTTTGACAAATTAACTGGTCATTCATAGGATCATATTCGCGCTGTCTGAAAACAGTTTGGTCGTGCTCGGACTTTGTGTCTATATATTTTTACCTCCGAATTCTACCCAAAGAATGCAACGTCTACATACCGCTTTTGAGAGGTGCACATAATCATGTTAAGTTGGTAAACGAACGCCCGCCCTCTCTCGCTCTCTTTATCTGGAGATTATAAAGCGCATATTTACATAACGAAATTGGTCTGTGTTGTAGAATACTCACATCGCACGCAAGAGCCTCCTAGTTCGAACCTGGCTACACGCTCCTTTCCCCCATCTCTCTCACTCTCTAGCTCTCTGTCGCTAGCTCCACTGGCTGAAAGCCAACGAGCTTTTGTCATGATGTGGTGTCCGTCGTCCGTCCGTCCGTCCGTCCATTAACTTTTACTTTAAAAATCTTCTTCTCAGTGAACACAATTCAACCAAACTCAACCAAACTTCACAGGAAGGATCCTTGGGTGACCTTTATCAGATCTCTACAAAGCAATTTGATCGGGTGAAAAATATGTAACGATATATACATCTAAATATATCGTTACAATACCTCAACGGGATGAAAATTATTGCGGGCAGGTTGTGTCCCCTAGCGCACAAATTGGCAGATCTGTGCATAATCGACAGTAGATTTGGGTAGAAAGTGGCACCTCCGATAATCCGACCATCAAACTTTTTCTGCCCAGATTATATATCTCCTGTATACATATCTCAGGCTTTCAGCGCTTTGATTTATATATGTTCGTTAGATTCCATGCATAATGAAAATAGTTAATGTTGACAAGTGTATTCAAAGCACGAAATTGTATATATTTTCAAATGACATCCATGTCAAACTTTGAAAGAGGTCCATTAACCAATTACCAATTCATCCAGAATTAAACTCGCTAGAAAATCAACCAGGTAAAACCTTGTCGGAAAAGAAGCCGATAACCAGCTTTTTCTTACTTTTTTACATCGATCTCTTTTCTTCAATCAGGACCTGTCTGGAAATTTATCGTCTTGTAAAGAGGTTAAAAGATCTGAGATTATTCATCTGTTTGAGCCATGAAAATGGGAAAAATGTAACGTTAGCGGATAGAAAACGGAAATAACATTTTTTTTTTCAAATATAGTTTTTAATTTATAATGCTAGAAATAGGTATACTCTTTGAGTTAAAAGAAAAGATGAAAAATGAAATAATGATAATAATAATTATGATATTAATAATAATAATGAAACAAATAAAGCATCGTCGAAGAGAGAAAGAAAACAAAATAAACATCGACTAAAACACCTCCGCCAAAAAATATCATTTTTTGTAACTTGAAATAGATCATCATGATTATAATTTTCTGGAGAAACTTTTTTTGAATTATTCATTCGGTCTATCCGTAACGTGTTCCTATTACAAGAAACTGCACCCCCCTGAGGCAGCAACTCTGCTCGAACTCAGAAATCCGATATATCTGTAGGATCGAATGTAGGCTGATTGATACCATCAAATATCTCGTTATACGACTAGCAGCTGTCAGAACACGTCTGGCATATCATGGTGAAAAATCGAGAAAACACGTGTAGGATCTTTGCTCTGTAAAACATTGATATAGGGTCACAGGTAAAATCATCACGTCGGTTTGGCGACCAAAATAGCTAAAGTTACGACATTTTGGTCGTTCAGCGATAATCAAATGTTAATTCTTTATCGCTCAATTTTTCTTAAAAGCCTATAACTGTTACGCTGTTTGTCTTTTATTTGAAGGTGTCTAATACAGCCCAATTTGCGGTTCACTTACAACGCCTAATGACCCTCTGACATTGCAGTTAGCTTGCAATATCAAGCCCTGAATGTCTAACTACAGTTTAAATAAACTGCAGTTATGACATTTAAATCGTCAAATAAACAAAGATGTTTGACATGATGCCTGAAAGTAACATTGGTTGTATATCTATTTTCCAAATACGGCTTCCGATTTGCCTATGCTAGATTCAAATATTTGTTTAAAGGGGTAACTGTGTGACCCTCCTTTTCGCTCTACGGGTCAAAAAGGATACGATGTACGATTCCACTAGGTCTGATACTATTTGTTTTAAGATCACCTGAGCACAACGTGCTCAAGGAGAGCTTTTGGTATCACCTTTTGTCCGTCGTGCGTCGTGCGTTGTGCGTCGGAAGGCGTCAACAATTCTTTATACATCTTCTCCTCATTAACCACTGGGCGGAATTCAACTAAACTTGGTAGGAAAGTTCCTTGGGTGACCCTTCTCAAAAGTTGTTCGCGGATTTGTGATTGACCCCCAAATATGGGCGTGGCAGGGCGTGGCAGTTTTTTACTATGAAGTCTTTAAACATCTTCTCCTCGGAAAGCATTGGGACAATTTCAACCAAATTTGTTATGAATGTTCCTTGGGTGACCCTTTACAAAAGTTGTTCGCGGAATTTTGATTTATGCCCAAATATGGCCGTGGCATGGCGTGGCAATTTTTGACTTTGAAATCTTAAAATATCTTCTCCTCAGTAACCATTGGGCCAATTTCAACCAAACTTGGTATGAATGTTCCTTGGGTGACCCATTTCAAAAGTTGTTCGCGGAATTTTGATTTATGTCGACATATGGGCGTGGCAGGGCGTGGCAGTTTTTGTCTTTGAAATCTTTAAAAAGTTTCTCCTCAGGAACCATTAGGTCAATTTCAACCAAACTTGGCATGAATGTTCCTTGGGTGACCCTTCTCAAAAGTTGTTCGTGGAATTTTGATTTATGCCCAAATATGGGCGTGGCAGGGCGTGGCAGTTTTTGACTTTGAAATCTTTAAACATCTCCTCCTCAGTAAGCATTGGGACAATTTCAACCAAACTTGGCATGAATGTATCTTGGGTGACCCTTTTTAAAAGTTGTTCTCAGAATTTTGATTTATGCCGAAATATGGGCGTGGCCGGGCGTGGCATTTTTTGACTAAGAAATCTTTAAACATCTTCTCCTCAGTAAGCATTGGGCAAATTTCAACCAAACTTGGCATGAATGATCCTTGGGTAACCCTTTTAAAAGTTATTCACAGAATTTTGATTTATGCCGGAATATGGGCATGGCAAGGCGTGACAGTTTTTGTCTTTGAAATCTTTAAACATCTTCTCCTCAGGAACCATTGGGCCAATTTCATCCGACTTGGCATGAATGTTCCTTGGGTGACCCTTTTCGAAAGTTGTTCTCAGAATTTTGTTTCACGCCCAAATATGGGCGTGGCAGTTTTTGACTTTGAAATCTTTAAAAATCTTCTCCTCAGTAAGCATTGGGCCAATTTCAACCAAACATGGCATGAATGTTCCTTTGGTGACCCATTTCAAAAGTTGTTCGCGGAATTTTGATTTATGCCGAAATATGGGCGTGGCCGGGCGTGGCAGTTTTTGTCTTTGAATCTTTAAACATCTTCTCCTCAGGAACCATTGGGCCAATTTCATCCGACTTGGCATGAATGTTCCTTGGGTGACCCTTTTCGAAAGTTGTTCTCAGAATTTTGTTTCACGCCCAAATATGGGCGTGGCAGATTTTGACTTTGAAATCTTTAAATATCTTCTCCTCAGTCAGCATTGGGCCAATTTCAACCAAACATGGCATGAATGTTCCTTTGGTGACCCTTTTTAAAAGTTGTTCACAGAATTTTAATTTATGCCCAAATATGGACGTGGCTGGGCGTGGCAGTTTTTGACTTTGAAATCTTAAAACATCTCCTCAGTTACCATTGGGCCAATTTCAACTAAACTTCAATGAATATTCCTAGGTGACCCATTTCGAAAGTTGTTCGCGGAATTTTGATTTATGCCGAAATATGGGCGTGGCAGGGCGTGGCAGTTTTTGTCTTTGAATCTTTAAACATCTTCTCCTCAGGAACCATTGGGCCAATTTCATCCGACTTGGCATGAATGTTCCTTGGGTGACCCTTTCGAAAGTTGTTCTCAGAATTTTGTTTCACGCCCAAATATGGGCGTGGCAGTTTTTGACTTTGAAATCTTTAAATATCTTCTCCTCAGTATGCATTGGGCCAATTTCAACCAAACATGGCATGAATGTTCCTTTGGTGACCCTTTTTAAAAGTTGTTCACAGAATTTTAATTTATGCCCAAATATGGGCGTGGCTGGGCGTGGCAGTTTTTGACTTTGAAATCTTAAAATATCTCCTCAGTTACCATTGGGCCGATTTCAACTAAACTTCAATGAATATTCCTAGGTGACCCATTTCAAAAGTTGTTCGCGGAATTTTGATTTATGCCGAAATATGGGCGTGGCAGGGCGTGGCAGTTTTTGTCTTTGAATCTTTAAACATCTTCTCCTCAGGAACCATTGGGCCAATTTCATCCGACTTGGCATGAATGTTCCTTGGGTGACCCTTTTCGAAAGTTGTTCTCAGAATTTTGTTTCACGCCCAAATATGGGCGTGGCAGTTTTTGACTTTGAAATCTTTAAATATCTTCTCAGTTACCATTGAGCCAATTTCAACTAAACTTCAATGAATATTCCTAGGTGACCCATTTCAAAAGTTGTTCGCGGAATTTTGATTTATGCCGAAATATGGGCGTGGCCGGGCGTGGCAGTTTTTGTCTTTGAATCTTTAAACATCTTCTCCTCAGGAACCATTGGGCCAATTTCATCCGACTTGGCATGAATGTTCCTTGGGTGACCCTTTTCGAAAGTTGTTCTCAGAATTTTGTTTCACGCCCAAATATGGGCGTGGCAGTTTTTGACTTTGAAATCTTTAAATATCTTCTCCTCAGTAAGCATTGGCCAATTTCAACCAAACATGGCATGAATGTTCCTTTGGTGACCCTTTTTAAAAGTTGTTCTCAGAATTTTAATTTATGCCCAAATATTGGCGTGGCTGGGCGTGGAAGTTTTTGACTTTGAAATCTTAAAACATCTCCTCAGTTACCATTGGGCTAATTTCAACTAAACTTCAATGAATATTCCTAGGTGACCCATTTCAAAAGTTGTTCGCGGAATTTTGATTTATGCCGAAATATGGGCGTGGCAGGGCGTGGCAGTTTTTGTCTTTGAATCTTTAAACATCTTCTCCTCAGGAACCATTGGGCCAATTTCATCCGACTTGGCATGAATGTTCCTTGGGTGACCCTTTTCGAAAGTTGTTCTCAGAATTTTGTTTCACGCCCAAATATGGGCGTGGCAGTTTTTGACTTTGGAATCTTTAAACATCTTCTCATTTACTTTTGGGCCATTTTCAACCAAATTTGGTAATAATGTTCCTTGGTTGACCCTTTTCAGAAGTTGTTCTAGAATTTTGATTGATGCCCAAATAAAGGCTTGGAAGGGTGGGGCAGTTTTTGACTTAGAAATCTTTAAAAATCTTCTCATCAGTAACCATAGGGCCAATTTCAACCAAACTTGGTATGAATGTTCCTTGGGTGACCCTTTTCAAATCGTTTTTAGGAAATTCGATTGACGCCCAAATATGGACATGGCCGTTTTTTATTTAGAAATCTTTAAATATCTTCTCCTTAATAAGCATTGGGCCAATTTCAAAAAAAACTTGGCATGGATGTTCCTTGGGTGACCCTTTTCAAAAGTTGTTTGTGAAATTTGATTGGCACCCAAATATGGGCGTGGCAGGTTGGGGCATTTTTTTATTTAGAAATCTTTAAATATCTTCTCCTCAGTAATCATTTGGCCAATTTCAACAAAACTTGGCATGAATGTTCCTTTGGTGACCCTATTAAAAAGGTGTTTGCAGAATTTTGATTTACGCCCAAATATGGGCGTGGCAGGGCGTGGCAGTTTTTTTACTTTGAAATTTTTAAACATCTCCTCAGTTACAATTGGGCCAATTTCAACTTAACTTCAATGAATATTCCTTGGGTGACCCTTTTCAAAAGTGTTTGCAAAATTTTGAATCATCTTACATAAGTCAGGTGAGCGATTTTAGGGCCATTCTGGCCCTCTTGTTTATAGGCTTATCGCCTCTTTCAACAATATATCAGTTATGTCGTCAAGGTTGGTACACCTTACCATGTCTTCTTGTCACCTCTTACAACAATATATCAGTTATGTCGTCAAGGTTGGTACACCTTACCATGTTTTCTTGTCACCTCTTACATCTTAACATTCAATCTGAGTAATCAACCGCTCTTTCTTCAAATTGACCAATCGTGGCTTCCCTCCAAAGAATCAATCAACTAATTAGTTTCATTTAGACCTGAAAAGAACTTTGTACTTCGACAATTGTTGACATCTATGTTAAGCTCTTTTTTTATTTTGGTTTTACGGAATGCACGTCGTAACTGCAACTTACTCAAGCTGTAGTTAGGGAGTTAAGATTGCCAACTAAAAATTTCACTTTCTTGCTACATGCTATTTACCATAATTTTTTTAAAATGACGCCGATTGATATGGAAGAGCGGCTTTCTATTGGAGTCTGTTTGCGAGGCCAGAGAAGTCAGTGGGCGTGGCCAGCGGAGTCAGTGGGCGGGTCCAGAGATCCGTCAATTTAGACGATCAGTCGTGAGGGACAAACGTCGGTTATCGCGATGACCCGTGTGAAGTGTCGCCGGAATGGTTTGTTTGTTTGTTTGAATTGTGTTTTACACCGCCTTCAACAATCTTTCAGTTATATCGCGGCGGCTGGAGCACCTAACAATGGAATCCTGGTATTTCTCTTACCAGTACTACCATTACATCCATTCCTAGCCCTCAGCTGCTATCCCACATAGATCTAGGATTATCGACCCATTGGTGAGAGACAAATAGTCGGAAAGGATGAGTGCCGCCGTCGGGGATCGAACCCGGGACCTCTAGATTGACAGTCCGACGCGCTACCAACTGCGCTATGACGGCGTCGCCGCCGAATCATCATAAATCTCGTGTAAGGAAATCGTTGATTTTAAAATGCCGCTAAACCCATTTCCACTCAATCCCGACTTTTTACTTACGCCCCCCAACAAAAAAGCTTGTAAAACATTGTGGAAAATGAAGAAATTGCTTGGATCAAGCACTTTCATCAATATCCACAATGTTTTCTAACCAAAAAGTCGAACAAATTTAAGATTCCATCAACTTGAAATTGTCGTCTACAGCTCTTTTCAGTTTGGACCGGTCTTAAAATCCACTGTGTTGGAATGGGTTAAGTCGTTGTCTGCGCATGTCACATTCTCCGAAGATTGACCTGTCTTCGGGACCGTATCACTTATCCAGATTGGGATAAACCTTACTACGTCGTACGCATAACTCCATATTATATCACCAAAAAGTAGCAAGTGGATAATTGCAATAAAAAACTACAATTGTGGAGAAATCAAACTTAACTGTCGACCCAAATTAATAAGGAAATAATTATTTTAAATTGCGAGAGGATTTATGTCTTACCTGTGCTCTAAGAAGAGGCATCAATCATATGAAGCGTGCATTTCATGATCGCTGACATTTTTAATGTAGTTCCACGGAATCGACCGAGTTGTCACGAATGACACTACCCAGAATGCTCAAATTAGATAGGTCAGTATTTGAAAAATGCCACCTATCGGAAGATAATGTGGGTTAAGTTTGTAACAAATTATGATAACTACGCTTTGCATTTTAACCTAAAATATCCTAAATCCAAGAAAAGACACTGCTGGTGTTTCACATAACTCGACCCAGTCAAACACGAAATTTACTACATACATGTATGTGTAGATCAATTCAAGGATTTAATTCCAAAAGATGGTTTTAGGAAAAAGGTTTAGACATTCTTTTAAAACTCTTCCTCTACCATACAGTAAGGCCAAGAGCTTTGAAATTTGAATGTAGCATTGCCTCGTGATCCTCTACCTACATATGCAAGGTTATGATGGTGTTATTTCTATTAGCCCTATGTTGTAAGTACTTGGAATTCATATTGAAATAAAGAAGAAATTCGTTAAAAATCTTTTCCTAAACCATCGGATTTTAATGAAAATTAACCGGAATGTATCTTGAGTGATAGTTTTCTAAATAACTTTAGAATATAGAAATTCATGGATAACTCTGGTTGCCTTGGCGACCAAATGTAACTTCTAAGCTAAGGTACATATACCTTTGCATTATTTCAGGTGAGCGATCTATGGCCATCGTTGTCCACTTGTTATCATTTCTCTGGTTTGTTTATCCATCCATCACCTGGCTAACTCTAGCAATTCTAAAACAGGTGTTAGTCTGTATGTTTGCTTAGGAGGTCTGGTCAGTCATGTTTATAGTTACAGGAAACGGTCAGTCAACAAAGTACAATACTGAATTGCTGTAAAAGGACTATCCGAACAAAAGTAACTATTTCTCATTTGTCTTGTTAACCCATTACCAGACGACAACATTTTAGTCTGGTCAAAGTAGTTGCAGACGACATTTTTTGTTGATGAAAGTTAAAAAATTATCCGGGTATTGTGGTAGAAAACATAGTGGATAAAGAATAGATTGCTTGTAACAAGCAATTTCTTCATTTTCCACAATGTTTCCAAATCTTGTTTTGCCTTTGGGAAGTAAAAAAAGCATCTTCATGTGGATATGGGTTGACACAAAACTTAATATACCTAGTGCAAAATTCCGTAAAGGATATTATGTTTATAGTTTTGATACAAAACTTTGTATTGGATTCGAGCCACGCAGAGAGATTTGGATGTTTAAAGAGACCGTCTGGTTATAGGTTTAAGTCTCTCTCTCTCTCTCTCTCTCTCTCTCTCTCTCTCTCTCTCTCTCTCTCTCTCTCTCTCTCTCTCTCTCTCTCTCTCTATCTCTCTGTCTTTCTCTCTCTCTCTTCTTCATGCTTAACTTTTTAGAGGAGTTCCCTTTTCTTTAAACAGATAGGTCAGGCGAGAAAACGTGTATCGATTTTCAAAAGATTGAAAAGTGGGGATCGAACCTGATTTTTCTCGAATTGTAGTTCACTGCTTTGCAATTAAAGAAAAAAATACTGAGATGTATTTAGATATTTTCTAGACCTTGGAATTAGCCACAATGTTTAAACTTCCCAGTAAGTCTAAAACATTAGCAGACCTATTCGAAAGGTTTTTTTTTAAATTGAAGAGGGTATTTATTGTTTTCATTGAGGTTTCAACCTAAAAACTTAGAATCACTGTATAAATACGCTAAGCGGATTCATATATTATTGTGATTACGTTTTAAGGTAAATGAAAACAAACAAAAAAAAACAAACAAACAAACAAAAAAAAAACAACTCTCTTCATTTCCTATGGTTAAATGCAATCAAACCAGACAAAGCAAAACAAGCAAATATATCACTAGTGTTGAACAGGCCTAATATTTCATAGATCTACTTTGTGCTCAAGCATACAAAATATTTGCGTGCTTAAAAGTTTGTTGATAGAAGTAAGCCATTCAAAACGCTTGAATCTTAATAGACGAAACTAAATCATCATTTCTGTTATAGGTCTTTAACCCTTTCCTGTATTATCACTGGTTTTTACGTCTATGCAATTTTCAACTTAAGAAAATATTGTGACAAAAGAAGAAATTGCTTGATCCAAGCAATTTCTTCTTTTATCACACTATTTTCTACCACATAGAATGGTTTTGTTTCAAATTGCACTTTTTTTTCATTGTCGTCTGCAAAATGTTTCAAATTTGGCCAGTCTAAAATTTAGAGAAACAGGAAAGGGTTAAAATGAACCTTCTTCATAAGAAAATCCCATTCTTAAGACCAAAGCAGGTTTGGGAGAATCAATTTTTAAAACAGTAGCTGGGGAAAGATGTGAATATTTATTTAGTCGGACAGAATACTATAATCATGGTACTTTTCTTTAACTGTGATCTATAGTTTCTTTAATTTCTCCAATCTATCATTTTCAATAGCGCGTAAGTGTAAATGAAAAGCAGCTCTCCGGAACCTGTATGCCTAAATGCTTTACTATGATTGTCTTTGACATATTTCGATTTTTTGCGATATTCGGCTAAGCATTTATGAATTTGTTAATTGCATGAATTAAAAAAGGAAATCAAAGTACTGAAAGTACTGTAAGCTAGCAAAGCATTGTTTTGTAAGCTTCTTTTTCAAACGTTAGCATGATGAAGAAACGAGGTTAAAGTAAGCAAGGAGTTAACCTATTCCCACACAATCCCCCCTTTTTACGCCCCTTAAGAAAATAGTTGTGGAAAACAATGTGTAAAAATGAAGAAATTGCTTGTTACAGAGAGATAAATATTTTAGAATTTTCAACAATTTGAAATTGTCGTCTGCAACTTCTTTAAGGACTCTGATCAGAGTTATTTCAAACACGATGTGCTCAAGTGAGCGAAAAATACCTAGGAGATGAACTTGCAGGCAGAGTTTACAATATTCCTTAAATACATAAGGACTACTTTTTATGGCGTAGGCATTTAACGGCTTAAGTTAAGCCTCCATTGGCGGTTCGCACTCGTTGAACTTTGAGATTACCTCAAATTTTGTCTGTTAACTTAAGCTATCAAAGCTGACGCTTTGCTAGCTAAAAATACTATGTGATAGAGCGAAGCCCAACTGCTCTTAATGTCGGGAGTTCGAGGCGAGAGTGATCTTTCTATTTTTGTGCGTTTATATTTTCATTCTTCTATTGTTAAATCATTTCGTTTGAAAATGGAAAAAATGGAAAGAAAGGAAAAAATGTTAATGGATTGCAATAGTGTTGGAATTTTCGTTTCTTCGTGTAATCTTAACACTGCCCTGGTACTCTCGAATCTTGCTCCTGCTGTCTTTTGAAATATGGCTAGGGTCACTAAGTTCTTAAAACAACCCATCAACAACAAAAACAATATTAGGAAAACTATGCCTTTTAATGTTGTTATTGTTTAGAGCTCATTTGTTTTCGACGATTGACTTTCTTTGAAGTATATTGCTGCGGTAAACCGATGCAATCACACTTTATACTATACAAAAGAGAAACACGTTATCACAGCTAGGCAGGGATCACGACCAGAGATTTACAGTTTACAGATAGAGGTGTTACTGAAAGACAACATCATATCTGTTTACCCCTTGTTGGACACAATTTATCACTGTAGCGTGGTATCGTGCAGAAACACTATCTCGCTGTTACACGGCTTTGGTGATTTCAATCCGTATTTAGGACATTTCGGTAGCAAACCGACGATATATAACGTCGATGAGGGAACAAAATATCGTAAATACAGCTTTAATCAAGCTGTATTTACGATATTTTGTTCGCTCATCGACGCTTAATGACTTTAGTTACTTATTAGTATTTATGTATAAATATTATTTTATTATTCATCATAATGATTATTTATGTTTAATAAACCGCAACGTTCGTACTCGTTCAAAACGCCGAAATAATGTTTTCGCTGATGCATGTTACTATTTGATTCTATATCCCTTGGCCGGGACTTACAGCAGTATTACCTCGCAGCTAGGGATAGTTTTATCTTCTCTCCAGTAACGCCCCGTCACTATTTAGAAATCCAGTAACACAAGTTACCACTCTCTAATGAGAGGATCAAAGGAGATTTACTCGCTAGATAATCCTAACGATCTGCAGTGCAAAATCAAAGTACCAAAGGCACTGAAAACAAAACATCGAGGAAATAAGCTTGACTTTTTATCATGATTTACCTCCCATCGTATACAAAAACGCGATAAGTTGAGGCTTAATATTAGATATAAATACGGTTATATACACATTAAATCAAATAAGTAAAGTGAGCGCATTTCCTTGGTTCTTTACAAATAACCGACAAAAGCACTTAATTCCTATATTTCATTCGGGCATACATTTTCATAGTTTTAGATTTAACTCTAATCTTTTTGATACATCCAAATGAAATTTTTTAATTAACAATATTTGAGCCTTTTATTTATTAGATTAACTTATTTGAGATAATGGGACTTTAATTGAATTGATTGAATTGGTTATACGCCACTTTTAACATTATTTCAGTCAAATCGCGAAGGCTGGAGCACCTAACTAAGGCTTCCTGGTATTTCAGACACCAGTACTACCACTACATCATCTAGTTGCTCATCCGAAATAGATTTACGATTATAAACCTATTGTTGGGAAACAAATGTCGGGTTTGATATTCTCCACAGCCGGGGATCGAACCTGGGACTGCATGATTAGGAGTTCTACGCGCTACCAACTAATCTATTGTCGCGGCCGCTGCATAGGATTTTAAATACGGTTCAGATTCTCGTCAGGTGTTAGGCATAAATTAGCAAATACTTTGTCCACAATAGGTCTGTCGAAGCCTTCACCAAATAACCCCACATTTTCCGCTTTGGCTAAAATTTCTATTCAGAACAAAAAGTGGTACAAAGTGCCTGTAACCAGCTACTTTCCCTTTTTTCACGAAATTTTCTACTCAATTTAGCAATCATCCTTCAATTTAAACAAATTAAAACGAATATTTGATCGCAAGTTGTTTGAATTTGGGTCAGTTTAAATTGTTTGTAGTCCGGTAATTGCAAAAGGGCACGGATAAACAACTTAAATTCGTTACTTTATAAACATGGTACTCAAGTACACGGACCTTAGAAAGGTTTAACAATACCAGCTTGAGAAAACTTTTTTGGGGAAATATTGAATCCTAAGTTTTGATAAATTTGAGAGTTAAAATTGTTAGATAAAATGTTTATCAAAACTAATTGTTAACACGGACCACGATTATTAATGTTTCTGGCTAATACCCATGCGAGTATGGTTCAGTTTGGGGGGTTAAAAGTCTACGCTAAGACTTGCACGCTAAAAACAACGCGCGCACGAGTAAATAATATAGGTGAAGCTGCAAAGAACAGGCGTGCATGTTCAAAAACTGAGCGTGCATGCATATAAAATGTGCGTACGCCTATTGACTACAAGTATACGCTATTACCTTTTTAAGCGTTCAAATATTGAATGTACGCCTGCGATATCAATGTCTGAGCGCGAATGCTTAAATCTTATGGTGGCACCTGTATTATTTATTCTATGTTTACATGACTTAAGGCAGACTTTTGACCCAAACGGTGACCCATATTGCGAGACTTTTGGAAAAGTTGTCCGACAAAGGCGTATCATTATCAATGAAAAATTGTTCAAAGTGACACAACTGATTCTCATTAAATAAAACGCAAGTCGGAAAATGAACTGGGTCAAAGTTGCATTGATCTTGGAGTTGCGTGACTATTTGAAGTAACACCAATTTTAATCAACAACAAATCCAGTGTTATCTGGTAATGGAATTCTGAAATCTCTCGGTTGCAAGTGAGCTAGTTTGATGTCTGGCTAGGCTGTGTCTGTATGTGTTATAAACGGATCGCTGGGCACGCCTTCTGAACTCCGACAGGAAGTTCCGCTTCTATATTAACCCATTACCAAACATGAATTTTTTTTAGACCGACCCAAATTGAATGAAATTGCAGACTTGCAAACTTTATAAAATTTTAGATTGTTCAACTTTCTTGGTAGAAATTATTGTATAAAATGAAGAAAAAGCTGGGTTCAAGCAGTTTCTTCATATACAAAATGCTTCCTCAATATTTTCTGGCCTAGCGTCAAAAAGCATCATTGTATGGGAATGGGTTAAAAAGCATTATTTTTCAAAATTATCGGTCAGTAACGTGTATCATAATAAGAAATATGACCTTAACGTCGTGTTGAACTAGCTGTAGGTACATCGTTTATGTCTCCAAACAAACAAAAATGCTTCACAGAAATGAAAGCCAATGTTGGAGTTCAGAGTTCACTTCTGGTCAAAAGGAATGATTTGATTGGTCGATCGATTCTTTGATTGACAGCTGCGCTCTATCAATTTACTAAATTATCCCTTTCCCGTACATTCACTGATTTTTACGTCCATACGATTTCATACATAATAAAATAGTGTGAAAAAAAAAAAGAAATTGCTTTGAACAAGCAATTTCTTCTTTTTTCTCACTCTATTTTCTGCCACATAGGATAAGTTCATTTCGTTGCCGTCCCCTACGTCTTTCAAATTGGACCAATCTAAAATTTCGTGAAACGGGAAAGGGTTAAACCAACTTTAGAGTCGGTCGAGCCGATTCTTACTAGTTAAAATGGACATGGCGAAGCGATATGGATTTTTCTCAAAAAGTCTGATCATAATAGAAGACACGCAATAGTTTTGCAGTGGGCAGGCTTGTTACAGCATTAATCAAACATGAATCACGAGAGAAAAAACATAAGGTTTTGCTCCAAGAACGTTAGATGTCAATGAATTTTCAATAAATTTATCTATATCATTGTTATCGTCATTATGATACCCTTACCTACGAAGTAGGGGTGGGGTGTAGTGGTTTCATCAAGTCTGTATGTCCGTTCATCCGTGCGTCCGACCGTCCGACCGACTACTTTTTCGTTTTTGTACTCTACCTTAAGAATCAAATGACCTTCAGCCATGAAACTTCATACAATTCTTGCCGATGATCCAATGGAGTGCCCTGTTTTTTTTGGGTCACGTGGGTCAAAGGTCAACTGTGCTAATTGGGTTACAAAACGCTGGTTGGGGTATTACTCCGCTTTGGTTATTTTCAAATTTCATTTCGTTTTAAATTTTTTTGGACTCCGTAGGCGTCCATCAGTGTTACCAAGTTTGGAAAAACAAGTAGGGTATTACTTTGTTAGAAGAGAAGTAGTGCCCGCGCAGTAAGGTTCAATTCATTATTTTTCAAAACCTGTCTCCCCCAAACCACTGTAAATTTTGAAAATGGCGTAATGCGAGGATCCTATATAATTTGTAGAACGCGTAAAAGCTCTTAAATACAAAAACACCTACCAATAACGGCTTAGCGTAGATGCAGTCACGATTTCAAAAAACGCGGAGTCTTTCAATTATACAGGGAGTAATTTGCCTTCCATTTTTGGCCCCTGCGACAGCAAATATCCTTTCCGACATTTTTCTCACACCAATGGATGGATAATCGTAAACCTAAGTGGGATAGAAGCTAGAGGCTAGAAAAGGATGTAATGGTAGTACTGGTGTTAGAAATACCAGGAATCCATTGTTAGGTGCTCCAGCAGCCGCGATAGTACTTGTGCGAGAAATACCATGAATCCGTTGTTAGGTGCTCCAGCCGCCGCGATATGACTGAAATACTGTTAAAAGTGGCGTTAAACCTCATTCATTCAATCAATCCGCTTTAAGAACTCAGCATACAAGCTGTATACCACTGCAGTGATAAGCTATACAGTTTCATTATTTTTAAATTGTTTATTATTATTTTGAATTAGCCTTTTCAATCCATTACCAAACGGCAAAAATTGGACTAGTTACATACGACACTTCAAATAGCATTGATATTGAAAACTAAGGCCCTGATAGGGTAGAAAACATTGTGAAACAAACAATTTCTCCCTTTCTCACAATGTTTACTTTAATGTAATCCTCCAGGGGCTTTAAAAAGCATGTTAGTGTGGGAATAGGCTAACTTTCCACTTAATCGCGGAATATTTAAAAGATGTACAAAATCTCTCATTTGTTTTTTCAGGCACTATTTCTAAATGAATATTGTTAATCTAATATTGTCCAAGTTTCTTAAATAATATCTTAATTATTTGTGGAACGTCTTCGGAAAAGGTATTCTCGGAAAAGTAAATAAAGAAATATTGATCTT
The DNA here is from genome assembly GCA_946902895.1 of Fragum fragum. Taxonomy (NCBI): domain Eukaryota; kingdom Metazoa; phylum Mollusca; class Bivalvia; order Cardiida; family Cardiidae; genus Fragum; species Fragum fragum. Next base: position 1,594,739 of record OX336368.1, on the reverse strand, counting down.
GAAAGCTAATTAGACTGCGATTAAGTGAACTTGATTTTAAGTGACTTTCAGTAGTATTTCAGTAAAACCGCACCTGGTAGGTGCACCGTACCATGACTTCCTGTCATTTTTCACACCGGTAATATGTGCAACTGCAACAATAAATATGAGCCATTGTTATGTAGCTACTTAGCCATCTCCACATGCAAATTACTTATCATATTCCCATCGGTGAAAGACAAATGACGCGTGCCAATGACATTTTTTCAGAACCTGTGATCGTGCTCACGATTCTAGAATAGATACATTTTGTATTATATGTACATGTACCTATAAAACGAACCAGGCTAGGCGAGAGGTTATGCTAAAACATGAAAATTGCCATTTCGTACACCATAACGGGCATATCACTCTACTATGCAAACGCGGACGTCCATCGTCAGTACTTTCAGTGCTTTGATTTATTTGTGGTGACAGTTTATCTTCGCCGTCAAAGGTAGGCAACATACGCTGCAAGAGTTCCCTTTTATTTGTGCCATTTCGATATCACAATTACGTAACAAACTAACCTCGTGCAGACTTATAAACTCTGGTTATTAATCAAAAATAAATGAGTGCATGCGTGACAGTTCCAACCATTACACATGTGCGCCTAGTAAAGACTAAGATCAACATGTGCATCCGCACAGTCTGATCAGATTCTTCACTCTGCGCTCTGTAGATAGATACTGACCCAAAGCTTCTTTAAACAATCAGCGATTGTTCTAATTGCTCCAAATGAATGTACAGGGTGCTCAGTGTGTGCAAGTCACGCACATGCGAAATGGTTGGAAATGTCACGCATAGGCTCATTAAAAGTTTGTGTGACCTTGCTAAATACAAGCGAAAAAGGACGTCTGTGGTAGATTTCGTTCCTGACAGTCTCTGCAAGTCTTTTACTATATGTTTAGCTGCACGATTTTGAACTGTTCCCGATTAAAATGAAGTCGTAAACGGCAATTTCAAATTTATGAATTTTATTTAGACTTTTCTGGTAGAAAGAATTGTGGAAAAGGAGGAAAATGCATAAAATAAGCAAAGATACATATTTACTTAGATATAGGCTGATAAGCCACAACTCACCCTACTTGACCACATATCAGATGTGCATGGCTAGTAAAGGGGCGACTGACGATCATTAATTTTGACAGCTGTTTGTTTGTGGTCTATACAGTCCTACACTTAAGTGACTTCCAGCTAGAAATTTCCTGGATAAAGTAACTGTAAATGAAATATCTGCGGTCAGTTAAATATGCAAACTAACCCCGAAATCACACCAGGACACCAGATTGGTATGTTTACTTATAAGCCTAGGATGTAATTTCAGTAACTTGAGTATAGCCTTTGCAATGGTGATAAATCCAATTCTCGGTCATGAGAGGCTTTTATCAGCCTTACTACTTTTTAAGTGAAACATTCACTCTGTACATATCAGCAACTCCATATCAAATCATTATAATAAAATTTGCCATTTTGACAAACTAAAGAATATGAGATTTGAAAAGTAGAGTTGAAAAAGAAGCAATGTCTCATTTTCACACAATGATTTACATAAATGTCATTTTTTTCAATTTGAATGCTTCTTTATTTGCTGTTTTTTATCTTTAGCTCACCTGAGCACGAACTGTTCGGGTGAGCTATTTTGATCGGTCATCGTCCGGCATCTATCTGTCTGTCAGTCCATATGTCCGTTCACAATTACAAAAAAATGTTCTCCTCCTAATCAATCATCGAATTTAAACCAAACTTCACATAAATGATGAATTCCTGATTTTACGTAGAAATAAAGAAGGAAATATTTGAAAATCTTTCTCTCTAAAAACATAAGGCCTAGAACTTTGATATTTGGTACAAATCATTATCTATTGACCAAAATACTTCATAAGATTACTGTATTCTGAAAATAAGCCCTTTTCTGAGCAATTCCTGATCTTATAAAGGAATATATCCTTGGAAGTCCTCCTTAACCATAATGCCTAGAGCTTTGATATTTGGTATGTATTAATGCCTATTGACCCTTTATCAAAATATTTCAATGAATTACCATACTCTGGAAATTAGCACTATTTGGTGGGATCTTCAATGTATTTAGAATTATAGGAGAAAATCTTCTTCTCCAAGATGAATAGGCATAGGGCTTTGATCTTTTGTACATATCATAAAGCTTTGAGCCATCATACTCAGAAGAGGGATTTAGGACCATCATGGTCCTCTTGTTTAATTTATACAAACCTAAAATACTGTTACCTCATATTGTTAACCAAATCGGTATTAAATCATAGGGTCTCGCAACCCTCGGTAATATTTGGTGAAAATTGTCATTAACATAACAAGCAATTTTTCCTTTTACAAAGATATTTAGTAGTATTTCAAGTTTGTTTCCACGCAATTTAGACACATTTTGCATTGTAGCCTGCATCTTTTTTCGATTTAAAACAGGCTATTATTTTGGGTGTGCGTATTATGCGTTCACAGAATTGATGCTTAGTCCATGGTCATTCAAAATACCTCAAATAATTCAAAACCATGAAGAACATTGGTTGCTATACCAACAAAAAGAAACAATTTTAGAATCATTCTGCTTCCACACATAAGGCCTAGAGCTTTCAAAGTTTGAATGCAGCATTTATATGCGGTACTAAAGCTACCAAAATAGTTCAATTCGATTGGGTGAGATCATAGCCATCTGCTATGGGAACTCGAATTTTTACAGAGGGTAAATCTTAGTAAATATTCTCCTTGCAGTCCATAAGGCGTTTGGCTTTCAAATTTTGTAAGTAGCATCGCCTTATTTTATTTTTTATAAAATACTACAAACTAACGGTCTTCGACCAACGTAAGCCCAGTATGTTGTGGGATCACAGATTTTACATAGAGAAAAAGAAGGAAGTATTATAAAAAAAATCCTCGAACCATGAAGCCTAGAGCATCTTTCACTTGAAATCAGATTAATGATCCCTTTCCAGAATACATGTAATTATCACTGTAAATCAAAAATAACCTTTTTTCAAGGGATCCGGGTTTAATCATAAATTGATAGAAATCATTATATAGAAACACATGTATTCAACTCCTAAACAATTAGATCTAGAACTTTCTGACCTTTAAGGAACAATATCATAAGATTCCCTGCCAAATTTCTTCAAGCTGTCATTCTACCATTGAACTTTTATGCTATGTTGAAATGTTATGGGATTCAGTACTTAAATATAAAGAAGGTTGTATTTAAAAAATCTTCTCCTCCCAATATGATATGCACAGACTATTCCAATTTTGCATGTAACATTTCCCGTTAGTCCACTATCGAACTAAGTCAAATTATCACCAGTACATATTGTTAGACAGTAGATTCTTTTAGAGATAGTCAAAGCAAATTTTCTATGATGCCTCCTTCAAAAACATTACCAAAGTTAAAATTGTAGACTCGTTTTTGTTCAATTAAAAACAAAGTTGGGCAACATAGGGACATCTTCGAACTCTTGCCAAATAATATTTTCCTCACAGTTAAAAGCATCGCTATTAGTGAGTTCAATTTTTGTTTCTTAAATCATGACTTTGCGACAAAGGAGAAATAAATTGGATGCATATGTTTGCATTTCTCCTTTTCCTTCAATAAAACCAATCTTCTATCAGATTTTTCTATACAGGATAAATATCAATATTGTTTTCTTCAAATCAATATTACAATGATACTTCAGAGAAACTAAGAGGCTAGAATGTGGGCTATTTTCATCTAAAATACAAAGTTTGAAGTAGTTCTGTTGAGGATTATAATGTCAAGCAACTGTTAACAGCATCGACTTGAAACTAGATGACGCGTTCATCTAGGGTTTCTCAGTTGCCCATACCGAATTCAGGTCCGCAAGTTATCACCTTCCTGTTTTAGGAATACCCAATGAATTCCCCATATTTCATCGGATTCACTTTAAACTTTGAAAGAATGATTTGCATGCCATCATTAGAATGGATCAATCAAGAATCATGGGACAAAAGACTTTATGGAAATTTTACCACAAAATCTTTGTTTACAGCATAAAGTCCACAGTTTTCATCGAATTCTCTTCAAACTTTCACAGAATGATCGTATAATCCTAAGAACTGATTTGTTTAAATGGGTAAGGTTAATAAAGTATCACGGGAAAAGGGGCCTTATGAGAACTTGATTGAAATATCCTCATTAACATAATAAAGTTCAAAGTTTTAATCGGATTCTCTTCAAAGATGTAAGGAATAATTGTGGTACTGGAACCACTGGAAAAACGGCGTTATAGATTATCATTTAAAACAATCTCGTTTATGCGATGAAGTCCACAAGTATCACCAGATTGTCTTTAAAATTTCACAGGCGGTTGTAGGGTTATATAGAAAGTTCCTTTCGGAAATGAAAGGCCTGTAAGAAAACACAGGAAAAGGGGCCCTATTAATTGTTGCTCAATATAATGAAGAGGATAAAGTCCAATTTGTTATCTTCATTTTACGCATCTTTAAGCTATTAGCTTGCTGAAATTTATATTACTTTAAGGGAAAACTTGATGGCAAGTAGAGCGTCTCATGCCCTGATGAGTTTCTTGTTAGGAAGAGGGCCTTAAAATTTCTGAGAAGTAGGTTTATTAATAATAAGATTTGCTTACTTTTCAATGACATTGAGATATACCAAAGATTTAGCCCATTTCCACACAATGACTCTTTTTGACGCAAATGAAGAGGGGCAATTTTGAAAACACTGTGTAAAATGCAGAAATTGCTTGTTGCAAGCATTTTATCCATTTTATGCCCATAAAGGTCACCTAAGTCCGAAGAGCACAAAAACAAATGAAAGTCCACCATATTATGCTAAAAACCAAAATATCAAAGCTCTAAGCCTTTTAGTTTGGGAGAAGAAGATTTTTAAAAGTTTTCACTAAACAAGCCTATGTTAAACTTGGGACATCTTGGAAAGGGCTAATTCTGACTCTGGGGCCATAATTTATACAATCTTGATGGAGGTCCACCAGGTGATGCTACAAACAAAATATTAAAGCTCTAGGACCTACTGTTTGGGAGAAGAAGAGTTTTAAATTTTTACCATACAAGCCATATGTAAAATTCGTGACGTCCAGGAATGGGCTAATTATGACCGTAGGGCCATAATTCATACAGTATTCATAGAGATCCACCAGATGATGCTATATACCAAATATCAAAGCTCTAGGCCTATCTGTTTGAGAAAATAAGATTTTTGAAGTTTTCAGTATTTAAGCCTATGTTTAATTTGTGACATCTGGGAATGGGCCAATTTTAATCCTAAGGCAATAATTTGTACAATCTCGATAGAGGTCCGCCAGACGATGCTGTATGCCAAATATCAAAGTTCTAGGCCCCCCCCCCCCCTGTTTGGGAGAAGAAGATTTTTAAAAAAATATCACTATATAATCCTATGTTTAATTTGTTACATCTGGGAATGGGCTAATTTTAATCCTAAGGCAATAATTTGTACAATCCCGATAGAGATCCACCACATGATGCTGTATACCAAATATCAAAGGCCCTCCTGTTTTGGAGTAGAATATTTTTAAAAATATCATTATATAAGCCCTTTGTAAAGCTTGTGTTGTCCATGAAAGGACTAATTCTGTCTATGGGGCCATGATTTATACAATCTTGATTGAAATTCACCAGATGATGATACATATCAATTATCAAAGCTCTAGGCCCTATAGTTTGGGAGAAGAAGTTTTTTGAAATTTTCACTATATAAGCCTATGTTAAACTTGTGACGTCCGGGAACGGGCTAATTTTGACCCTGGGGGTTATAATCTATACAGTATTGATAGAGGTCCACTAGATGAAGCCACATATCAAATATCAGAGCTGTAGGTCTGTTGGTTTGGTAGAAAAAGAATTTCAAAGTTGTCACTATGTACGCTTATGTACCCCACACACACACCTCCCCCCCCCCCCAGCACAGCCATATCTCGACCTTTTTTTTTAACTGTAAAAACTTGATATAGTCCTTGCCCTAAAGACTCTAAATACCAAATGTGAATCTAATCTGACAGCCGGTTCATGACAAGAAGATTTTTAATGATGTACCCAAGGGGAGATAACTCCAAAACGTGTACAAATCTGAATCGCCTTCCCATAAGGATGCTTCCTGCAAAGTTTGGTGGAAATCCCTCAAGGATTCTTAAGAAGAAGTTGAAAATGTAAAAATGCACGACGACGCACCAAAAACGATCGCAATCGGTCACCATGACCTTCGGTCAGATGACCTAAAAAACCCTGAAATTTCACAAATCTTAATTGTTGTTCAATTGCAACTCCTTTTAATTTGGACCGGTTTAAGATTTTTCTGTCTGATAACGAGCTAAGATAAAGTACCACAATACAGGACAAAGATATGAACAAATTTAATATGAGAGACCAATTACACTTAAAGGAACCATCTTGAGATTACAACAAGCATTTGGATCAAAGAGAGTCTTTACTTGTCAAATTTGATCAACGTTAACACACAAACACATTGCACAGTAAAGTAGAATGACCATGTCTAATGAAGGAAATCCCTCTTGAAAATAAATCTAAGTATGAACTTGGCCTATACTTTTCAATATGGTTTCTGGCCTTGCATAAGATAGGTAAATATAAAAGTAGTTTTTGAAAAGCATATAAGTAAGAATTATGGGCTAGCTATTTAGGCTCAAAACCACGGCAGGTACCTTACATGCACCTCTGTATATTACATGATATATCATTCAATCAGGGTGTAACCCTTTAAAAAATATACATTCAATAGTCCAAAATTACTTGATACAGTATAAGTGAGGTTGAAATGGAAAATCTGTCTGCTTGGAGAAACATAAAATCAACAGAATAAAGTTGAATTGTAACGCTGATAAGCACAAATGTGTGACTTTCTGTTATCAGGATTGTTGATCTTATGGTCGGTCAGAATAGTTTTATTGACCCCCATGCTGTTAAACTCTCCAAGAATGCCAAAATGACCGTTACAGTGATTAGGATACCTGATTTTATCTCGATTCACTAGTGAATATTTTCAGGCACTTAAGTATCAGACTGTATACAAAAATGTACCTCTTTATCCAGCGGCAAGGCGTGTCGTACGGCACGCCGTATCTAAATTAACTCTTTCTGGTTCAATCCCTGATATTAACGCCGCTGTGTTTGTTTATACTTCAGAAAACATTGTGGAAATTGGAGAAATTGCTTGTAACAAGCAATTTCTTCGTTTTCCTGCAATATTTTCTATCTTACGGGATAATTATTTTTCAAACAAAATCGACTACTTGAAATTGTTGTTTGCAAAACCTATGAATTTGGACAAGTCTAAAATTTTGCAATACAGTAAATATTCCCCTTCTACATCCTGGCTCTTTGAATTTTTGATGACTAACAAAGGGTCGTCTGCTGATCATTGATTATGATAGTTGCTTATTGTTGACCACTCCCTCGGTGCTCAGCAGCAAGGCTTACCATGCAATTTGTATTAATAATGATTTTAATAATAACAACAGCTTTATTTCATGAAGGTAGAACATTAAGACAATACCTGAATAGTCTTTTATTACAATGTAACCTTCGCTTTTATGAAAATGATTACTGTAAATGATGAAATGATACAAACATGCGTACAGAGTTTGATTAACAACAACAACAAAAACAAGGGGGGAAATGCTCAATGTGGTATATAAGGAGAGTAAATTGACACTGCTCTAGGAAAAACGCCGTGCATTTAATAATAAAATTTTAAAGAATGAATCTCATCTACATGGTATATTTGATTACACGTCTTTACGACATATGTTAACGGTTTCTGGTGTATTTTTTTTTTCTTTTTTTAAATGGGTCACGTGTGTCAATTAACAAATCGTGTCAGTCCGATTAGCTCAGTTGGTAGAGCACTTGACTTCAAACCTCAAGATCATGGGTTCGAGCCCTGGGCTGACCATATCTACTAACAAACTAATTGTCTTTCGGATGAGACGTTAAACCGAGGCCCCGTGTGACGGTGCCATCCACCGAGCACGTTAAAGAACCAGGCGGAGCTCTCAGCAGTTTCGTCCTGTATCCTCGCACTATCCCCCGTAACAACTAACCGTCTTCTGGGGGCGTCGCTCATATGGGCATGTGCTACGGTAGCGACGATAAATAAACGGAAATAATCAAATTAACAAATCGACAGGCCAATCACTTTGAGCTCCGACATTGGTTGACATTTTTGTGAAACATTAGTACTGGCTCGTCAACCAACAATTTTATTTATCTTTTTTCTGTATAATATTAAAGGCCATATTAAAAACATAACAAGAAAAAAACTGCGTTTAATATCTAAGTCTTGGGAGACAGTGGGCGGGGCCAGCGATCTTTCAATAGGGTCTAATGATATAGTCGCTTAGGCGCCTCTAAATATTGATACATATGGAAAATTATGTTAAAATTATGTAAAAAAAAAAAAAAAAAATAGAAAAACATGTAACTTATTACATGTATTCCATTATTATATACCTACATTTTTATCGATTAAATTCGATAAGATAATAAAAATTCTATGTTTCTACAAGTATTTCCCGTTTTCTTCACCAACCTTATTACATTTATCCGAATTATGACGTAATCTACATAATGAAAATGACGTCATCTTTGACTGCCTCAGATACGGATTTATTTTTTTTTTCCTGATGTGCCCGACTTCCACTGTCTTGAATGTATATATTTTTATCTATAGGCATAATTTTTTGTTTCATCCCTATTCGACACAGACAGAGATTTAAGATGACATAACGAGATCAATCCATTTCCCGTTAACCCATACCCACACAATGACCCTTGTTGACGCCCCCCAAGAAAAATAGTTGGGACATCATTGTAACAAGCAATTTCTCCATTTTTCAAAATGTTTTCTACTCAGAAATTTGAAAAAATCTAAAGTTTCATGAATTTTAAATTGTCGTCTGCAACTCCTTTCAATTTGAACCAAATTTTGCCATCTGGGAACGGGTTAAATGCATTTTTGCGCATTAATTTATTAATTTCTCATTAATTTATATTTACATAAGCCTACATTCAACGACATTATTAATTCCTTATTCAAGAAAAAGTTTTTTTTTCAATGGTATTTGACGTCTATCTATGCATGTATTGGGGTTTAAACTATACTTAGATTAAAGGAACTCACGGAAATTATATATATAAAAAGATGCACTCAATATCTATCGCTTTTCACTCTCTCAATCAATGATTGAATCAAGTATTTTTTTTTTTTTTATCTATTTTACTACGGAAAACGTCCACCATCAAATCATCGTTGGACGATTAGAGCATACGTCTCCCAAATACGAAATGCTAGAACTTAGTAAAAAGAGAGAACATATTTAATCCATTCCAATTCAGTGATACTTTTAGACCGCCCCCCCCCCAAGAAATAAAAAGCTTTGGAAAACATTGTGAAAAATGAAGAAATTGCTTGTTACAAGCAATTTCTTCATTGTCCACAAAGTTTTTTACCCAAAAAGTTAAAAAAAATCAACATTTCATAATAAAGCTTTAAATTCTCATCTGCAACTCCTTTCAATTTGGACCAGTCTCAATTTTTTCTGTCTGGTGGTGGGGTTTAGACAAGTATATAACTACCTGCCTTGAGTAATCATCATCGCCTGTAATTGATATTAGCAGATACAACATTAGTATAATTCTGTTAATTTTCTATTGGCATGTTAACTAAACTTGCAGAAATAATGCATACATTCGGAAACGCTCCAATAGGTAAGACCTACAGACTACATTCAATGAACGGCAATTTGTATAAGAAATTACCTAAAATATTGTGAGATAAGACCAAAAGGCTAACTATCAGCATATTTACCTCACGATGTTTTCAACAGATGTTTTTTCATTGAATCGGAATGCGGCGTTAAGTTGTAATGGGTTTTATGACACAGTTGTTTTTGAAACGTTTGCACGTCGTTTGACTCCAAGTACATATAGGTCTAATCGTGACAACCTGAGCGTGTATTACGTTTGTTTATCGTCGCTACCATAGTACATACCTATATGAGCGACGCCCCCAGAAGACGATTAGTTGTTACGGGGGATAGTGCAAGGATACGGGACGAAACTGCTGAGAGCCCCGTCTGGTTCTTTAACGCGCTAAATGGAATGCACCATCAAACAGGGCATCGGTTTAACGTCTCATCCGAAAGATAACTAGTTTGTCAGTTAATATGGTCAGCCCAGGGCTCGAATCCGTGATCTTAAGGTTTAAAGATCACTGCTAACTGTGCTAATCGGGCTGAACAAACGTAAGCTGAATTATGGATAAAAGAGTATCACATCATTATGAAATTGTTATATTTTTTTATCAGTGACACTATGTTGTGGTCACTCAATGAAATTGCCGACTTGAGAAGATTCAAATAAGTACTTGTAACACGGGATTTAGGGCTAAATCGAAAATACAAATTGCTCGTCCCAATTCATAGCACTGAAATAATTAGATATGCTATCTCTGATAACAATAAAAAAACTGTGTTGATTGTGATCCTTAATTTCGTCTTCAAAACCAACAACATAGGGTCTGACTGACAAGTTACGAGGTTATACTTATATTTTCATGTCTTCATATTACGGGCTTAGAGCAAAAACATAGTATGGGACTTTACATTGTATACTTTATATAGACCCATACTATGTTTTTGTTCTTAGTTCTCGATATCATTATGCATGGCACTCCGGAGTTAGCTAACGTAAAAACCTTGTCCTTTTTATCTGTTACCTTCATGTCTTATCATCACCATCTAATTAACACTCTGTCAGTTACTGTTGTTTTATTATAGAACAGGTAGACTGCATGGGTAATTTGTAAAGGTGTGCAACACCTGCAATATTCTGGGAGTTGGGAGGCTGTGGCCTCTTTCTGGTCTGTCTGGGATGTAAATTGAATTCAACTGACAAACGTCTGCCATGAAACACTGTGCTAAATCCTGTGAGCCACCAATAAACATTGACATCGCCATCAATATCTATCCAGCGTTTTGGAAATAAAGATTTTCGGACAAATAAGGCATGGTTTGTACTTGTCTAGAATTAAAATGAACTTGTCCGAACTTGTCCGCAAAACAGTGAAGAGTTTAATTTTGAGAGATATTGTTTTTAAAGAAGAAATTGCCGGCACCCAGTATTTTCTTAGTTATTAACCACAATATTTTCCACCATTCAAAATAAACATTATGATAGTTTTCCAATATAAAATATGTCATAGCTGAGATCTGTTTTCTTTTATTCAATGGTTTGCTTTAGTATTTACTTGTCCCACAACAAGTGACCTTGAAAAATATACTTATTCAAAAGTAGAAAAGCTAATGTAGGGCAATTCTGGAAAGGAAATTCCATATACCAGATCTATCCCTTTATGGAACAGTGAAAGTCTTTAGGGTGACAAATAAGGGTTGTTCTCTTCCATTCTGCTATTGACACAACTGCATGTGCCATCTAAACCATCTAAACTCGGAATCGCGGCCTAATTTGATTATACATAAAATTGTCAATTTGTTATGTCACAAATAATTTTGCATTACATGTAAACCTCCCAAATTTTGGAAGTCATTTAACTCATACCTATGAAAATCATCAAGAAAGAGGTTGGATGGAACGTAATCGTGAATGAATCGTGTGAAGCCTTATACATTAACCCAAAATTCGATACTGGTCCAAACTGAAAAATGCAGCAATTGACTATCTTACACTGGTTGAAATTGCAGAAAAATGTTTTGGATTAGCTACAAAGCCTTGTTAGAAAATGATAAATTGCTTGTTACAAGAAGTTTCTCCTTTCCTCACAATGCTTTTATAAATTATTTTTCTTCAATGTGTTAAAAAGCGGAAGTCAGTGGGAATGGGTTAAGATTTTAGGGATTTCAATATTCAAACTGCACGATGCAGGTAGCATGATAAAATGCTATTATATGCGAAAGAACAAACGCAACAATTATGTAATGACAATAAATAACAAGGTGTACAAGACAAGCAAAAGCAATAAAAGACAGAAAGATGATTAAAACACGGTGATTAAAGAACAGCATGCTAGTGGTATATCATAACAAACATGACACATTTTTGTATCTTATAATCATTCGTCAGCGCTTTGAACCCTTATCCAATCTTTATCGAAACTATAAGTCGCCGTGTAATGATAAAAACAACCAACATGGCCAATTAATCATATAAAACAACAACAACAACAACAACAACACAACAACAACAACAAAACCACATAACCAGAATATAGCTATCAAGCGCAGTTCTTTTAACCCATTACCAGATGACAAAATTTTAGACTGGTCCAAATTAAAAGGAGTTGCAGACAACAATTTTAAATTGATGAAAGTTTAGAATTTTCCAACTTTCTTGGTAGAAACATTGTGAAAAATGAAGAAATTGCTTGTTACAAGCAATTTCTTCATTTTACACAATGTTTTCCTAATTGTTTTTCTTAAGGGGCGTCCAAAAGCGTCACTGCTTGGAAATGGGTTAATAGCTTAATTCAACCCTTGCATGCATGCATTCTCTGTCGAACTGTACTCAAAGGGCTTGAAGCACTTGAAGCAACAATTACTGGTAAAAATCTATATTAACCCTTGTCATACTGTATAAATTACTTTACTAAATTGCTGTCAAATCAAAGGGCTGAAAGCACTGATAGAACTTGTTCAAAAATCAATATTTTTTTAGAAATCCACTTCATTAGCAACTCCGGCAGGAAAAGTACAGGCAGGAGGTATAGACTAAGATCAGCCTGCACATAAGTGCAGTCTGATCTTAGTCTACACATCCTGCCAAAACCGGAATATTCCGGGTTCAACATGACAAGGGTTAAAACAACTCTGGCTAAAAAAGGAGAAGCAGATGGTGTAGACTAAGATCAGACTGCACTTACATGAAAAATGAAGAAAATACATATTATGAAATTTAGAAAAAAACGTTTATGGAAAACTCGGTAAAGAGGGCCTAAATGACCCTCTAGTGGCTACAAATTTACCTCATACTTTAATGAAACTTGGTTTAAATATTGTCGGGGATTAAAAATGAACCCTTTGAAGCTGAGAATATTCTAACGGGAAAGAGGGCATTAACCCATTCCCACAGGATAAAATTTTAGACCAGTCCATATTCAAAACAGTTGCAGACGATAATTTTACGTAGATGGAATCTTTCAAATCTTTGTATTTAAGGGTAGAAAACATTTTGGATAATGAAGAAATTGCAATGTTTAAAAGCGTCACTGTGTTGGGATGGGTTAAAGTCAGTTTCATTCTTTGTTTTCACTCTAGGGGCTATATATTTGGCTCAATCGATATGAAAAGTCGGTCAGATTGAAATTCAGATCATACAGAAAAAAGCTGTTAGAAAATTGGAACAAATGAATTGAAAATACAGGAAAAGGGGCGTTGATAACATTTCTTTTGTGCACACTATCTTGACTGTATCTTAGGCTGAATTTTGATCAAGTGATAATGATGAATCTTGTGGAAGTTGGGTACATTTCATACAAAGCACGAAGGGGGCCTTAATGAGGATTTCTTTGTGTTCACTCTAGGGGCCACTATTTATGCTTAATAACCAAGTAGGTGAGTGATTTAGGTCCATCATAGTCTATACTATATAGTAGAAAATACGAAATTAAATAGTTCGGTAAATGGAAGAGCATATTTTCACTGTTTTCAGTTTAGAATGCAAAATTCCAACAATTTCACGTAAGTGCCAAGTAACGACTTCGTCTGACCAGACTTCACTATGCGCACTGCTTTCTGTGGCCTCATGAATGCGCTTTATCAAAATTGTGGAGAGCTCCTTCGAAAACATGCTATTTAATTCCTCAGGTACTTTAACCCTTTCCTGTTCAATCTCTGTATTTTACATCCCTGTTGATTTTATAGTTTAGAAAATATTGTAGAAGAAGAAGAAATTGCTTGTTACAGGCAATTTCTTCTCTTTCTGCAATATTTTCTATGCTACTGAAAGTTTATTTTTCAACTTAAATTCACTTTCAATTTTTGTCTGCAAATTCCTTGAAATTGGACAGGTCTGAAAAAAAAATTAATAGGAAAGGGTTAACCTCGTTTATTCATAATGATAACCTTTGACAAAGAAGAACATGTTTTACCAGCTTAAAGTATTATTGTTATTTTAAGTTGGATTGAAATTATGTTAATGTGTTTGTCACAAGCAAGGCAACGCATTGCCACACAATCCCAAGAACTTTTCTATAGAAAGTCTTTGTGTGAAACGGAGAAATTGCTTGTTACAAACAATACTCCATTTTCTTACAGTGTTTTCTACCTTATTTATTATTTATTATTTATTATTTAACACGCTTTGAAATGCCGTTTGTGGTCTAATTTGAAATAAGTTGCAGACAGCGTATTTTAGTTGATGATTCAAATATCGCTTGTCTTTATCTATCAATACCAGTTTCTTCATTTTCAAAAATGTTTTCCAAAGTTTTTCTTGAGAGAGGTTAAAAAGCGGGATTGTTTTGGAATGGATAAAAACTTTACATTTCTCTATAAACATTTTTATATTAGTTTGGAAAGAAGAAGAACAACAACAAAGACAAAAAATAAGTCAAATATTTCTATAGCCCATGGATGATATATCTTATCTCAGAGGAAAAACTTGTTGCTATCTGCAGGAGAATACAAATCGGAATATTTTCATAACCACATTTCCATCTTTCAGGTATCCTACTGAGCGACGCTGCATCGAGAGCCAAACGAAATGCGGAAGAACTGAAACCTGGTAATTGGGATAGCTGTAAACCGGTAAGTCTAAAAAGGCTTATCAGCAGGTGGAAATTGTCGAGCAAATAAGTTTGAAAGGACTATTTGTGTTTTGCAAATCGCCATCGGAAAAGTCAGCTTTGCTTATTTTCATAAGTGAGCCCCTGTCCGTTCTTCCAAAACAAATTTTAATTCTTAGAAAATATCCCCCGAAGCCTTGAATTAGATTACATGTAGATCGAATTACTTTTCTGGCATATAAACTTTGATATTTGTTTGAATATTTCTTTGTTTTGTTACTAAGGTACACCCCCCCCCCCCGGGAAAAGGCTCCGGAAAACATAGTGGAAAATGAAGAAATTGCTTTTTCGTCATTATCCAAATTATTTCCTACCTCAAATGACAAAGATTTTGAAAATTTCAATTACTTAAAATTGTTGTCTGTAATTTCTTTCACTTTGGACAAGTCTAGGACTTGATCGTCGGGTAACAAATACTTGAAAAAGACTATTTGACTGGATTTTTGATAAATGAATCTAAAAACACCGTTGAAACAATTTTGCCCTATTACTCGCGGGCCGACCAAATTATATAGTTACTTAGCAGGGGTTCTATTTAGAGCCATTTTTATGTCATGCCCCATAAAAACGTTAATCAAATTGTGTACTAGACGTATATAATGAGATATACTCATAAACCTATCTTTTAACCGTTTCCTGTTTAAATCTTGGATTTTTCCACCCTGTTAAATTAAAACTGAGAAAATATTGTAGAAAAGAAGGAATTGCTTGTTACAAGCAATTTCTTCTTTTTCCACTCTATTTTCTAGCCTACTGAAAGGTTAATTTTACGAATTAAATCCACTCTAAATTTTCGTCTCGAAAACCTTTGAAATAGGACAGGTCTAATATTTTGAAAAAAAAAAAAAAACAGGAAAGGGTTAACGTTATTTAGTTTTGCAGATCCTAAAATATCAATTTCTTAGAAGCACTATTGCTATAGTTATAACGTTAAGTAGTTCCTTAGTATAACTAGCTATTTATATTATGTCAAATGGACATTTCGCTAGTCACGTCGACTCCAAAGGGAGATAACTACAATATTCTTCGACATGACAATTTGTCTGAGATGTAGGACGATATTAGTTTACATTATGAAGTTGGAGACAAATCTCAGCGGAGAATAAAACTCAAGCTGTAGTTTTGTTCGTTCACAAATGCTTTATATCAATGATGCAGTAAAATATTACAGTGCCGGGATTGGAAAAAGAGGTTTGGTCAATCGATTAATGATTGGGATAAATCAATCAACCTTCGTGTGTAAAACATACATGAGCCTATGCTCGACTTTCCAACAATTACACATGTGTGCCAAGTAAAGACTCAGATCAGCCTGTGCATCTGCACAGCCTGTCAGAGTCTTCACTCTGCGCTCTATAGATAGATACTGACCCAAAGCTTCTTCAAACGATCAGTGAATATTTTAATTGCCCCGAATGGCTGTCCAGGGTGCTCAATGTGTGCGAGTCAAGCACATGCAAAATTGTTGGAAATGCCACGCATAGGCTCATATGGCAGGGGACATTAAACAACGAGAGTATTGTGTGTGTGTGTGTGTGTGTGAGAGAGAGAGAGAGAGAGAGAGAGAGCGCGAGAGAGAGACACACACACACAGAAAGAGAGAGAGAGAGAAAGCCGTAACTGCGATGTTATGTCGCTCATTTATGTATTATCAAAAATGTTTCACATACGTGCGAAATGTCAAAGGTTATCTTCGAACTACGGTGTAAATCAGTGAAAGATTTTGGAGGTTAATCATTTATTTTCATCATTATTATTATCTTTTTTATTATCATCATTATCATTATTATTGACAGACACGACCAACCAATTCTGTCATATTGTGCCGAGAGAAAGTCCAGTTTAAAATTTATCTTTAAATGTTTAAGCACTATTTTGGTCGAAACGCACAATATTAGAAAATCGCTAAATCTTACCGTAATAAAAACTTATCCAATAATTAGAGAATAACGTAGTAATCAAAGTCATTAAATTCAGATTGGGTATGCTTGTTTTAACCGTACATTTGACTAACGATATCAGTCGGCGAATTGTTAAACCTATTCCCGAAAAGTCCAGTAGATTAACGATTCTCAAGAAATATAGCCATGAAAATATTCAGGAGAATGAAGCTGTTTCTTCATTTCTTACACTGTTTCTACCCCCAACTTTTAAAAAAGGATTTGTCTGCTTAATATGTCGTATCTCATTAAATTCTCTTGTAGCGTTACATTTATATCTACAGAAAAAATTGTATTAAGACCAAAATGTGGTCGTTAAAACAATTCCAACACATTCCCTCCTTTTTACGCGTATAAAGAAAAAACTTTGGAAAACATTGTGTAAAATGCAGAAATTGCTTGTATAAAGCGATTTCGGCGTTTCCCTTAATGTTTTCTATCCCGAAGGACAAAAAAAAAAAATACAATTCAAACAACTTGTATTTGATGTCCACAGCTTTTTCCATTTTGGGCCAGTCTAAAATGTTCTTGTGTGGGATTGGGTTAAAAGAATATTCGCTTGACCCTTTCCTGTTTCACAAAATGTTAAACCTGTCCAAATTTAATGTTTTTGCAGACGACAATTTAAAGTGGATTTAATTTGAAAAAATGACCAATCAGTATAGTAGAAAATATTGTGGAAAAAGAAGAAATTGCTTGTTACAACCAATTTCATCTTTTTCTACAATGTTTTCTCGATTATAAAATCACTGGGACGTAAAAACCAGGGATTGAACAGGAAAGGGTTCTGTTATAGCGAGAATAATAAAAAATTGATTCGATTGCATAGAGAAACTATTACAGAATTCTCACTAAATCCTATGCTGTTGGTTTTTGTAATTATTTTACTTCTAGCGAAATGCCTTCACTTCTTGTGAGATTTAGCTTTTAAAAGGGGATTTCGGTCATCGTCCTCTGATGGGGGTGGTCGCTTTATATAAGTGGTCGCTTTATATAAGTGGTCGCTCGAGCAATTTCTACTGTATATGTATCTACCTCATATAATAAATCTTTTTTTTTCGACCTCCAAGCGAACCGTCAGTGATATTTAACCCTAGGTCATCTGTTTTTGTTATTATCCCACATCAAAGTACGCCGCAGTGGTATGAAAAATGTGAGCTATCTAACCAAACATCATCCCCAATCAACCTTTATACATGGAGAATAACTGATGTTTAGAAACATAGCAGGTATTCTTGATTCTTAGTTATGTGCACGTCCGTATGTATGAAAAGGGGGTCGCTATCCCTTGAATAATTCTAAAAGAGTATAACTTCCCGAGAAGGTACAACGAGACAGTGCGTATGTACGACACCTGTTTTAGCATGGCAACATTAACGCATCGTTTGCTGTCATGGCGCAGTTGGTATTTTACTTTCCGTTTATTTATCGTCGCTACCGTAGCACATGCCCATATGAGCGACGCCCCAGAAGACGGTTAGTTGTTACGGGGGATAGTGCAAGGATACAGGACGAAACTGCTGAGAGCTCCGCCTGGTTCTTTAACGTGCTCGATGGATAGCATCGTCACACGGGGCCTCGGTTTAATTTCTCATCCGAAAGACAATTAGTTGAGTTAGTTGATATGGTCAGCCCAGGGCTCGAACCCGTGATCTTGAGGTTTGAAGTCAGGTGCTCTACCAACTGAGCTAATCGGGCAGTTGGTAGCCCGTCGGACTCCTAAATATGGGTGTCCCGGCCGCGGCGAATATCCTTTCCGACATTTGTCTCTCAACAATGGGTGGATAATCGTAAACCTAAGTGGGATAAGCAGATCTGGACACGGAAAGGATGTTATGCTAGAACTGGTGTGGGAATTACCTGGAATCCATGGTAAGGTTCTCAAGGCGCCACGATATTGCTTAAATACTTTTAAAAGTGACGTTAAACCCATTTCAAACAAACAGTACAAGTGACAAATACCTAAAATTAGATAATTCGCAAACAAATAACCATGCCTGTTGAAATTTTTTAAACGGGCTGGACTTGGCTCTGAAGAATTTTGAGTTTTATCTCTTTTTACCGAACGGACCTAGTTTGTGCTTTAGCTCTTTTCAGTGCGTAAATGCTCCCTGTAGTCCGACAAGCGCGCACATACGCACACGCATACACACACGCAAAACCGTAGAGCTCAATTATCTTACCAGCAATTGACCATTCACTGGCCCCGCCCACTAACTCCGTTTGGTAAAGCCCACTGACTACAACAGGATCTCCCGCTTCGATTTTAAACGGTGTTATTTTGCAAATTTCATGGCTGGTAGCATATGTAACAAAAAAGCAGAATGGTTGGCTGGCGACCTAAATGTCGTTACTACAGCTTGAATAAGCTGTAGTTACGACGTTTAAGTCGCCAATCTAACAAAAAGAGTAAACAAAAATGTCTTCCAATGCCGAGGTTCAAAACTAACTCCTAGTCAAAATGAACGATTCTATTGGTCGACTGATTATTTGATTGACAGACGCGATTGGCTAATCATAATTAGTGGATAATTGCGGATTATTTGTATTCCGAGCTATCCTTTTCCTGCAGAGGGATTGATAGAGACTGCAGTTGCAGAGTGTTGTCTAGAGTTCGATCACAGGTCACGGCAAAGATCCTTCCCAATATTAAATTTAGTCTTGCAATCATGCGCGTTAGAGCATAAGCTTAAATGTGACGAGCAGCTTGGGGCTCGGAAAGGATGCAGTGGGTTTACTGGTGTGAGAAATACAAGGAATTCGTGGTTAGGTGCCCCAGTCACTGCGGTGTGACTGAAATACTGTTAAAAGTGACGTTTAACCCGATTAAAACAAAAACAATTGGATTAACAGAATAACAAAAAGGAAATGGTTTTGAATAGGGAAGGCTTAACAGCCGTCTTGATATGTCAGATTTAATTTATTGTAAAAAGAAAAGGGTTTCAAAGCCCTTGATTTCACGTGCATTTCGTGATGAAATGTGATTACATCTTACTTCAATTACACAGTCCATAGTGTACTTCAAACGCAATTCCAATCCAACGGGCTTGTATTCGTAGGGTGGATCCCATGATGGTAGGGTTTAATTCAGAAATTGCACGATGTTTGATAGAGTTTTACTACGATGCATTATGATTAAAAATTCTGTTGAATCCGTATATAGAGACCTTGAACATGTCAAGATGACATGTGACTACTACGATTACACGACCGAAGGGCGGGGAAACCAAAGGTAAGTGGCTTTTTACCACGCAGTCTATGGTCACGCACATTGATCTACGGTACACTTCACTACATTGAAATATTGCCAACAACGTTATATGAGAATTCAACTCTCGTTACCACCATACTCTTTCCTGCCTAACCGTGAATAAGAACACAGTAAAACGTCTGTGTTCTACTAAAACCTCGTAACTACAGCTTATTCCAAGCTGTAGTTACGAGGTTTTATTAGAATACAGACGAAATCCTAAATTCAACGTTAGTTTATACCAGTGACCGCAACTTTCGTTACAACCTACTTTATCCAACTTAACACACAATCTAAAAGTAGCAAATCCCTAATTCAACGTTAGCTGATACTCTTACGTTATTATGGCGACTTACTACGGGCAGCATTACCGGCGAGTTATCTACGACCCAGTAGTGTTAGGGTACGGTCTAACAGTGTTCAAGCGTAAATACTTTTTACAACTTTCTTTTTACAATATGCATGTCACTACGATCAAACTCGGGAGTTCGAACTAGGCTTGATCACCGGCGGCGGCACATATTCTATCCGACATTTGTCTCTTACCAATGGGTGGATAATCGTAAACCTATGTGGGATAGCAGCTGGAGTATAGGAAAGGATGTAGTGGTAGTACTGCCGTTAGAAATAACAGGAATCCATTGTTAGGTGCCCCGGCGGCCGCGATATGACTGAAATACTTTTGAAATTGGCGTTCAACCCCATTCAATCAATCGATCAATCAATCGAACTAGGGTAAACACTGGTTACTCCTATCAGGCGCGCAGGACACGATATCTACGGAAAATTTACGGATTATTACGATTGTTCAAAATTTCGATTGAATAATTGTTAACGTTAGTGAGTAAACAGAATGAGGCTCGGAAAGGATTTAGTGGTATTACTGGTATGAGAAATATCAGGAATCCATTGTTAGGTGCTCCAGCTGCCACGATGTGACTGAAATATTGTTAAAAGTGGCGTTAAGCCTCATCAAATCATAACAACTAAGAAGGTTAAACTATGTCTTTGGTGACCAGGCCGTTATGGAAGTTTAACCTATCCCAACACAATCCCTTTCTGGTCTTCAATAATGGGATACCATGCAATCGATCCCCGGCGGCAGCACATATATCTCTCACCAGTGGGTGGATAATTAATCGTTAACCGAAGTGGGATAGCAGCAGGAGGCTAGGAAAGGATGTAGTTGTAGTACTGGTGTAAGAAATACCAGGAATCCATTGTTAGGTGCTCCAGCCGCCGCGATTTGACTGAAATACTGTTGAAAGTGGCGTTAAACCGCATTCAATCAATCAATCGAACTAGGGTAAACACTGGCTACTCCTATTATGTGTGCAGGACACGATATCTACGGAAAATTTACAGGTTATGACGAGTGTTCATAAGTTCGATCGGATAATCGTAAACGTAAGTGAGTAAACAGAATGAGGCTCGTAAAGGATGTAGTGGTAGTACTGGTATGAGAAATACTGGTATGAGAATTTCTTCATTTCTCACTTTTTCCTTTCCTGAAAAACAAAAAGAAATAATATTTCATGTTTTTATCGGCTGCAACTTTTTCAATTTGGACCAGTCTAAAATTGTGACTTGTAATGGGTAACACAACTTTTTGCACTTACCCCGTATACCGAAGATTATTCCGAACATAAGTGTCGGTTTCTATCTAAATATCGTAAACACGGGGAAATAGCCAATTAATAATTATTACATTAATCTGATAATCAGTAAACCAATTACCCTATAAACCTGTAAGTCGGGGTTCTGTACAATATACTTCATTGAACCATCCAAGTCATGATTAAGGAAAGGGATAAAAAAAAATTCCGCTCTTTTAATTGTGTTATAAATAGCGTCTTAAAACAATTGCAATAATTTATCTATCTTTAAGCGAGTACCCCGAAAGCCGAATTTTTTCGGGGAATAGATGGGTCAAGGTTACAATGATTATATTTGTGACAAATATGCACAACTGTAAAATGTGTAAACAAAGACGAAGCGTTAAAAGCATGCATGGTTGGATCTGCAGAATTCCAAGTTGTATCTCTTTCTTAAATGGTATTACTAAAAGGCCTGGTTTGCTTTTGGGGTCAGTTTAGATAATATTAAGCATGCGTAACTGCTCCCTTTAGCAAAAAAGGAGTTGTGCGGGATTTTTGCGTGGGTTTGTGAGAGAGAGGGAATGTTGGTTAAAAATCCAATCTTAACGCCTTTGAGATGGCAAACTTTAAGCTTTAACTAAACAAAGTCTCTTTATTAATACGCATGTACATTGAAACCAGCATTAACACAGCACACAGCAGACAACTTCATTGTTACGTCCCCCGCCTTGTAATGCGATAGGCATATGAAGTTATCTTTGACAAAGAGAGCTACCTCTGACGTGCGTGCGGTCACGCGCTTGCGTGCGCGTGTGATTGTGTGTGTGTAATCCTTGTCCGGGGCATATCTTCTAGGTGAATTTGTGAATTTCATAAAAACTTGGAAACGTTGTTCTCTCCGAGTAACCTCTGACGTGCGGGCATGCTCGTGTGAACATGAATGTGTGCAATACTTGGAGCATATCTTCTACATTTACTGGTGTTTCAAAAATAACTTGGCAAAGATGTTCTCCTCGAGTTACCTCTGACTTACGAGCGTGCTCGTTGTGTGAGTGCATGCAATCCTTGTCTGAAGCATATCTTCTATATTAATTGGTGGATTTCAAAAATACTTGGCAAAGTTGTTCACCCCGTGTTACCTCTGACGTGTGGGCATGCTCGTGTGAATGTGTAACCCTTGTCTGGATCATATTTCCTACATCAATTGTTGGGTTTCAAAAAATAACTTGGCACATTTGTTCTCGCCAAGTTACCTCTGACGTGCGGGCGTGCTCGTTGTGTGTGTGTATGTTTGCAACCCTTGTCTGGAGCATATATCTTCTTCATTAATTGGTGAATTTCAAAATAACTTTACATAAATGTTCTCCTCGAGTTACGTCTGACGTGCTGGTGTGCTTGTGTGAGTGTGTATGCAATCATTGTCTGGAGCATATCTTCCACTTTAATTTTTGGATTTCAAAATAACTTGGCACGGTTGTTCTCCCCGTGTTACCTCTGATAAGCGGGCGAGCTCGTGTGTGTGTATGTGTGCAATCCTTGTCTTGAGGATATCATTAATTACATTAATTGGTGGATTTTAAAATTACTTGGCACAGTTGTTCTCCCTGAAAAGTATAAGTGTCATGCTAAAGTTGTGTTTGATACTCCCAAGTTCAAGTTCAAGCCGAATTTCACGTGACAAGCAACTAAGCGGGGACAAAGAGTTGAAATTAGGGAGCTTTTTATTCCCCGCCGTTTCGACGAAGGGGGTAAAGTAATTGTCTCCGTCCGTCATTCCGTCACTAAGCTTGTCCGGAGACTATCTCCTAAAGTATAAATGCTATCAATTTGAAACTTCATAGGTGGATAGATCTGGTTGAGGAGAAGTGCAGTGCATAAGAGCCTCGCCTCTTGCTTGCATAATTTTGGAGTTATTGCCATTTGTTATTCTAAAGACTTAGATTTTGTCCGGGGCATATCTCTGAAAGTATAATAGCAATCAATTTGAAACTTCATAGATGGATAGATCTCATGGAGGAGAAATATAGTCTGCAAGAATCACAACTCAGTTTACTATCAAGCTTTTGCTGCGGGGATGGCCATGTCCGACATGGGTCTTGTTATCATTATATCTTGCGAGTAAAATCTTGATTATGTTGGCGTCAAAGTCATTTAGCCCCGTTAAATTGTTCAGAGATTTACCGGAGCAAGCCAGGTAGCAGATTATTTATTTTCCAGTGTCAGTCACATAAGTTCTGTGTAATATTTCCTCATTATTGATGACTTGTTGCCGAACCGGAATGTGTGTTGGCATTTCTGCATGTCATAGCGTGACGACAGTGTCTGATATTTCTGTTAATTTCATTTTCTAGTACTATTACACGTGTTCTCGAAAAAAAATTGTTTTCGCTAGATCTTAAGGGATGACACGATTATGCATATACACTCATCACAACTTATAAATTGACTGTTATATTTTACCGTAAAAATCTAATTCTGTTGCCGTTTTTGGAATTTGTCTGAAATTTTATTGATAAAATATAATTCAGATTTAGCTGGAGTGAGAAATTCATTGAAAATTCTTCGTAATAAAACTCTATATGCACATCTTTTGTAACACCCCTTTCTTGCAGAATAACATTGGTAGGTGGGGTGAAATTCGTTAAAAAAAGCAAAACAGAAATTTTATTTATACGTCTTTGAATTAACTGTTATATAGGGAATGTGTTTCAACACCAAATCATGGAAACTAAAGATAACGTTTTTAAATAATCTCACAAAAAGAAACGTGTAATCAGTAAAGAGAATTTAATGTAAAGCATCTGCTAGTACAAAATATGTTAAGCGTATTGAGGAAAGACAGTGGAATTGTTTGATAAACCAGATTTATGAATAATTGATGAATCGTGACAGTCAATCAAAGAATCAATCGACCAATCAAATCATTCATTTAGACCGGAAGTAGGATTTAAACTCCGATATTGGTCGACATTATGTGACACTTTTTTTTGGGGGGGGGGGGGTTGACAACTTGAACACCGTAATTGCATACCTCATACCTCAATGAAAACAAAAAATATTCTCTTCATTTCTTTTAATCTAATAGCATCGAGCAAAAAAAAAAAAGCTTTAAAAAATTTGATACCTTTTTGAATGTGACTATTTTGTATGGAAGCATACAAAATCGCTGCGCGCTCAAAATTTTGTTCATGGAGTCAAATAATTTTTTCGACCAGAATGCTCGTTTTTGATAGACGAAACTAAAAATTAAATTATTAATGTTAACCAGTGACTCTATACTGAAAAGTATCTTAAAGTGGGATAGTCTTGTACCATAACGATTTATTTACAATACACCATGTGGTGTTTACATTAAGAAAACAACGGAACACCTCTCCAGAAATACAAACAATAGTAGGTTATAACCCAACAGTAGTTCACCCATTTCCACAGAAAACCGCCTTTATACAACCCCAAGACAATGATTGAGAAAACAATATGATAAATGAATTTCTTCATTTACCAAAATTTTTAAGAGATATTTAAAATTCTGCAACGTCTTTCTATTTGTACCAGCCAAAAAGATTTTCGTCTAGTAATGTGGTTAAAAAGGCAAAAGCTCGTAAAAAAGCGCAATGATACAAACCTATTCATAGCTGTCTGTTTATTGATTCGTGTGATCGAATTTTACTATCTAGTAATTCAATTGACCGACCGCACCTGTCATCAAATAACCAATCATCCAATGAAATCGTTCACTAAGACCAGAAATGAGTTTTGAACTCCGTATCGGCCGCCATTTTTGTTACGTTTTCGTTGGTTTAGCGATTTAAACGTCGTAGCTACAGCTTATTCAACTTGTCGGTACGAAGTTTAAATCGTCAACCAATTATTTTACTTTTTTGTTACATGCTACTAGCCATAAATTTTGCAAAATAACGTCGTACAAATTCGAAGCCGGACTCGTACAAATTCGAAGCCGGACTCGTACAAATTCGAAGCCGGACTTTCTGTTGGAGTCAATGGGCGTGACTAAGGCAGTTTGTTGGCGGGGCCAGTGATTGGTTAATTTTCGAACAAATAATCCAGACTGGTAATCGTAACAGGAAGATGGTCAAATACGTATAAAATCTACAGTAACGTTCTAATTGGTGACGAATATCGCCAAATATTTTTAATTTTAATTTTAATTCTTAAAATTAGAACGTAATCATATCATTCTTCCAAATTATATGACAATATTTCAGCATAGTGCTCTGCCATGGAATTCCAAATATTTATGAACACATAAATAACAGAGACCTTAATTTCTATCAGTTTGTACACAAAAATATATAGGCATATAATAATGCCATCTTTACACCCGGATAAACACTTGACTTTTATGGGCGAAGCTTAATTTCCATACATATCATTTAGTGTTTGCTTTGATTTTTTTCTTCCAAACTGGAGGATGGATTCCATTCGAATTTCATTTTTGGGGACATTTTATCTGAATTCTGAAAAAAAAATCGTTTGATACAACTGCTTTGGAGGATAGGGCTTGTTTAAGGTAGCGATCAAATAGTGATTCTGGAGAAATTATTGATACTGTTTGACTTATAACATTTGTTGCTTTAAAAAGTTGGCCCCCTTAAAGTAAATTGAAAAAAAATCTAAAATGAGTGTTAAAAAAGAGATTTAGGCGCTTAAACTCCGAGTCTAAAGTTTTGTTTATCTCAAATTCTGAAAGGGTACTTATATCAAAGCATTTAAAAAAGAATGTCAAGTGTGAATGGTGTCAAAATGAGTCAAACATAGACATCAATCAATATTAGAGTTGACAATTTAGCTCCATATTTAACATGCCTTTGTTGTGAGGTATTTTTGTCTTATCTTCGAGCATAATTTAGTATTTATGACAATTTGTATCAATTTTCATACCGCATGCTTTATCTAAAATTTAATCCGAGTCTGTCTATCCTTTTGACCGCGTGTTGATATCTAGGGAAAGATAAAGGGTTGACGGATCGTCAATTTCAATCAAAATCTAGATTAGCCAATCAATCGTTCATCGAAAGTGAATGGTGGCCTCCGATATTATGTCCAGCATTTTTCATTTGTTTGGCGACTTGAACGTTGTAACACCAGTTTATTTAAGCCATAATTGAGACGGTTAGGTCGCCAACAAAAGAAATCTTTTATTTTCTTTGTCCCCGACTACAATTCGAAAAAAACAGTCAGATCGCTCTAAGGTCAAAGTCACAGTTCAAGGTCAAACGTTACAATTAAGCATGTCTGGGGCAAAGCTCCTAAAATATTATGGATGGATTACGAAATTACTTTGCACAACTGTTCTCTTTCATGAGTAAATGCACCTTTTGAAATAATTTTTCAGATAGTGAAAAAATGCGAGCATATAGCCTCCGCTTCGTCTGTCCGTCCGTACCAACCCCATTCCGCGGTTATTTTAAGCTTTTTGTGACTACATGTATTTTGTTGCGTTTAATCCGTGTCTGACGGCTCTTGTTTTAAACTAAAAATTCTCGTGTGCATCTTTTTTCAAATTGGCCCAGTCTATGATTATGTGATCTGGTAATGGGTCTTTACTCTTTATTTCAGGGAGCGGCTGTCCCACCTACACGTGTGGACACCTCAGGTCAAATAATGTTACTACGAAACTACTTTGCGACCATGGGAATCGACGCTTATATCATACCTAACGAGGACGCACATGCTGTAGGTATACAGTGTAACTGGATATTTCTACGATAATATATTTTCTTCGGAATTATTCTGGTAATTGAGTATCCCAAATTTCAAATCGCAAATATATCTTAATGAAAATAAAGTGATGAGTCATGGTTTACCGAGAAAAAAATCGTGATTGACATGTCTTGCTAGTAGCTTTTTTGCCTTTTTCTATGATGCTTTTTGGTAGGTGGATATTATTTCACAGGATAATCAAATAGCTTCACCAGATCTATTAGCAGCAAATGCTAGGTATGTTTAGCTCTACTTGCCGAAGGCCAGAAGAGCTGTAGTGATGGCGTGTTTCCCGTCGGCGTCCAAGCGTCCGGCCGGCTTTCCGTCCTTCCGTTAACCTTTCCTTGTTAACACTCTAGATTCATCGGATTCTCTTAACTTTCACGGAATGATTGTAAGTTCATAAGGACCATTCCTTTCGAAATTGGGTCCGATCCGTCAAGCCGCCGTCATAGCGCAGTTGGTAGCGCGTCTGCCTCCTTAACTTCAATAATGGGATGTCATGAGTTCAGTCCCCGGCGGCGGTATATATCCTTTCCGACAGCTGTCTCTCACCAATGGATGGATAATCGTAAACCTATGTGGGATAGCAGCTAGAGGCTAGGAAAGGGTGTAGTGGTAGTACTGGCGTGAGAAATACCAGGAATTCATTGTTAGATGCTCCAGCTTCCGCGATATGACTGAAATATTGTTAAAAGGGGCGGTAAACCTCATTCAATCAATCAATCAATCAATCTGATCCGTCAAGGATCACTGGAAAAAAGGGGGCATTCTGAAACTTCAATTAAGAAATCCTCGTTAACACTAAGTTCACCGTATTCATCGGATACTCTTCAACTTTAACAGAATGATTGGACCATCATAAAGATCGGGGTTTTTTTTTAAATTAGATCTGATCCGTAATGGAACACGAGAAAAGGGGCCTTATGAAAAATCCTCTTTTACACTCTGTAGTCCACAGCTTTGATCAGATTCTCTTTAAATTTTCGCAGAATGATTGTACAAGGATCATCCTTTCGAAATTGTGTCCGATCCGTCTAGAAACACGGGAAAAGGGGCGTTATGAAAGTTCAATTAAAAAATCCTCGTTAACTTTCTAAAGTCCACAGTTTTCATCAGATACATTTCAAACTATCACAGAATGATCGTACGATCGTAAAGATCTTCCCTTTCGAAATTGGGTCTGGTCCATTAAGTTTGACTGGAAAAGCGGCCTCGCGAAATTCTAATTAAAATCTTCTCGTTAAGAAAATAAGTCTACTGATTCAATCGGATTCTATTCAAACTCTAACAGAATGATTGTTCTATCATAAGGATCGTTCCTTTCGAAATTAGGTCTGATCCATTAAGAACTATGGGAAAAGGGGCCTTATGAAAAAATTAAAGAAAGAAATCTTTGTTAACGCAATAAAGTCTAACAGAAAACACTGGAAAAGGGTCTTAATGGATTTTTTTCTCAAACTTGTTTATGTGATAAAGTCTACAATTATTATTGGATTCTGTTGAAAATATCACCGGATCATTTCGGGGTGTAAAAGAAAGTTCCTTTCGGATAATGGATCATGATCCTTCATGATACACGGGATAAGGGTCCTTCAGGAATAATACACATACTTTAAAACTATATTGCGGAAATTGTGATCGTCAATTTTGAATCGTTAGCCTCGTTTATACATTCCAAGCTTTGGCAATGATCCCTGCAAATCTTCTGGCAAAAGTGTGTTGTAAATGAACCGAAGACTAAACGACAGAAAAGTTTGATAGTTCAAATTCAATCACGTGGAAGAATGGTATAATTTCAAATACCTCTATCTTTCTGGGTATAAAACAACGTCATATTTGTTCGATTTCTTTCTTGAGGGTCGTAAAAAACGAGATTAATTGAGTCGGAATGGATTTAGACGGGTTGATTGACCCATTATCACGTCCTTCGAAAAGTCGTTAGAGAAGATGAACGAAAAGCAACTCGCAATTAACAAAACCAACAAGGTGTTTACTAACTCTCCCTGAAAGATAAACATCAAACATGTTGCCTGTTGGCGACCGAAAGGTCGTAACTACAGCTTTAATAAACAGTCTAGTATTTGATGGATAACCGTCACATCCTATTGTGACGGTAAATCGTTTTGTCGTTTACGCCTGTTCATGTTTGTTTTGACGACAACGTGAAGTTTACGAAAATTTCCTCAACTGGAATCAAAACCATGCGTTGTTTTATTGTCAGACATGATTTATCGGCTGAAATGATGACCTGCACTCCTTTATAAAATAGAAAATGCTTTAAATTTCAATAAATACATTGTCTTTTAGATAAAAGCGGAATACAATTCAAAGCCACAACATACCTGCACGTAATACCGCAGTGCACTTAGCTATCACGAGTTTCTTAAGCCAATCACTGTTTTACAAAGTTCCTAAAACTTTCAGAACTCCAATATTTGTGGTAGTTAACCGTCACAACTTTTTCCTACAAGTGACCTACGGCTAGCCGTCATTCTCCCTGAGGGTTAGGGTTTAACTTCAATATCAGATTGTGATGGTCAGGCGTTACAATGAAAATAAAAATTGTGGCTTGTGAAAATTAAACATTGATTGGTGACGGTTTACACTAAGAAACTAGACTGATAAAAATCGGTTTGCTTATTTTCAGAGTGAATACGTGTCAAACTACGATAAAAGACGTGGATATGTATCAGGATTCCAGGGATCACAAGGTAGAATTTAAACCACACTTGTTTATTTCAGAAATGAAGAGATTATTGTTTGCTTTCTTTGAGGTATGATTGATTGATTGAATGGAGTTTAACGCCACGTTTAATGATATTGAAGTCGTATTGCGGCGGGTTTTTTGAGATATGAACTTGAACTGAGTCTCACTGAATGAATAAGCGATGGGTATTTATATAATAGTTTAATGAAGTTGTTTGGTTCATATATTACCTCAACGAAAACAAAACTGTTTTCTTCATTTCTTATAATCTGAGGCCGTCAAGCGAAACTTAGAACATTTTTTACTAGTTTTTGCGTAAAAGTTTATGAATCAAGCATATAATATAAATGCGCGTTCAAACTTTTGTTCGTGGAAGTAGGAAAAACCTGGTCTTGAAAAAAGCTTCTCAAATTTGAATTTTCGTTAATACATCCTTCCTCCTTAACGTAAAACTCCACATGTATGTTGTTTGCTATATCCCCCTCAAGAAAAAACCTGGAAAACATTTGTGGAAAGTGAAATAATTCGACGAAGCCATTATTTTCAAATACTTTAGGAAACAATGTCTTGTACTCGTAACTTGGTATAGTGTGTGTATTTTTTTACTCAGAATTTAACCCTTTCCCGCACAATCCCTCCTTTCTAAGTCCCTCAAGAAAAGAGCTTTGGAAAACATTGTGGAAATTGAAGAAATTATTTGTATTGAGCAATTTCTTCGTTATCCACAATGTTTTCTAACCGAAAAGACGGGAAAAAGTAAATTTCCGCAAACTTGAAATTGTCGTCCGCGGCTTCTTTTAATTAGGACCAGTATAAAATTTTGTTATGAGGGAATGGGTTAACGAATGTAGTACGTTTTAATACATGTATTACAAAATGCATTTCATTGGCAAATAACAAGGTCATGCAATTTTATTACAGGGGTTGCTGTAGTCACGATATATAAACAAGCATTGTGGACAGACGGACGATATTTCCTCGAGGCAGAAGATACGCTCGATTGTAATTGGATCTTGATGAGACAAAGTAGGTTTTTAACCCTTTCCTGTTCAATCGCTTTTTACGTCAATGTGATTTTTATAATTGAGCAAACATTGTGGAAAAAGAGGAAATTGCTAGTAACAAGCAATTTCTTCTTTTTACCTCATTATTTTCTACCTCACTAAAAGGCTATTTAAATTCGCTTT
Source organism: Fragum fragum (assembly GCA_946902895.1). Classification (NCBI taxonomy): domain Eukaryota; kingdom Metazoa; phylum Mollusca; class Bivalvia; order Cardiida; family Cardiidae; genus Fragum; species Fragum fragum. Next base: position 1,563,458 of record OX336368.1, on the reverse strand, counting down.
AAATTTTCGTCTGCAAAGCCTTTGAATTTGGAAAGGTCTAGAATTTCTTAAAACAGGAAAAGGATGATATCTTTCTTTCTCATAGCATCATGGAGTATCATTAGATTAAAAGGATTCTCTTGGAATATGATCTGTCTGTTTACTACACTCATATCAATAAATTCGAGGGATTCTTGCAATATTTCTATCTAATTATTCAATTTTTAGTTTCGTTTATCAAAAACGAGCGTTCTGATTGGTCGAAAAAATTATTCATAACTCTAGGAACAAACTTTTGAGCACGCAGCGATTTTGTATGCTTCCGCACAAAATAGTCCCATACAAAAAGGTATCAAATTTTGAAAAGCATTTGTTTTTTCGCTCGATGCTATTAAACTATAAGAAATGAAGAGAGTATTTTTTGATTTCATGGAAGTATGAACCGAAAAACCTAATCACCAATGTATGAATCCGCTTCACGTATTCATACAGTGTGATTAGGTTTTTCGGTTCATACCTCCATGAAAACAAAAAATATTCTCTTCATCTCTTAAATAAAATCATGTCGTATCAAGTATTGACTCTCGTAACAGGTCTTTCTGTGTAATATAATTATACTGCGTCAATTATTTTCGAAGAAAGCTTGCAATTTGATAATCCAATCTAATAAAATCATATTGAAACAATAAATTCGAGTTTTTCATGCAACGTATCTTTCTATCTAATAGAATCATACTGTATCAATAAGTTCGACATATTCATGTTAATATCTTTCTTAAAGAATTATATTGGGAAAATATTTTCGAGAAATTCATGCAACGTATCTTTCTATCTAACAGAATTATACTGTATCAATAAGTTCGAGAATGTCATGTTAAATATCTTTCCTATAGAATTATATTGGAACAATTATCTTAAGAGTTTCATGTAACATATTTTTTCTATCTAATTAAATTATACTTTAACACTTTTCATTATATTCGTGTAACATATCTGTTTAAATAACGTGCACAATAAAGTTTCAAAACTTTCAAGAGTTTCATTTAACCAACCTTTCTATCTAATAGAATTATATTCTAACAATAGTTTCGAAGAATTCTTTTGACTTATCTTTCTATGTAATAGAACTAAACTGTATCAATAAATTCGAGCTAATCCCGTTTCATATCGTTTTACCTAATAGAAAGATATTACATCAGTAATTCGGAGAGAATCGTGGAACTTTTTTTTCTATGTTATAGAAATATATTGTATCAATAGTTTAGGGATATTCATAAAATACGTCTTTCTATACAATACAAAATTGTATTGTAACAATAATTTCGATAGATTCATGTTGCACATCTTTTACCTCATAGATTTGTATTGTATCAACATTTTCTATAAATCTATGTAATTGAATAATATGTTACAATAATTTCGAGAGATTCATGTAACATGTCTTTCTGACTAATAGAATTATAATGTTTCATTGATTTCGAAGGGTTCTTAAAACTGGTCTCGAGTTTCCATTTTACATGTAAATATATTGTATTGAACAGGAACTATTTCAAGAGTTTTGGACAATCAAAAAATTTCGCAAATTCAGTTTTAGAAAACTGAATCATGATAATGTTTTGGTCTTTAACTATATCTAACAATTCAATACCCACAAATATTTGCAATATTATGGCGTATGTCTACTTAAATGTACTACATAAATGTTTCTTAAGTGGTCGTATTTGAATTTTTTGAGAATAAGCGTTGTTTTTATTAACTAAATCAATATTCGTTTAATTTACTTGATTTGCTTTTTGTTACATCTTGAAGGAGAGCACGGAGTTCCAACCATGATAGAATGGATCAAGTCTGAATTGAATGCGTCTCAAAAGCTGGGAGCTAGTCCATTTTTGGTAAATCATGGTGAGTAGCCGTGTTACCTTTTTGACAATTTACTTACAAAAGCTGAGTATTCTACGAGCAAAAAAGCTGCTTACAACCTAGGTTGTTGTGACTTATTGCGATATTGACAAATAAGAAGACACTAATTTCTACTTATTTTTTTATTATTATTAGTTTATACCACCGGTTTTGTGCGAGTGAATGCACCTCGAAAGGAAAATAATGCTATTTATCTATTCAAGTTGTAGTTACGACTTTTCGATCGCCTCCAAACGAAAAAGTTTGAAATAAATGTGGTAGGTCAGTATTTCACTTCCAGTCTAAATTTAGGATTAGATTGGTTATTCGAGTTCTTGTCGGTGAGCGAGATGCAGTTATCACTTTTACAGGGATGTTTGTGCGTAAGATTGTTTATGTATTTGGCGTGAGTACGTCCATATACTCCATTCAATCATTATTATATTTCCAGATGTATTTCAGATAACACGGTACAATTATTCTCCGTCATGAGTATAACAGCCATTTGAAATATATTTTTTAAAGAGTTCTAAGGTCAATTTTGTGGCTTGAGGTCAGTCGTCAAGTTGAGCTTGTTCAAGGCACATCTTTATTTTCAGGTAGATTTCAAATTAAATAAGTACATTTGTTCTCATTCATGAGTAGATGTGATATTTTATACTGGTTTTCAGAATATATGAAGGTCAGGGTCTGAGCTCAAGGTTAAATATGCCGTCAAGGTCAAGGCTTGACATGTCCCTGAGCGCATTTTTACTTTATCTGAAGCGACAATCCATCAGTTAATATAATGGATATTTTCGTTTCTGTACCAAATTTAGCTGATTGGAAACGTTATGCTGAAGAACTGGCTCCCTACAACATACAGATGATATCCATATACCCAGATGTGATCGACTATTTTTGGACTACTGGTAACGGGAGACCAGCTCAACCAAACACTCCAATAAATGTATTGCCATTGCAATTTGCCGGTAAGTCTATTACATTTCAGCTCCGCTAGCTGAAATCCAGTATGTTATTCTCATGGCGCTTTGTCTGTTGTGCTTCTGTCCGTGCGTGTATCTGTGCGTCCGTAGACTTTTACGTTTAATATATTTTTCTCAGGAATTACTCAACAGAAATCAACCAAATTTCAAAATATTTGAGTGACCTTTTATCAGATTCTCCTAAAGAATTTTGATCAGTTAAAACAGGGCTCTTATAAGCGGAGCTAATTTTCATATGTGCTATATAGTGAATTTTTTGAAAGTCTCTTCAAAAACTAGTTGATGGATTCCAATGAAAATTACAGAAGCTATCTGTGTGCTTTATTTATCATATTCCTGTAAAGAAATTTGATCAGATAAAAACTTGACAGGACTTATATGCACGGGGCTAAATTCAAAATAAGATGATTAGCGATAGCTTCCAAAAAAATTCTTACAAACCATGTAAGAGATTTCAACTTTTACAATTGTCTCTCACCAATGGGTCGATAATCGTAGACCTATGTGGGATAGCAGCTGGAGGCTAGGAAAGGATGTAATGGTAGTACTGGTGTGAGAAATACCAGGATTCCATTGTTAGGTGCTCCTGCCGCCGCGATATAACTGAAAGATTGTTGAAAGCGGCGTAAAACCCCATTCAAACAAACAAACAAACAAAATCAACTTTTACAAGAATTATCCTTCGGTGACCCTATATCAGACCACTGTAGAGTATTTTGTTCGTTAAAAAAGTGGCTTTAAATGCCGTTCAAATTGCATATATTTTGTATTAAGTCATAACTTTTTAAATCTTCTTCTCGGTGGATGGATTCCAACAAAATTCACAGGGATGATCTTTTGGTGAACCTTTATCAGATTTCGTGAGAAATATTAAAAAGTTTAACAATAATTGCTCTAAAGTCATTGCCGAATTTCGGGAAGAGATCATATACTAAAATACTCAATCTTATCTACCCATGTTATAAAGTATTCGGCTCGAACACTGAATCTGTATTTGACAATTTCGCATAGATCCTGCTATTCATTATTATTTGAATTTCAAAACGTTTTTCAAATATTTTGATGAAATGTTGTCGATAAGACGTAAGATGTGAATTTTTAACAATGATTTTTTGCTGTTTGGGAGAAAGTGTTACTGGGAGTTTAAAAGAAATATAGTTTAATTGAAATTATGATTTCGATATATTTTCCATTAACCCTTTCCTGTTTTTTCAAAATTCTAGACTTCTACAATTTCAAAGAAATTGCAGGCCACAATTAAAAGTGAGAGCAATTTGAAAAGTAACATACCTACAGAGTGGAAAATATTGTTGGATAAGCAATTTCTTCTTTTCCCACGATGTTTTCTCAAGTACAAAAACTCAGGGACGTAAATTTTAGGGATTAACCAGGAAAGGCTAAATAGACTTTTCTAGTGAATTTTAATTTATTTGATGAAACCGGATTTTAAATCGATATCGTTGTGTAAGATCTTATAATTAGTAGTTCAAGCTTTTAGTGCATCATTGGACTGCAATACTGTTAGCTAAATGATAGTAGGGCTCAATGTACACGTTATATCGCCCTAAAGATTAAGTGCTGCGCCCAGTGACGTGAAAACTACATTACCAACCCACTGCTATGTTTGTAGGTCGAAGCTGGCAAGATAAAGTTGCGGATGTCCGCAAGTCCATGGCAGAAAAAGATGTTGATATGATGGTAGTTACTAGGCTTGATGAAACAGCTTGTAAGTCATCTGATATTATCGTTGTTGGGTAATTATTTATTTCGGTGTAAAATCGAATTATCTTCATTTTCATGAACAGAAATGTTTACGAATGACTGAGCCAAGATGTAATACAGCTTTTGTTGTCACGAAATATAAGATTTATCTAACTTACACGAGAAAAGGTATTTTATTTCCTAATTGCAATAAAAACAAACTGTTTTTTTGCTGTTGTTTTTTCAGACAGATTTCTAAAAGTACTCATTAGTCACTTGAAATACGTGACAACATATTGTCTTCAACTTTGGTCTCGTAGCGGTGACGCTCAGAAGCTCAAGAATGTATGACTAGATCTATCATAACAGTTTCTATTAGCAACGCAAAGAATAACAACGCGAAATATTTGTAACATTCAAGCTAATCTTTTCCTTTGAGAAGCATGCAGCTTGTTTGTTATTCATTCTTTGGCAAATCACTGTCTCTTCTAGACGTCGCTGAGCAAACGTAAACCATATTACGATTTGAATTACACATTCATTTAACGGGATTTGTGTGCGGAGGTTGAACGCGTCTTAACGCTTTTTAGTGTCGTTTAAAAACCGTTTGATGAGGGTTAATGTCTCTTCTAAATACGATTATTACCTTTTGATTTGAGGCCAAGCCATAGCGACCATGAGGTCCAGGGTTTGATAGCCGGTCGCGTGAAAATATCCTTTCCGACATTTGTCTTCCACCAATGGATGAAAAATCGTAAACCTCAATTGGATGAGCAGCTTGAGGCTTTGGAAGGGTGTAGTGGTAAAATGGTGTGAGAAATACCGGAAATTCATGGTTAGCTGCCCTAGCCGCGGCAGTATGACAGAAATACGTTCAAAACCCATTCAGACAAACAAACACACGTTTAACAATGCATGTTCTTTTGCGAAAATACGACTTGATCTTTTTTTCAAACTCTCTAATTGTTACATTTATGATAATAGACTAGTCATATTAAATATTTTTTTAGATATAAAGATTTTTTATGAAAAACAAATAAGAAAATGATTCCTTTCGAGCAAAACTAAAGTAAAGATATCGTCCAAACCGATAATTCAAGTTCATTTGTAACTTTCGAAATTGACGAAATCAGATCGAATTAATAAACTGTCTCAAATCCCCATGAAAAAATTAGTCGGGAACTAATTAGTTTTCTGGCAAATGAAGTAATTCCATGGGAAAACTTCTTAAGTTGCTACTTTAATTGCTCGTTTGCTTGTTTGACATCTTTTAACTTGCCTTTGTTATAAAAAATGATATCAAATGATTTGTATGTTGTGTTTTCTTTGAGGCACGAAGATAAGAATATACAAATGCTTATGTAGGAATCCGCTTGACTCATATATCGTTATTACACTTTTATCTTCATACCTGAATTAAAATATCCGTATAATTATAAATCCTCATAATTGACTTTTTCAATTACTTTTTTTCAGGGTTATTCAATCTAAGAGCCAGCGATATACCATACAACCCATTTTTCATATCATATGCCATCGTTGAGCCGGATAGAATAAGGTCAGTCTAAATCAACAAATCAAGGTCTTGAATCTCAGACATACAGTATGGTTTGATATATACAAAATGAAAGTTTAGAGTTGAATTAAACGATCGTCGCTGTCATCAAAAAATCGATCGACCGATCAAATCATCATTTAATGAATGATGAAATCTGATAATAAATCATTTCTAAAACGCCGTAACTACAGCTACGCCTATTAGGTCACCAACAAGAGATTTCTCTTATGTTGATTTCTATTTTTTCCAACTAAATTAGTATGATACCTAAGTCGAGGTGAATTTTCAGAGGCCACTTGAGATTGTAGACCCCAAGGCTTGTAAGGTTTCAATGGTATCTTTAAGATTGAAGCAAGAGATCATGACGGAATCTTTTAACAACTATGATAGGGCTTAACCCAAGGAGCTTTACCTCCCAAATCTTTACACATATTCGCCTTACAGTAGAGGTATCTCTGGTCTTGAGTATTAGTTGTTTACAAATAATATTTACAAATGATATCTACAGTATATTCCATTGATCCTGAATATTTCGGGGGGGGGGCACTTTTGAGACAGACGTACAAAAGACAGACGGTCGTACAAGGGCAAACATTTAGCACATTTACAACTGACGTAATATCTCTTAAACCCAAGCGACAAAACGGCAGTTCACACAACTAATCCTGACATTTCTACAAAACTCTGTGAGAAATTAAACCACGACTTAAATCAATACTGTATTCGTTCCTCTCAACAGTGCTAACTAAAGAAATCATTCCAACATCACAACAATAGCAACACTTCTAGTATATTTAGCAATTTAGTTGTTGCTGTTGATGTTCTTCTACTACTTCAAGAGGATATAACTTTATCAACAGATATCACTTATATCGTTAGACCTGATCATGGAATGTAGTATTTGTTTACAAGTTTTATCTCGTTGATCCCATCCATATGCATCCAGTCACTTTATCATTTTATAAATAAGGATAACTATACAAAATTTAGTAGATATATTTAACCAAACCGTCATTTGTAAATACATTCGCAGATTGTATCTCATTGATCACACAAATAAGACAACAGCCGGGCCTACAGATCCCGCCAGCACTTTGACACTAGCCGAACATCTTAATACAGACACCACCGGAAGTTGTAATGGCAGAGTAGGGGAGTGCGTTGAGGTAATTCGAATCAAGACATCAAACTTTTAAAATTTTCTGAAACCTATACATCGACAGTTTTTATTGTGAACAGCAGCCATACTTTAAAAGCTGATACAAGGGGGCGGCACTGAGCGATTCTAAGTTTAAATCAATGTTTTGCACTAGACTCTTTGCTTATGAATTCTTTTCGTAATGTTAAAACTCTTCTATTTTTTTCTAAACAATAAAACGGCAACAATTTGAGATTATTTACTTTTTAGGAGATATTTTTTCATTAAGGAAACATGTATTCCAAGTATGGTGAACTGCACTTCCTCTGTTCTGCTTCTTGACTGTTTTGAATTAAGAATGAAGCGTATTTTCACTACATTTACTCCTGAAGCTTATTTTCAATCTCTCAAAAGCTGTTTTAGCTCACCTGAGCACAAATTGCGAGGTGAGCTATTGTGATCGGTCGTTGTCCGTCGTCCGTCCGTCCGTCTGTCGTCTGTCCGTCTGTCCGTCCGTCCACAATTTCTTTAAAAATCTTCTCCCCCTAAACCAATAGGCCAATCAAGCTGAAACTTTGCAGGGATGTTCCTTGGGTGAAGTTCTACAAAAGATGTTGAAAGAATTTAATTCCGTCAAAAACTCTGGATGCCGCGGCATGTGAAAATGGGAATCTTTACTAAATCTGTAAAAATCTTTAAAAATCTTTTCCTCCTAAACCAGTAGGCCAATCAAGCTGAAATTTTGCAGAGATGTTCTTTGGCTGAAGTTCTACAAAAGTTGTTAAAAAAATAAATTCTGTTAAAACTCTGGTTGCCGCGGCATGTGAAAATGGGAATCTTTAATAAATCTGTAAAAATCTTTAAAAATGTTCTCCTCCCAAACCAGTAGGCCAATCAAGCTGAAACTTTGCAGGGATGTTTCGTGGGTGAAGTTCTACAAAAGTTGTTTAAAGAATTTAATTCCGTCATAAACTCTGGTTGCCGCGGCATGTGAAAATGGGAATCTTTAGTAAATCTGTAAAAAATCTTTAAAAATCTTCTCCTCCTAAAGCAGTAGGCCAATCAAGCTGAAACTTTGCAGAGATGTTCCTTGGGTGAAGTTCTACAAAAGTTGTCAAAAGAATTTAATTCCGTCAAAAACTTTGGTTGCCACGGCATGTGAAAATGGGAATCTTAAATAAATCTGTAAAAATCTTTAAAAATGTTCTCCTCCTAAACCAGTAGGCCAATCAAGCTGAAACTTTGCAGGGATGTTCCTTGGGTGAAGTTCTACAAAAGATGTTGAAAGAATTTAATTTCGTCAAAAACTCTGGTTGCCGCGTCATGTGAAAATGGGAATCTTTAGTAAATCTGTAAAAATCTTTAAAAAAATTTTCCGCCTAAACCAGTAGGCCAATCAATCTAAAACTTTGCAGGGATGTTTTTAAGGTGAAGCTCTTCAAAAGTTGTTAAAAGAATTTAATTCCGTGAACTCTTGTAACTGCGGCATATGAAAATGGGAAATTTTAGAAAATCTTTGTTGTCTTTTTTTTTAACAGACTACAAGGCCAAAGGCATTTATATTTTATATAGAGCTTAATCATATTGTTCTCAACCAAGTTTTTTTTAAATATTTAATCTCTGGGGTCAAAAATTGCCCCACCCCTGAGGTCCGAAGTTTGGAAAAATGCTTAATAAGAGCAATTTCAAAAGACTTCTCCTCTTAAACTATGAGGTCTAGGATATTCATATTTGGTATGGGGCATAACTAGATGGTTTTGTACCATATCACTAAAAGTTGTCTTCTTCAGGTCAAAAAAAGCTCTGCACTAGGGGTCCATAATTGGGAAAAACGCAAAATTTGAATATGTTAAAAAAATTCTTCATTTTAATGTGGAGGGCATTTATATTTTTAGTGTAGCATAGCCTGGCTGTTATCTATCTGTTTTGATCAAATTATGCTTGTAGGTTAATAAACACCCCTTCCCTGGGTGCCCAAAGTTAGTAAAAATGCTCAATTAGACCATGTTCAATAGTCTTTTCCTCCCAATCTAAAAAGTCTCAAGGCATTCATATTTTGTATATAGCATATCCAGATGGTTCCCTGCCATGTTAGCTAAAATTTTAGCCCTGAGATAAAACATGGCACTGCCTCAGAGGTCAAAAAATTTTGAAAACGCCCAATTAGAGCAACATCAAAAGTCTTCTCCTTCTAAAAAATAAGGTGAAGGGCATACATATTTGGTAGGTAGCATGACTAAATAATTTTGTACTACGTAACAGGAAAATATGCTCTTAGGATAAAAAATGTCTCTGTTCTTTGGGTTGAAAATTGCGTAAATTGCATTCAATTGAAAGAATTCTTCTTCTTAAATATAGGTTCCAGAGCATTTACATTAAAAACAAAGGATAACATTATTGTTATCTACCATGTTTATATCCTTTTGACCAACATGGCCCTTACCAAGGCATCCAAGGATATGAAAAACGCTCAATAAGAGCATGTTCAAATAGTTTCCACTCCTCATGTATAAGTTGTAATGCATTCATATTTTGATTTATAGTACGTCCAGATTGTTCTCTACCAAGGTTGCTAAATTACACCCATTGAAGTTGCAGACAGTTATTAGAGTTTGATTGAAATCTAAATACAAAGAATTTCAGGTAGAAAACACTGTGAGAAATGGATAAATTGCTTGTCACTCCCTTTCCCACTATGTATTTTTCAAACCTGTTTTCCCTGAGGGTGACAAATTCTGGGATAGTTTGGTAATGGATTAAACTAAATGGAAAGCCAAAGGCATTCATTCTTACTGTAAAGCATTACTGGATTGTTTTGTTCAAACCCCAAAATCTTTTATTTGTTTTATTTATTTTGCTCAAGTTGTGTCTTTTTTATACAAAAAAGTACTGTAATTTGCAGATGCCTCAGGTGAGCGATTTAGGACCATCATGGTCCTCTTGTTTTGTCTATCCAATGTCATTCCTTTAAAACTTTGAGTTTCGAAGAGGTAATGTTAAATAATTGTAATTTGAACAAATGATTTCCAAAAATATATGGTAGAGTAAATTTACCGTATATCGGTTGACCAATCGCTGGCCCTGTCCACTGACTCCCTTGGCCCCGCCCATTAACTCCAAGAGGAAGTTCCTCTTCGATTTTAACGGTGTTATTTTGGAAAGTTTATGGCCAGTAGCATGTTACAAAAAAGTAAAATGGTTGGTGACCTAATTGTCGTAACTACGCAGAGAGCAATTTTTACACAAGTTTGTTTGTTTTGTTTAGTTTGTTTGTTTGTTTCTTATTTGTAAAAAACTCGTGCGACTTTACAATCGTGTTGAAAAATAATATGTTTACTTCACTAACTTAAGTCTTTTCGTGCTGAAACCGAAATACTCATGTTTTGCAGGACGTATAAGCAAAAATCTACACCTCTTGCTTGTCCCTTTGGAGCCAGACATGTTGATAAAATTTCAAAATATATATTCACCCACAATAGATCATCTCGTTATTTCAGCCCTTTGATTTTGTAGATGGTGTATAATTCAGCATGACAGGGGCCGAAAAGCGTCACTCGTAAATACTGGATGACCTGGGGTAAAATCGTCAGTTGCTATCAGATTATTCTGTAACCATATCTGTCTATTCCTAAAAGTAAACGGTATAGAAAGTCGAGAAAAATCCCATTACCTTTCACTTTCATATATCAGACAATGATCTACGATGTTGATTTAGGTAAAAGAATATTCGGGGACCAATGTTCTACAAGACATCAGAACAAGTGCTGAAAGTAGAATGAGAGTGTTGGTGTCATATTCCTGTAACTACGCCATTTTTAGGACCATTCCAAAGGTGAGCTATTACCAAAACAAGGGGGTACTTTTCTACCGTCCTGATTATTTGCTTTTCAAAACACCACTTTAAATGACCTGCGCTATACAAAATTGTTTCAATGTATTTCTTTAATTTAATGCCCGAAATGACGAAAATTCAGCAATAGTGTTTGCGTCTTTATTCTATAGCTCCCCGTAGGTAACTTTCGAGAGTAATAAAGTGATTATTTTTACACCGTATGCAGATTGATTTACTCACTTGAGCACATGTGAGCAATTGTGATCATAAACAAACCACTGGACCAATTTCAACTAAATTTGGCAGAAATGTTCCTTAGGCGCTCCCTTTAACAATACTCACAAGAATTAAAACATGTGGAATAATTTGGTTGCCTTGGCAACTAAAATGAAATTTAAAGAAAAATCTTTAAAAGTCATCTCCAGACCCAGCAGGCTAGAGGCTTGATATTTTGCCTGAAACAACGGTATATTGACCGCTTTCAAATTTGATAAATCATTACTCTCGGGTCCCTGGGGCGAAGCCCCTTTAGCGGTGTTCTATCTAGAAATAAAGAAGGATCTTTTTTTTAAAAAAAAACATCCCCCTCCAAAATCATTTGGCCAATTTGAACTGAATATGGCAGAAATATTCCAAACGTGGTTCTCTTTCACAATAGCTAAAAGAATTAAATTCAGCAGAAAGTATGTTACCATGGTGGCAAAATTTAAAAGATAATGTGAATTTTGAAAAAAATCTTTAATTATCTTATCTTCCAAAGCCTTAATGGTAGAGCCTTGATATTATGCATGAAACATCAGTATATTGACCTTTTCCTACATGGTTAACATCATTACAGTAAGGTCCCCGGGGGCGGAGCCCTAGGGTGGGACCTATAGAGAAACAAGAAGTGTTTTAAACGACACCTCCTCTCCATTTGACCATTTTGAACCAAATATGGCAGAAGTGTTCCTTAGGATGCCTCTTGCACAATAGCTAAATGAACGTTGCTTGAATTTTGACTTTTGTAACCCCAAGTACAAGGCCTATATACATATACATAAAGTATGTTTGTTCCCGCTTGTATCATTATCCTAGCCCTAATATGAAATTTAATTATTGAAAGAGAGCCTTTATCTCGGATGAGCCCACAGGATCAATTGCCCTCTTGTTTGATAGTTAGAGATCTGCCCGTACTTAATATGTAATCGAAAACAGAATCATCGTTTTCTTTTTACCAAGATCTTTACCGACGTTAAAGCTTTGTATCAACGCTAAGGCTTTTAGAGGGAACGGCCGTTTCCAGGTTGGAAGGACTTGTGGCCAGCCCCTTTTGCCTAAAAATATATATACGTACCTATTGTACTATTTTTGTATATAAATGAAAATTGATGGCAATAAAAGATGTTTAAACTAAAGCTTTTACTCTCTTTCTCTCTTGCTCTCCACTTTACAAATTCCCCTTTTCCCTTATGAATGTTGGTGTTAATTTAGTCTTGTACGTTTCTTTTTTTTCATTTAATCTTGTTTGTTTTTGTTCAGAAAGTACTGATCAGATTTCAACCAAATTTCACAGAAATGATCCTTGGGTGACCCTATACCAGATCCCTTCAAAGAATTTTGATCGGATGAAAAACAAGGCTTTAAAGGGCGGGACTTATATCCATATATGGTGTAACCTTTAAAAATCTTCTTCTCAGAAACCAAGTGATGGATTTCGACCAAATGTTATAGGCATGATCCATGGGCGACCCTTTATCAGATTCATTCAAAGAACTTTGATTGGATGAAAATATGGCTTTTATGGGTGGGGCTAATTTCCATATAGGGTGAAATCTTTAAAATCTTCTTCTCAGAAACCAATTGATGGATTTCAACCAAATTTTACAGGAATGATTATTGGGCGACCCTTTATCAGATTCCGTTAAAGAATTTCAATCGGACGAAAAACATAGTTTTAATAGGCGGAGCTTATTTTCACACATGTGAAAACTTTGAAAATCTTCTTCTCAGAAACCTATGGATGGATTTCAGTCTATTTCAACGGATTGATTCTTTGGTGACCCTTTATCAGATTTGTTCAAAGAATTTTGATTGGACAGAAAACACGGCTTTAATGGGCGGGGGCTTATTTCCATATATGGTGAAAGCTTTGATTACCTTTCCTCAGAAAAAATTGGATGGATTTCAGCAAAATTTTACTGGAATGATCCTTTAGTGACCCCTTATTACATTGCTAAAAAAATTGATTGGCTGTAAACAATGCTTAAATGGATTGGGCTAATTTCCATATGTGGTAAATACTGAAAAACCTACAATTTTCAGGATGGTTTTCAACCAAATTTCTCAGGAATGATAAGTAAATTCAGGCCGGTGGAGCGAATCAGGCACTAAAGCGTATCTAGTTGATAGATGATCTCGGAGCTAGTAAACAAAATAGATCGGGTGGTATAAAGTTCAATCGCGCATAAGGTTAATTTCGTCAGGAGGTCGCATTATTTGAGCCGCCGTCATAGCGCAGTTGGTAGCGGAATGTCAATCTAGAGGTCAAGGGTTCGATCCCCGACGGCGGCACTCATCCTTTCCGACTATTTGTCTCTCACCAATGGGTCGATGATCGTTTACCTATGTGGGATAGCAGCTGGAGGCTAGGAAAGGATGTAATGGTAGTACTGGTGTGAGAAATACCAGGATTCCATTGTTAGGTGCTCCAGCCGCTGAAACTGAAAGATTGTTGAAATCGGCGTAAAACCCCATTCAAACAATCAAACGCTTTATTTGAGTATTAATGTATTTTTTGAAAATTATTAAAATGTATTATTGTATTAATATATTTGAATGGTATGCAACCCTTATCTGTATTCCAGGGTAAGGCTATGTCCGCTCACACACCGATTGCTACCTCAAAACTTGTGAAAAATCCAGTGGAGGTGCAAGGGATGAAAAATGCACATGTAAGTAGTCTTGTCTTTCAGTGACCAAGGTGTTAAACTGATATGACCAGTTCTTGCTTGCACTGCATTAAACCTATTTCTTTGGATCGACATTCACTACCACTTAACAATGGGTTGTCGATATTTTTCTGTGATGAACATCAGGGTGTGCGATCACAAACCAGTTTAATATGCAAGTGTTACATGCAAGTCAAGTAAGAATTTTATAACAAGAACTCAAATTGGTCGAAAATCACCTTCATAGCACAGTCGGTAGCGCGTCAGACTCCCAATCTTCAATCATGGGATGTCCTGGATTGGATACCCGGCGGCGGCACATATTCTTTCTGTCTCTCACCAGTGGGATGATAAACGTAAACATAAAGGGGATTGCAGCTGGAGGCTAGGAAAGGATGTAATGGTAGTTCTGGTGTGAGAAATACCAGCAACCGACCAGGTGCTCAAGCCGCCAGGATATGACTGAAATACTGTTAAAAGTGGCATTAAACCCCATTCAATCAATTAATCATTCAAATTGGTCGAGCCTATTACAGATATATGTCTCGACCTATCAGAGCTCTTGTTACGAATTCAATATGAGTCTAGAGCTTAAAACATTTCTTATATCCTGTTAGTATTTAATAGTTAAAAAGAATATTGTTTTGTATTCATGGAAGAATGATAGAAAAAAATCTCGGTACTCTTATTCATAAATCTGCTTCGAGTATTCAATCGGTGTGGTTAGTTTTTCGTTTCACGTTTCATATTCCACGAAAAAAACTTTTCTCTTGATTATTTTATAAATTTTTATACCTTTTGCATGAAAGAATAATTTCTTGCGGAAGCATACAAATTTCATTGAGGTGATTTTTTTCCGGTCGATCTTAAGGCTCGTTTGTATACATCAAACTAAAGATTAAATTATGAATCTGATGATTTTTCTGTTTCTATATTAATCAAGGTTTGAACGAAGTCAATACTGTATGATGTCTGTGAAAGTATATTGTATCGGAATGATTTCAGTAGAAAAGTATAAAATTGGTGAATCCTCAAATGTAAAGATGAATTAATACAGTTAAAAAATAGAAAAATGTAAGCTATTCACTGGCTCATTTCCAAAAAAGAATCGATACTCCAATATATTTTTAGATGTACCACCATTATTTTGACATTTGAATATACCCAGAAAACTTATTGTAAGTCTGGATCTAAAATAGCCTTTTATTGCACTTTCAAAGCCTATATCGTATTCAACAAATATTGCTTTTGGTGCTTCTAGTACATTTTTGTGAGATAGAACGAAAAGGAAAACTTGCAAAATTTGGAAAATCCAATCGCAACGTTAGAGGATCAAACTGATTACATACAATGTTAATTACCATTCGTTACAATATGACCTCGTTAAATAGTTTTGATATAACATGGGCGATATAACACTAGTGTAATAAGTATTCAAATAATCTATAGTTTATTTAAGAGATGAAGAGATTATTTTTTTTGTTTTCATGGAGGTATGAACCAAAAAACCTAATCACACTGTATGAATACGCCAAGCGGATTCATACATTGTGTGAGTAGGTTTTTCGGTTCATACCTCCATGAAAACAAAAATAATCACTTCATTTCTTATAATTAATAGCATCTAGCGAAAGAAACAAAAGCTTTACAAATTTTGACACCTTTCTGTATAGGACTATTAAGTGCGGAAGCATACAAAATCGATGCGTGCTCAAAATTTTGTTCACGGAGTTATACAATTTTTTTTTTTCGACCAATCAAAACACTCGTTTTTGATAGACGAAACTATAAATTAAATTATATTAACGTGAAAAGAGGCTTAAACTATTTTGAAGTCATTTAGAAACCAGCATAACATAGTTCGCGGAATATCATAAACCGACGAATAGAAATAATTTCATTGATTGCTTTTTTTTATTATTTCTAGAAAAATCAGTTTTAGTATAAATAGAATATCAATCTCATGATCTAAATGACCGAATAAATCAAACGTGTTATCTAAAAAGAGTTAAAAAAAATTCGGCGAACTCTCGTTTTAATATTGTACTTGTTTATAGATAATTTCTATGATAAATTGGTAGTCCATGACAACTCATTAAAATTCTGTTTTTATTTAGAAATTCTTAACAAATCCAAAAAGTTCCATTGGACATAATTATAATGTTGTTTTAACAAGAGTCGTTACTTTCCAATTAACCAATAAATTCCGATATGATATCGATTTGAATAATAGGTCGCATATAGTTCTGTCACACCTCTCTGGGTTTAATGTTTCGAGTTATTACAAATTTCTTCAATATTTTGTTTCTTTCAGAATAGAGATTCTGCAGCCTTGATATCATTTATAGCAAAACTCGAGTCAGAGGTTGGTATTCACAGTTATTAAATTCACCATTCTACTTTATTTCAATTTATAGATCGACTGGGTTTATAGATTTACGGACAATTTGTTAGACCTATTTTTCATTGTTTATATATGTTATATAATTTAAATATGTTATCATAGATCTGTTAGAGTGATTGTCCAACTTTCGTTTGTTGCTCTATACATCCGAGATTGTAGTACAGCTCGTTTTGACGTATATGTGAACGAATACATGTATTTCGGAGTTAATCGACGAAACTATAATTCATTTTCATTCACAACTTTTCGTTCTCAAACCAAGGCAAATTTTTACAAAGCAGCGAAATGTGAATAAAATTAACTTTTTTTTTTCATGAATGACTAAGTCAATTTACTAAATTTCTTTGTATTCCGTATTTTTATATCTATTTTTATGTACAAGTCTTTATTTTCATTTTCAAAACCTGGATTTCTAATTGTTTTCGAGATTTTGCTAAAATTTAGATTATTCTTACAAGAAAAATACTTCTACTTATATATTATAACTCAATTACCGCAAATGTCATCCAACACAGAAGTTTATTGGATATTACGACTTTTCAATTTTGATCGAAAAAACACTCGTTTCCTCTTTTTGATCTAATTGACCACCTACGAATTATTCATTGTTCCTCATTTTAGGTTCAAGAAGGAAAGGAATGGACAGAAGTTAGTGCCGCGCAAGATTTAGCCAAATATAGAAGGTCGGTAATATTCAATCTGTTAAAGGGCTTTGCTTACTTTTTACACTCAAAATTAAGTGTACTCTAAATTATCACAAACCATCTAATTTAGATTAATTATAGGAGGTTTCATGCTACTTTCAAAATTATTACATTTAAATAGAGGCGGCTGGAGCAACTTGCCATAGGTTCCTGATATCTAACACACCGGTAGTGCAACTTACTATCTAAACCTCTAGCTGCTCATCAAACGTTAATGGTTTTTACTCATTTGCGAAAAAGACACATGACTATGTCAAATGTCGAGAGAATGCTGACTGTTGTAGGGATTGAATCTATGATCCTATGAATCACAGGCTCTTGTGCAACTAGCTGCACCACAGCCGCGGACGGATTCAGAGCAACGAGACATAGAAAAATCTTCAATGGTTATAAATACAAATATTTCATATTTCAGTTTTGATATTTCTGTATTCAAGAGTAGTAATGAAAAACCATGCATACTTTGCATCATTGAATATTTCATTATATTCCAAGGACATGGGTTTAAGACAATTTTGTAAATAGACCAAAATAAATTATTGTTAAGCCTAAGAGCTGTTTCATTATGTTCCCCGAAGGCCGAGCATATAGCCTCCGCTTTGTCTGTCCGTCTGTCATTCTATTTTCCGTTCGTCCACAACGCTTGGCCCAAATTGGATGAAACTTCACATGTGAATTTCTTATGATAATGCGCCGACACTTTTTACCCTATTTGTGGATAGATTCAAGGTCAAAGTCATAGTTGAAGATCAAAGGTTAAAATTGACATTTTCCGTAGCATAGCTCCTTTAATTTTGGATGGATTTCAAAATTACTTGGTACATTTGTTCTCTATTATAAGTAGATGTACCATTTGATAAGAAATCAGAAAGCTCAAAGGTCACAGCTCAAGGTCAAACGTCGAAATTAAGAATTGCCAGAGAAAAGCTCCTTCAGTTATTGTTTGATTTCAATAAAACTTGACACAATTGTTCTCTATCAAAAGAAGGTGTGCCATTTGAAAGAAATATTCAGATAACTCCAACGTCAAGGTCACAGCTCAAGGTCGAACGTGAAAATTTACCATTTCAAGAACATCGATCCTTCAATTACGGATGGATTTCGAAATAACTTCACACAATTCAAGCTCATGGTCAAACATTAAAATTAAGCATGTCCCTAACCTAGCTCCTAAAATTATAAATTTCGAAAAAACATTGCATAGTTGTTCTCTATCGTGAGTAGATGTGTCATATGAAACAAATTTTCAGATAGCTCCAAGACCAAGGTCACAGCTCCAGGATTTACGTTAAAATTTAGTAAGTCTGGAATAGGCTAAGCATATACATACATCTGCGTCTGTCAGTCCGTCCAAAAGCGTTTTATGCTTTTTGTGACAGTGCTATATTGGGGAGCATAATCTCTCTCTGACGGCTCTAGTTGAATGATTCATTTGTTGTTCAACCAAATTTAAAAGAAACATGCACACAAAATTCATCATATTTGTAAATTTGAAACATCAAATGCAACGTTTGAATGTTAAAAAAATCAGGCAATTATTTATTTTACAGGGAGCAAGAATATAATCGCGGGCTAAGTTTCCAGTCGATATCAGGCTTTGGATCTAACGGCGCCATCATACACTATAGACCAAGCAATGATACAAACAAAAGGATAACAACAGATGGACTATACCTTCTTGATTCAGGCGGACAGTATTTGTGAGATTCTGTTTTTTTAATAAACATGTATATGACCCGCTAAACGAAATGGGACTTCCTGTGAGGGGCGTACAGTGACGACCCTGGTCAGACTGCGTACTATCTACAGTCTATCTCGTTGAAGAATGGCCCCTCAACCTTACTTTTATATATCCATTCAAAACAACGGCTATTGTTTTGTGTTGGATTTGTACTCTTTTAGCTAGCAAAGCGTTTTAAGTTAACAGACAAATTTTGAGGTCTTCTCTAAGTTCAACGAGTGCAAACTGCCACTGGAGGCTTAACCGCTAAATCTATTAAATGCCTAAGCCATAAAAAGTAGTTCTGGTGTTTTTAAGTATATTACTAACTCTTACAAATTTTGGTGAACTGTTTCAAAAGCATGTTATCTAACCCTTTCCAACTCAATTCCGCTTTTTAAGCATCTCAAGAAAAAAAAAGTTTTGGAAAAAATTGTGGACAGTGAGGAAATTGATTGTAACAAGCAATGTCTTCAATGTCCACAATGTTTTCTACCAAATTCCACCAAAGTGAAATTGTCATCTGCAACTTCTTTCAATTTCCCAGTCTAAGATTTCTTCATGCTGTAATAGATTAACTTCTGTGTTACTATAACCTCGTTTCTTTATCATGATAACCTTTGACAAAGAAGATTACTGAACAAAACAATGCTCTCGATAGCTTAAAGTACTTTTCAGTGCTTTGATTAAGTAGATATTTGTTGTACAGAACATCCTGGGGCATTCTTTTTACCTGATAGGGTAAATGTATAACTATAGACCCGTATAATTTAGATAGTCATGAACACGTAAAACCAATCACCGTTTAAAGAAATCAAATCGATACAAATTTTCTTCACGCAGGTATTGCAATTTGCGTAAAATGCCTGATATGTCCTTAGTAAATATTGATTGATACCTCTTCAACGCTTCTTTGAACTTCAGAAATCTTCAACGACTCTCATATCGTTCGATTTAATACTTCAAATGAATTTATTGAAGTCTGTTAACTCCTGCTTTAATTGTTCATGACAATATTCAATATATTGAGACTAAAACGCTTATAACCATTGAGGACTGTTAGAAGTTTCGAAATTCATTTCTTTTCTGGATTTAGAGACGGCACGACAGATGTCACAAGAACATTCCACTTCGGCATTCCAACAGATTATCAAAAGGTAAGCATTAGACCGGCTCCCTATCTCATTGATATATAGTTGTCAGATATATACAACTTCAGTCGAAAAGTTCCTATTCTGTAGTTTTCAATTTAATTTTTAGTTGATAACTGATAGTTTGTGAGACGCATTCGGGGTTATTTCAGGGCATTTAATGTAAAGCATAAGCAATGTACATTAGGTGCTTTCAAACCAACACTTAGGTAAGAACATTTTTTTGGTTTTTGTCTACCTTTGACTAAATGATTGTAGATAAGTTTAACGTAATCAAAACAGAACTACTTATATTATAACTTTTTTGAAGAATAGTTGCTTTATAAGTGTCATTTACAACAAAGTTGCGCCTAAATTTGGTATTTAGATTATAGTCACACTAACGCTTTGTGGATATGTTGTGCATAATTTAATTGTTAGTTTTGTTTATCAAAAATGAGCGATCTGATTGGTCGAAAAATTTAATTCATACCTCCATGAACAAAATTTTGAGTACGCAGCCATTTTGAATGCTTCCGCACAAAATAGTTCACTACAAAAAGGTATCAAAATTTGTTAAGTTGTTGCATTTTTCGCTCGATGCTATTAAATTATAAGAAATGAAGAGAATATTTTTTGTTTTCATGGAGGTATGAACCGAAAAACCTAATCACACAATGTTTGAATCCGCTTCGCGTATTCATACAGTGTGATTAGGTTTTTCGGTTTATACCTCCATGAAAACAAAAAATATTCTCTTCATGTCTTACATAGAATGACTTTAGAAAGTAGACATGTTAAATTAAGTATTCCCATTCATGTTGCGAATTTCTCGTTTTAGGAATGTTATACACGGGTATTGATGGGTCATATCAATTTATTCCAAACTATATTTCCAGAAGGATCTTACGGTAAGAATATCTTTTTCGTGAATGACCTACCTTGTTTTTCAAAGCAAGAAGCTATAATAAATACCCTTGTCTTATATTATAAAATACCATACTGTACGACCTCAACGCCACGTCAGATAATGGCGCAATACTTGCATTACGAATTAGAAATGAATATTTGTTGTTTATTTGGGAAATAAAATAAATAACTTGATTTCTTGAAGACAACCTGATTTAAGGCCATGTATATCATCGTTATAAATGTCTTAAGTAATATTAGAATCGTCATTGAAATTGTCAAGTTGCAAATCGTCTTGAGATAAAAAGAAGCTCTAATATACTTATACAAAGTATCTGAGGTTTTGATACCCGATTTAAAATAAGGCTGTTTACATCTCTCCAGAGTTTTAGCTCACCTGAGCGAGAAGTGCTCTGGGTGAGCTATTGTGATTGGTCATCATCTGTCGCCGTCCGTCCGTCCGTTCACAATTACAAAAATCTAAACAAACCATGGCTTTCCAACAAAACTCCACCTAAATGATCCTTAGGTCATGCTCTTTCAAATACTTCAAAGAATTGAAATCCATGGAGAACTCAGGTTGCCATGGCAACGGAGTGAAAACTTAAAAAATCTTCTCCAAAGTCAAAAGGTCTTGAGCTTTAATATTGGGTACAAATAATCATCTATTGACCCTCTACCAAAATGCTTCAAAGAATTACTGTATTCTGAAATTTAGCCCTTTTCTGTACGATCCCTGATTTTAAATAAAATTAAAGAAGGAAAACTTTAAGATCTTTTTCTTCAAAACCATAGGGCCTAGAGCTTTGATATTTGGTACAAATCATCATCTATTGACCCTGTACACAAAAAATTAAAAAAATTACCCTATTCTGAAAATCAGCCTTTTTCTGTGCGATCCATGAGTTTACATAGAAAAAAAGAAGGAAATCTTTAAAAATCTTCTTCTCCCAAACCATAAGGCCTAGAGCTTTGATATTTGGTACCAATGTACTTCATAGAAATACCGTATTCTTAAAATCAGCCCTTTTCTGGGAAATCCCTGATTTAACTAAGAAATAAGAAATAAAACTTTAAAACTCTTCTCCGAAACCATAAGGCCTAGAGTTTTGATATTTGGTGGAAATTATCATCTATTGACCCTCTACCAAAATACTTAAAAGAATTACCGTATGCTGAAAATTAGCCCTTTTCTGGGTGATTTTGTATAAATCATCATCGATTGACCATCTACCGAAATTCTTCAAAGAATAAACTATATTTTGAAAATTAGCCCTTTTCTTTGTAATCCCTGATTTTACATAGAAATAAAGAAGGAAATCTTTAAAACTATTCTTCTCCAAAACCATAGGGCAAAGTGCTTTGATATTTAGTGTGTAATAATACCTATTGACCCTGTACTAAAATACTTCATAGAATTACTGTATTCTGAAAATAAGTGCTTATTTTGTGCAATCCAAGAAAGGAGTAATGAAGGATTTCATAGAAAATGTTCTCCTTCTAAACCATTAGGCCTAGAGCTCTAAATTGTAGGATCTTCAATACACATAGTATTAAAGGAAAAACTCTTTAAAAAAAATCTTCTCCAAAATAATGAAGTGTAGGCCTTGGATATTTTGTATATATCATAAAGCCTTGAGCTATGAAAGTTCGATAAAAAAATCTTCGTAAACACTATAGAGTTCCCTGTTTCATCAGATTCTTTTCAAACTTTCACAGATTATTTGTTTCTTTAATAGTATTGTTCCTTTCGAAAGTGAAAATCTGATCTGTAAACTATCATGGGCAAAGTTGTCTCATGAAAAATTTATTTAAGAACCTCGTTTACACTCTGAAGTCCTAAGTTTTCAAAAAACTTTCACAGAATAATTGAACCATCGTAAGGATATTCTCTGATCCATCGAGAAACACGTGAAAAGGGGCCTTGAAATCCCACAGATTTCATTGGATTGTCTTCATAATCTTAAAGAATGAATATACTTTTGTAGTGGTAGATCCCTTCCGGAATTGAGTCAGATCAATCAAGTAACATAGGAAAAGGGCTGCATGAAAATATAATAAAAGAAATCCCCGTTAATGCAATAAAGCCCGCAGCTTTGATCGGATCTATTGAATGATTGTGAGGTCATAACGACTATTCTTTTCGAAATTTGGTCTGAACTGTCAAGAAACACGGGAAAAGGGACCTGATGAAAATTTCATTTAAGAATCCTTGTTACCATGTAAAGAGCTTTCACCAGATTTTCTTCAAACTTTCTCATAATTATTGTACAATAATTATTGTAGATGTTTGCATTAGAACTGATCCGCAAAGTATCACAGGAAAAGAAGCACTATGAAAATTGCTAAAAATCCTTGTACCACAATAAAGTACACAGTTTTTATTGGACTCGTTTCAAACGTTCACAGAACGATTTTACCGTCATTAGAATTTATCTTTTACAAATTTGGTCTGATTCAGAAAGGATCGTGGGAAAAGGGGCAGTACAATGATTTTATTTAGGAAAATCCATGTTAACATAATAAAGTCTACAATTTTTATCGGATTTTCTTCAAACTTATACAGGATGCAACCACTACGATTTGTTATTTCTAAATTGAGTCTGATCTGTCATGTATCATAGGAAATGTATCACGGTAAATGGGGCTGTCTGAAAATTTTGTTACAAAATATTCGTTAATACAATAAAGTCTTCAGTTTTATCCGATTTTCTCCAAACTTAACTAGAATAATTTGACCATCATTAAGATCGTCAAATTTAAATTTTGTCTGATCTATTAAGTCATGCAGGAAAAGGGGCCCCGTGCAATGTTATTTCTAGATTATCATTAACACCATAAATCCGCATTCTTTATCATACTCTTCAACCTTTAGAATGACTACTACCACTAGGATTATTCCTTTGAAAATTGGGTCTGGTCTGTTAAGTTTCGCGGGAAAAAGGGTCTTTAGTACGGATTATATTTATAAATATCTTATTAAGTAAAGTCTACTGGTGATATTTTTTAACAAATACTATATCTACAATAAATACAAATAGTGTAAGCGTTTAATAAATAGGAGGCCTATATGGTAAATATAGTTTCCGATTATATTCAACATTATATTATTATAATAAAACCAGCAATACTTCGTATGTCATTCATACTTTTTGAGACCTGTGGACAAGTATTGCATTTATTTTTTAGCTCGCTTGACCACAGAGTTTTGTTTTAATGGGGTTTTACGCCGCTTTCAACAATCTTTCAGTTATATCGCGGCGGCTGGAGCACCTAACAATGAATTCCTGGTATTTCTCACACCAGTACCGCCATCACATACTTTCCTAGCCTCCAGCTGCTATCCCACATAGGTCTACGATTATTAACCCATTGGTGGTAGACAAATAGTCGGAAAGGATAAGTGCCGCCGTCGGGGATCGAACCCGGGACCTTTAGATTGACAGTCCGACGCGCTATCAACTGCGCTATGACGGCGGCACAGAGTGCTCAGCGAATTTAAGAATCGCCCAGTATCCGCCGTAGAATACCTTCCATAAAACGTCGTCAACAAATACTTAAATATTCTGTGGTCAGAAACCAATAGCAGAAATGTTCCTTGGAATACTATTTTAAAAAAAATAGTGACTGTTTTATGATCTATAAATATGGATTTAGAGGAGCGAGCTTTTTTCGCTTTGTATTTTTAAATTTTTTCTCCTTCAAGCCACCTGGTCTTTTTTTAAACCAGATTTGACAGGATTATTTAATGGGTGCTGTTTTCATAACTTGTCAGTTAACAACTTTTTTAAATGCTTTTTCTGAAAACATTTAGCAATTTCAAGCTTAGGTGAGCGACCCAGGTCTATTCTGATCCTCATGTTTCCAACCTAGGTCGTGATATAGATGCTCAAGCAAGAATACCGCTGTGGAACATTGGATTGGTGTATCGCCACGGTACAGGGCATGGTATTGGGATGTATCTTAGTGTACATGAAGGTAAGACTTGCCTTTAGATGACCATTTACGAGAAGAGGATATTTTGGTTTTTGTTGTTCAACAATAAGTGTGTTTAGTTTTTATTCTCCTTCCTCCGTGAAGGGTATAACTTTAAAATATTTTGAATTAGATACGATTTTGTCAGCTGAAGATAGTTTTTGGTGTGGGATTACTCACAGCGCACTTTTTCATGGAAGTATGTTTCACCGAAAATAGTCCAATAACTTATTAAACTTTTGAACAACTTTTGTTTATCAAATTGTCATTTTCTGTTATTCAATTTTATATCATGGCGCTAATGTTGCTAACTAGAAGTAACCAGCTTTTTCATGTGACATAATTTGTATAGAATTAAAAAAATAATAACCATGTTGGAAGTTGTAAAAATATCGACCTAAGTCTTTTGTTGTTGTTGTTGTTGTTATTTTCATATAAGTAACTATTCACCGTCATATTGTATTTATCTTCACATATGAAATATTGAATGAATTAATATGACAAAGAGTGTTTCAGGACCTGGTCGTATAGCAAATACAAGAACCTCGATAGATCGTGATAATCCATTAGAAACATTCCAGTTCTTTTCTGACGGTATAATACTGACATAAACACAGTGATATTGTATTTGGATTCGGTTTATGTATTTAATGAGTAGATATCTTCGAAAGTGCTTCGTGTCAATATAGCCATTCTATTTTTAATCCAGTATACTTTTAAAAAAAATGCTAAATTGCAACTCGGCAACTGTCACAATTTGCGAAGCCAAAAGCAATGTATTTCTAACAAAAACTTTTGAAATATATACCGTCGCCATTCAATGCTGCAAAAGAATTTCGTTAGTCGAGAAGCATTTTCGAAGTTGCACGTACTAATTGCTATTCAATGGAATTGTAAAAAAAGTATTCATTTGTCAAGGAAATGTTAAATGTAAGTGGCGATTATCTCTTAGAACATAAATATTGCAACGGAAACAAAGCTCGGTGATGACCTCACTTCAAAATCAAGACTTCACAGTTCAGACTTTAGAATTTCTGACTTCTACATTCAAAAGTCATATTTCATAGCTTATAGTACAACATTAAATATTCTCACTTCACAATCCACACTTGAGAATTCATATTTCAATCTACATTACATGTGTATACAAGTTTCAAATTAGTATTGTGAAGTCACTGTCGGGCTTTCGCAGTTCATCATCTGTTTCCTATTCGTTAAATGAACAGTGTTGTGGACGTCTAGCCTTTAGCTGATTTTGAAAAAATTAATAGAGTGTGTTTTTCTATTTGTTGTTATCGTGTTCGAGAATCTTGTGTAAGTACAATACACACGTTTCGAGAACACGATAATAACAAATAAAAAACACACTATTGTAATATTCCTTTTATTATACCTTAAGGACATGCCATTAAGAAAGTTATCTTAAATGATTAAGAAATAACCAACTTTCCGGGAAAAAAAACCCAAACGTCAATACACAAAAAAGTAGTCCGTGTTAACGGTACTCGACGAATACATTTTTTGGTACACGCCGTATATTGATTTATTTCTGTCAAGTTGTATTAGATAGCCATATTTTTATTAATATCTTTTATAGGTATATAAAAACTTATATAATCGACTACTCATATTAAAGCATGTTGGTAGATATTACTGTAAATACATTTGTTGGATCGAACACAGTCAATCAAAAGATCGATTGGCCGCGAGATCATTCATATTGAGCGAAAGAGAACTCCAAAATTTGTGCTAATTATTTCCGCTGTTTTGGCAATTTAGACATTGTAACTACAGCTTCTTCAAACTGTAGCTATGACATTTGTGAACGTTTTGCCTTTTATGTTATGCCCCTGACCACTTTTTTTACTATATAATGTCGTTTGTAACCTCAAAGTGCAATGATGGATGTCAAGGGGCGTGCCCAGCGATCAGTCAGTTCACAAAAATGGACTCAACAGAAGCACTGCTAGTGATTTCAATTCAATGTTTCTACAAATATATAGATAGTGGTTTATTTCATTCACATAGGTTACATTAATCTCGTTTACGACTCAAAGAGGACCGAAAAAATGAGAAATCGAAGTTTATCCACTAATGCTTTCCGATAAATTGGCGAGATTGTTCGATGGATCATCGCTTATGAATTCCAATGACAAACCAGTGGAATTAAAAAAAAAAAAAATACAATCGCCATTTTGTATTGATTACTTGCAGGTCCATTATATTTCCGAGCTATGGAGGAATTGAAGGAATTCAACTTTATGTCCGATGGTAAACTTTGATACCCATGAAATCAATTGCTCTTCAAGATTATTTGCTTCCCAATATTTTTTTCTCCCTCGCTTGTTAGCTCGGCTGTTTTCGGAAAATTCCGAAGACTTCTAGCCAGGTCGTCGCCTGCGTCTGCATTCGTGTTAGCGTCGTCGTTTCCAGAAAACTGTGACAATGTTTATTTTCTCTATTACTAAATACATTAACCTGAAACTCGGGATATATATTCACTATCAAAAGATCAATCTATACCAACAAGGGGGACAACTCTAAATGTATTTTTGATGAGTTATGCCATTTTTTCGGCTTAGAAGTTTTACCAACTATCAAGGGCTTGGACAGCCGAGTGTTGGAACCCGCATGCGGTGTTCTTGTTATAGTAAGATTTTATTGACCTGACGGACCGTGACCTCTATTTGTATAATTACGCGCTTGACTTACTGTCTTCGGTATGTCTCGTTTTATTCCGCTAGTTGAAAACAACATTTAAATATTTGTTAAATGCACGAATTCATAAACCGATATGTCTACGAATGTGATAGAACGAAGTCCCACTGCACTGAAAGTCGGGAGTTCGAGGCGAGAGCAATATTCTTTTCTTTTTATGTTTTGATTTTATTCGTCTACTTTTTAATCATTTTACTTCAAAACGTCAGAGAATAACAGGCTTATTTGTACTCGGCACTGTACATAAAACAACTTCTTCGTTCTGTCGTTTCTTCGCGTAATCCCCGGGTATGGACGAATTAACTCGTAAACGCACGACTTTGGTCGAGATCAAATTTATTCACGGCTAATTTATTCATTGCATAAAGGTCAAGTCATGTCAATAATTTTAGGCTATATCTCTCAATTATTCACTATGATTGAATATGATTATTCATTTATTTACAAATAATTGAATTATTGGTAAGAGATTAAGCTTATATTTGGTGGCCAATCCAAACCTTATGAGATCTACCTCGCTTTCAGTGACACAGATAAAATGTATTAATCGATCATATAGGAGACGACAAAATTGTAATCACTGAAAAAAATGGTCGTTTTATTAATACTTTGATCCGCAATGTATAAGCCCACTAGAGCTAGTCTTCAAGAGAAATGTTTTGATGAGAACCAACAAAATAGGGTCTGTTGAAGAATTTACAGACTTAAAAGCAAATTATTTTATTTTTTTTATTTTTTTATTAAACTTTTCGTCACTCTGAAAGGGGTCCTTTCTTCATGGTCGCTTAAAGTAAATGATCGTTTATTAGTATCCGTTGCTAAAGCAAGATCAATGCTATCAGATTGGATAGCAAATTAATTAAAACCATGTGATTTTGCTCACCGTTATTTACAACAGTATTTTAACAAAATAATGGCGGTTTATGCACTTAGTGTGAGAAAATGATGCAATTCGCCATCTATTTTGTTTATGATCGAACTCGCATTAAACGAATAGATACGTTGACTACTTGCACGGCTCAACTGTTACAAATATTAAAAAATACTAAATTCTTTTTTCATGCATGAGGAAATCGGTTTGTCTAACCATTTCTCCCTTTGCCTTTTTTGTATGCTAATGTTCTGTTATTCTATAAAACTGAATCTTGCTTTTTATATCAATAACACATGCATGTTATACTATACCTT
This sequence comes from Fragum fragum, assembly GCA_946902895.1. Taxonomy (NCBI): domain Eukaryota; kingdom Metazoa; phylum Mollusca; class Bivalvia; order Cardiida; family Cardiidae; genus Fragum; species Fragum fragum. Next base: position 1,534,687 of record OX336368.1, on the reverse strand, counting down.
ACAGTTTGTATATTAACCTATTTCGACAAAAGCATGCATTTTGACAGAAATCAGCAAAAGATAACTAAGAAAAGGTGGAATTTCTAGAAGCTAAAAGCAATTTTTTTTCTCCAGATTTACACTCTAAATGCCAAATTGTGTATGTGTGTGTGTGTGTGTTTTGCTGTTGTTGGTTTTTAATTACAATGAGCTTAAATTGTCGTCTGCAATATTTTGTAATAATGACCAGCGTTGAATTTGAATACTTGTAACGGGTAACATGTTACACATTCCGAGAAAAGCTATGCTTTTTGACGCCCCTCAAGAAAACTAATTGGAAAAACATCGAGTAAAATGAAGAAATTGCTTGTCACAAGCAATTTCTTCATTTAACACTATGTTTTCTATCGAGAGCTGAAAAATGTAAAATTTCATTAACTTTAAATTGTTTTCTGCAACTCGTTTCAATTTGGACCAGACTAAACTTTTGCAGTATAGACATTGGTTAACTATTTAGTGCAAAAATTTCGACACAGATCTGCCTGCACGGACTTAAACAGGACTTTAATGATTTTTGTACTTCTTGCAACATTGCGATCTCTAATTTCTACAAAGAAGTTCTCGAAATTGTTCTCTATTTTCAAGTCTTTTAAAAGGTACTGTTTCCATCTACTTCCAAAGATGGAATACACTTTATTTAATTGTGAATATTAATTGAAATATGTATTATATTTTTTAAATATCCGTTCTAAGAAATATAATAATCATTGAATATAAGTGAATGTTGTTGTTGATTGGTGGTTTTGTAATAAATGTTAAAATCGATAATGTAATGTGTTTAAGCCACCACGTTTCCATTGATAGAATTAAAACTCTTTGTAAATAAAGTAATTTAAAAGTAATGTGTCGTTCTCTTAAATTATTTTCTAAAAATGCTTGGTATTTGCTGATTTTCTCTGTTTTTTCTTCAATTAGATTATATTATCAAACAATTATCAAAAAAAGATCAATTTTATTTTCTGATATCCTAATTCTTTTATATTTATTTTTACACAGAGCCCGGATATTACGAAGATGGCGAGTTTGGAATTCGATTAGAAAATATCGTCATGGTTACAAATGCAACAACAAAGGTATTTACCAAAAAGACAGCGAGCGACCTTACCAAAATGACCAATCGATGGTCCCGCCCACTAACTCCGTTGATCCCGCCCATTGTCTCGAATTGGAAGTTTCTCTTCGATTGTAAACGGCGTTATTTTGCTAAATTCAAACTCAGTAGAACGTAACAGAAAAAGGGGAAAGGGTTAATTAGCGACCTAAACGTCGTAGTCACAGTTTGAATAAATACGTCGTCAAACCACAAAAATGATTTGCACAAATAGCGGTCAATGTTGGAGAGCAAAACTCCATTCCGGGCTGAATAAACGGTTTGATTGGTCGATTTATTCCATGATTGAAAGCCGCGATTGGTCAATTGGCCCTGTTACACAACTGCATGGCTTATCAAGGTCAAGTACTTTGCCACAGGGGCGTCTTTTAGAGGCTCTTCCACGAGTGGATCGTTAAGAAAAATTTTCATAATGAAAAAAATTCTCATGGGTTCAAACATTATAGAGTTCAACATTTTTGAGGGCGAGGGAGTATCAAGATCATCTTCTCGAATAAGTACGCCGCCCTTGATACTATAAGTTGAGGATTTAATAATGATTAAGTTTTGGACCAAATACGTCAACACTGCAGACCATTTGGTTTTTGAAAAGAAAAAAAAATGAGTGGCCGATGGCGGTCTTTCGGGCAAGATTGACTGATCAACAATGTAATGCATTTAAATGTTAGCAATTTTTACAAACAGTATAAAAACTTTGGGTCTCACTTTTGAAAACTGTAATGACTATTTTCCTGCTGTAGTATCCGTTTTTGTTTTGCTTGTGAAAGTTTGTTTTGTTGATTTAGATGTTTTTTATATACATGTATAACCGTTCGGGGATGATTTTGCCTAGCGTAAGCAATTTGAATAAAACAAGAAGGGCATTAGGCATTAGATGGATACCGTATTCGGTAAAATTCAAGAATCCGTAGATCGCCTGATATTGGATGGAACGTTACATGTCATAATAATCATATTTTGTAAGAATTATGCTTTCATAATTTTAAGAGAAACATGATAATTTTTGTATATTGAATTTCATGTATTTTACTCAGTAATTAGTCCCTGTCATGCTGAACCCGGAATAATCCTGCTTTGGCAGGAGCCATAGACAAAGAACAGCCTGCAATATGTGCAGTCTGATCTTAGTCTATAACACCTACCTATCCTTTTAAGCCAGAATTGTTGATGAGATGTTTGATATAAATATTGACCCATACTCTTGTTCTCTCAGTCCTTTGATTTTAATTCAATTGTCTTGTGGATTTATAATTCAGCATGACAAGGGTTAAAATCTTGCATTCGTTTCAGTATACCTTTCCTGGATCCAGATTTTTGACGTTTCAACACGTGACCCTCGTACCTTACGAGCCAAAGTTGATCAACTTTGCAGATCTCAGTGAAAAACAGGTAAATATGTACTAAATTCTTTTCAATGATCCAGATCAATTACTTCGTACAATATTTTTTACTCTGCACAATATTTTTCACCTAATCTTTATACTGTTTGCGAATAGACCTTAGAATCCGGTTAGATTCTCTGCTTATGACGTCATCATTAAGCTGGATATTGTTAAGTTTTGTGTGTATAATATCAAAGAATGTAAATCATTACTTTCTGCTGTCGACCCCTACTGAATCGAACTCTGTACTTTTTTAGCTTTAATTCCAACACGAATTGTCTTTAGGGTACTCAAACGTAGTAAAGACAGCTGTATTTGCGACATTTTGGCCGTCCTCAGAGACGATTTTTTTCTTCGAACTTTCATAGTTTTCCCTTTTATCTTACAGATATCATATTTGAATAACTACAATAAACTGTGCCGTGACGTAATTGGTCCAGAATTGAAACGTCAAGGACAAGACGCCGGATATGATTGGTTGATGAAGAATACAGAAGAAATTAAACTGTCTGATGAAAATCAATCCAGCAAACAGACGGGCGGCGCAGCGATCGTTTCAGGATCGACACTTCAAATAATTTGTTTTGTCTTTTCATGTGTAGTTTTAATATTAGATAGGTTTTTAACTAATTAATGTATATGTAAAGTGGTCAAGCGAAAAGGATCAATCTGGCAGTTTTATGTAGAATTTATGCGTGGTTAACACTTTTAAAAAGATTACATTCTGATTGAATTTAATTTCATAAGACATGTTTATCGACGATTATGATATACACATTGGGCGTGACTCTTACACAGTATAATTTGTTCAAACTCATGTTAATTTCCACTTATTGACACTGTGCCCCTTATATATACCCCATTACCACAAAATATTGAATGAAATTAACGCCTCCTTTACTACGGATGATTTTGTGATTTGGTTCGTTTATTGTAGTAGTAAAATATAAAGGCTTTTATGGGCAACAAAACAGGGCATGGGCACGAAGAATGTGTCTTAGCGAGTGGCATGTATTATTTAAGATTAAGCCTTATTATAATAAATGACGTCACGGATAGTGCTCGATTAATAATACTCGAGAAAGGTAAAAAAACTCTTTCTATATTACTCTTGTCCAAACTTCGAATGCAAATTACTATAGTATTTCCGTGACCGGACACACGGAAACTCCTGGAAACAAATGCTTCCAATTGAATAATACAATTATCTGGGCCTACATATGCCAACTAGGTTTTTTGGATTTCTAATACAAGAAACAGATGCTGTTTTACCTTGAGATTATATATGAAAAGTTGAATGTTTCGACCTGTCTTAGGTCTTTAATTACTACCCTCCCTAGTTATACTTACTTTTCAATGGATGAGACAGAAATTCAAATCACAGAAGTTACTGGGACATACTTGTTCTGATGAAACTGCGAAAAGGTTTTGGGTAGCGCGCATTTGTTGTTTCCCGATATTTATAGTTTCTTCCTTTCTTTCATGTGGTCGCAATGTGAAAGTGCAAATAAAGAATGTTTCTGTTCCCGTTTCTGTGTTCTTCTCAATCCTTCCTGATTAACCGTTAGTGCACGTCTTTTATGTCACTTTTAGTAGCCCTGTCATTTTGTTCTGAAGCAGTGTGGTATTTTGGAGGTATTAGAGTGATGACAGCTTTGATTTTGGACGTACTAATGACCCCCTGATTTGTCTGTACCGCTCAGAATGTAATGCGAACAATAGTCTAGTCCAAAAGTCAAGTTGTTTCATACAGTTCTTTTCTTCAATCTACATATGATTGGACTTTTTGCCCTTTTGGTGAATGTTTCCTACATTCCAGGGAATTGGTGGTTAATTCCTCTTTAGCGTTAATGACTCTCTAGAGCCAGTAAATTGTGGACAGTTTAGTAGCATATGTTCTAAAGGCTCCGAGGCTTCATTGTACTGTTTGCATGTGTCTCTAATGCCGCCGTCATAGCACAGTCGGTAGCGCGTCAGACTCCTAATCTTCAATTATGGGATGTCATGGGTTCGTCCTCGGCAGCGGCACATTTTCTTTCCGACATCTGTCTCTAACCAATGGTGGATAATCGTAAACCTAAGTGGAATAGCAGCTGGAGGCTAGTCAAGGATGTAGTGGTAGTACTGTTGTGAGAAACACCAGGAATCCATTGCTAGGTGCTCCAGCCGCCGCGATATGACCGAAATACTATAAAAAGCGGCGTTAAACACCATTCAATCAACCAATCATGTGTCTCTAGCTGTATTCTCGTTGAAGGATGTGCGATTGCCCTGTAGTGTATAGTTTCAAAACATGGATTTAGACTGGAGTTTCTGTGACTGTCTTTACAAAATCGCGAAGGTGATTGTAGGTGCAGACTTGGTTTCGCAGGTGTTCAATATCTACGTTAAGGTATATCAGATCGTTTGTTCTTTATTGGTTCTTCATCAGAAATAGTAAATTATCTCGTTTACTTTATTTTTCCACATATGCTTCTTAAGTGCATTCTGAAGAAAGTATGTGGTCTCTCCAAAGTCATATTGACACAATAAACGGCGTATTTGTATAAGCCAGCCACTCCTTTGCGAGCCTGTATTCAACACGGTCGAAGGCAGACATTGTGGAAAAGATAACAGCTTTTTTGTGAATTACAGCCTCTACGAGTTAGAGAAGATAAACTACTCCGTCAAAGTATTTGACGGTAGGTTAAATAATTGTTTTAAAGAATTTCTTTTGAAATGTTTCTACTTTACCTAATTGTCTTGTTTCGTGACCTTAGTAAGAACGGGCATCATATATGTTTTTAGAAAGATATAGAATTGTATCTTTGTCCAGACCGCCGATATCATGGAATCCAGGGAGTATAAATATGTATGTTGCTCTTCGGGCCTTTTGGATATTCATATCAATTTCAAGGGTTGTTTGGTGTAGATTCCTTTCTCGTTTGATAATGATGTGTGTGCTGGCTTTTGCGATTGTAATAACGCTGTAGTTAATTTCAAAGAGAATAGCGGACTGATGAGAAAGGAGGCTGCGGCTAAAGCACAATGGTAGCGCGTAGGACTCCTAGTCATTGGCTCCCTGGCTCGATCCCTGGCCGCGTCGAATATCCTTTCCGACATTAGTCTCTTACCAATGGGTTGATAATCGTAAACTTGAGTGGAGTGTGCAGCTTGAGGCTCGGAAAGGATGTACTGGTAGTACTGATGTGAGAAATACCAGGAATCCATGGTTAGGTGCTCCAGTTGCCGTTATATGACTGAAATATTATTAAAAGTAACATTAAACCCTATTAGATCGACCGATCAACTGACGAAGAAGAAATTCCGGCAACTTTCAGTGATTTACAAAAGGATGTCTGTCTTTGTGAATCTCATAAAAAAGTGCTCGCGAATGTCAGATTGTTTCTTTGACTTGATTTTCTTGTATATTTGTATTAACTTTGTGTGCATTTTGGGTGTTTGTTAATGTAATTGTAAAAACAGGTGCTAATTTAAATTGATTTCCATACTTCGCATTCTAATTATTAAAGAAATAAAAATTTTCGCTTCATAGTTTTACTTCTAACATTAAGGAGATGATGACCGTTGTAAATTAACAATTTTTGAATATTGAATACAAGGATAAAAGAGACTGTGCATGAAAATATGATGTTTTAATCCATTTTTCATCCAATCAAGTCAAGGGAAGGGTTAAAGGTCGGGGTCGTCGTTTCCGTGTTACTTTTAATAACTTGTGGAATATAGTGTAGCCAGAACGCCATCTCTCGGGCATGGAAACGAGACTTGACGGAATCTGCCGACATTGACTCGGATATGACGAGATAGGATGTCGATTCCTTATTGTATTCAGGCCAAGCACTAGGACAAAATGTTTTTAGTGACACTGGTTTATTCGGATTCCTGAAATTTGAAGAAAAGCATAGCATAAAAATCTAAGCAAAATACTAAACACTCACATGTATTTGACAAACTCGTTTCACCGGTCAAATCATTTATTCCAAATAGAGACAATGTGTCTCTGTTTATCGTTTACGCTTGTAAAACTGTGGGTTTTCGGTCGAAATTAGATATATCGTATCTTCTTGGTTAAAATCTACATATTTGAGATTGAAAATGGTCCTAGAGTACAGTCTGTTGACCGTGTGACTCAAACAACAAAAGCAATTTCCTGGTACCTCTATCGACCGATTTGTTTTGCTTGTGCCCATTTCATTTGATTTATGGTCATCAACCTCAGTCCGTCGTCTGTATTCCGTTAACATTTTTTAAGAAAGGCAAGAGAGCAAATTATCTCGAGGGCCGCGACTATAGCGCAGTCCTAATCATGGGGCCTGGATTCGAACCTCGGTCGCGGCAAATATTCTTTGCGACATTTGTCTCCCATCAATGATTGGATAATTGTAAACCTTAGTGGGATAGCAGCAGGTGGCTAGGAAAGGATGTAGTGGTAGTACTGGTGTGAGAAATACCAGGAATCCATGATGAGGTGCTCAAGCCGCCGCGATATGACTGAAATACTGTTAAAAGTGGCGTTAAAGTCATTGAAACAAACAAACAATTATCTCAAGACATACTCTTACCCTGTTTTAGCGAAGTTTGTCCACATTGTCATTACAGCTCGGGACGCCTGTTTCTCGGCATCTGTATAATTCTTTTTGTCTGCAACATTGCTGATCGGGTAACCAAACACATACGGGATCTCGTCACCATGATAGGATCCAACTTCAATGAAAGAAAATGTTAAAGAAATTATACTAAACCTATAACCAGACCACAAAATTTTAGACTGTCCAAAATCGAAGAAAGTGCAGTAGACAATTTTCAGTTGGTGGGATTTTAAAGACCTTTATTTTCTGGGGTAAGAAATTACTGTGTATAATGAAAAATTGCTTGAAACAAGCAATTTCTTAATTTCCAATAATCTTTTCCAAATATGTTTTTCTTGAGGACGACAAGAAGCGCCAATATACGATGACGTCATTTTCATTCTATTTGTGATATCATAATGCGAGTGAACGTATAACAAGAAGGTAAATATATGTAGAAAAACAGTTTTTAATCCCCACGCATCGAAAGATCGGGGCATATTGTTTGCAGTTGTATGTTTGTCTGTCCGCCATTCAGTCTTTCCGTCTGTCTGTCTGTCTGTCTGTCTGCAAAACTAAATCAATAAAACTTGACATTACCAATTACTACCAGCCTATTCAAGATACAATGCTCATATTTGGCATGGTGATACATCTCCATAATACGCATCTCCTCGTGTCAATGTCAAGGTCATGTGATAAGGTCAAGGTAATAAACCAAGGTCAAACGCCAAAAAAAATGCTTGTCCCTCTACTAAAATACTCCAAACTCGTGTTCAAGACAACAACACGTTTCATAGTTAAGTCCTGTTGCGGGGGCATTGTGTTTCACAAATACATCTTGTCTAATTATTTTATCGATTTTTATTTAGGTATATAATAAATGGAATACTAAGTTACGACAGCAATACATGCTCACTGCGGAGAAAAAATTGATATTTCACTCGACATCAATTTTCTTCCTCAGATCAAAACAAATACAAGGTGTTTTATCGCCATCCTAACTTAATATTCAATTTATTATTCTTAAATTAACCCATTACCAGATGGCATTTTTTTAAAGGAGTTGCAGTCGACAATTTTAAGTTTATGAAATTTAGATTTTTCAACTTTCTGGGTAGAAAACATTGTGTAACACGAAGAAATACTTGTTACAAGCAATTTCTTCAATTTCACAATGTTTTCTCAATTGTTTTTCTTGGGGGGCCGCCATTGTGTAAGAATGGGTTAGTATTCTCTATAGTACCTACTTTGATACCAATAAACCCGAATTAGAGGCTTTATCTCAACAATATAATGAATTTTACTCAAAAGTCCATTTATATATCTTACGCAAAAAATACAAACTTAAAAAAAGAAAAAGAAACAAACTGAGAATCGTTACCGGATTTTCGGTGTTTGCCTTCCGCATTCATGCCAAATATATTCGTGTTGCGCGACCTACAGGGAAATTGTTGTTTGGTCACCAGCTAACATGATAATAGCTGTTGTAACGATGTTCGGTCGTCCAACTTAGAATCGCTTCTTGTTTCTTCATTCGTTAATATATATTGCCAACTTAAGTTATTTAACCCTTGTCATGCTGTATAAATTGCCTTATTTAATTGCTGTTAAATCAAAGCTCTAAAAGCAATGATAGATCTTATTGTTCACAAATCAATATTTCTTTTATAAATCAACTTCATAAACAACTCTGACAGTAAAAATTAAAGCAGGAGGTGTAGACAAAGATCAGACTGCACTTATGTGCAGGCTGATCTTAGTCTACACCTCCTGCTAAAAACCGGAATATTCCGGGTTCAGCATGACAAAGGTTAATATCTCAGATGAACTATCGACGGGCAGTGGGCGGGTCAAGCGATCCGTCTGTAACACTGGTGGGATGACCGAGCCTTCGGATGGCTTCAAAAAATATCACAAACATGTGCTAAAAGCGAACAGAGTGAGCATCCTTGACTCAAATACTGCGTTTAGAACGTTCTCTTGTCGTGTAAAAGAAAGATTGGGACTGTATCAATCGACAGAGAGAACGGTGGAGACTGTGATCAGTAGGCGAAGGCTGAGCCGAGTGTTTTTCTGGCCTACATGTGAAATTGAACAATCGCATTGGGATCCGATTAGAAATTCGCATTAGATATTTACCTTCTATCTTGCAAAATTTAAGACCTGTCCTATTTCAAAGGTTTTGCAGAGAAATTTAAGGTGGGTTTTATTTGAAAAATAACCGTTTAACAGGGTAGAAAATATTGTGGAAAAAGAGGGATTTGTTTGTTACAAGCAATTTCTTACTTTTTTACAATGTTTTCTCATTTATTGGTGTAAACAAAAAAGGGATTTAATGGGTTTGCGACCTAAACGTCGTAACTACAGTTTTAAAAGGCTGTAGTAACGACGTTTAAGTCGCACAACCGAGCTAAAAGTCTCGAAATGTCGACCAATAACGGAGTTCACATTTCACTTCCAGTCTATCTGTATGATTTGATTATTTTATTGAGTTTGCGTTGCGTTTGTTGCTTGATACGTAATGCTCAATTAAAACATTGTTTACCTGGAGCCCAGCTTGGAGGGTGCGACCACATATGTTTTGTTGAGTTCACAGCGAATTCGAAAAAGTAGGAGTGAGCATTCTTCAAAATACTGCGTCCATGGAGGGTTTTTATTTGAGCAGCAAAGAATGACGCTTCTAACGTCATTTGAATAACGTTTGACCTCCGTTTGACGTCATTATTTGGGTCATTCCAGTCTGTGTATTCAAATTCCACGGCTTCAATTACAGCATCTCTTGCTTTCTTTCCTTTTATTGCGTAGACATCATCGACTAGTTTTGGTATGATGGTATTTGTGAATAGCTCTTTTGTTACGGTGACGTTTTCTTTAGATTTCATGCTGTTAAAAGGCCAAATATCCAAAATATACAATGCCCCATCGTATCTACACATACCGGTGAGGATATCAAGGGAAGAATAGAACCGTCTGGCAGCATCCGAGATTGAGTTATTTCCAAAGACTATGTCAGTTGGCATTTCAACCAGAAAATCACCGTCGACAACCGGACCGTAATTAACTAACCACTGAACAGATTGGATTTCAAGCGCAGTTTTCTGTTGTAGACACGTGGCAGTGTTTCCTACATCACATGATAGCTTCGAAATTATTTTTTCTGCATTTGGTCCATAAACTGACCAGTACTCGAAGGCAGAGCCACTTTCTGCTATAACTCTATTAAAGAGGCCTTTGTTTCCCGGATAAAGGGCTTGAAGACTCACAGAAACGCCACCGGATGATTCTCCAAATATAGTGACATTATTTGGGTCGCCGTGAAAACTCGCGATATTGTCATGAACCCACTTGAACGATAAATGTTGGTCCCACAGCCCTTGGTTGCCCACAAAGCGTCCATCATCACTTCGAAAAAATCCGAACATTTCCAAACGATAGTTAATAGTTACCACGATGACATCACCAAACGTTGCAAGAGCTTCCGGTTGATAATTTTCTGTCTTTCCCCAAACAAAACTTCCACCATAGACCCAGATCATCACGGGTAACGGATATTGGCGGGTCTTTAATGACCCTGGTACGTAAATATTCAGAGAAAGACAGTCTTCTGAAATTCCCTGAGAGCTTTTGTCGGCGTACATGAAAAAACACGCCGGTCCGAATGATTTCGCCAAAAAGGTGTCGGTAAAAGGCGCTTTTGGTTTGGGTTTCTCAAATCTGTTTACACCGGTGGTAGTTTCTGCGTACGGAATGCCAAGGAATTTAGTGACTTTCTCAACACGGTTATCCAAAAAGATGTTTTCTTCCATTCCAACTATGGTCCCGACGTTTGTATGTATTTGAACGTCTGAAGCCTTTACGATCACAAGAATTGCTAGAAAACATGTCCAGGGAACACTAAAAAGACGATTTCCCTCCATTCTGATAAGAGCCAGTTTATACCGTGATTTTCTTTCCTTCTTTATAACACTTATGACAGTATCACCTTTAACCCTCCTGTGTTATCAAACTTTAAGATTTGACAAAATCCCTGCCAATATTTAGGTCATAGTCAAGATAAGTAAATGGACTCCTTTTTCGACTGGGACCAACGTTCCTACCATTTTAACTAATGTTTTAGTTGAACAAGTATAGTAGCTACCCAAATGACGTCATTTAACCTTTAACCAAAAATAACCGAATTGAAAGGGGAATTAATTCGGTTTGTTTTTGTTGTTGTTGTTTTATTATTATTTTAATTATCTCTTATGTTCCCTCTTGTGAGGGATAAATGTAAATACTATAATTCTGCGTCTTCTATACCATATGTAGATTTTTTTCTCTCTTGTCTTCTCTTTAATCATCTGTACTTCTTCCTCTCCCTCCCTCTGTGCCTTTGTATTTGTTTCTTTTACTTTACATGTACTTATGTGTTTGTATTATCTTTGTGTGTGTTCCTTGTCATGTAACTGTTCAATGTTGTTATATAAATCTTCATAATGGAGGAAATAAAAATAAAGAAGAAGAAGGAGAAGTTATTTCCGCGACAACATATGCTGACTTTTTGGTCAACCTTTTGAGATTTGTGTACTACGTTTACGCAGCCAATATATATTGCTTACGTCATTTCATAGACATTCGCTACTCTAGGTCGCGCGTTGCTTTTTTCCGTTTCACCATAGTTTTAATAAGTGTAACAGGTCATATGTTTTGTTTACTTGTGAATCGAAATTGCAACCAATCGCCTTTGTTGTATTTAAAATACCTCGGTAAACGACGAATTATCACAGGCAGTAGAAAAATCGACAATATCGACATTTTTTCTCTGCTATTGTTTAACACTGGGATAGCAATTTACTGGGTTTCTGAGTCACTACCGGCTTACGCCAAACAAGACCGGATAGATCACTCCATTACTATAGATCCACAATCGCTTGTAAGTCATGAGAAATCTATCGTTCTCCATATGAAATTGGTCTTTAATCACTCCTTCAAACCTGTACATTTATACCTATGCATGAATATAGTTTGATATATCGATATTAGGAAAGATGTTTACTCAAGATTTTTTTTTTTTTCTTTTTTTTTTTGAAAAAAAAAAAATTCAGCTTTGTACTAAACACATTCGACGGCCATAGATGCCTTGACACTGCTTCGCCAGTTTCATCGTGAGTGTGACCGTGGTCATAGTGCAATTGGTAGACTGTCGGACTCTCAGAGGTTCGATCCCCTGTCGCGGCGAATATTCTTTCTGACAAGACCAATGGGTGGATAATCGTAAATTTAAGTGGGATGAGCACCCAGAGGCTCAGTGGTAGTACTGGTGTGAGAAATACCAGGAACTCATGGTTAGGTGCGTTATAACTGAAATACTGTTAAAAGTGGCGTTAAACCCAATTTCAACAAGTCATCGTGAGTGTGTGTGTATATGTTTTCCTTTTTTATGAAATGATAATATTTCAATACCACAAAATCTCAATATCATGAAATCTTCCTGGAGGTTACCGCGCAATGGTTTGTAAAATTAAATTAGTATTGTTTCTGTATTTTATCGACATTAAGTATTTTAAGGGAAACTCGTCCGCATTTCACTTTTCTGTAGTAGGTCATCGTTTTTTCCCTGATATATAAGTACAAGCTCAAAATTCTATTTGTCCACAGGTGAACTGTTTTAATCGGTCACTGTCCTTCTTCTGCCCATCCGTCTGTCCGTCTGGAATATCCTTAAGATTCTTCTCCTCCTACACCAGGATGCTGATCAAACTGAAACTTTTCAGGAATGTTTCTACAAAAAATGTTTAGAAAAATTAATTTCAATGAAAAATGAAAAAAACAACTAAAAAATTGCTTGGATCCCTTCCGATTTTCTTGAATTCTCAAGATCCCGGGACACTGTTTGCTTTTCACTTATCGTGAAAGTCACATCACGAATGTGCAGGTTCTTATCGAAGAGTCGTGATATTCAGGTCACAGCTCAACCACAGGCATTCCCCGTAAACACGTCCGCTGCACAATCTTGTAAACAGTGTTATAGACAGAGGTACTTTTGTATGAATTTTTGGCCGACATTTTTGTTAAGCATTTTAGTTGATTGGCGACTTAAGCATTTTAGTTGGTTTTGCGACTTGAGCATTTTCGTTGGTTTGGCGACTTAAGCATTTTAGTTGGTTTGGCGACTTGAGCATTTTCGTTGGTTTGGCGACTTAAGCATTTTAGTTGGTTTGGCGACTTAAGCATTTTAGTTGGTTTGGCGACTTGAGCATTTTAGTTTGTTTGGCGACCTAAGTATTTTTGTTGGTTTGGCGACTTGAGCATTTTAGTTGGTCTGGCGACTGTAAGGTTAGGGTTAGGTCGCCAATCAACCTTTTTACTTTTTCGTTACAAGTTAAATATCCAATTGGAACGACCTATCGGGGTCAGTGGGCGGGGCAAGCGATCCGACAATTGATCTCGATGAATCCAAATATATTATTATCTGTAGTTACGGCGTTTAGATAGGTCAAGAACGAAATATAGGTATTTCAATTTAAAAGCTTTTTACTCGTTACTACGCTATACATAAAACTGGTATTTTGGAGAAATACAGAAATAATAACGTTTCTGGAAGCGTTTTTCTGGACAATGCTTCACTGCAGATTTTACTGATAACTGTATGCAATCCCGTCAACATGGACTAGCCTTACTAAGTGTCATTGATCCAAAAGTTAACCCCTTACCAGACGGCAAAATTTTAGACTGGTTGAATTTGAAAGGGATTGCAAACTACGACTTAATGTTCATGAAATTTAGATTATTTCAACTTTCTTGGTAGAAAATTTTGTGGAAAACGAAAAAAATGCTGGTTACAAGCTATTTCTACATTTTCCACTATGTTTTCCCGATTATTTTTCTCGAGGGGCGTCCAAAAGCGTCATCATGTGGGAATGGGTTAATTGGAAAAGATTCGTAGACCATTCACCGTTTGAGAAATGAGGCCGGAGCCAAAGCGCGCGGTGGTAGCAGGTAGGGCTCCTAGTCAAGGGGTCCCGGGTTCGATCCCCGGTCGCGCCGCAAAATCTTTCCGACATAAGACCCTCACCAATGGCTGGGTAATCGTAAACCTAAGTAAGATTATCAGCTGCATGCTCGGAAAGGATGTAGTAGTAGCACAGATGTGAGAAATACCAGGAATCCATAGTTATGTGCTCCAGCCGATATAGCTGAAATACTGTTAAGAGAGGCGTTAAACTCCGTTCAATCAATCAATAATTGAGAAATGAATAGGCATGAACCACATCTATCATCACACGAAAAAGTTTTATCATAAATTTCGAAATTACACTGATTAAACATATAACATGACGAAGAATTTAGTTTGCAAAAGAATCACATAAGCTAATAGATTAACATAACAGTTAGAGAATAATAAACCGAATAGTTAAAAAACAGAAATTGATTAATCCATTCCCACTCAACAAAATCTAAGGCTGGTCCAAATTGAAAGAAGTTGCAGACCACAATTTTAAGTTGATGAAATGTCAAAATTCCTTGATTTTTGCGACAGAAAACATCGTGGACAATAAAGAAATTGCTTGTGACAAGCAATTTCTTCATTGCCCGCAATGTTTTCTGATGCAGTTTTCTTGAGGGGCGTAAAAAGGAGGGATCGTGTGGGAATGGGGTAAAGAATAAAATCATTTAAGAGATGAAGTGAATATTTTATGTTTTCATGGAGGTATGAACCGAAAAACCTCATCACACTGTATGAATACGCGAAGCGGATTCATACATTGTGTGATTAGGCTTTTAGGTTCATACCTCCATGAAAACCAAAATTATTCACTTCATTTTTTATAATTTAATATCATTGAGCGAAAAAAAAAAAAAGTTTTACAAATTTGGATACCTTTTTGCATCGGACTATTTTCTAGCGGAAGCATACAAAATCGCTGCGTGCTCAAAATTTTGTTCATGGAGTTATGAATAATTTTTTTCGACCAATCAGAATGCTCGTTTTTGATAGACGAAACTAAAAATTAAACTATTTACCTGTGAAGCAGTAAGCGGGTGATGAAAACATATCCATAAACGCTCTTGCATAGTGATAGCAAAGAAGAAAAGTAAAATATTGGCTATTTTACAAAGACAAAGGAAAAAAAGGGGCAAATTGGAAGTTTGCTTACACAAATGTTTGAAAAAGAGCTGGGATCTAGCAAGGGTCAAGAAGTGATGGGTTTTTGAAATGGATATTCAAGTCAGATATAATATTATCCCATTCATAAATGTTGTTTTCAGATAAAGCATTATCCCATTTCAAGAAATTTTGTTTTCTGAAAAAATAAAGAAATGTGGTTGAAAATGCGAGATTTTTTATCCTCTCAAGAATTTCACGTTTTCGGTTGTCCCGTCAGCCATAAAAAGACCACCTAGAATATTCGAAATGTATCGAGCCTGGTCAGCCCGCGCGAACCAGGAAACTTTTCGCTCTTTGACAAACGTCTGAATCTAAAATCACCATTCTACCTTACTGTCAGATTATTTTGGAATGCGACCCCTGATATCTAGACTTTTTTTCCGGTTTTACGGAACAAACGGGAGATCTAATTTCGCCTTAAAATCACATGTCCGCGGCCGTTGCGCGTTGGACTCTCATTCGTAAGGTGCAGGATTCGATCTCCGGGCACGGCAAATATCCAGGTGTCTACCACCAATGGGTGGATAATCATAAACCTAAGTAGGATTTGTAGATTTGGAAAGGATGTAGTGGAAGTACTGGTTTGAGAAATACCAGGAATCCATGCATAGTAAGGTGCTCCAGTCGCCGCGATATGACTGAAATATTGTTGAAAGTGGCGTTAAAACCTATTAAAAAAATAAACAGACTGAATGAAAAGTCACATATATCTGTTTCAAGTAATTCATCAGGCATAAAAGGGGCATCCAGATTGCACATGACGGCTAGAGTCGAAACTTGGCATTATTTGATGATTTTCTGAACCTAAAAATGGCCATGCTACCTAAATATACTTTTTTAATATGCGATCCATGGTTGACCTCTGCTTCACCCGATCGTTTTTCAGTGATTGCTTCACGAAATACCAGAATGGTACGTTTTCACCGTTATATTTTTATGAATCATGATTATGGTAATGCACTCTTGTCCTCGATAATTACTCTAAATGCAGAGGAAAAAATCTGCTATTTCACAAACATGAAGATAAAGGTACTAGACCAAAGATTGAGTGCATTTGATTCACTAGAAGACCTTTATGTTCATTTTACGCTTTTTTAAAATCTTACCCTTACGCAGAAGACCGCGTGATTCCTATTTGGACTAACATTTTATCCTCTTACATCAAAATGCCTTTGTATTAACATTTCTGTTCAATCCCTGGCTTTTACGCGTTTAATACTTGAGGAAATATTGTTGAAATAGAAGAAATTGCTTTCAACACAATATGGGATCCCTACCTTATTCAAATGGTTATTTTTCAAATAAAACCAAATTTGAATTGTCGTCTGCAAACTTTAGAATTTTGACAGGTCTAATTTTTTTCGATACATTAAGGGTTTAATTCTCCCGAATTCCTTAACAAAAAGTAGTTTTGAAGATGCAATATTTTTTTAAATAATGATTTTGTCTTTACAGTACATGTTATCATTCGAATACTTTTCAGTCTTAAAACAAGAGGGGCGGATAAGGCGGTTCAAGACTAGGAAAAGATAGAGATATAGTTAAAAAATAATAATAATAGTCCTGAACTAGATATTGGACAGCAGATTAGCTAGTTGTTCATTAACCCCTTCCTGTTTAATCCCTGGTTTTTACGTCCCTGTGTTTTAGACTTTAAAAACATTGTGGAAATAGAAAAAATTGCTTGTGACAAGCAATTTCTTCAATTTACACAATGTTTTCTATCCAGAAAATTGAAGAAATCTAAAATTTCATAAACTCTCTTTTTCCACAATATTTTCTATCCTACTGAGTGATTATTCCTCATATAAAACCAACTTTTAATATTCATCTGCAAAACCATTGAATTTGGACCAGTCTAAAATTTCAAAAAACGGGAAAGGGTTAACCCAAGCCCAGACGACATAATTTTAGACTGGGCATGTACGGCGGATCGGGTCGATTGAATACTTAATCATTGCATGATTCTAACTTAATCCTATGTTGGTGGAACTCTTTGAATCCTCTAAATGAGACAATTCTAATGAGACCCCAAACATAGGATTTAGTTTTGGAAATTTGGTTAACAAAAACGGCCAATAATGAAAATCCTTTGTTTTCGGAAAGGCAATTTTTATGTTGGTTGCCAAATAAAAGTTGTCACTTAAGAGAGGTGGTCGCATGAGATAGATTGAAAGTCCGTTCATGTGGATTACGAATTATATGCTACAAGAATTCTTCAATATACCCGGTAGATAATCCCGTGAATTGGATAATCTATTCCAATTAACCCATTCCCACACAGTCACGCTTTTTGACGCCCTAAAGGAAATCACTTTGGAAAATATTGTGTAAAATGAAGAAATTGCCCGTAACAAGCAATTTCTTCATTTTACACAATATTTTCTATCCAGAAAATTGAAGAAATCTAAAATTTCATAAACTTTCGATTATCGTGTGCAACGCCTTTCAATTTGGACCAGTCTAAAATTTGCCGTGTGGTAATGGGTTTAGGTTCACTTTTTATTAACTGTGTTTAGAAATCAAGTGAACTTTCCCGGAACTAAATGGACAAATGACGCATTGCTAGCCACGCCAAACAGGAAGTTCGGCTAAGTCATCGAACGACGTTATTTTACACACTTTATGGCTGGTAACGGGTTACAAAAAAAGTTTAAGTCCTCAAACAAACAAAAATGCTTATAGAATTGCCGACCAATGTAGGAGTTCAAACTTCACTTCCGGTCTGAATAGATTATTTAACTAGTCGATTGATTCTTTGAGTGACAGGTGCGCTTAGTCCTTTAAGAAATACCTTCTGTTGGCTACCAAAATGTCGTAATTACAGCTTTAATAAAGCTGCATTTGCGTCATTTGGGTCGCCCGCCGACGATAAATGTTATTATATAATTAGTCGATTGATTCTTTGATTGACAGGTGAGATTAGTCATTTCTTCGATTTAGATGATAGATTATCCTGTCGGAAATACCGTCTGGCGGCTACTAAAATGTCGTAAATACATTTTGAATAAAGCTGTATTTACGACATTTGGGTGAATTAAGCTGTATTTACGACATTTGGGTGGCCCGCCGATGATAAATTTTATTCCCACAAATGTCTGTTTATATATCTAACCACATTAAGCAATCATGTAAATCTTTCCGGATTCGAATCAACAAGCAATGTTCAGTAAAGTTGGTATGTAATCTAGCCAGAAGGCCATCCTAGACCCCTGAAAGTATTGTTTGATCTTATTCGTGTTTGGCGATTCTGTAAACTGTACGTATTTCTGTCCGTCCATTGTGTACAGGGGCCAAGGCTCTCCGAGGTAACTCTCAACTGGTAGTGGTTTGTTTGGGTTGCTGAAAATGTAATAAGAAAAGAAAATCACATAAAATTAAATATTTTTTGTCAGGAAAAATACCATTTTCAGTTTTACAACTGTTGTTTATTTCTCACATTTCAGAAAAGAAGAGATCATTTTCTTTATTTCATTGGCGTATGACCCTAAAAACTTAATTAGACTGTATGAATACGCGACAATTCGTCAATGAACATTTATTATAATTGTATACGATCAATTAAAACAAAGCAATTATTATACTTAGTCTAGTTTTACGAATGGTTGTCCGTACACGGTCCGGTTCGAATATATCCGATTTATGAATATATATGGCGTTTACTGTTTCTTGTTGTGTTTCCGGTTTTGCTGGTTGTCTGATTATATTCTGGTTCGCTTGTTAATATTATAACAACTTTATCAGTAAGAATTAAGTTTTTTTGAAAACGTGATAATCGATTTATAAATATGGCGTCGAAAGTTGACAAATCAAGTCAAATATATCTACCAATAAAATCATTCATTTAGCCAGCAATTGCGATTTGAACTCCGACATTGGCCGCCATTTTTGTGAAACTTTTTTGTTTTGACGCCAACCCACTATTTACTTTTTTAAAAGCTACTTGCCTTTAATTTTACAAAATAGCGACGTTAAAAATCGAAATGGGACTTCCTGTCGGAGTTAATAGGTGGGCTCAATGGAGGAAGTGGGCGAGGCTAGCGATTTGCCAGTTTCTCTGATGTGTAATGACATTCGAGACATGATGATCTGGTTGTCACGGTTTTTTTGTTGTTGTTGTTGTTGTTGTTGTTGTTGCTATTGTTGTTGTTGGGGTTTTTTTTGTTTGCTATTTATTTGTGTATATAATGATATTCGAGACATTTTCATCTGTTTTTCCGTAAACGTTATGGTTTACAACCGAGTTAGGGTTATAGTCGAAGTTTACTGTACCTTGTTTTAGCGAAGTTTGTCCATAATGACATCATTCCTCGAGACACCGCCCTCTGATTCTCCGTAAACGTCACTGTGTTATTGTGAGCGTCACTAATTGGGTAACCAAATACAAACTGCATTTCGTCTCCATGGTTAGAACCTGGAACGAGCAATTAAATATAGTCGTTAATAAAACGACCCCAGACTTGCGACAGTCAATCAAAGAATCAATCGAATAATAAAATATTCTTTCAGACCGGAAAAGAACTTTGAACTCCGGCATTTATTTATTTGTTTATTTTTTTGGGGGGGGGGTAGTTACGACGTTTACGTCGCCAACCAGCAATTTTACTTTTTGTTACATGTTACTTCGGATAATATTCAAAATAATGCTGTTTGATATCGAGGCGAAACTTCCTGTCGGAGTCAGTGGGCGGTGCCAGCGATCCGTCAATTTTGTAGTCGAATACAGAATAAGAATTGTTTACATTTATGAAACGGCGCAGCAAATAAACCGCCTTATAAGTGCGAAAAGCAGATATTTGTATGTTATGTGCTACCATTCTACCTCACCGAAATTTTATAATCAAAATTCTCTTCATTGATGACCTTTGCTATACACGATCTCTGTTACAAAACGATTACATTTTAAAAATTCCCAGATGGCTATTTTTGCATGACGGCTCCTATTAAAAAGATTTCGACGGAACCAGGAGCGTCGAATATTTGTGCATCGAGATAGCCTTTTACATGTAAAAAAAATCATCCAGGATAGGAAAAGTAAGTCGGTTGGGTTACCTAAGCTGGAGGTTAGAGCCCCGTGCAGACCCACCCAACCCGTAAAAGTTTTTTTTTTTTTTTTTTTCGTGAGAATTTAAATGGTTGCCCCGTTTGACAGTGACCACGTAAACCCTTTCACACAGCAAAATTTTAGACTGGCCCAAAGTCAAAGAGGTTGCATACGATAATTTTAAGTTGTTAATTTACAAAAAAATCTTTGTCTAGATAGAAACGCTGTGGATAATGGAGAAATGTTTGTTAAAAGCAGTCTATTCATTTAAACCATGATTTTCATAGCTATGATCTAGACTGTCGAAAAAAAAGGGATTGTGTGGGAAAGGGTTAAATAATGAGTCAGAATAGGTGAGTTCTATATCTTTTACTTTAGCAATCCATCGCCTTCTTGGGGCATTACTAACATAGACAAATATCATCGTTGTTCGGCGGTCAAATCGTCGTAACTACATCTTTATTAGCTGTAGTTACGACATTTTCCTCGCCTACAGACTTTATGCTTTCGACGAGAAATAAACGACAGTACATGCAAGTATCTAACTAAGGTAAAGATCAAGTACCGTGTTTAAGATAAGACAATTTCAATCCAATTTTTTTCAGTGATAACTCCATTGGTGCAGTTTGGCAAATCTTTAAGTTCGACAAGAAACAACATAGTTTCGAACAATATGATCGCATTCACATAGATTTTTTTCTCAACGTACTAAAGGGAGAATTTTGAAAATATGGGACAACTCTGGTATTGTGTATGAATTTCCTGTATTCTAACTTATTTTATTTATTTTGTGTGCTTAACCCTTTCCAGTACAATCACTGGTTTTTACGTCCTTGTGATTTAATACTTGAGAAAACATTGTAGAAAAAGAAGAAATTGCTTGTAATAAGCAATTTCTTCTTTTTCCACAATATTTTCTACCCGACTGAATGATTATTTTTCTATTCAAATCGACTATAAATTTTCGTCTGCAAAACCTTTGAATTTGAGCAGGTCTAAAAGAAAATTTAGAACAGGAAAGGATTAATTTGTACAAAAAGGATACTTTGTGTCAGTCTGACCTACAATATAGGGTTATCGTAGAGCTACCGTTAAATTCGAATTCGTAAAATATGTATTCCCTATGAAATACTCTCCAATTGTAGTTTCGACGGAAGAATATTGACCAATCGCGGCTGTCAATCAAGGAATCAACCAACCAATCAAATCATTCATTCAGCCTGAAATTGGGCTTTGAACTCTGATATTGTCGCCATTTTTGTTAAACATTTTTGTTGGTTTGTCGACTTAAACGTCGTAAATACAAGTTATTAAAGCTGAAGTTACAGCGTTTAGGTCGCCAAAAAACCATTGTACCTTTTTGTAACATGCTGATGGCTATAAATTTTGCAAAATGGCGCCGTGAAATATCTAATCGGGACTTCCTGTCGGAGTCAATGGACAGGACCAACGGAGTAAGGAGTCTGGGCCATGGACTGGTCAATTAGATGTTGCCAATAAAATAATTAACCAATAGAATCAATTATTTAGATGAAAAATATTGACCTCTGATTAAATAAGCATGTTATAAATAGACGAATAAAACGCCGTTTCGACAGAATATTCATGCTTTAATTTCAACGATTAAACCACCGATAAATGATTTTCTCCTTTTTTAACTCACTACCACAAAATAAAACTTTTAGACCAGTCCAAATTCAAAGAAGTTGAAGACGACCATTTCAAGCAGAGAGAACTTTAAATATTTCGATCTTTTCCGGTAGAAAACCATGTGAAAAAGAAGGAATTGCTTGTAACAAGCAAAACAACCAATATCCTCACTTTTCACATTATCCTCGACTTTTTATCTAAAGAAACGCAAGAAAACGGGACTGAGTGGGAATGGAGGAAGTCCCAACTAATTACCATCGTTTGTAAAACTACTTTGTCTGAGGATAGAAGGCGTGGCTAGCGATACGGTAATTGTATAAACCATCTCGCTAGGCTCAGCGGACCAATTAAGTTATTCAGCCTGGAATTGAGCTTTGAATTCGAAACTATTTTGTTGGTCTGGCGACTTAAACGTCGTAACTACAGCTTATTCAACCTGTAGTTACGGGGTTTAGGTCGCAAACCAACCATTTTACGTTTTTGAAACATGCTACTGTATACATATTTTGCAATATAAAGCTATTTGAAGACGAAGCGTAACTTCCTGTAGGTGTCAACTTGGCGGAGCCAATTGAGTAAGTGAACAGGACCAGCGATTGGTCAATTTTACTTGTGATACGAACGCTTTTTTTTTTCAGAGACAAACAATCATATACACAAACAATAGACCAAACTTACCTACAATAAAGTCTGGTGTGGGTAGAAAATGTTGTTTGAGGTTTAACGCAAACTCGTACAAATAGGTCTTCCCAACGCCATATCCCGAATGTCCCCGGACTGTGCCTATAGCACCACTAAAGAATGAAGCATCAGAAGACAGGTCAACTAATTTATTTCGTATCTTGGTAATGTTGTTCGGGTCTGACCAATCTGTATACTCAAACACAACAGCGGCTATAATCTGATCAAGGGCCTTCTTACATTTTGACCTGTACAAAGCGTGCACGGCGGTTGGAACAGCTATCTTTTGGAATTGATCTCTGCTTACATGAATGTCTGGAAAAGTTTCGTTTAAAACCTGAGGCCAGAGAAATAACAAAAATAAGGCACCGTCAAAGTTATTCACACCTGTTAAAATATCAAGAGATGCAAAGAACGAGCGCGCTTTCTGAGATTTGGAACTGTTCCCATTCATGATATCATATGGACTTTCGATTAAGAAGTCATTGTCAATACATGGGGAATAAGGTAAACGTTGTCCTTTGTAACTAACAGATTTCGACTGTAAATCTAGCGGAGACATATGTTGCAAGCAAAGAATTGGATCAGACGCTCTCTTACATCCGGTTTGTTCAAATACTATGTCCGCGTTCGGTGGATTGACGGCCCAATAAGCTAGAGTTGATCCACTCTCTGCAATGACCCTCTTGAAATAACCAATGTTTCCAGGGTAAAGTGCTTGAAATAAAACCGAGGCAGAACCTGCAGATTCACCAAATATGGTCACTTCATTGGGATCGCCATTAAAACTAGCAATGTTCTCGTGGATCCATTTAATGGCTAATTGTTGGTCCCACAATCCTTGGTTGCCAATTAAAGTACCATCATTACTGCGTAGGAATCCGAACATCTCCAAACGATAATTAACAGTGACAACAACAACATTTCCGTACGCGCTCAGTGCTTTTGCTTCGGTTACACTTGCTGCTCCAGTTACGAAAGCACCGCCATGGATCCATACTAGAACAGGAAGTGATGTTTTGGATGACGTCATTGGAATATAAATATTCAAAAAGAGGCAATCCTCAGACATTTCTTTAATTTCCCTAAAAACAGGACTCCTAACCTGATAACACGCTGGGGGATATTTCAGGGCTCTGTATTTTGACGTAAAATGCCGCTTAGCTATGGGTTTTTGGAATCTGTTTTTACCTATTGGTGGCTCCGCGTAAGGTATTCCCAAAAACTTGGTGACCGATTTTGTATTTCCATCAACTCTGACAGAATCAACAAATCCTTCAATATCTCCAACTATTGTTTTCCTTGTCACAAAGTCCGTACCATCGGCTAGTTGAAGAAACAGCAACACTATAAGTATATTTAACCAAGCTATCACTTTTATTATCTCCATTTCACAACAGCGTGATAGAAAATACAGATTTGGCGCTTTTCTTAACTTAGATTTTTGAGAAGTTTAATTATTTATTTTTTCTTTTCTTTTCAGCAATAAAATCCTGTTAAATCATGTCACATAAAATGTGTTCTGACTTAGCGGCTCCGATTGTGACTAATTCATGGGTGATAATGAGTTAGATTGTGTACATTGGACCAGGTTACGGCTTTTTAGCCTTGTCCGAATTCACTGCCTGCAAACAAGGATTCAGTTTGAAATGAATTGAGTGATTAGTATACAGTGAATTGAAAAACAAAATGTAGAAGCGTTAAGAAAAAACTTGTGTTGAAAGCTTTCTCCTTTCCCTCACAACAGTTTATTTCTGTGATTGCACAGAAAAGGATAAAACATTTTATTCGACCATTTTTGACAGATCCACATATTCTACATTCATTTTTTGTTGTTGTCGTCGTTTGTTGTTGTTGTTGTTGTTAGTTTTTTAATATTTTCCCCCTCTCTTTCCTTTGTCCTTCTTAACCCATCTCAGGTTTATATTCAATTTGGTTGAAATTCAAAGAAGTTTAAGAAGACAATTATACAAGTTGAACGAATTATGTATAGCGGCTGATTCTGGATAGAAAACAAAAATGTCCCTTCTGTTTTCCTGAACTATTGAACTATCATCTTGCTGGCATTAAAAATGGGGGAAATGTTTCTTATGGTGCAATATTGCATTTAAGAATGATATTGGTGATTGGCGGATTATTTTGTCGATGTAACTGGTTGTGGTCGAATTGATTTATTGTTGTTACTGGTCTTATTTGCATACGGTAGCAGTCAGGGATGAATTTTCACTGTTTCTTGAAGTGCAATATTTTATTTAAGAATGATTTTGGCGATTGGCAGATTAATTGTCGATGTAACTGTTTGTGGTCGTATTTGATGTATTGTTGTTTCAGATCTTATTTGCACTCGGAAGCAAATAAAAGTGACGGATCGCTGACAACGCTCCTTGACCTTCGACATGGCAGTTCGGCTGAGATATCAAACGATGCCAGGTAATGGACATTAAGCATAAAGCAGATGGTCGGTTGATGACCTAAACGTCGTGACTACGGCTTAAATAAAATTTTTATCTGCCATTTTCACGTGGTACAATAATTTCATAAACTTGGAAATAAAAACGTCATGACTACAACTTGAAAAGTATTCCTAATCAACCATTTTCACGCAGTAAAATCATTTCGTTAATTGGGAATAAAAACGTTGTAACTACATCATGAGAAAAAAACAAGTTAAAATACACATTCAAAACTTATACTTCTTACTCAATTTCGTTATATTTGTGGCATGTTGAAGATTACTAAATAATTAGAAAAAAGAAAGCACTTATCGGCAAAAACTAACATCCCATTATTAGGCTTTCAAACTAAAACGACCAATCAAAAATTCATTAAGACCGTAAGTGAACCTTTGAACTCCGTCATTGATTGATATTTATGTAAAATATTTTGCGGGGTTAGGAGAATTAAGGGTTGTGACTTTAGCTTATTTAATCTGAAGTTACGACGTTTATGTTGTTTCATATAACTAGACGTATAGAATGTACAAAATAACGACGTTAAAAATCGAAGTGAAATTCCTGTCGGAGTCGGTGGGCGTGGCCGGTGGAATCAGTGGGCGTGGCCAGTGGAGTCGGTGGGCGTGGCCAGTTTAGTCGGTGGGAGTGGCCGGTGGAGTCAGTGGGCGTGGTTAGTGGAGTCGGTGGGCGTGGCCAGTGGAGTCGGTGGGCGTGGCCAGTGGAGTCAGTGGGCGTGGCCAGTGGAGTCGGTGGGCGCGGCCAGTGGAGTCAGTGGGCGTGGCCAGTGGAGTCGGTGGGCGCGGCCAGTGGAGGCGGTGGGCGTGGCCAGTGGAGTCGGTGGGCGTGGCCAGTGGAGTCAGTGGGCGTGGCCAGTGGAGTCGGTGGGCGCGGCCAGTGGAGTCGGTGGGCGTGGCCAGTGGAGTCAGTTGACAAACGATCTGTCAATTTCCAGAGTCTACAGCAGATCCTTATAAATCAATGTCTGTGTGGTTATGTTCGTTTTTTTTTATCGCCGCTACCGTAGCATTTGCCCATATGAGCGATGCTCCAGGAAGACAGTTGGTTTTTACAAGGGATAGTCCAAGGATACTTGAAGAAACAGCTGATAGCTCCGCCTATTTTTCTTAACCCATTATCAAAAAATTCCGTGTTATTACGAGCCGAAGAAATATAGGTAAGGAAAACATTGTGAGAAAAACAGACATTGCTTGTGACAAGCAATTTCTTCTTTTCCTACAATGTTGTCTATCTCATATGGTCCTCCGTTTTCAATTCAAACGGACAATGTTTTGTCTTCTATAACCTCTTTCAGTTTGGATCAATCTAAAGTTTCGTCGTTTGGGAAGAGGTTAATGTGCCTGATATAAAGCACCGTTATACGAGTCTTCGATTTAAAGTCTCATCTGGAGGACAATTAGTTTGTTAGCTTGGTCAATCCGAGCTCGAACTCGCGATCTTTAGATTTGAAGTAAGTTGCTCTACCTACTGGACTATTCGGGATGCCCCCCTCAAATGTGTGGATAATCGTAGACCTAAGTGGGATTCATTGGTAGCACTGATTAGAGAAATACTGAGAATCCATGGTTAGGTGCTCCAGTCTCCGCGATTTTACTGAAATACTATTAATAGTGGCATTAACCCTATTCAATCAATCAAACAATGAATTGAACCCATTACGAAACGACAAAATTGCTTGTTTCAAAATGTTTTATACACTAAAAGAAAAAGGCTAAAAGATATGATATGGGTGTCTGCAAGTTATTTGAATTTGGACCAATCCAATATTATTATCTGTTAATGGGCTAACATTTAAAAAAAGGGGAGGCAGTCTAATTTGTTGAAGATGCAAACAACTCAGGAAACACAGAAACAAGACTCGTACCAATAGAGTGTGTCTACGTATCAGGTATAGCAAATATAATTTTCATTTTGATGTCTATTTCAAATTTCACTACTTGGTTTTTACTATTTGCACAGAGAGACATGAAGGACCAAAGGATACCAAATAAATTTTCTTTTGTAACCAGATTTTCTATATTGTATGTTTGGTTCATCAATTACAACCATTTTACTTTACCTTCAACTTGGTAGATTTGACAAACACATTAAAAACCTAATAATTAAACTTGTTTCTTCCACTTTGGGCAGCTTTGGGGTAGAATGTTGTCATAGACGTTTGGCAGCTTGTTGTAGGTAGTGCATACTGGTCTATGTCTTTAATTGTAAAATAACCCATTTAAAAACTCATTTTTTTCCATTTAGGAAATGAAGAGATTTTTTTTTTTTTGTGGGTATGAACTGAAAAACCTAATCACACTGTATGAATACGCGAAGCGCTTCGCGAATTCATACAGTGTGATTAGGTTTTTCGGTTCATACCTCCATGAAAACAAAAAAGTATTATCTCCATTTCTTATAATTTAACATCATCGAGCGAAAAAGCAAAAACTTTACAATTTTGATACTTTTTGTATGTGACTATTTTGTTGGGTAGCATTCAAAATAGCTGCGTGCTCATAATTTTGTTCATGGGGGTATAAATATTTTTTACCAATCAGAACGTCCGTTTTTGTTAGACGAAACTAAAAATTATTAGTTGATTCTGATTATAACAGGATTGCAATTGTTACTTGAATTAACCAGTTACTACTTTCAGGAAAAATAAAACACGTCCATTTTGAGTTGTAGCATTACAGTTTGTGCAATAATATCATGTGGTATAATATTTCTTAAAACTATAACCCGTCGGTTCGAGCGACAGATCAAGGCCCAACTTAACATTGACATGTGGTTGGACCACAAATTCAGTCAAACATATGTTCGCCCTTTCCTTCTAAAACGGTATGTTGACATGCCGGGAAAAGACGAAATGAATGAATTGAAAAACTATATAAAACACAAGCACAAACACATACCCGTATACACAAAAAGCCCTCCTAATCTGGATGAATTTCAGTTTCTTCTTGTTCAGAAAATAATAAATGTATATGAAAACAAATGTTACTAGGCACCTTCATTACAATTTATACAAGAAATCGGACTCAATCTCAGAGTGGCGCAGTCGGTAGCGCACCAGACTCCTAATTTTTAAATAATGGGATGTCATAAGTTCGATACCCGGCGGCGTCACATATCCTTTCCGGCATTTGTCTCCTACCAAATCATAAGCCTAAGTGGGATAGCAGCTTGGGGCTAGGAAAGGATGTAGTGGTAGTACTGGTTTGAATAATACCAGAAATCCATTGTTAGGTGCTCCAGCCACCGCGATATTACTGAAATACTGTTTAAAGTGGCTTTAAACCCCATTCAACCAGCCAATCAATCTCAGATTGTCACTATGAAAATTGCCATATATCTTTCTTATTCATAAGATATTCGACCGCTCTGGAGTGTATAAATTTTGGGATTTTATATTTCCGATAATACATAAACACTTGTGTGCTTACAATTGTTTTTCCGAAATTTAACCTTTAGAAAAAGTCTACTTACAAAACAAGGATACCAGTTTTAATCCAGCAAAGCGTCAGCTTTGATAGCTAATAAGCTAAAAAAAACACCTCGTTTTTGTATCACGAACCTTTGACAAAGAGGATCACTAAAAAAAAATTCTTTGCTAGCTTTCAGTACTTTCAGTACTTTGTTAAACGTTACCAAGTATTTTGTGATCCTGAAAGAAGGATATTACACCCGGCGTAGTAATAGAAACACCTAACGGAATTATTTTGTCGTACAATGTCGTGATGAGTTTTTGCGTTAACATATTTTATTTCAACAGAAACAGAAAAACAGAACATGGAAAAAAAGATTAACAAAACAGCAATGAGTTCAGCTACAGATGTTCCTTACTTTTTATTAAATACCTTGCTGTGAAATCTTGGGATTTCTCAGTGTAATAAATTTTGATATCGTCACTGGAGTGACCATAACACTTTTCAGTTTCACTCTCTGTAATAAATCTTTAATCGTGTATTCATATTTTAATTTAAAAAAAAGGTATATGATAAATAGAATAATCAACTTGTTATTTCCGGATATGAAAAAAATATTCATATCTGGAAATTCATATCTCGGATGCGTTGTTAGGCGTTAAAAAAAAAACTCGTGCTACGCACTCGTTGTTTCAACGCTTACAACGCATCTTCGTGAAATATTTTTTTCATATCAGGAATAACCAGTTGATTATCCTCTATATACTACATTCAATTACAGCGCATTTCGGTGAATTGAGTTGTATGTAAGGCAAAATTGTTGACACATCCGTTTTTCCGTGTTCTTAAAATGCATTTTACTCTATAAGATAATGTCGGCCGTGGCAGTTGGTAGTTTAGTTTATACTAATTTATTTCAGTTCGATCTCAGACGAAAGATTTAAGCTTATAGGGACGTTCTCGAAACCCACAATCCAGGTGTTTTCACGTCTCTGAAAGGGAGGCAGTGGCTAAACCCATCGCTACCCAATTCTATGAACACACCCCAGTGACGGTTGGGCTCGAACCCGTAACCTTCAGATCACGAATCAAGCACCTATACCACTCGGACAACGAGGCAGTTGGTTGCAGTTCGACTCTCAATGATAAGATCCTCGGTTCGATCTCCGGTCGCGGCAAATATCCTATCCGACATTTTTCTCCCACCACTGGCTGGATAATAGTAAACCTTAGTGGGATGAGTAGATGGAGGCTAGGAAAGGCTGTGGTGGTAGTATATGTGTGAGAAATACCAGGAATTCATGATTAGATACTCAAGCCGCACGGTGTGACTGAAATACTGGTAAATACCGGTGTTAAACGGCATTCAAATAAAACAAACGATAATGTCACGTTTATAGTCACATTGACAACCTGTATCAATTTTGACCGATCTGCAATTTTATCGTCTGGAAAACAATTCCCACTCCCACACAATCCCTCCTTTTACGTCCCTCAAGAAAAAAGCTTTCGAACAAAATTGTGGAATATGAAAAAAATGTTTGTATCAAGCGATTTGTTCATTATCCACAATGTTTTCTCCACAATGTTTTCTACCCAAATAGACGAAAAAATTCAAATTCCATCAACTTGAAATTTTCGTCTGCAATTTCTTTCATTTTAGACAAGTCTAAAATTTTGTTGTGTGGGAATGAGTTAAGGCGACATCTACTGTCCAACAACTAGTATGATATGGAAAACCAGAGTAATGATAGTAGTCAGAGAAAAAAATACGACGAAGAATGTCTTATCCAAAACGTTTGCCAGATCTGTATACTCAAGTGGTTCTCGGCGTACACTGTTTGGGGAAATCGATGTCCGTCCTGTTATTGGAGCCACCTTTGTCGTACTTTTAAGACTTTTTGTTATTTCTTTTATCTTGTTATCTTCTCGAGGACTATCATCATCATGTAGCCTAAAGAAATTTAATTTTTCTTCTTATGATGCTTGATCTTCATTAGCTATTTGAAAAAAAGTCTATCGATAACCTACGGAGAGTGACGGGAACCCGTCACTGATAAGAAAATTTAGATGAAAGTGTATCGTCACAAGTACTGGATTTTTTTTTCTTTTTAAATTCGGACTCTTTATTAAAATGTGACTAGCTTTGGCAATATGATAGCATTATTATGTTGCAAGTGAGCAGTGCTAATGACTGGCCTATCGATTCCATAAACAGGACAATGTTTTAAGAAAAAGAATAAAAATCTTTCTAACCCTCTTACAGATTGTTTTAAGTTATTTGTTTGTCATTTACATAGAATTTAACATGCGGATAGTTTGAAATTCTTGTCACAATTTTAACGGACTAACAAACAAATGCGGGGGGGGTATTTACGGTTTGTTTGCTCGTTCGATTGAATACAAATCGCCATTGCGTAACGACACGTTAGAAAATCTTGTTTCAGGAGCGAAGAATTTACAAAATAACAGATAAATATATCTTACCCAAAGCAAAATATACTCGCTAATAACCTTGTTGTTGCTTGTAGTCTGTTTGACATTCTGTGCCCACGTTCTTTTTTAATATGTACTCGCTGTATTATAACTGTGATCAGAATTTCTAACACCGAGATTATCACTGTACATAGTAAAAATACGCCTGAAACAAAAAAAAATTATTTGTCACTATTCTAAATCTCAATCAAACTACTTTGTAGGCGGTAAGTGGGCGTGACCGGCGATCCGTCAATCGTTAATAATTTAATTTTTAGTTTCGTCTATCAAAAACGAGCGTTCTGATTGGTCTAAAATTATTATTCATAACTCCATGAACAAAATTTTGAGCACGCAGCAATTTTGTATGCTTCCACAAAAATAGTCCAATACAAAAAGGTTTCAAAATTTGTAAAGATTTTTATTTTCGCTCGATGCTATTAAATTATAAGAAATTAAGCGAATATTTTTGTTTACAAAAAATATTCTCTTCATCTCTTTATTGGAAAGAGAGGCCAGATCAAGATTAATAACTATTTCAATTTAAGAAAGTGTACCTTTCTTTGATGCATTTTAATTGTCTATTTCTCGGTATATTTTCTCTTAATATTATATGAGTAAAATGGTAAAAAAAAGTAGCTATTTTCGACATATTTAGCCCTGCTTAATTTATTTCACATTACTGAATATCGTCTCCGCAGGACCAAAGACGTAAGCATGTTACTGTGTAATTAACGTGCAAAATATCGGAATTTAAAAGAAAAAACATGGTTTGTGTCTTTTTCTTTTTTTTCGGCAATCGATTGTTTGCCATGTATGATCAATCATCTTTCATTTCATTTACACTAAAAGCTATATTTTCACTTGTGGCACCACCTATCGAAAAAATAAAACTTTTGTTGTTCATTTGAAACTATATCGGACACTTAAACAAAAGAAATATCGTCTATTTCTTCGCACAGTTTGATCATGTTTGATATTTTAATGTCCGCTTTCGTGTTCCGGGTCAAATAATTTAATTTTTTCTTTCGTCTATCAAGAACGAGAGTTCTGATTGGTCGAAAAGAATTCATACTTCCATGAACAAAATTTTGATCACGCAGCTATTTTGGTTGCTTGCGCACATTCCATAAAAGTGTATCAAAATTTGTAAAATTACTTCCTTTTTTCGCTCGATGTCACTAAATTATAAGAAATAAATAGAATAGTTTTTGTTTTCATGGAGGTATAAACCGAAAAACTAATCACACTGTATGACTACGCCTAACCCTAACCGCTTCGCGTATTCATACAGTGTGATTAGTTTTTCGGTTCATCCCTCCACGAAAACAAAAAAATGCCCTTCATCTCTTCAAAGTACTTACTCAGAATACATAAGTTGATAGAAGTTGTGGGTATCTTATCAGAAACGATTGTCAGTACAACAGTTAGAGACAGAAGTATGGTGAGTGAAAATCCGTTCTTCTCCCCACTTTCTACTGGTAGGCTAAAAACCAGACATCCGAGATAGGAAATAAACACGACGGGGAGAATCATATTCAGTATGTAATACGAGTTTTTTCTCTCCAGACGAAGTCGAAAAGTGACCTGGCTCATCGGGTGTCCGTGCATCGTGCTGTAATAAATACGGAATAAACCTATTATGTTACAGTTGTGATACAAAATCTTGTATTGGATTCGAGCCGCGTTGGAAATTTTGAAATTTCACAAGTCCGAAGATCGAGTGAAATATCAAACTTGCTTACTCGGCGACGTTCTGTCGTTCATTTTAGTGTATACTATATCGGTTTATACTCGCTTGAAAATATACAGTCCTCCACACCTTTTTAGAAAATAAGAATATCTGCTTCCTCGTGTATCAATGGAAGTCATTTTATAGACAAAAGAATAATGGACTATTCTAAATTGAGATTCTGTATCAAATGAAATATTAAATTGGTGAAACTTGTCATCATGGTGATATAACCGACTGAAAATTAAAAAACTAAACACACGGACGAATGTATATTCAGAATAATGGTATTGCAGGGTAACAAGCCTTTTGTACATTAAAAAAGTACTGGCAAAAAAGTCAACTTATAACTTGGCTAGCGCGCGTTGTCCAAGCAGCCTACCTTAGGTTCACTCGTTACAAATCGCAAAAATACGCCTTGTCAAAATTGAGAGAAGTTGCAGAGGACAATTTGAAATTGATATGAATTTCAATTTTGCTGTCTTCCTTGGTAGAAAACATAATGAATAATGTAGAAATTGCTTGTTGAAAGCCGTTTCTTTATTTTCCGCAATATTTTCCAATGCTTTTTTCCGTTTCTTTAGGAACGTTTTAAAGAGTGATTGCGTGGGAATGGGCTAATTTAATTTCTAGATGACCGGTTTCGAAATATGAGTAGCAGATCTCAAATACCTACCGAGATCCCTCAAATGTCTCTGTTTCCATGATGTCCCATTCCCCATTCTCCTCATAAAGTTCCAAGTTAACTATGTTAGAAAGAGTCGTCAAGTTGACAGCCATTGTGTCATACATCCACGAAGAAACCTGTAGGTTTGAGATAAAACAAAATCTAAAAATTATCTAG
This sequence comes from Fragum fragum, assembly GCA_946902895.1. Classification (NCBI taxonomy): domain Eukaryota; kingdom Metazoa; phylum Mollusca; class Bivalvia; order Cardiida; family Cardiidae; genus Fragum; species Fragum fragum. The sequence goes on along the minus strand of OX336368.1, from coordinate 1,501,128 downwards.
TCACAATAGACGTATATTGTCCAAGATTTCTTACAGTGGAAAAAAAATCTAATTTCAGTTTCGTTTACCCAGATTCGAGCGTTTATATTGGCTTATTGTTTCTCATAATGCAATGAACATAATTTTGAGTATTCAAATATGTTGTATTAAAATGGATCCATAAAATTTTACTCAAAATTGCTTTGTTTTGCTTGGTGGCGTTAAAGTATAAGAAATGAAAAAAGTTTTTTTCATTGAGTTATGAATCTAACAAGATGCTCATAGGGCCTTATCGGTCACCTAAGTCAAAAGAGCACACAAAAAAAATAAAGTCCACCAGATTATACTACATACTAAATATCAAAGCTCTAGGCCTTTTAGTTTGGGAGAAGAAGTTTTCACTATATAAGCCTATGTTTAATTTTTGAAATCCGGGTATGGGCTAATTTTAATCCTGAGGCAATAATTTGTACAATTTTGATAGAGCTAGACAAGATGATTCTGTATACCAAATATCAAAATTCTAGGCCCTCCTGTTTAGGAGTAGAAGATTTTTAAAAAATTCACTATATTAGCCTATGTTAAACTTGTTAATTGTTACAATATTAATAGAGGTCCACTAGATGATGCCACATACAAATTATCAGAGCTGTAGGTCTTTTGGTTTGGTAGAAAATTATTTCAAAAGTTGTCACTATGTAAGCTTATGTACCCCAAGCATCTTTGCCCCCCCCTCCCCCAGCACGGCCATTTCTTGACAGATTTTTTTTCTTGTACAAACTCGATAGACCTTGTCCTAAAGACTCTAAATACTAAATGTGAATCTAATGTGACAGCCGGTTCATGACAAGAAGATTTTTAAAAATGTACCCTTGTTGGCCCCGTATGGGCCCCCAAGGAGAGATGACTCCATGACGAGTACAAATCTGAAGCGCCTTCCAATAAGGATGCTTCCTGCTAAGTTTGGTTGAAATCCACCCGAGGGTTCTTAAGAAGAAGTCTAAAAAGTTGACACACAACGCAAGACGCACGACGACGGACAAAGGTCACCATGACCTTCGGTCAGGTGACCTAAAAACTAATCACACTGTTGTACTTAACCGCTTCACACATTTAAATGTATTTCAGTGACAACTATCTAATGAATGATTTGGTTGCTGAATCGAATTAACGTTGGCAGCGGCGACAGAATACAGAAAGAGTTTCTCAGTTAATTCTAGTCCGATTATACCTTGACACTAGCCCGGATTGCTCAGTTGGTTATGTGCTATGTTCATAATTGGGAGTTCGAACCCAAGCTAGGTCAACGTTTTTTCCAACATTTGATAAAAGTCACCGCGGCATGCGTCATGTGTCTCTCACCAATGGATGAGCATCTGGTTTGGTTCGGAAAGAGTCTCGTGGTAGTACTGGTGTGAGAAAGAACAAAAACATGGCTAGGTGCACAAACCGCAACGATATCACTGAACTACTATATAGATTGGCGTCAAAACCGATACATTCATGCAATCAATCAACTGATGGGTCGATGGCTTCAGCTCTTTACAAGTGCGGCAATATTGTCTAAACAGTTTAAATCCTACCTGTATATCACAAGTTTGTTTGTCAAAAGGATAGTAGGTGATATCGACTGTGCAAGCAGCAAGGAAGTTAGCCGCGGACAACCAGTAAACTGTTCCAGTAAAAAATACTGCAAGAGGTGTACTTTTCGTGTCTGAGTCGTCACTTAGAATCTTAATGTCCTCTGCCCTGTAAAAAATGTAATTCATCAGGCAAAGAATGTACATCCGAGGACTGTATTAATCAAATATTTGAAAAAAGAAAAAAAGAAATTCAGATGATGTGAAAATTATATAATGATATAATTGTATTAATACAAGGACATTGATTGACTCGATGGCCGAGTGGTATAGGTGCTTGACTCGTGATCTGAAAGCCATGGGTCCGAGTCCCACAAGCCGCCGTCATAGCGCAGTCGGTAGAGCATCGGACTCTTGATCTTCATTCATGAGATGTCGTGGGTTCGATCCTCGGAGTTCTCTTTTGTCTCTCACGAATGGGAGGATAATCTTAAACCTAAGTGGGATAGCAGCTGGAAGCAAGGAAAGGATGTAGTGGTTGTAGTGTGAGGAATACCAGGAATCCACAGTTAGGTGCTCAAGCCGCCGCAATATGACTAAAATACGGTTAAAAGTGGCATTAAACCCCATTCAATCAAGCAATCTAGTCCCACAAGCAATTTCTTCAGTTTCCATGATGTTTTCATTATATTCTTAAAATTCCACTCACGAAAACTTGTCCTCTGCAGCATCTTTGAATATGGACCAGTCTACAAGGTTGTCATCTGGTAATGGGCTAATAACTTGTCGCGTCAAAGATCAACCATTTTTGGTAGGTTGATATGCACTATGTTGCATTTCCCGTGAACACCTGGGACTATCTTACGGCCTTTTTCATGTTATACGTATAAAATGCTCCTGCGCGCTTCCTGTTACGGAGGTAGAGCGAGTCTAGAATTAGTATAGTTAAGACTAGTAAAAGGCTAGGAATAAGTTATGTCTATAAATCTTTTCAATGGATTGTGGTTTTTAATTGGTTTCAAGGCCAATTAGTGTTACTAGATCTCCAGCTTTGCCCCGTTCCAATTTCCAAAAACGGCCTTTAGCCCAATTAGACGCATAGAGTAAAGACGAATTTGTAAACAAACTATTTCGATTATTGCTACAATCTGATTTTTTTGAAGATTTAGCCAAAGTTTCATCTTTATTGTGTTCGATAAAGGGTTGAACAGTCAATGCTGAAGGGTAAACAGCAAGATATATCATCGCATTTTACAAGTTAAGGAGTAAAGGACACGATTTAAACAGGCTTCATGGAACCAATCAAACTTTTTCATTTGTCGGCAAGTCCTGCTACCAACCCATTCGCCGAATGAATCAGGTGATGTAAAGACGGATTTTCATAATAGATGTAACTGCCACATTCATATTTTCCAGTCAGAAGTTGAAAATGCAATCGTCGGGCTACTATTAAAATCCGTAGTACTTTTAAACCGCATCATTTGTTGCTTCAGTACATTTGTTTTTCATCCTAATTTTAAAGCCGAAATGCAAATGTCTGTCCATTTTTTGTGACGATCCATTACGGTGCTTACAGCACTTTGGCTATATTGTATTCAAGAATAATAGTGTAAACATATTTTTTCATAGATACAAATTTATATCACCACTGCATGTATCGTTTTATAAATGAAAGTGTTTTAACTTTATAAAAGGGATTTGGTCTTTAAAAAATAAACTATTTGTATTTCTTTTGTACTCTGGTTACATATTCTGCTCGAAAACTGAATAAAGATGGAATCAGGATATCGTTTAGAAATATATCTCGTTATAACATGGTTGTTCCGGGAATGTTTATTTGTAACTAAATACTTACGAATTAGCAAGAACTAAAGGTGGGACCCATATTTGGTCTGTCCTCAGATATGTTGTGCTTATATTACCATAACTTCCCGGAGTCCACTTTAAGCGCGCATCCACCCACGTCTATAGCATGAAAATAGAAATAAAAAGGATAACCTGTCATGCGAACAGAAACCTTTTGAAAATTTTGCAAAAATATTGGAAAAGTGGATCGGATCTTGTAGAGGTCACCAGCGATCCATAATAAACATAAATTGAAATAAATGGCCAAGCTAGATCTAGAACATCGTCTTTGAGCGAAATAGTTTCATTTTCGTCCTTCCCGGCTAGTCTTACTTATCACAAATATATATATCGTGGGTATCATATTCAGATGGCAACACTGAATTTGCCTGTGTTATGTAGGAAACTTCCACGAGACCGATGGTCGGGAGCAATATCAAACATTTCCTACACAGCTAGAAACAAGTACAACGTGTAGGATTTTTATCATATCGTAGTATTCAATCTATTCTATACTTTCGTTTTTTAAAGTAAAAAGTTCCCGTTGAAATTATCTAAGAACACACGCATTCTTGTTTTACTTTCTTTATACTACGCCAATTCTCCCTTTGACGTCATATTAGAAGATGAAAAATGACGTCATCTGACAGTACCGTATATGGAACTGTATTATGACCTTGTCATGCATTTTTTCCTTTGGCAAATATCCGAATTTTTATTCGAAGTAATCTTTATGGGTAAATAAAAGTTTGTATTTTTTTCAATGTATACGTTTAATGCACAATGTATCTTACCATCAGCAAGAAACCAACAAGAGACAGGGTCTGTTCAACATTGTCCTGAAAAAAGAGATTAATTCATTATCAGACAATGAAAATAGGAATAATCGACCGTGAAAATTCTCTTACAAGAATGCGTTGTAAGGCGCTGAAAAGTTTTCAACGCATAACTACACTTTCGAGTTTCCAAAGGTCCTATTTCCACGACACTTACAGACGTGTAGTACCAAGAACAAAATAATATTGGCGAATCATATTTTGTATCTAAGGACAGCAACCCGTTTTCGATCTAAAGGTCTCCGGATAATTCGTACATCGATTAACAATGCAAGACTTCGACATGGACAAAATCAACGGATAGGACAGTCTGTGATCACTCTGTCTCCTGTCTTGATCCTGCATGTAGGTTAGGTGTGAGTGTTTGTCTCTTTAACTGCAATATCATCAGTATTCGGGGCCTTGCATATTTTATCAAGTTACGCAAATTTAATCATTTGTTTAATTCCAGTCATCGACAAAAGAGACTTTCGGGTTCGTTATTACTTAAAACAATTTGTTACTTGAAAGGATATTCATATATACTTGGCAAAAAGGAAAACTTGACAGAGTTGAAGTTTCCAATACTTGTGCTCTCCTCTGTAAAAAAATTCTATAAGCTATGTCGCTAAAATGAACCATGTAAATGAATCAAATCTTTTAATCATCAAAGCACGTGCTTTCCGTTACCATGTAGATGTGATTAAAAAAACACGAAAAACAGTCATTGTGCGTGTATGCCATAAAGCTTTCTGTCATTTGGTACAAAATTGCCTTAATCAAGCGCACAAGCATAGGCTAAAGAACGAATTAAAATTGATATTCAGCCTTGACACAATTGTAAAATTGTTACGACCTTCAAATGAGCAAGGTCAAGTAAAAAAAGCTTTTGACTGGTCTGCCTGTGACCGTAGTTGCCAGAGCACTCAATTTCTCTCAGCAAAGAATAAAAGATTTGGGAACACGTGTACAGCAAACCGGGTTAATTGATGACCTGCGAGACCTGGAGTGGAATGATTGACGTAATATGGGAATGCTACATCTCCGAAACAGATTTACTTCAGCAACATCCACTAGAAGAGAGATGTTTGATGGTAGGGTAACAGCCCAAACTATTGGGAATCGTTTTCGAGCAGCTAGACTTCAAGCTCGAAGGCCACATAATGACATATTCTTGAACCGTATCCTAGGCGCAACAGGATTTCATGGACCTCTACCGTTAAGAGTAGCGTTAAACCCCATTCAATCAATCAATCAATTTCATGGGCCACACGGCACCTATGGTACATTCGAGGAGGCTTGTATATAGTGGCATATCGCGATTCATATATCGGTTTGTTGATGGAAGGATAAATGTTTACGACAGGGAGGCTGATTTAAGACCATTTTCGTGGTGAGCTTCTTTTACCTATATCGAAAGTCTTGGTTATTTGATAAACGGAATGCTTTGACGTTTTGATTCTCGCCACGAACAATATAATACTGTCCTTCTTATACATTTCTTATGTATTTAGACGATGTATTTGAGTAAATAAATCTACCAATATCCTTCAGATTACTAAAAAAATAATTCTATGGCCATAAAAGACAATCTGTGCTTTCTTCACACTATATAAATTTGAACAATGCCTTTATTGTTCATGCTGATGTCATACAATGTAGAAACTGACCAAAAAGATGTTCAAGAAAATAAAAGGAACGACATAATCTGTCCGTAAATAGACGGTTATTATCGGTCATTAAACGGTCTAGGAGAAACTTACAACTTACCATGTAAATTTCAACAGTATGTCTGAGATTGAAACAAATTATCATTTATTTCAAGCAGGTGCACTTTGAGCAACAACGTAAATGTCATCGTCGTGTGAGAGAGAAAGTTTTCAGTTGTTGCGGATAGATTATTATCTTTTTCTCCATATTACAGCTAAAACCTACCAAGGAACTAATATGATACATTCTAAATTCAAGCTATTCAAGCGTGTCGTGTAATTTGGTCGAACAATTCTGTGATAGCTGTTTATTGCAAGCAACGGTAGAAAAAAAGTTTTTTTGTATTGTAAACAATACCTACCAATGAACTGATATGATACATTCCAAATTCCAGTGACGCATGAGTCGTTTCACTTGGTCGAACCATTCTGTGATAGTTGTTTAACACAAAGTCCTCTAAAGAACTTGCGTCACTAGTCGAGTAGGTCTCCACAGGTAGTATAGATAAATAGCTGGTAAGAACTGAAATTTGAAACACAAAAGCTTTATCGAAAATCAATGTAATGAAAGTACTGTAAGCTAGCAAAGCATAGTTATGAAAGCTAATCTACGATTCCAAAGATTATCATGATAAATAAACGAGGTCAAAGTAATCCAGGAGTTAACCAATTACAACATGCCAAATATTATAAAGGTTCAAATCGAAAGAAGTTGCAGACGACAATTTCTAGTTGGTTGAATATAGGAAACATTTCCTTTGTTGGGAAGAAAACATTATGGACAATGAAACAATTTCTCCATTGTCCACAATGTTTTCCAAAGCCTTTTCTTGAGATGCTTAAAAGTTGAATTTAGTGGGCATGGGTTATAGCATGCTTTTGAAAGAGTTCTCTACAATTTGAATAAAGTTTGCAATATTTCTGAAATACAAAGGAACTATTTTTATAGCGTAGGCATTCAATGAAGTAAGTGGTTAAGCCTCCAGTGGTAGTTGTACTCATTGAACTTTGAGCCGACCTTCAAATTTTGTCTGTTAACTTAAGCTATCAAAGCTGACGCTTTGCCAGCTAAAAAGAAATGATGTTGAGATATATTTTGAAAACCTTAGACTTATTCGTTAGGTTCTGACATTACACTTTCGTTTGGAAAATATGATCTTAACCAAGTCAAGAATAGAAAGATTATTTATGGCGATTTATACATTGTAACCCCCTGAACTATTTTATTTTTTCTTCATATATAGAATAGGGGAAGAGGGTCATAGAATCAGATTTTTCGAAAAACTGCGCCCACGAGTAGTGTGTCTAAACTTATTGGCACTAATGATTACGTTATGTGGATTGTGAGGTGTTCAATTGTTTCCCAACATATTTAATTTCAATCTCCATTTTTTTTAAAAAAAAAAGAAGAGATGTGACTTGCTTTGATGTTTCATATGTTTTGAATTAGGACGACGTTCATTTTTATGTGATAACCGCCTTGAAAAGAAAACATAAAAAAGAAAATACTCTTTTGGGCGAGTATATCTTCGCCATGTTGTCGAAAAATGTTCCGTATAAAAAGTTTTGCTCATATTATTCGCTCCTATCCTTCATGATGATAAAGCTTTTTAAAAAACATATATGGGATGTCATCAAGTTCGTTTTTAAGAAAATTTTGTATTTCATCACGCAGTCGGTGAGGTCGAAAATGGTAATGAATTCCATAACTTTAATTAGTGTTCGTACAATAATAGATAAACTTCTTTTTGTGATACAGATAGGTCTGGAATTAGCAATTAGGAAAAAAAACCTTGCCAGTTGATATGTCCTATTGTTTCGATTTAAGTAGTGAGTTTCTTGCGATAACAGCGATGTAAGCTCGACCTTCGACGACTGTCATGCTTAAAAGGTGTCACGTCGTGGTATGCTTGATTGAAGAGTAGGAGTCTGACGCGCTACCGACTGCGCTATGACGGCGGCCCATGAACCGAAACAACTAATTACACTGTATGAATACGCGAATGTTCATACCTCTATGAAAACAAATATGTTCTCTTATTTCTTATAACTTAATAGCATTGAGCGAAAAAAGCAAATATTTTACAAATTTTGATACCTTTTTGTATTGGACTATTCTGTGCGGAAGCATACAAAATCGCTGCGTGCTCAAAATTTTGTTCATCGAGTTTTGATTTTTTTTCTTTTTTCGACCGATCAGAATGCCCGATTTTGATAGAAGAAACTAAAAATCAAATTATCCCGTTTTAATGATACGCACAAAATCACAACTCAATCTAAAGTCGTTTGAGAAGAGAGTTTTGTCTGCAATTGTTCTTGTCTAAATAGTAAATACAAACCTTATGTAGACTAAACGAGTATAAATGACTTGTGCAGTAACACCCAAAGAAAGATTCCGTTCTTGTTATCACCAAATCCAAGATATTTAATAGATATCAGACTTTTAAGTAATAGAAAATACACAACTCTTTTAACGTAAAATACTGAGCAAAAATTAATTCTTGACACTCTTTTTTTTTTTTTTTTTTTTTTTTTCATTAGATATGGTGCCAGGATTTTTGTGCTTTGAGCAAAAGAATAAAAACAAAAAAATCACAAAAAATAAGTGGTTATTCGTGGAGGTATACTCATTTTTCAGTGGCAAAGTGTTATATTGATAAACGCCTATTGGATCTTAGAACAATATTGAACACTGTCTGAGGAAGATGTCTCCATTCTTCAACAAGTACGTTCATTTCAAGATCCCCTGACGTCCAAGGTGGAATGACTTGCTGACGGATACGATGGCCTTGTTCATCCAAGATATACCTAATCGGATGGAGGTTATGGCTGCAGGAAACTTAGTCTAAGACTTCAATACCGGCATTGATCAGAAAGTTTTGCGTTAGAAATTCTGTATGTGGCCTAGCATTATCGTGCTGAAACGCAAGACCAGGGCGGTCTTTCTACATAAAGGATGGCCAAAGGGTGGCACAATCTTATCCCTTTTAGCGATCAAGTTGTCGCCAAAAAACAAGGGGAGCACATCCTTGAGCACAAAAACATCCCCATACCGTAAATACAGCTTCTCTGACACATGCTTGAGCATGACGTTTTCCAGGCTTGCAATGTGTATCGTGATTCAACATTAAATGCAATCGAGTTCCATTGCCTTTGATTGAACCGTATGTGCAATGTGGTCAGCAGCTGACCCGATTCGGTGTACATGAGTTCTAAAATATTGTTTGCTGGAAGCAATTCTTTGCTCCAGCGAAGCGGCCACAAACTGACCAGCCAAAAACCTCCCAAATTAAAATGAAATATTATATTAATGATTTATAATGCATAACACAAAATTTACAATTTTCTTTGAAAAACACATTTACTTAAACTTGAAGTTTGAGCAAACTCTCAATTGAGTACGAAAAGGTTTTATAGTCTCGGACCCAGGTCCGATACCCAGGGTACTTTCATTTCCATAATCATAAACTATCTGAAGTTATCATGCCTTATAAGGTTACAAATTTACGAACAATAAATCTTGAAAAATCAGAAGCTTATGTGGAACCGGTAAAGGGATTGCATCAAGAAAGTGAGAAAGAAGAAGTCCAAGAGGACGTTTAAATAATCTTAAAAATACTTACCATATAGAAATCCAGCGCAGAGTATTTTCTTCATCCCTGTGTTTATATCAAATTTCAATATCACAGAATATTGTTTTACAGTAAATAATAAAGGTAACTTGATTTAGCAACTTATTCCCACGTTAATAGAAAAATAGTTTATGAATTATGGTCCATACCAATCAGCATATGTCATTTGTCACGCGAAACATTTAACCGAAAGAAACTATATTTACAATTATATTTACTTATGTTTTGATCGAAGATGAACGAAATGTGGCTACCATTGGACCACACTGGCTATTCCCTCTGGCTCTCTGTCTCACTATCTCTGTCTCTGTCTCTCTCTGTCTGTCTCTCTCTATCTCTCTCTCTCTTTGTCTGTATGTCTCCCTCAAGTCACGTGATACCCATTCCGCAGCCTATTTATACAAAGATAAGGACATAAGACTTGCAAAAAGATCCACTGATGCCTGATATTTGGTGGTTTAAACTGAGACAATAGAAGTTAACGTCATTTACAGACAAACGAATTAGATTTAAATGTCTTGCAAAGTAAACTGTCTAATTGGATAAACTTTAACGAGGGATATTGCATATATTCGCGGAATATCTTGATTGCGTTTTAGAGAATGAAAATACACATCATATCCCCATATCATGCGGGTTTTGTACTTACACAACAAAGTAAGAAAATACAGTCGAAACTTATTTCATAAAAGGATTCACCTCCGGTCTACTCGAGTCAAATATGACACAGTGCTTGAGGCCGTGGGTTCGAATCCAAAGAGACGTCGATGGTTACTGATCCTATTTAAGGTATTGAGTTTTCATTGGATACTCCTCAAATATGCTAAGAATGATTATTTGTCTGTCCTGATTATTTCTTTAGAACTTTTGCCAAATCCGCCAAGTAACAGGAAATTTGGTCGTTTCCGTCATCATGAAACGGAGAAGGAGGCGGCGGGGCTTTTGAAAATTCGATTGAAATATTTCCATGATCGCGATTAAATGCACAGTGTTCATGAGTTTGTACAAACTTGTACAGAATTATTGAACCGTTGTAAAAATAGCTCCTTGCAAAATCCGGTCAATTTCATCAGCCGATTAGGGGAAATGGGCCCAATGAAAATATGATTAAAAATAACATCGAGGTCGCGATATTTGACGGATTGTTGACCACGACTCTGATCTCTGGGGGGGGGGGGAGAGAGAGAGTTCTACTAAGATAGAACACGGCGTTAATTTGAAAAAATATGGGCGGTAACATGTAACAAAAAAATATGAGCAGGAACATGTAACAAAAGATATTGGCAGTAACATGTTACAAAAAGTAAAATAGTTGTTTTGCGACCAAAGTGTCGTTACTGCGTTTAGATCACCAAACGAACAGAACTGATATGATATAATTGTCGACCAATACCTTCCAGCCAACATGTATAATTTGATTGGTTGGTCGATTTTTTGATTGACAATGGCGATCCGTGTAATGGTGTGCCAGAGTTGTTCTGTAGACGACCAGTAATTTTGATGGTACCGTACCTGGGCAATTGTAAATATAACAACCCGGAACATTGGTGGTTAAAGTGGCACGACAACTGAAACTTTGTTCAATCTATTTGTTAACATGGCATTTCGTGCACGAATTATCTTAACGTCCGCGTCGCCTGGCTTTGGATAGATTCTTTGTGTCAATGGAGACATATTCGCATTATTAAGTAATCACAACATTCGTCACAACTCGGTCGATTCCGTACCCATATCTAACATTGATCGGAGACTTCGGAGATAGCCCGAGGATTGCCAAACTGTAATACATATTAACCATTGCCATGCTGATTCCGGGAATATTCCTGTATTGACAATAGCTGTGGCAGGTGCATAGACTAAGAACTGCCTGCACAGAGGTGCAGTCAGATCTTAGCCTTTATTATCTGCTTGTTCTTTTAGAGTTGAACAAATACTTGAACACAAAGTAAATCTTAATTCAAAAGTTTGAGAAGAAAGGATGAATATTCAGTATGACAAGGGTTAAGTCTTTTTGGAGTTGATTTCATCACATGTGAAATCTGATAATATAATAGTTTTTTAATTTAAATCTTAAAAACCATTCCTTGTTATTTTGTTCATAATCGAGTTTTAAGGTCGAAAAATACAATCGTATTTGTAATTCGATACTTGGGTCGTACATTCTCACATTTAACAGTTAAGAAAGTTTTGATTGATTGATAGATTGATTGATAGATTGGTTGATTTATTGATTGACCGGTTGATTGATTGATTATTTGATTGATTCATTGATTTATTATAATATTGGTTGGTTGGTTGATTGAATGATTGATTGATTGATCGATTGATCAATTGATTGAGTGTTTGATCGATCGAATGAGGTTCATCGCAATTTTAACTGTATTTTAGTCAGATCGCGGCACCTGGAGCACCTACTCATGAATTCCTGGTATTTCTAACACCAGCACTACCGCTACATCCTTTCCGAGTCTCGGTCGGGGATCGACCCGGGACCCCATTACCAGGAGTCCTACGTGCTTAAACTGTGCTATGGCCTCTTTAAGTTTGAAAGCTTGTAAACCAAGAACCCTTTATAAGTGACCGATAGAATCTTATTGGTTACAGAAACACATTCGCTAATTATGTGTTTTTAAAGGTTATTTTTTGTAATTAAGTGACGTTTGTCCTAGCCTGGTTCGAGTTAAATATTCTTGACAATAACACTACGAATGTCTTAATCGAAAGATTTAGAGTGATTGGGGGCATAAAGCAGTGACAGTCCTTTGGAACACGGTAATAAATAGGGACTATTATGTAATAGTTGTGATATACCTTGTATTGGATTCGAGCAGTGACGGAAGGTGTAGGCCTAGTGTTCCTACGCGGCGAGAACACAATACATTGCTTTTATCACCACTACACCATATCATTCCTTTTATCATATATCAACGAGTTCATATACAAAAGATAAAAAGAAGCTTACAAGATTTGTCTAAAATCAACCATTCTTTAGAATCGTAATAATGTTCTTCTTAGTGTTACGTCATTTTACCGCGGAAATGACGTCATCTAACCATATATTTTATCAGTTCAGTACGTGCATGAAACAATTTTAATTTTTGTCTAGTACGATTTCGGGGTTTCAAGAAGACTAATCCATTAAACTGTTTCAAAGGAAAATTAAATTGCATTACCGACAGTGTTGGAACCACTTTGACTTAGTCCACAGTCACAAATATACAACGTTAACACTTTGGATCAAAGAATAATTTTAAACCGAATCAAAATGCTAGGTTGGCGTAACGTATATTTGGTAATAACACTGTTGTATTGAAATAGATTTGAGGTCTACAATAAAGTTACAATTGGCTAGCCTTTTTCATTGACAAGCTAATTATTCAACTGTCAATGTATTCAAAACTGCGGAAGTGTGACTATCAGCCTTAACGCCATTTTAATCTATTTGCCCTTATTTAAGCCTTTCCTATATTACAAAATATAAGCCTAGCCAAAATTCAAAGATTTTACAGACGACAAATCAATGTTGTAATCATTCAGTAGGGTAGAAAATATTGTGGAAAAAGTAGAAATTGTTTGTTACAAGCAATTTCTTCTTTTCCACAATGTTTTCTAAAGTATAAACACTAGGACGTAAAAAATCAGGAATTGAACAAGAAGGGGTTATTACTAAATACATGAATTTCCTGTCGACAGACAGAGGAAAAAAGTTTCGGCTTTGCCCGTACATCCGTCCTCCCTTGTTTCTTTCCTTCCATTCGTACTCCATCTGGATTTGACAAAAGCATTGTCCATACAATCAAAAATGGATTTGAAGATAAATTTATGTAGTTTCTCCATTATGAGAAAATGGACATTTTGAAAGCATCAAGTTAATGATCACACATTCGGGTAAAATGCCAAAACCTTGCTTGTTCGGAGCATAACTCCTATATTAATGGATGAGAATTCCAATATTGTATTTTAATCTTAGTAGATGTGTCATGTGAAAGATTCTATCGGGTCGCTTCAAGGACATCCCTCACCAAGGTCGAATGTTCAAACCATATTTTCTTGAACATTACTCCTATTTTTTACATGGATGTAGATGTAATTAGGCACTAGTTTTCTCAATCACGAGTAGACGTAATATTAGAAGAAGAAAAAAACGTTTTGGTTCTCTAAGGTCAATTCACAGGTTTGAATTAAGCTTATTCTGAGAGTATTCACAAGACTTATGAATGGATATCAAAAACATTTTGCAACAACTGTCTTCCCTTGGTAGCAGTCTTGCAATTTGAAACAAAATTTAAAATGTGTTCAAATCTAAGGTCACACTTCAAGATCAAATGTTTAAGTAAGCATAACATTTTGTCAATGCGGAACTTATATTCTCCATTTTAAATTACCTAGTAGTTTTCCATTTTAACTTTATTAATAATTTGAAAAAAAAATATAGTCATTGGGCGAGCAAAATGAGGTAAATACAGCGTGGATAAATCACAACGACTTTATGTGCATGTTTTAAAGGTCACGTCTATATAAAGGCCAATTCATGGATATTACATCATTTGGCGAGAGATTCCCACACAAAAACATTTTTGACTGGTCCAAATTGAAAGAAGATGCATACGACAATTTCAAGTTGGTGGATTATTAAATTTTCTGGTCTCTATGGATAGAAAACATTGTGGTTAATGAAGAAATTGCTTGATACAAGCAATTTCTTCATTCCCCACAATGTTTTCCAAAGCTTTTTTCTTGGGGAGTGTAAAAAAGATTGATGGTATGGGAATTGGTTAAACGAAGAAATTTCTTTATCAAGGTCTATACAAAACTGTCCGATACCTTAAAAAGGGGGCGTGACATAGCGTAGCGCAATTTTAAAAGTCTCCTTTTAACCATAGTAGATGTCGTGAACATTTTCCAACATAGTAGATGTCGTGAACATTTTCCAACATAGTAGATGTCGTGAACATTTTCTAATTTCCTAACAGCCATAATTCGACATAGTTAATCATGATAAGTATTGAATTTTTGAACGCTTCAAAAACTATGTAAAACCGAGATTAACTCTAGAAAAAATGTGATGGTTATGTGTGCGTTACTGTGTGCACAGTGTCGACGGAACACATAGCGCTTTTATCAACAGGACAAGATATTATTGGATTGAAAGCATTTTCTGTCGATGAAGTTGCTTTTGTCGTCGCTTCAGCCGGTATATCAAGTCTAAGAATATTATAACGTAAGGTGTTGATTCCAATATACATCGTCGGCGGCGTGATCGACGGTTTATAAGGTAGGTAGGAGAATAACAACTCTGTGACGATATATCGTCATTATATGCCATCAGATACTTTATTGTTTATATGTCATTCTAACCCTTGTCATGCTGACCCCGGAATATTCCTGTTTTGGTAGAAGGTATATACAAAGATCACACCGCATATACGTGCAGTCTGATCTTTGTATACACCTTATGTTTCTCCACTTTAAATTAGAATTGTTTATCAAATCATTTTTCAACAGAATTTTTGACCCACAATATGAGCCTAGCAGTGCTTTTAATCCTTTGATTTTGATATGATTCTAAATGAAGACTTTATTCAGAATGACAAGGGTTAACTTTTATTCTTTTAGATAAAAACTAATATACTTTACGAGCGACAAGAATGTGGTGGCTTGAAAACCCGAAATGATTTAATCTGCTATGTATACTTTTCATATTCTTATCCTTTTTTTAAGTCTAACCATAAAATTTGAGTAATCTTTGTTAAGACGAAAAAATCCTTTGTTTTTAAACATTACTTATCGGATCGCTGGCGCTACCCACCGACTCCGCTGGCTACGCCCAATGATTTCGATTAAAATTTCGATAACAAAAACATTATTTTGCAAAATCTATGGCCAGTAACGGGTAACAAATAAGTAAATTGGTTGGTTTGTGACCTAAACGTCGTAATTTCAGCTTTTCTGTCCATTTGCGGAAGCCAACGACGTAAATGATGCATCATGGAAAACACAAACAATGCAATTTCCGGTACTATCGATAGTCAACAAACTTCGTTTCCATTCAGGTTGTATTTGAGCGTCTCGTAACGCGTAATACTTTTGCTTCTTTCTTTCTTGTTTAAAGTTATGAACATTCAGTTTCATCACAAAATCAGCTTAATCATATTCTTTCAAATATCTTAAATCATTACAGTTAGGCTATTGAAATCTGAGAGCCAAAAGTTTTTGGGGTTTTTCTTTTTTTTTTTTTTTTTTCGTAATCTGGACAAGAACCGCTTTAAAAATAAAAAAAAAAAGAAACACAGGTAATTTTCCAGTTGACAACGCTTGTTTTGAATAACTAATGAAAATAAAGTTTTTTAAAAACAAAATGTTCATATTTTTTTCTTCATGTAAGTTTTGGTGTACATGTAAAAATAAAACATATCACTTTTTATGAAAAGTTTTTGTATACGAGAGACAAACAAAAGTGAGCAAGCAATATATGACAATAATCAAAGAACTATAAGTCTTGGATAAAACAACGGTTATCGCCAGCCTTTATCAGTAAGCGAGTTGTCAAGTATCGATAGCTTAGTTTAAAAAGTGAAAAATAAATAAAGAAAATCTACAACAACAAATATAAAACAATAACTACACTTAATATTTCGCTTTTGGCAAAAAGGTGAGGTAAAGTTTATCACTCAAAATGACAGAGTTATTAAATCGGATAAGTTCTTTAGCTTAATACAAAAGAGGAAAAACACAATGTTTTTGAAACCTGCTTTTGGTTTGCAACTTTAACCCTCTCCAAGATAATTCTTCTCTTCTCGCAAAGTTTTCTCAAGTATCAAATCACAGGGACGTAAAAACAAGGGTTTGTACGTGAAAGGGTTAAAAGGCATTAGATGGTTGTTGAAAAAGTTACACTTTTTATGTTTAATGTTTGCATGTTGAGTATTGACATTCCTCGGTAAATAATTACTTAAGTTTATAATTGAATCGAAAACTAGTGAAATTATCAATTAATAAACTCATTTTTGTAAGATTAAGCCCTTTTTGCGTTCATTTTGCGAAAGTGAACGTCATCTCAGCGGGACGAAAGATACTGATTACGTTTCCATGTAGCTCGCCGCCGTCATAGCGTAGTTGGTAGCGCGTCGGACTTTCAATCTAGAAGTCCCGGGTTCGATCGCCGACGGCGGCGCTCATCCTTCCGACCATTTGTCTCTCACCAATGGGTCGATAATCGTAGACCTATGTCGGATAGCTGCTGGAGGCTAGGAAAGGATGTAATGGTAGTTCGGGTGTGAGAAATACCAGGATTCCAATGTTAGGTGCTCCAGCCGCCGCGATATAACTGAAAGATTGTTGAAAGCGGCGTAAAACCCCATTGAAACAAGCAAACAAATTTCCATGTAACTCACCCTCAAAATTGATCGTGTAAGTTCGATAATTCTTTCATTGAATGAGCAAAAAAACTGAATTTCCATTCTTCGTGGTAAGACAGCTTTTGTTGTTCTCTGAAAGATGACCTGACACACACCGACACAAAAAAAAACAAACCCTTTCTATCGCTTTTTCTTCCAAAACGTATACATCGAAAGAGGACAGTTCTACTGTCCAGTAATAAGAATAACTTGGAAAACTAAAGTAAAGATAGTCGTCAAGGAAAAAAATGCGAGGAAGGACGCCTTTTGCAAAACTATGGCAAGGTCTTTGAATTCCAATGTTTCTCTGTGTACACCGTTCAAGGAGATCGATGAACGTGCTGAGCCGGGAATCACTTTCATTGTACTACTGATACTTCTTGCTTCATCCGGTAATTGGTTCTCTCCTTGTATGTCGTCTTCATAGTGTAACCTAAAGAAAATTCGTGAAATGTGAAAAGAAGCCAGCACAAATTTTACAGTGTTGATATTCGTTAAATAATTTACAACATGAACTACGACTTTGAAGTCAAATAAACCCGTTGAGTATTTCTGATATTACATTG
Source organism: Fragum fragum (assembly GCA_946902895.1). Lineage (NCBI taxonomy): Eukaryota > Metazoa > Mollusca > Bivalvia > Cardiida > Cardiidae > Fragum > Fragum fragum. The sequence continues at coordinate 1,483,605 of OX336368.1, read as the reverse complement.
ATGTAAATTAACTAATTCACATGATAACGCCCTTTCGTTGCTGTAAAAATTACGTCATATATTGCATCTAAAGATGTAATTTTTCAAACGGTGTTATATGTTTCGCATCTATGAAGTTTCGGGTTTTGTCGATTTATCGCAAAAATGTATGTCATATTTTAAATACCGGTACAATATCAAATTCGCGCTCATAAAATCCGGAATTCACCAAACTTGAATCTCTTATATAGATAAACAATGGTAGCCCAGCCTCGCTTTTTTTCTGTTTATAAGTGACTCGTTTAATTTGGTAATTCTTGACCGGTCATTAATTACCTCTAATAGTTTTCGCTGTTCATAGTCAAATCTATTCACGTGACAAACAAAGTTGAAGCAATTTGGTTTATCAATATTTTTCTATTCGAGTAATAAAATCAAAGCACTGTAAAGACTGTAAATCGGTAAATCAAATATTTTTGAGGAATTCTGTACTTATATTTCAAAACTGCCAAAAGTCATAATGTGACTAGATAATGCGCCACACGACAGAGTCGACGAACAAATTGTTTAATGTTGCAAGAAAGGGATTGATAACGATAATAATAATAGAGATTAAAGGAAAGGAATAAAAATACATTGAAACATCGTTTTAAATAAAAGCATATCATCATCCTTGTGTCTTGAGATCGCAAGATGGTGCAATACTATCGAGGTAATTACATTTTATTTCATTAACGTCTACTTCTTAATCATTACCCACGTCTCTGTCCTCAAAGATGTGCAACCTCGTTTACTGCCATATTAGTACTTATTTAGTCTTACCTGTATATCACAAGTGTGTTTGTCAAAAGGGTAGTAGGTGATATCGACAGTACAAGCAGCCAGGGAGTTAGCCGCCGACATCCAGTAAACTGTTCCAATGTATACTATTGATAAGGGTATACTCTTAGTGTCCGAGTCGTCACTCAGTATTTCAATGTCCTCGGCTCTACAAAATTGTGATATTATTGTATAAACACTCTACTTTTACTTTATGATAGCGTTAACGTATTAAGTTTTATAGGCCATTGTGAGATTAGCCGATCTTGAATTCTTTCTTTTCGTTTTTAGGCAACCTGACCGAAGGTCTTGGTGTTCTCTTGCGATCGTGTTTCGTCCGTGGTCGCGAGTCGTACGTCAACTTTAACATTTTCGACTTCTTAAGGATCCTTTGACAGTTTTCAATCAAATTTGTAAGGAAGCATCCCCATGAGAAGGCGGTCCATATTTGTACAGCTCATTGAGTTATCTCCCCTGGGGCAAAATAATGGACAAGAAATGGTACATCATAGAAAATCTTCTTGTCATGAACCGGCAGTTGGATTCGGTTTACATATGGTAATTAGAGTCTTTAGGGAAAGGACTACAAAGAAAACAAGAAAAAACATCTGTCAGGGAATTACCATACTAGGGTGCGGGGGGAGTGTGAGGGGTCATAAGCTTACATAGTGACAACTTTAAAAATCTTTTTCTACCAAACCAAAAGACCTAAAGCTCTGATATTTGGATTTTGGTATCATCAAGTAGACCCCAACGAGACTGTTCAAATTAGGTTCCAAAGATCAATCACCAAATTTTCGTTGGCAACTTCCTTGAATTTGGACCAGTCTGAAATTTTATCGAATTGGAATCGTTAAAGGATATGGATAAATTAAGTATTTACTTGAAACCATCATCATAATCAACCTTTGACATTGAACTTTGACATGTGATCTATTTCCTGAAACCGGTGATAACCCATAAGCACATGCGTAAAAAGTGTACGCCGTCACATAACTAAAAGTTTGTTCAAAATTCCAGATGAATTAATTGACTTTTATGTCAATACTATATTGTGTCATATATTTTGTTGAAAGGAGATAGCTTTTCATCTGGAGTCTAGTTAAGTCTATGATCTTCACGTTTGTTTGTAGTTGCTTTCCCTTTTAGACGCATTAATTTTCATTTGCCTGTTAGCGAGAGACGAATCAATCTAACATTGTCCCGGCCTACTTACTCCGATGTTCCAACCCAATGAGTCCGATAGGAAGTTCCATTCGATTTTAAAAAGCGAAATTAATAGCTAGTAGTATTTAACATACAGTATATTGGTTAGTGGATGACATAAACTTCGTAACAACACGTTGAATAAGTTATAAGTACGACATTTAAAGGGCCAAACCAACAAAAAAAGTTCATCAAAAATTGAGATCGGTGTTGAAGTACAAAGCTCTCTTTGAGACCGGTGTTGAAGCTAAAAACTCACTTCTTTTCCAAATGAATGGTTTCATTGGTTGACTAATCATTTCATTGATAGTCGTGATTGGTCAATAACACAAGCTGTGTTGGCTTTAGCCAAAAGTCGGAAAGGATGTGGCAAAACCAATTTCGAACACACGACCGCAGGATTCAGAGCACAGTACGCTGATGACTGACCGAATCGAACTTGACTGTGTAAAATGTTCAAACACCTGTCCGCGTAATCGAATATATTTGCTTATTTATCCGGATTGATACTTACGAATTGGCTAGAACCAAAGGCGGAACCCATATTTGGTTTGACCTCAGATATTTTGTATATATGTTACCATAGCTACTCGCATTCCATTTCAATCGGGCATCCTCCCAGGTCTAAAATATATTTGAAACAGAATTTAAACCCTCTGAATTAGCCACATCACATACAAAATCAAAGTAATGAAAAAACTGTAAGCTAGCAAAGCAATTTTTGTTAAGTAATCTTCTTTGTCAAAGATTATCATGATAAATAAACGAGGTTAAAGTAACCCAGAAGTTAACCAGTTACCACATGACAAAGTCGTACACCGGTTCAAATTGAAAGAAGTTGCAGACGACAATTGCAAGTTTGTGGAACTTAGAAAATATTTGCCTTGTAGGATAAAAAACATTGTGGTCATTGCAGAAATTGCATGTTGCAAGCAATATCTTCATTGTCCACCAATGTTTTCCAAAGTATTTTTTTTCATTGAGATGCCTTAAAAGCACGACTGGGTTGTATGGGTTAAACTGCATGCTTTTGAAGGGGTTCTCTACAATTAGAATAATACATTTTGAATAAAACTAATTCCTGTGGCCATACGAATTAGTGCGCATAGTGAAGACTCTGATCGGCCTCTTCTTGAACACGATATGCCCAAGTAAGTTAAGAATAACTAGGAGATGAGCTTGCTGGCACAGTTTGCAATATTTCTGATTTACATAAGAACTAGTTTTAATGGCGTAGGCATTCAATTGATTTAGTGGTTAAGTTTCAAGTGGCAGGTCGAACTCATTTAACTCTGAGAAGACCCTAAAATTGGGTCTGTTTACTTGGCCTATTATAGCTGACGCTTTGCAAGCTAAAATGTATTCTTCCTTACCACTAGCAGAAATCCAACGAGAGAAATTGTTTGTTCAACATTATCCTGAAAATAGAAGATCTTTTTGTTAAATACATGACATTGTTAAGATAAGTATGTTACCTATCTGCCTGTGAGATTACATGCCACGCCTACTTTTAAGGGCGACATTTACAAAACACCCCGACAGGACAATTTGTCTGAGATATCAGAAGACATAAATTGCCTGGATAGAGTTGGATACGTTCGCTAAGGAAGGGAGGGGGATCAAATCACTGGTGGATTGACGGATTATTGGCAACGACCTTTCACCTTCAACAGAAAGTTCGACTAAGAAATTTAATGGAGTCGTTTTGCAATATTTAGGTCAGTAAATGTTATTAAAAAATCAAATATGCTTTTTTTCCAATAAGTCGTGCCCCTAAGACTTGGTAGCTAAAGTTTTATTTTGCAAATTATTCAACATCTTGATATTTTTTCATCAAAAGGGAGAGAAACAAGTAAACTTTCAATTGGCATTAGAACTCGGCTGCATATTGACAAATTTCTAATTTTAAACACACCTTAACCAGGTCCGGTCCGGTTAGACGAAGTTGCTGTACAAAGCTGATAAGCGAAGCCGTCGGTTTATGCACGATTGGAATATTTTGTTTAACAAATTAATTGGCCATTCATAGGATCATATTCGCACTGTCTGAAAACAGTTTGGTCGTGCTCGGACTTTGTGTCTATATATTTTTACCTCCGAATTCTACCCAAAGGATGCAACGTCTACATACCGCTTTTGAGAGGTGTACCGTCATAATCATGTTAACCTGGTAAACGACCGCCCGTCCTCTCTCGCTCTCTTTATCTGGAGATTATAAAGCGCATATTTACATAACCAAATTGTTCTGTGTGGTAGAATACTCACATCGCACGCTAGAGCCTCCTATTTCGAACATGGCTACACGCTCCTTTCCTCCATCTCTCTCACTCTCTAGCTCTCTTTCGCAAGCTCCATTGGCTGAAAGCCAACGAGCTTTTGACATGATCTGGTGTCCGTCGTCTGTACGTCCGTCCGTCAACTTTTACTTTAAAACTCTTCTTCTCAGAAAGTACTGGATATAATTCAACCAAACTCAACCAAAATTCACAGGAAGGATCCTTCGGTGACCTTTATCAGATCCCTACAAAGCATTTTGATCGGGTGAAAAATATGTAACGATATATACACGTAAATATTTCGTTACAATACCTCAACGGGATGAAAATTATTGCGGGCAGGTTGTGTCCCCTAGCGCACAAATTGGCAGATCTGCGCATAATCGACAGTAGATTTGGGTAGAAAGTGGCACCTCCGATAATCCGACCATCAAACATTTTCTGCCCAGATTATATATCTCCTGTTTAATTATCTCAGGCTTTCAGCGCTTTCAGTGCTTTGATTTTCATATTACAGCCGTATTCCGTCAATTGGCTAGTCGGAGTCATGGTTTGAATAAGCTGTAGATACATGGGAACCGAAGATATATCATAAACGGAGATTTTTATTGTTGTTTATTGAAAGGAAAGGTAGAGAAAATAGTTATTTGTATTATAAACAATACATACCAAAGAACTGATAGGGTATATCCCAAATTCCAGAGATGCGTGTGTCGTTTCACTTGGTCGAACCATTCTGTGATAGTTGTTTATTGAAAGCAAAGGTACAAAAAATGGTTATTTGTTTTATAAACAATACCTACCAATGAACTAATATGATACATTCCAAATTCCAGTGACGCATGAGTCGTTTCACTTGGTCGATTTTTCGTCTCTACTTTGTCATTAGTGGTTTGAATAGTTTTATCTTAAAATGGGAAAATGGAGAAATGCTAGGGAAAGTAGAACATTTTTGTTAATCAGGTGTACAAATTATAAAAAGTGGATCTTTGAGAGAAGCAATTAAATCTTTTTCTGAACAAGACCTCAAAGCTTTGAATAACATACTCCTCACTTTTCCGTAACTACCACTATGTATTAAGTCAAATTTTCGCTTCTCGACCGAATGATATCTCTAATTGCTAAGATTTGGGGTTTCTAAGGTATAGGTTATGTAGAAAAGCTACATACATGTATTAGGTTCTGCAAATTATTGTTAGGAGTTCGTAAACAAACTCTAGATTATGCAATGTACGGAGAAATTCGAAACTATTTTCTAACTGCTATAGCCATAAAATGATCTTTTCAATTTACTGCTTAAGAATTAAAAAATAATAAATGATGACCTAGTTTACAAATTTTTTACTGTACAATGTAGTGATCAAAGATATTAACCATAAGTTAGAAGTACAAAGTATATCTCAACACCTCGAAATAAGACATTGTCTCGCCGGCGGTTTAATGTGACTGCAAAATAAATATTCTTCCTACAAGCTCTGACGTCGGTCTATCGCTATATTTTACCAATCGGTCGACGAAAAATGCTGACGTGTCGGTGTCGCCGATTTTTAAGTGGTTTTAGCTAAAAGACCTCACATGGGACAAAACACTCGCAGGTATTATTTTATCTATGAGCGATTTCGTTAGTTTTGCACTGGTCTCCTAACTGATATTTAGATACATAAAAGTGTAATAAATGTATTTATTATATACCTATAACTGATATGAATTAAAATCTGGCTATCTAATACAACTCGACAGAAAAAATCAGTATACGGCGTGTACTAAAAAACCGTATTCGTCGAGTACCGTTTAACACGGACTACTTTTTGTTTTGTTTTGTTTTTCCGGAAAGTTGGTTATTTCTTAATCATTTCAGAGAATTTTTTAATTGCATGTCCTAAAGGTATATAATAAAAGGAATATTACGACAGCATGTTTTTCTATTTGTTGTTATCGTGTTCTCGAAACGTAAGTAAGTATTTTTTATTGGATTCGACCTTCGGTCTCATTCAATAAAAAATACCTATACACGATTCTCGAACACGATAACAACAAATGGAAAAAACACACTGTCGTAATATTTCCCAATTTATGTATTAGTTCGTTTAGTTTTGATGTTTATGTCTTGACATGTTGTTTCAAAATTTGCCTTTCCTTTTTAATCCCTGGTTATTACTTCCATGTGCTTTATACTTGAGAAAAACATAGTAGATAAAGAAGATATCGGTTTTTTTTTTTTTTTTTTTTAATTGGTTTTTTTTTTTTTTTTTTCAAATAATTTCAACTTTGAGTTGTCGTCTGCAAAGCCTTTGGGTTTGGACAAGTCTAAAATTCAAAAAGAAAAAACAACGGGAAAGGGTTGAGCTTAGTGATGATATTTGTTTTCGTGTTTACATGTTTGTATGATTTTGGCCAATGGCGTGTAATTTTGTCGAATGCCTAATAAAGTTTATATGTTATTTCATGTTATGTTGAAAAATCACTTACCGATTAAATGTAGTATCCGTATCAAGATATCACATATCATATTATTTTTAATTTGTTTGCTCAATATTTGAAGCACAGAAGTTGTTGTCAAGATGAAGGAAGTTTTTTCTTTGTATATTCTTATCTGGTCACAAAGGTGTTTTTCACGGAGCTAGAAAAAACTGATATGAAAAAGATGCAAAGGAAATTTACACAATTCTTTCAGCTTGATATTCTTTATCTAAATACCAATGATTTTGTCAAATTTGAATAAAAATGAACTTGAATTACCGATGCGATTTAAGTGAGAGAGCAAGAAAAACGTCTAATTTTGTAATTCGTGTAATAAAAATCGTGATAAATCGTGATAAAAAGCACATTCGGTTTCATTGAATAAATGTAACTCAAATACATGCACAAGCAAGTTTAACCCATTCCCACATAATCCCTCCTTTTTACGCCCCTCAAGAAAATAAGCATTGGAAAACATCGTGGAAAATGAAGACATTTCATGTATCAAGAAATTTCTTCATTATTCACAATGTTTCAATCCAAAAAAAAAACAACAAAAAAACAAAAAATAATATAACATCAACTTGAAATTGTTGTTTGTAGCTTCTTTCGCTTTTGACCAGTCTTAAAATTTTGTTGTGATGGAGTGGTTATAGTTATTCAGGGTTAATTTATTACCAGAAAAGCGCTTTTTTAACTATCTTAAAATCTACTAACTTCAAATTGCATCGTTTGTGTGAAAGCTATTTCAATTAACCAATTACTAGACACAACGCTTTTTGATGTCCTGAAATTAAATGGATATGAAAAACTTTCAACAAGCAATTTCATTGAATTTCATTAAAGTTAAATTGTCGTCTGCGACTTCTTTCAATTTGTAGCAGTCTAACTTTGTGTCGTCTGGTAATGGGATTAACACGGATTACATTTCCAACAATTTCACATATTCGTAAAAATATGACCGCACTTGGCAGCCTGGACTATAACACAGCGCATTGAAAAAAAAACCTGCTGCCTATCTAAAGACACTATGTGATTTACTTTCCTACATAACACAAATTGACGATCCTGATCAGACTATACCGATATACTGGCTGATCTTGATCGTAACTAAGCCGCACACTGGCAATCGCTAGAAGTGGCATGCATAGATAAACTTCCAATCGCCTACTTATTGGGTCACTTTTAACCCTCTCTGCTCTTTGTTTAAGCAAATAATGCAAAACGTCGTATCTACTTCTTTATTCACTATATACATACGACTTTTTGATCGCAAATCCATGGTATATAATGTTTGAACAAAAGATGAAATAATATGACGACGTTGGTCTTGCAAAATGTCGTAACTACAGCTATATTCAAGCTGTGGTTACGACACTTTGCGAGTCCAATGACGATAAATAGAATGTAAAAATTGCACCGATTTGCACTACTATGTACCTTTTGTCCAAGAGGCACGTTTCAAAAATCACCTTAACCCTGATCTACATTCAGTACAGAAAGGTTACTCGTGTTAAAAAAAATAATAATAAGATATTATGATTTAATCAGATATGGAACATGTAGTCTGCACATGACACGAATGGACATTTGTGTATCTATCCCATAAAATTCCAAGATAAACCCATAACCACAAACACAAATTTAGACTAGTCCAAATTGAAAGCGTGAGCAAAACACACTCTTTTTAAATTTTCGAGAGTTCAAATTATTGTGGACAATGAACACAATAGAGGTAGACCCAAGATTTCTTGTGAGAAAAAAATGATTCAACATTGAATTCATTCTAAGGATTTTCTAGTGCTAATTTATTATAGAAATGGGAATTGAACTAACTGTTCTTAGAACATCTTGACTTAATTGACCAATCGCTGGCCCCGCCCCATTATTCCTTTGGCCACGCCCATTGACTGCGACCGGAAGTCCCTCTTCGATTTTAAACGGGAATATTTTTGCAGAATTTGTGGCCAGTAGCAAGTTACAAAAAGGAGAATATTTGGTTGTTGACCTAAACTTTTTCAAGCTGTAGTTACGACGTTTAAGTCGCAAAACCAGTAAAAATGGCGGCCAATGTTGGGGTTCAAAACTCATTTCTTGTCTCAATGAATGATTTCATTGATCGACTGGTTAACTGAATCGTAGCAGTGATTGGTCAATTCGCGCCGCAACAAGAAAAATAACGATAAATGTGGCCAGTGGTATAGTGGTAAGACGCGAGCCTCGAGATTGGAGAGTCCCGGGTTCGAATCATACCCGGACCGGGTAAAAAGAACTAGGTTCTCGTTGCTCCTCTCTACCAAAGTGTTTGCATGAAAACCTATTAAGGCTCCAAGCCGATGTGCTGTGGCTGCCAGGTGTGCCGTACTTGAACAGCCGGTTTGGAGTCAGTGAATGGTAAATAAAGTTTTAAGTCGGTTGAATACGCAAATTAAGAAAAACTTTGACTTTAATTTGATTTGCTTTACCGTTTCAATTTTTATTTGTTCTGCAGCAGCATGCAACCAATCGACAATTCGCTTGCTCCGCCTAACCTATTTACTCCGACGGGGACTCCCGCTTCTATTCTAAATTGCATTATTTTTCAAAATTTATGGCCCAACTATAACTACAATTTTTTTCTTCACAGGAATTGCGTCAAATTTAGGAGTTCAAAGCTCAATTACGGGCTGAATGGATGATTTGACTGGTCGATTGATTTCTTGATTGACAGCTGCTAGTGGTCAGTTATCTATATAATTCTCCAATGGTTATATTTGTAACCATCTGCGCTAGCCAAGGGTTCTAACTTCACCTTGTTCCTTACGAATGTAAGAAACAACGTGGAGTTAGAACCATTGGCTAGCGAAGATGATTTGTAATTCAATGGCATTTAATCATCTGTAAAGTATAGAAAAATATTGAGCCAAAGAAAAATGACTTACAAAATGTGGGCCGCCGTCATAGCGCAGTTGGTAGCGCGTCGGACTGTTAATCTATAGGTCCCGGGTTCGATCCCCGACGGCGGCACTCATCCTTTCCGACTATTTGTCTCTCACCAATGGGTCGATAATCGTAGACCTATGTGGGATAGCAGCTGGAGGCTAGGAAAGGATTTGATGGCGGTACTGCTGTGAGAAATACCAGGATTCCATTGTTAGGTGCTCCAGCCGCCGCGATATAACTGAAAGATTGTTGAATGCGGCGTAAAACCCCATTCAAACAAACAAATAAAACAAAATGTGGGTCCATTGGTCATTTAACGGATCGCTGCTTCCAATCAATATATCGATTGACCAACCAAATCGGCTATTTAGAAGGTAGAGAAAATTTGACCTTCGACGTTTAGTTCAGTTGGATTGCTTTAGTTGGAGACATAAACGTCGTAACTGTAGCTTATTCAAGCTAATCCAATTGTTAATTTGCCAACTAAGGATTTACTTTTTGTTTCATATCCCTGCTCATAGATTTTGAAGGTATAATTGTGGTGGTCGGGAGGGCGTTGCTAGCACTCAAACGCTTATGTACATCAATGCTATAGTAATTTATACACATCAAATATGATAATATTGTCACTTTATTAGATTAGAGAAGTTTTTTTTTTCATGAACAAAGTGGTCGAAGACGTACTTCTGACTTCTTCAAGAGACGCACTATCGATGTCCATCTTTAATCCGTCGATCATGTTCTGATATCGACAACAACCCAAGCACGTAGTGGGATACTCACGTGTTTTCCTGCTCTTTATTTTCTGACAAAGGAGGTTGATTGATTGAGTGGTGTTTAACGCTACTTTTAACAGTATATCCGTTTTAACAATAATATTATCTAACACATGTATATAACTATCTATTGTTCCGAGATGACGGGCAAACAAACTAATACAATGAAAACATAAATGATCAGAGGTTAAGATGAGTAAAAAGGTAAATATGAAAAGGAAGAATGTTGAGAAATGATAGGGTGGAAATCATATCTACAATGTGCGATCAACTGACGTCTACAGAACTTGATATAAAACGGCTGTGTTTTTTTTCTTCATGTATTTGTTGTTTGTTGTTGGTTTTTTTTTTTTTTTTTTTTTTTTTTTTAGTTTTTTTTTGTTTTGTTTTGTTTTTCTTTTTCTTTTTCTTTTTTTCAAATTCATAGCCAGTAACGTGATACAAGTAGTTAAATGATTAGCTGTATTTACGACGTTTAAGTCGCCAAACCAAAAAAAATGCTTCATATAAATGTAAGCATTTGTCGGAGTTAAATTTTCACTTCCTATATAAATGAATAATTTGATAAGTCGGTATTCTTCGATTGGCAGCCAAAGTGCACAAAAATTAAATCGTCGTAAAATCAACAAGTGGCATTCGCTCCTGTTTTTCCTCCAAGTTTTTATCCAACAAAAAATGCTCAGTGTGCTCTAGGCACAAGCATAAGCACGGTCACCATTTTACAACACACAGGTCAACACGATTTTATACCGCTTACACACGTAAAAGTAATGCAAGTAAGTGGGTTTGACAGTGTTTCCTAAGTAAGAGTTACAGTATGTCGTCGGTTAGCGACTAAAATCTCGCAACTACAGCTCCTCAAACTGCAGCCTTTACCCTCCGTTCGCCCACCGACATCTCAAAGAACTTCGAACGGTCGTTATTGTCTGCACTTCCCGTTTGGGTGTCGGAGAACAAATGGGCATATCTATGTACAAGACTGTTTCTGAACAACACATGTTAAGAAAACATACCTTAAAAATTGGTGGATACATCATATCGTCGGTTAGCGATCAAAGTCCCGTAACTACAGCCTACAAAGCTGTAGCGACGACCCCTCCAGTCGCTCGCCGGGAACTCAAAGCATTTCAAATGGTCGTTATCGTCTGCCTTTCCCGGAGTGGACGTCAGAGAATAAACGGACATTTCTGGGTCTTTGTATAAGAATGATTCTGAATAAACACATGTTAAGAAAACACGCAACATCATAACCGATGGGAGGCCAAAACTTCGCAACTACAGCTTCGTTCAGCTGCAGACACGACGTCACGGTCGCCCGTCGACCCTCCAGGCTTCGAATGGTCGAAATATGTGCACTAACGTGGCTGGAGTCGGAGAATTGGTGGGTATCTCAGTTTACAAGATTGGTTACCCAATAAACTTATTCAAGGCATAAATACAAAAACATTGATAATCCACATTTAATGAATACATATAGCTAAACAATCTTATAAAGCACAACTAAATACACCTACAATCTATATATTTGGCCCTTGGGAGTCAAACCTTACCTATTGTGACTAACAACCAACTCAAAGAAAGTTCTAGTAAAGGTTTGTAGAAAAAGTATTCTACGAAGTCAAAGATGTAGAACCGAGACATTCTACTAGAAGAACAGAAACGTGGTTTCTGTGGCAAGAGGCGTAGGTTCTCAGAAGTTAAAACATGCAAGTGGCCGGAGGGGCCGGACCGTAAGGCCGAGGTTATAGGTGGGCGATGGCCCGAATAGCAGGCAGCGTAGAACCGTGGGTTCTAGAAAGACCAAGATTGGTCGATAGTTAGTTGGTTGTTCTAAGCATTTCTTTCCTTGGATATAAAAGATTGTTTAAAGTATTTAACAAATCTACAAGAGTGCCAATCTTCAAGAGTGACATTCATGCGCCGCATATGTATCAGGCGTATAGTGAATAAGGTTTGACTTCCCTAAAAGAAGAAGTTAAAGAAGGTACAAAAAACGAAACACCAACAACCAACCCAAAGAGTTTATAAATTTCACGTAGAGAAGGCGTAGTGAAAGATGTAGAACAGAGCCATTCTACTAGTGTAACAGAAACGTGGTTTCTGCTGCAAGAACCGTGGGTTCTCAGAATTAAAATGAAAGCATGTAAGTTGTACCTTGCGGTCAGGATGAAAGGTGGGCGATGTCCCGAGAAGCAAACAGTGAAAAAGAACCATGGGTTCTATAAAAAAAAAAAAAAACACGATTGATAGATGGGTAGTTGGTTGTTGGTAGTTATATAGTGCAGAAAATGAAAAACAAAATATCAATAATAAGAAAAGAAACCCTAAATGCAAAAAAAAAAAAAAAATGTAGCAAAGATAAGGAGCGTGGATGGGGAGGAGGCGGTTAGCCTAATTTATATGGGCTGTCCAACGAATACTAGTCATACATCCCGATTCCAAGGTGTAATTAACCAAGACCGTAGCTCCACCCCTTTCGATTGCAGTTGGTTCTTCCTTGTTGTACTAGTCACGTGATAATAATGTACTCTGGAACATCTTTTAGATTACATGTAGCATTAAAAACAGACCTTATCTCCTCCCCTTTCATATTCCCTGTTTGCTAGCACGTGACAATAAGGTATTCTCGACGAAGGATAAGATTATATAAAGCAATATAAACAATATTATATCCTTCGGATATAATCAATAATAAATGGACAACATTATTATATCAAACATAAAAGAAATGAAAAGAATTAAAATAATATAAAAAGAATAATTAAATCATTTTTAGGGGGCGGGGGCGTAGGTGTAAGTCAAGTATAAAAAAGTCACCGTTTTGCGTTCTTCATCTGTCTCAATAATATAAATAAACTGTGCGACATATTTTGCACGAGATCCTGTAGGTCAGCGTGTTGGTATGAGGTGTGGCGCGTTTAGGCTTAACAGTGAGTAGTGATTTTGATTATCATTTAGGTGGATTTATTTAAAATTATTGCGGTAAGATACTTTTTTTTTGTTTGTTTGTTATTATTATTCCCCGCCGTTTCGGCGAAGGGGATATAGTAATAGTCTCCGTCCGTCATTCCGTCCTTCCGTCCTTCCTTCCTTCCGTCAATAAACTTGTCCGAATCATATCTCTGAAAGTATAATTGTTATCAACTTGAAACTTCATAGGTCGATAGATCTCATTGAGGAGAAGTGCAGTGCACAAGAACCGCAACTCTTGCTTGCATAATTATGGAGTTATTGCCCTTTGTTGTTTTAAAGACTAAGATTTTGTCCGGGGCATATCTCTGAAGTATAATAGCTATTAACTTCAAACTTCATAGGTGGACAGATCTCGTTGAGGAGAAGTGCAGTGCACAAGAATCACAACTCTTGCTTGCATAATTTTTGAGTTATTGCCCTTTGTTGTTTTAAAGACATTTTTTGTCCTGAGCATATCTCTGAAAGTATAATAGCTATTATCGAACTCATTGAGAAGAAATGCAGTGCACAAGAAGCCTTAATTTAACTGGCTTCAGTTTACTATCAAGCTTTTACGGCGGGGGATGGCCATGTCCGACATGGCTCTTGTTATTATTATTGTTATTATTTTCTACAATATTTTTCAACCATTATGAATGAGTATTTTTCAAATTGAATCCACTTTGATTTTTGTCTGCAAGCGTCCAGTGTTTAAATTCCCCACAACTAGAGAGGGGTTATGAGAATGGCACTCGTCTGATAGCATTTCAACCTGTTTTTCCTTGTACTTGTAATAAAACAATTGTCGTAGTCCCTCAATGTTTTTCAGAGATAATTTTCTTAATTTCGTCAAACTGCGGTTGTGTTTTAACTCAGTAACAGATAATTAAACTTTAGACCTGTCCTATTTACAAGAATTTGAATATTCCATATTTAAATGTTGAAATTTAAATTTATTTGTCTTTTGGGTTTTAAAACAATGGTACAAGCAATTTCTTCATTTCCCACAAAGTTTCCCAAAGCTTTTAAGCGGAAGGGGGATAAAAGCGGGATTATGATGGAATGGGTTAAAATGTTGGCCTAAGGTCTAGTCATCACGTTTGCAAGATACAAATGTCAAGGTTTTATTCGGGTGGAGTTTTCAAAATCGCGTGAGATGGACTTTTGACCTATTACCAAAATATAACCCATTTGTACTAATCTATTTGCAGTTGTAAGGCGCATTAAATTGTTCCGATACAAGTTCAAAACTTTATTGGCATATATTCGGCAAACTAATTGTCTATTGCTGTACAAATATGATCAATCGTTCAGTTGCACTTAGTTGCATTTACCTTTGATAAATTTAATTGGCACTTTAAAAACAGCAACAGAATGCCATTGTTTTCAAAAATGCCTCTTTATTCCAAGTTCGATTATTGTTTACCAGAAAAGAAAGTTTGTTTTGCAATTGATGCAAGTATTGAATCTGTAGTAGAATTTAATACCGTGCAGAGAAGCAAGTTCACCATACCAAAAACAAATGAGCACGTGATAACATAAACACATTGTCAAGTCTAAAATTAGGGTAAACACCTTATAAATATGATTGAAAATGATATCGTTTCGATATATTGATCAATCTGCAGTTTCTAAAAAATACTTCAAATAACATTGTCAATGCTCATTAATGACGATGTTATTGATAGTTGATGGGTGATTGAAGATTCCTCAAAATATCGAATCAATAATTGCACAAATCATGTAACGTTTGTTGTAGTTGTTGTTACTGATGATGATGATAATGAGGACGGTGATGTTGTTGTTGTTGTTGATGATGATGATGATGACGAATGGTGTTGTTCTTGTTATTTTACCTCACTATAGGAAAATACTACCCTGAAATTATTTTGCATGTATTAGCATAGTTATTGCAAGTTTAGATTTCTGGTCATATTTTATAAATATTCAAAGCACTGATAGTACTGACGGCTTTGTAAACCGAAAATTGTTGGATAAAAACAAACTGAAGTGATAAAAATTCAGTTAAGGAACTAGAGTAGGGATTTAGGATATACATATCACCCCATCCTTTTACAAAACCTGTGCCTTGCAATCTTGAAGTATTGCAATTAAGCGACCTCGAAGATTAATCAAAACATTGAGATGCAATACAGGAGTCTCCAACCGGATGAAAAAAAGTCTTTTTTATAGTAAACCTTTTCACTTTAATTTGGGAAAAGGGTGAAGTTTTTTTAGAGGATGTTTTTTTTTTGTTTCAGTGTAAGATCCATTATTCATGGTCGTGAAATATTGCGAATTTAAGATTCGAAAAAATAATCAAAGTTCGAAAACTAAAAATAACTAAAAATTAGATATAGGATAGTAACGGATCTTATAATGCAAGGTTTAAAACAACAAAGGGCAACAATTCCAACAAAGGGCATTGCAGAGTAACAGTTCTTGTACATGACGATTCTCCACATTGTGATCTATAAGTGCATAAAGTTTCAAGTTCCTAGCACTTTTGGTTTAGTGATATCCTCCGGACAAAAATGTAAAATTAAAACAAAAAAGGGCAATAACTTTAACAATGGCCATGGCAGGATAGCAGTTCTTGTACATAATACTTCTCCACATTGTGATCTATAAGTGTATGAAGTTTCAAGTTTCTAGCAATTATGGTTTAGGAGATATGCTCCGGACAAAAATGTAAAGGTAGAAATTAACAAAGGGCAATTACTCGAAAAATGGGCAAGCTAGAGTTATGGTTCTTGCACATGACACTTCTCCACATTGTGATCTATAAGTGTATAAAGTTTCAAGTTCCTATCACTTATGGTTTAGGAGATATGGTCCGGAAAAAATGTAGAAGTAAAATAAACAAAGGGCAATAACTAAAAAAAAATAGGCAAGCTAGAGTTATGGTTCTTGCACATGACAGTTTTCCAACTTTTGATCCTTAAGTGTATAAAGTTTCAAGTTTCTAGCACATATGGTTTAGGAGATATGGTCCGAACAAAAGCGTGACGGGCGGACGGACGGAATCGAGCAAACCTACAGTCTCCAAACCGGTAACCGGTGGGGGACTAATAAATCAATCTACCAAACAGATCATGTATTTAAACTAGGAGTGAACTTTGAACTCAAACATTTGTCCTCAGTTATCGGGGCCAGCGATCCGCCAATTAAATAAACCTAGCAAGATTGTTCCGATCCGCCCCGGTTGAAAAAATGTTGTTTACCCATTGATGAGAGACAAATATCGGAAAGTATTTTTGCGCCGCCGGCGATCGAACCCATGGCATCCCATGATTTAAGATTAGCAGTCTGGTGCGCTACCGACTGCGCTATGACGGCGGCAGGTGTCGGGAAGTGGGTTGTAGTTTGGCTGTGTTTTAACCCTTTACTTGCTGAATAAAATCTTCCATGGAATGTCATAAAAATCAAAGGGCTGACAGTACTCGATGCAATTTTTGCGGGTTAATATTTGTTTTGAAATTTTATCTAATAAACAACTCTGGCTTAAAAAGGGATAAAGAGGAGGTTTAGACTAAGATCAGCCTGCACATATGTGTAGGCTGATCTTTCTCTATATATCCTCAACAGGAAGTTTCCAGGTTCAACATGACAAGGGTAAATTATCGATACTTGAGATCAACAAAACGTCCCTAGAACCATATTGCTCGTATTGTGAGAGGTGTTTCAGATCGATACCTTTGCTGTTTAATTGGAGTCATTTTAGGTAGAAGCTTTTACTAATTGCCCTCTTTCAGATACACTTTATCGGTGTAACTTGGTATATCATGTGGAAACACCCTCGTTATGACACGACAGAAATTGGAATCTAGATTTTGGAACGGTTGCTAAGATAAGACCAGAAAAGAGATCACATGTCGTTTTGGTGAAAATTAATTATAACATGTGACAAGCATTGTTTTATTAATCTGTCTATTTTTGTGCAGAACATATTTAAGATTTTTAAAAGATACATCTGAAACAAGATAATTTCAGATACAAAGGGAATATTATGTTATGATAGTTGTATCGATATTGGTATCGTAATATAATTTTCCAGTTATTTAATTCCTTCTTTTTTTATAAACTAATTCTATGAAATAATGAAAAAAATGTAAAACTGCAAGTAAAGTCTTATTCGTAATTGAAAAAAAAATCGCTTGAACACGATCATTCTAAGACTATTCTGAATTGAAAGATGGTGCAGACAACAATTTGTAGTCTTAGCAATTTAAACAAGAGGACCATGAGGATCTTAGTCGCTCACAAATGTCTCCTTGAGAATAAAAGCAAATATTCCTAAAACAGAGTCTTCAATCAAAAACATGATCAAAGATTCCTTTTCATTGTTCATCCTTTTCTTCTACATAAAATACAGTACCCTTGCAAAGCAAAAGTGAAACAAATGTAAATTATTTTAACAACTTATGAACCCTCAGGTGATGCTCAATATTCAATCTTTGAACCCATCAAGAGGATCTTTAAAAATATCCCCAGCTATTTTTATACAAAATATACAAAAAATAGGATGGGCAGGGGAGCCCACATAGACCCCAAAGGACATTATTTAACAAGAAACAAAGTTGTCACAAAACCATGTTTCCAATGGCTTCATCAAAATCCATGAAAAACTGTTGAAGTAGTACAGTACACAAACATTTTGACAATAAGTCTAATTTTTCCACGACGCAACATTTACTCACAAATTACTGATAATGTTTGGTGGGTCATATAAAGGCAAACATTTGGTGAACATTCCACCAAAATCCATCAATATAGTGTAAGTAACATGAAAACAAACATTTTGTGAAAATTTCATCAAAATCTCTCAGGTATTGTAGGAGTCGTTGCGAACACAAGAATTTTGACAAAAAGTCTCCTTTTTCCATTAAGCAGCATCGGATCAAAAAACGTTTAAAATATGCAGTCGGTTCATCAAAGTTTCCCCAAACATCTTATCTTGATGCATGTTGTCAAAAAACGTGACTGTGTCGATATGGGTTTAGCTAATATTCCGATCCCTGAGAAATAATGAGAAGAAATGTCAAGGTCAATATGAAGGTGAACACAGAAAAAACAATGAACAATAGTCTGTCTAAACCAATACTGACATCTTTATAATCTAGAATGTCTTCTTGTGTCTCAAGACTTTCTTCTTCAGTATCCGCATTGTCTTTCTTTATATCTTGATAATATTCCTTGGTCGTTACTTTAACCATGTCAAGAGGGGATATTTTGTTGGTGTTCAGCGTTGACCTATTGCAGTCATCTTTCTTGGCTAATTTGTTCTTATTTCTGGAAATGTAAAAAAAAAAGAATCATTTAACATAAGCAAGTGGACCAGACTATTTCATCAAAATGAGATCTACGAAACCGCGGCTCTTATTTTAGCCCACACATCGCTCGGAACTGGAAAAATTATATACGGTAGTAAAAAATTAAGAGATATGGGGAAATTTCTTGTTACAAGCAGTAGCCCCCTCCCCCGGATGTGTTATATACGCACTTTTATTAAAATACCTTATATTGGAGTCGAACGTCAAAATGCACAATAAAGTGTAAATGGGTCACTAAATCAGACAATACTTACGATTGTAGAAGAGTTTTTGCCAGAATCCAAATGAACTTCTGCAGTCTTCCACTTCTTGGTCTGATATGGTCATTTTTTGAATACAGCCTTTGTATGAATACTGTGGCTATGACCTCGAGGACAGATATTGATGTAGCGCATAGCAAATAAACACCTGAAATATTTAACAAATTACCAGACGACAAAATTTTAGATTGGTCTAAATTGAAAGGAGTTACAGACGACAATTTAAAGTTTATGAAGTTTAAGATTTCTTCAGCTTTTAGGGTAGATAATATGATGGAAAATAAAGAAATTGCTTGCTGCAAGCAATTTCTTCATTTTAAACCATGTTTTTGCAATTGTTTTTCGTCGATTGGTCCAAATTGAAAATTACGGAATTTTAGAATTTTTCAACTTTTAGGGTAGAAAACATTGTGAAAAATAAAGAAATTGCTTGCAACAAGCAATTTCTTTATTTTCCGCAATGTTTTCGCAATCGTTTAAATCAGGGGAGTCAAAAAGCATCACTGTGTGGGAATGGGTCAACTATTTGATTGGTCGCGGTGTCAATCAAAAATCAATAGACAAACCAAATCATAGATTTAGTTTGGAATTACGATATAGGAATTCACTTTGTCTACCTTTTTTGATGGGTTCAATCTAGAGGTCCCGGGTTCGATCCCCGACGGCGGCACTCATCCTTTCCGACTATTTGTCTCTCACCAATGGGTCGATAATCGTAGACCTATGTGAGATAGCAGCTGGAGGCTAGGAAGGGATGTAATGGTAGTACTGGTGAGAGAAATACCAGGATTCCATTGTTAGGTGTTCCAGCCGCCGCGATATAACTGAAAGATTGTTGAAAGCGGCGTAAAATCCCATTCAAACAAAACAAATTTTTTGATGAGATTAGCGACTTAAATTTCGTAACTACAGCTTATTCAAAAATATCTTGCCCACGTACATACCCACGTGACAAGCGGCTGGCCGGAATTCGAACCAATAACTATCGACTTCGCTCAGATTACGAGTTTGCCGCCATAAATCACTGAGCCTTGAGGGATCCCAATTATAAATTATAAGCGCACTTGCGCACCTGTACGGTTTATGCGTCACTTGTAAAATTCAAGCGTGCACGTATAGAAGAAAAAAACTCGAGCATGCAATTTGTTTTGCAAGTGAACACATACACGGTATGTAGCCCATAAAGTCACATATCCCGCCAAGCCATATCTACATTACACGCGTTTATATTTCCGTCGTACGGAGACGAGAATGAAATTGAACGTTTCGTTGCGCTACTGTCATCGGAAATTAAGTACTAGAGACTTCAGAGACTTAAAGGAAATTGACGGTAAATCAACTGTTGTGTAGCAAACACGCGATTTATCCTGTAAGAAAAATACGCATTGTTTGTTTGTTGGTTTGAATGAGGTTTGACACTACTTTTAACAATATTTCACTCATATTGCGGAGGCTGGAGCACCTAACCATGGATTTCTAGTATTTCTCACAACGGTATTACAATTATATCCTTTCTGCTCATCCCACTTAGGTTTACGATTATCCACCCATTGGTGGGAGAAAATATATATGTTTTTTTATAAAAAAAACACTGTTATTATGCAGACGGAAATGAACTAGGGACATATGCCTTCAGAATTACACTTACTTAAAATACACACATGTGTCGACGTCGGGGGTATTTTATCCGACACGACCGTCATTATGACGGACAAAGCTAACAAAATTGTCAGGGCAAACCCGTTCTTTTCACCACTATCTATTGGTAATAGAAATACCAAACAACCAAGAAATGACGTAAACACGACCGGAAGAATCATGTTCAATATGTAGTAGGAGTGTTTACGTCGTAAACGTAACGTGAATGATACCATCGACATCGAGTGAGTGTCTATATATCTGAAATAGAAGACGAGATAAAAAGTTGTGATACAAAAAAACACCTTGTATTGGATTCGAGCTGGGCAGGAAAACTTTGATGTTTCACGAGACAGAAGGTCGAGTGAAATATCAAATTTTCCTAGGCGACGAGAATTCAATACAAAGTTTGGTATTACATCTACATCTCTTTATAATATACCTACGCATTTCAGTTAAAAAAGATCAAAGAAAAGAAAAAATATAGAAGAAAATGTTTTAAATAACCATTCTCAGCGTAACGTCATTTGACCGTGAAATTACGTAATCTAAGCCGACCCGTAAACTACATGTAAGATACGGGTACGTCGGTTTCGAGCAAGATTAAGTCCGTGTTCATTGATTGAAATTTATAAGGAAAATTGGCAGAACTTGCTATTTTGACCACTGGCTTGTATACAAAGGTATTGAAGTCACTTTTACCACGCTGTAGTACTTGAGTTATGCAATTTTGGTTTGTTTGTTTGTTTCTTATTTTGCTTGCTTAATATTAGACTGTCTAGTATATCTAATGACTAACCGTCACCTTCTGTTGTGACGATATACCGTCAAAATGTTATTGTTCCAAATCAATGAACATTGTCCATTGTCAAAACCGCCAATCACGTTTCTTTTGACGAATCCGTGAATCATATGAAATCCGTGCAACTGAAATCAAAAACTTGCTCTTTTTCATCGCAAGATATGAACTAATGGCTGAAACGATGATTCAAACACATTATCTTGTCTTGAAAATAAAAGCGATTTGCAATTCACCAAACCAATGTATATGCGCGTAGTGTAATGCACTTAACTATCTTGGATTTTTAAAAGCACATCACGATTTTACAAAGTGTCTCAAACTTTCTGAATTTCAATACTTGTGACGATTAACAGTCACTAGTTTTCTTATCAGACACGGATTGTCGTCATTCCTTTGAGATTATTCTTTTCTATTCTTCCTTCAATAATAGCCAGTGACGGTCAAGCAATGTAAATGAAACCTGTGGCGCGTATCCATCACAATGAGTGGAGCCTGTTAGACCTGATAGACTAGATCAAGTGAGTACAAAATCGTCTTGTCTATTCGACGACTCAGTGCTTTAAGGTCGTAGGTCCCTATACAATGTGTTAGGTCCTTCGACCTTTCAGCACTGGGTGTCCTATTCTCGTAAAATCACCTGGATCCAATAGAAGCCCCAGTATCCATCAGATCCCACTCGCCGTTCTCTTCGTATAGCTGTGTATTCACCCGGTGTTCTGTTTCTACAAGACGAACGTCTTGTGAGCTATACATCCATGTTGAGATCTATAATGGAGAAAATAAATGTTAAGAAAATAACGACATGAAATTGTCCCGGGGATTGTCTGATTACTGCTTGAATGACATCGTTTTAACCCCAAGTCATATAATATTCAAATTATCCAAGGCTAACATTATGACCAAATTTCAAGGCACTTAATCCAAAAATGTTAAGAGAATACGCGAAGAGAAAAACTCATCACACTGTATGATTACAAAAAGCGGTTTATACATAAGTATGGTTATGTTATATCTCCAGGAAAACAAATAAACTCTTATCATTTCTTAAATGGTTAAAGAAAGCGCATTTAATGCCTTCTTGCAGTTCCTGTGCAGGTCTGTAAGTAGATGTCAGGTTGGAAGTTCGCAAATACACGTTATTTTTATCACAGAGAACCGACGTCCTTGTCTGTCTCTAAAATGCATTATATCGGTAATTCGATATTCATGTCATTGATTGATAGATTGATTGATTGATTGATTGATTGATTGATTGATTGATTGATCGGTTGATTGATTGATTGATTGATTGATTGATTGAAGTCAGATTATTTATTTGTTTATATTCAAACATGAAAGATGATATAGGAAAAAGATAACAGAAAATTCAAGATGTTCGAAGCATCGTTCTTGAGATTATACGATAAAGACGTTGTTATGTGTTAGCACCATGATATGTTATTATATTATCAAATCAGGAAACGTTCTAGCCATAGATATAATTTACAAGTTTGTATTTAGCAATGCTTCTATCAGATATTTATTTTTTTTAATCATGTCTCTCACTTAGTCCACACGTATGACTAAATATTGCGATGTTTTAAGATATATCGTCGCGACTTCCATTTTCATTAAAAGAACCATCGTTTGAAAAGAGGCCCACCCGGACGTGCGAAAAGTATCGATTCCGGTCAGACTGCTCGGACCATACAGATTTACCAGAATTATCTTTTTTTTTTAGCATTTTTTTGTTTTTGTAATTACTTGACTGCCATTTTGTTGTGTGACGTGTCAAAACGTGTGTGACATACAACACTAACCGCCTTACCTACCTTTATGCTACAGGTCTGTTTATCAAAAGGATAGAAGGTTATATCCACCGGACATTTGACTAGATAATTCGCAACGGCAAGCCAAGCCACTCCACCAGCATTCCAGACGTAAATAGGAACACTCTCCGTGTCCGTGTTGTCACTCAATAGACGTAAACCATCCGCACTGAAACGTTCATAAACGTATAGTGTTGTCATTGCTGGTATATCAAAAAAAGGCAAGGGTATTAACAGGTTTTTAATAAATAAATCCTATAGACCGAAGCAGGATAGAATTTGATATTTAGAAAATATTAGAACACAGCTATATATAGGAACAAATGTCTGTGTCAATCAATTCATCTGTAAAATCATTTAGATGTATGAAACCAGAAAGATTGCAAGGGTCCGTACTTGGAAATTGGTTTTCAAGCAGCCGAATCCCTCATATAAGCTATGAATACATACAGGTTTGTCCAAAACTATTGTCAGGGGTTCATACTAAGGATTTCGTTCTAAAGTTACTTCATAGATGGTATGAAATACATATGAGTTAACCAGACCGATTGCAGGGTTCTGACATTCGAGTTTGATCAGAATTACCTTCATAGAAGATATTAAATAAATACGACTTTGCCAAAACGATTGCAGAGGTCGAGACTCGCGATTTTACAGAAGTTATAAAATACGCACGAGTTTGCTAGAACAATAGCAGGGGTCCATATTTGGGAATTCTTTAGGTACGTGACGGTGATGTTACCATAATCAGATGCGTTCCATGCTAAACGTAGGTCCTGCCAAGACTATAGAAAATAGAATAAAACCTTAGTACGAACAATAGATACAAGATAATAATTTTTTTCACAAAACATAAAAAATACCCTTTATATCATATCATTTAATATTATCACTTTATTTACTACAGAAAGATATTGAATAAACACTTATTTTACCATGTTTGAAATCATAGAACTATTTTATGTGGTATAATACAAAAGTAGTTCCGTATTCGATTTTTTCGTGGGGTTTGAAACGAAATTTTAAGCCTATCGGATGCGAAATTGTTGATAGACGAAAATAAAAGAAAATTGTTTTGACACAAATCTCTTAAAATTTAGATTTCGAGACATGTCCTAGATTTCGAATAAGTGGAGTTTCTTTTTTATCTCTAATCTGTTATTAATGAAATATTCAAACGAAATAACTTCGAGCCGCCATTGTAAGCATATAATGGGTATATCGTCTACGTTCGGCCAAACTGCAGCTCTCTCTATCTCCCCGTCTCTCTGTCTCTCTGTCTCTCTCTATATATCTCTGCCTCTCTCTATCTCTCTATGTCTCTCTGTCTCTGTCTCCCTGTCTCTGTCTCTCTATGTCTCTCTGTCTCTCTCTCTCTGTCTCTCTATCTCAATCTCTATCTATCTATCTATCTCTCGCCGAATGTAACTCGTGACATAAAAAGTGCGTAAAGTGTGGATCCGAGTGAATGTGTGCGATATTGACGAAATTTAAAATCATCAAAACTTACCAGTACTATAAACCCAACCAGAGATAGTTCTTGATCAATGTTGCTCTGAAAATAAAAAAAAAATATATTACATACAGTATATCTTGTATCAAGCGACCACTCGTGGGATAACCAAAAAGTGGTCGCTTAAGAGAGTGGTGGCTTAAACACACATTTTAGTTCAGTAGTTCGAAATGAACGAAAACAGAGTCAAAACAGTGAGTTTATCACTTTGACAGTTTCACTGTATTTTCGTTGAAATTATCAATTGTTAATCTATCGCGAAATTTCAATAATTTACCAGAGAGCGTTGAAAATTAGGTGATATGATTGTGGGAAGGGGCATTAAGTTACTCGCTGCTTTAAATCGTTAAAAAAAATTTGATAACAACACTTAAACGTTCCAAGTCAGGTATCTCTGAGCGATTTAAGATTCAATAAAAATCAGCATGGCAGAAAAACAATTTATAGTTCGAGGTTAAAATAGAGATAAATTGTCGTTAGGCGTACAAATAGACAAGCTGTAGTTAAGATATTTTGCACGCCCAACGACGAAAAAAAAACCCAAAACATTCCGACAGTCTTACCAAAGAGCTGATATGATACAACCCAAAATCTATCGCTACTGTCACGGTCGAGTTCGGGCGAACCATGGTATGATAGTTTGTCAAAATGGCGTCCTCCAACCTGCCTGCTTCCTCGACACTGAATTCATAGGAACAGACCAGGAAATACGGAAATACTGAAAGGAAAAGAAAAAAACCCTTCCCACTTAGATGTATCCGTCGCATTTGTGTTTACATTATATAATTGATGCATAGCCGCTGTCTATCAAAATATCGAATGACCAATCAAATCATTTATTTAAACTGGCATTGTCGGTGATGACCTCCAACGGTTTTGTTAAAGATTTTCGTTGATGGGTGACCAAACGATACATCTAAAGACTGGTCCAAATCCTATACGAAGATACAGAAGACAAAAAGTTGGTTTAAACCCTAAAGTAATGAGCATATAAGGCAGAATCCATTGTGAGAAAAGAAGAAATGCTTTCCATAGCTATATTTCCTGGATTGTGTGGTAAAAACGTAATCTTCACAAACGCCTTTCCTTTAAGTTCACTATTGTGATCGGGCTGTGTCCGGCGTCCGTCATAAACTTTTACCTTATGTGTACTCTGGAGGTAACATTTCTGGCTCAAACGTCTTCATGTCAGAATGTTTGTCTACATAATACCTCGGATGTTTGAATATGGGTAATGCGGGGTCAAAAACTAGGTCACTAGGTCAAATTTCAGAAAAACCATGTGAGCACTCTAGAGACACATTTTTGGCTCAAATTTCTTGATATCTGGTCGAAATGTTTGTTTACATAAGATCTCAGACGATTTCGAAAAAGGGTCGCGTGGGGTCAAAAACTAGGTCACTTGGTCAAACTTGAGAAAAACTTTGTGTTCACTGTAGAGGCCCTTATGTTTGTATCAAAGGGCTTTTTATATATTCAGAATGTTTGTTTCAATGATCTCTTTCAAATTTGATATTGGGTCACATGGTTAAAAAAGTAGGTCACTAGATCATATTTTATGATAGTCATCCTTTCTATGAAGTCACTATACTTCAGGCATAGATATCTTGAAACATAATAAGAATGTCTTTCTAGTTTAATATCTGAGACAAGACTTCGATAACAAGTCTTGTTAGGACAATTTAAGGTCACTGGTGCCATTTTAGTCATCGACTCGGGTGAGCGCTTTAGGGCCAATGGCCCTCATGTTTTAGCTATTGTAATCACCCTACGGCCGGCATCCGTCCGGCGAGGGTCAACAATTTTTTAAACAACATCACCTCCCAAACCACTGGGCCAAATTAGCCAGAAGATGTAGAGCCTTGATATTTTGGATGAAACATCAGTACGTTGACCTCTTTCTAAATTCTTTACGTCATTACCGCCAGGTTCCAAGGGGCGTAGCCACAGGAGGGGGGTCTACAGAAACAAGAAGGATTTTAAAACGACATCTCCTCCCAAACAATTTGGTCGATTTAACCAAATATGGCAGAAATGTTCCTTAGGTTGTCCTCGTTCACAATAGCTAAATGAACATTGTTCAAATTTTTACTTTTGGTTCCATAGGTACAAAGCCAATATATATAAAATATGGTTATGCCTTCCTGTATCATAACCCTAGCCTTAACATTAAATTTAACTATTGAAAGCAAAAGTGCCTTTATCTCGGATGAGCGCACTAGGACCAATGACCCTCTTGTTTATTAGCTCACCTGAGCACAACGTGCTGAAAGTGAGCTATTGTGATCGGTGAATGTCCGGCGTCCGTCTGTCCATCTGTCCGTCTGTCCGTCCGTAAACAATTAATAAAAAAATCTTCTCCTAAACAATAAGGCCTAGAGCTTTGATATTTGGTACATTTCATCACCTATTGACCCTATACCAAAGAATTACTGTACTCCTAAAATTAGCCCTTTTCTGTGCGATCCCTGATTTTACAAAAGAATAAAGAAAATCTTCTTCTCCCAAACTATAAGGCCTAGAGCTTTGATATTTGGTATGTATCATCACCTATTGACCCTCCACCAAAAGAATAACCGTATTCTAAAAATTAGCGCTTTTCTGTGCGATCCCTGATTTTACAAAGTAAATCTTTGAAAATCTTCTCCCAAACTATACAAGGCCTAGAGCTTTGAAATTTGGTACATATCATCACCTATTGACCCTTTACCAAGATACTTCAAAGAATTACCGTATTTTGAAAATTAGCCCTTTTCTGTGCAATCCCTGATTTAAGATAGGAATAAAGAAGGATATCTTTGAAAATCTTCTCCTCCTAAACCATTAGGCCTAGAGCTTGATATTTGGTATGTATTGGTGTCTATTGACCCTCTAACAAAATACTTCAAACAATTACCGTATTCAGGAAATTAGCGCTATATGGTGAGATCATCAATATACCTAGGATTAAAAGAGAAAATCCTTAAACATCTCCTCCAAAGTAATTAAACAGAGGGCTTTGCTATTTTGTATATATCATAAAGTAATGAACCATCATACTCAGGAGAGTGATTTAGGACCATCATGTTCCTCTTGTTATTATTATTTCAAAAGCCTTCTTTAATGCATTATGCTTACGATTGTCATGAGTTCTTACTCCAACAGGAAGTTCCACTTACATTTCAAAGCGTATTATTTTTAAAAATCTATGGCCGGTAACATGTAACAAAAAAGGTAAAATGGTTGGTTGTCGACCTAAAGAAGTTGGAGTTCAAAGTTAATTTACTAAATAATTGAATGGTTTTATTGGTCTATTTTTTAATTGGCAGTAGCGCTAGTTCAATTAAAACAAGTAGAAATGAATTTAGTTATATCTTAACAGAAAATAAATTTTATTCTTAGATATTACAAATATTTCTAATAGATGATTGATGATATTACGTAAGTATACAAGTTAACGAAATCCGAAGATATATCTTATTTATATCAAAATCAAACCGAGTTCTTCAGCAGCCAAAATATGCAAAAATCAACATTTACACCATTTGATTAAACACCCATGGCATTTGGATAGATATACAGTCCATAATGTCAGCCTCATTGGCTTAATAGGTAGAGCGCTCGATTTCAAACCTCGAGGTCACGGGTTCGCTCCCCGGGCTGATCAAACCAACAAACTAGTTGTCCTTCGGATGAGTTATAAACCGAGGTCCAGTAAACTGACGGTGCTATGCACAGAGTACGTTTAGTAAGAAGCGGGACTCTCAGCTGTTTCGTCCTGTATCCTTGCACTTTTCCCGTAACGACTAACCGTCTTCTGTTGGGAGTCGCTCATATTGGCTTGTAGCGACGATAAATAAACAGAAATACAACTCAACAACGGATATTTGCACAAAGACTTTGCGGTTTCCTTTTGTATTGTTTGGGTTATTAATCTCACTTTTACTAAAAATGACCGTGATTGCTTTCAAAAACACTCATTTATTAGGATAAATGACGGAGCTCCGGCCCCGCCCACTGACTCACCTGACCACGCCCACTGATTCCGATACGAAGTTTCACTCCGATATTACAAGGCGCTATTTTGAAAAAATTTTTGATAGTAGCATGTTAGACATAAGTTATGAAATCATTGAAAGTACTGATGATGGAGGTCCGTGTTGGCACAGTTGAGTGATAAGCCCGTTTTGGGTGTACACAATTGCAATTTTCATATATATAATCTTCTTTAAGCATAACGTCTCGCCTAGCATTGTTCGTTTAATAGGTAATACAGGGTGTTTTCTATTCTAGAGTCCTGAGCACGATCACAAGTTCGCAAAAAAAGAAGCCTTTGTTACACCTATCATTTGTCTTTTACCGATGGAAATATGATAAATAATTTGCCTTTAAAGTTAGCTGAGCAGCTACACATGTAATGACCCAAATTTATTGTTGCAGTTGTACATGTTACTGGTGTGAAAAATGACAGGAAGCCATAGCTGGTGCACCTACCAACCGCGGTTTTACTGAAATACTAATGAAAGTCACTTTAAACCAAATTCATTTGATCGCAGTCTAACTAGCTTTCAAGATCAATACTTTTTTCCGATTTTATTCTTTTCAAAAGACATTCCAAGTCATTAACACTAGAATCAGAAATAAATGCAGCTCTTTGAATCATCATTTATTCATAAAAAATATTGTTGACTCTCCTCTTTGTTCTTGTGGTAGTACTGAGACTAGCGAACACTTCTTTTTGAATGCTATAAGTATACTAATATAAGGGACCGAATTTTGGATACATTATTAGCTTTCGGCAATATTGACATTATTATGCTTCATAATGGGAAAGATAATCTGACAATTGATGAAAACTCAACAATTTTCTACGAAGTTCAGTGTTATATCAGAGATAGTAAATGATTTATTTAGAGACGCAAAATAAACAGGTGTTTGGCACTTTGACTTACTTTCAAGATTATATGTTTTGTTGTTGTTGTTGTTGTTGTTGCTAAAATTGTTTTCATAAGAAAGACATAAGTATTACATCCACATATTTTACATTACATGTACCTCCTCAAATAGCCCAAGATTACTTTTCTTCAAAATTTAATTGATTTCACGAAAACAACTCACTTTTTCAAGTTCTATAACCAATTATATTTATATTTGTGTGTACATATAATAAGCCATCAACGAGGAAAAGAACTCTAACAGCCCAGCTTTTGTTCTATTTCAATTGTAATATTATGCAAATAAACTATGTTTAAACCAAAGACATTCCACAAATAATTAAGATATCATTTAAGAAAGTTGGACAATATTATGATTAGCAATATTCATGGAGAATTATTACCTGTAAGAAACAAATGAGAGATTTTGTATATCTTTTAGACCTTCCGTGACCCAGTAGAAGCTTAACCCATACCCACACAATCACGCTTTTTACGCCCCTGGAGAACTGCATTAAAGAAACATTTGAGAAAGGGGGAAATTGCTCGTTTCACAATGTTCTGTACTGTTCTGTTCTGTAACTAGTCCAAAATTTCGTCGTTCGGCAATGGATTGAAAAGGCTAATTCAAAATAATAATAAACATCTTTAAATATATGTAACTGTATCACTCCCGCGCTATAATACTGGTATGCTTAGTTCTCATAATAGAAGACAATATATAATGTATAATTGAAAGACTCCGCGTTATTGAAACCGGGACCGCATTTATATGGAATCCTCGTATTACGCCATTTCAAATTTACAGTTGTTTTGGTGGTACAGGTTTTAAAAAGTGATAACTCGAACCTAACTGGGCACTACTTCTCTTCTAACATAATAACACCCTACTGGATTTTACAAACTTCACCAAAAAGTCGGCCAATGATGGAGTTCAGAGTAATGCGATGTATTGAACTAAATAGTTTACCATTCACATGTTTTTATTTGATCCATTCGCGAATTTGGCGCTAATATTCTTAAATAAAAAATGCATCGTGAAATTTTAGAGTAGAAATTAATACAATAGAATCCTATTATTTCCAACTCATTTTGTTAAGATTTTGTTGCAAATAACCTAAAGGTGGTGTTAGAAGGAACTTTTTGTATAATAAATCTAGTGTTTGTGTATTAAGCCAGTTGCAATGAAGCAGTGAGTTGCTATTATCAGTATATTTTCTATCGTTTAGCAATTAGGAGGACTTCGATGCATTGAAAATACATCTTCGGCTTTACATAACGTTTTCAATATCGTTCAAAGGCGAATTTGTCGTCGTAACTATACGGTTTGAAAGAATAAACGTGTTTGAAAATGTGTTAAGTTATGTTTCAAAAAATTACCTGACATACAAATAAGCATAAAAACCGTTAACTCCGAACTTCTGTCCATCCTGTTTGTGAACGTAATAAAGTTGTCGTAGATGATCCTTATAATATAGGAGGGCTGACAATATTGTTCGGTTCGTGTATCTTATGGCAGTTCAACTTCTACACACACTTTGGTTGTGTCCCCAGAACTGAGCTAGAGCTTCAGTTCCACGATCAAGAAGTCCTCGATGAATATCTTTGATATTTCATAAGTGCACAGCTAATATCCATGCTAATAATCTATAGTATATAACGCATTTAGCTATCGTTTGATTAACGTCATTATTTTGTGTTATGACATTATTTTACAAAGGGCATTATCTGATTAGTGGAATATCTTTAATCGATAAAAAAAAGAAAAGATCGATTTATATGTAAAAAAAATAAGTCGCACTATAAATAGAACATCAAGTTCGTATTCATGAAATACTAAATTGTATCAAACTCGTCATCATAACAAAAAACTCCGCAAATTCTCGTTAACTCGGTTATAGAAAATAGATGGTTGGTGTCTTGATATGGAAAAGTTTATTGGGCAAGGCCTAGCAACCACCCATCTATTCTATTTATCATGTTACCAATTTTAGAAAAGAATTCGACAAAAAATGTCCGAAGTACTGGTAAATGTATGTTATCTTCTCTTCGCCGTACATGATAATTTGTACTGGAGTGGGGTGTGGGGTCGACCTTTGAAATTTTCCCAAGGCCCGAATAAGAGAGAATTAACAAGAACATCTAAAACTTAAACCTTAAACAACAAAGACCTGCCTTGATTATCGAAAATGATTTGCCTAGATTTATAATCTTGTCGATCACTCGACTAAAGTGTCAAAAATTTTCTGGTGAGTTCGCTGTTGCGCAGTTATTACCAAACCCAAGGTAAATGCCACCCTTATGGAATTTCAAAGGATGGATCAAACCTGAGATTAGATGCATAGCCGCAATCTCTAAAGATCTCCTCACTCAGTTAATATCCATGCTAAATCCTCTCGTGGTTGTCTGTTTTAGGCAAGATTAGTCCTTCAAAAGGATAAAATTGTTTTTGAGTTATGAAAAGTTAACCTTGGGAAATTTTAGAATTTAATTAGAAGTACACAGTTATAGTACAAAAAGATGCCACAACAGAGAATTGGTAAATGTACTTGTTCATATGAATTTTTTTGTACGCCCGTGCAATGTGTCTCAATTTCTAGGGCGGCAGACTTGTAGTCCGGGAATTTTCAAGGTTTCGTGGATGCACTTAACTCATATCCCAACGCAAATTTAACGGGATGTGTCTATAACTTAATAAAATTATATGTACTAAAGCATCTTGGATCTATACAGCTGTAATAACTATTTATTTTGCTAATGTTCTTTTAAATCAACTGGTGTCATAAGGGCTCTGGCATGGTGTATTAGTACTTGAATACTCCATGTTGTCGCATTTATGTAGAGTATAAATATGTGTTAGTGTAGTTGAAAAAAAGCAATATGGATTCCTTTGTTTTAAGGGGGTTTTTTTTATTTGTTTTAATATTTTATCTTCATACAACTTGTAGAATATTTCAAGAGAACAATAATAAACAAGCAGACACTCAATCTGTTTTAAACTAAGGAACATTCTGATGGGGGACAGAAGGTGTTTAATTAAGCATCTCCTTCTCTTATCTAAAACTTACAAGAAACATTATTTTAGTAAAAATGAATGAATAATTGTGAATGACCACTTCGATAGGTATTTTAGCTATTTACATACCTATTTTATGTAAATGGATGAGACTAAAATGAACGAATAATACTCTATCACTGAAAAATTATTCAAATCGACGAAAATTCTCGTTAAAAATCATTATAAAATGAATAAACTTTGTAACAACCCTCTTCTTGGATTCTATTTCAGAGCTAGATAATTAACTTTTCTGCTCTCATCGTTATTTGTTGAACTTCCGCTGTTTACATTAATTGATTGATTGGCCAATTAACAACGAAGTTTAGTAAACAGTTTTAATGGATAGAAATAAAGTATCGCATGACAGTTGAATTACTACTTGACCAGTCTGTGAACAATCCAATAATCTTTGAACCTTATTATACATGTTACATCCCTTTCACTTATACTGTCATATTTTTGGCACAACGTTCGCATGCGTGTTATTCATCAAGGCAAATTTCTGGCACAGTACTCAACAAATTGTCTTTAGGATGAGACGTTAAGCCGAGGCCCCGAGTGACGGTGCTATCCATTAAGCACGTTAAAGAACCAGGCGGGGCTCTCAGTAGTTCCTTCCTGCATCCTTGCACTATGCCCTGTAACAACTAACCGTCATCTGTCGTCTTCGCTGATATGGGCATGTGCTAGCGACGATAAATAAATGGCAATTATCACAACAGTACTCGAGACACCGGGACACCTTCGTAAAAACCTTTTGATATTTTTTGTCCAGAGCATATCTCTGAAAGTATAGTAGTCATGATTGTCAAACGTCATAGGTGGATAGATATATGAAGGGAGAGTGCATGGACAGCTTTTTGGTTATTGTCCCTTATTGTTTTTCATTCTTAGATTTTGTCGAAACATGTCTCTTAAATTATCATATCCATGATTATGAAATTCCATGAGTATATAAATCTTATCAAGTTGAAAAACAGTATATAAGAAGCACACATTTGCCAAGGATACTATTTAGTTATTGCCCTTTATTGGTGATTCTCGAATTCGCACACTTTTGGGATAATGAAAGGTATCCACGTGTAAAATTTGTAGACAATTTGTTGAGAAATAAGGGTATATAAGAGTCAGATTGTCCGTAAGTCTGTGTGTCTTTTTCCTTGTCCACTAAATTTTTAAACAAACTGCCGCATTGATTTGATTCGAACATTACAGACTCGATATCAAGTAGTGATGTGCATATTGTATAATTTGGTTGCGCAGTTGGTAGCGCGTCAGACTATCATTCAAAGGGTCCCGGGTTCGATCCCCGACGGCGGCAATACCCTTTCCGACATTTGTCTACCACCAATGGGCAGATAATCGTAAGCCTAAGTGGGATAGCAGCTGGAGGCTAGGAAAGGGTATAGTGGTAGTACTGGTGTGAGAAATACCAGGAATCCATTGTTAGGTGCTCCAGCCGCCGCGATACAACTGAAAGATTGTTAAAAGCGGCGTTAAACCCTATTCAAACAAATTTACCATAGTTATGGCTTTTTGGTGAAAAATCCTGTCCTTTCATTTTCTCTTCAACTATAAAAAAATTTGACTTTCATTCCACAAGCACAATCTGGTATCAACCAATTATGTGCACGTTCCATTTTTGGTTATTGTCCAGTGACTTTCCTTGGAAGTATGTCCCTTTGCTCACTGGTCTTACAAGAGGAAAATCTGGAAAGTGTAAAAAGTTTCATCCTAGTGAGGCTGTGCAAATTGTGCAGGCTGAGCAGGGTTGGAACATTCTCTTTGTATCTAGAATGATTATCTTACCTTAAAATATAACAAATTTTGTAATGCGAGTTGTGGTTGACCTATGCACAATTTCAGCTCCAAGATTCGTTACTGTGAAACACTGTATTAACAGCACTATTGGTCACATTGCACACAGAAAACGCGATAATATTAAGCAATTCATTGATCACTGGAAAGACAAAATGTTAAAGACCTCAAGCACAAGTACACATTGTGTGTGGAGATTCATTGTAGTAAATTTAATCATTTTATTTGAAAAGTTGATTACACTAGAAATGAGGCATTTTTTTTCAATTCAGAGCAGATGCTTGATGAAGAACTGGAGTAATCTTAATTTCAAAAATTTCAAAGGTTTAATGCACCAAAGATTTAATGCACCACTAGAGACTATGCAGATTCAACTTACCACTTCTTTTGATTGACACTGTAGGGATTGGACACTCAAGAAATACGGTGATTTATTTCAATTCAAGGGAAGACAATTCAAGAATGGACTGGCGTGATTCGAATTTCAAAGGTTAAATGCACAACTAGATACCATAGAGATACACTGTAGCAATTTTTAGTTCGTTCCCATTGATACACTAGGAGTTGCGCACACAAAGAATTACTAACGGACAGACAGACAGACGTACGACCGGGCATCATACAGATTAATTGCAGTAAGATTCAGCTCCTTTTCGTTGATACTGTTGGAGGAGTTGCTCACACAAGAAATATGATTTTTGTTTTTCAATTCAAGGGCAGATAACTCAAGACAACTCTAGTCGGTAGCGCATTAGACTTCAAATCATCAATAATGGGATGTAATGGGTTCGATCCTCGACGGCGGCACATATCTTTTCCGACATTTGTCTTTCACCAATTGATGGATAATCGAATACCTAAGGGGGGTAGCTGCTGGGGGCTAGGAAAGGATGTAGTGGTAGAACTGGTGTGAGAAATACGAGGAATCCATTGTTAGGTGCTACAGACGCCGCGATATGACTGAAACTGCTAAAAGTGGCGTTAACCCCATTCAATCAATCAATCAAAACAATTCTAGAACGACTAGAGTAATTTGAATTTCAAAGGTCTTATGCACATCTAGAAATCATAGAGATACATTGTAGCAACTTTTAGTTCGTTCCCATTGATACTGAAGGAGGAGTTGCGCACAAAAAAATGCTAATGAAAAGACAGACGGGCGGACTCGCGGGTCCATAATATAATACAGTCCTTCGGGCGTATAAAAAAGGCTCCATTTCAATGACAAAATGTTTTTCAGTGACATTGAGCCGTTGGGGGGGGGGGGGGGTATTAAACACATTCTGTGATGGTGTAGTACAAGCGACATCAACACCTGCTAGCTTTTCTAGACCAGACTCCTCAAAAAAGTGTTTTCAATTACCCCATTCCCACACTACCCGCCTTTTTAGTAGCCTTGGAAAACATCAAATTTCTTCTTTATCCTCAATTTTTTCTTTCCCGAAAACCCAAGAATTTTAAAATTTCTTACAACTTCTTACAGTTTTGATCGGTCTAAAGAATTGTTGTATGGAAATGGTATGAGGTCACAATTTTTTTCAGTATTTTGGAGAGCACAGAATTGTTAAAAGCAAGTGAATCGATTGCCAAATACCTCGAGTTTTTCCTCGGAAAACAGTCGAGCCGAAAAGGGAGGCATAGACAATGGGGCGTTTCAAGGTTTGGATTTTTGGTAAACTTTAACCAAATGTCTAAGTTAAAAAAAAGGTCATAACTGCACTGAAATGAATGTCAGAGCTTTGCCTAGTGGTTGACAAAGGCATGTGCAAAGTCGGGGCAAAAACATCAGCCGAAACAAAAGATATGAGACTTGCACGTAAAAGGTTGCAAAAACATATACAATTACATGTCAATTGATTGATTGGGGTTTAACGCCGTTTTTAACAGTATTTCAGTCATATCGCGGCGGCTGGAGCACCTAACAATGGGTTCCTGGTATATCTCACACTAGTACTACCACTACATCCTTTCCTAGCCCCCAGCTGCTATCCCACATAGGTCTACGATTATCGACCTTTTGGTGAGAGACAAATAGTCAGAAAGGATGAGTGCCGCCGTCGGGGATCGAACCCGGGACCTCTAGATTGACAGTCCGACGCGCTACCAACTGCGCTATGACGGCGACAATTACATGTCAAATGGGTAAATTTGGGGTCAAAATGCGATTTATGTTAGAAGCAATTTCTCCTTTGAGCTCATTCCAAAGCTTAATATCTTCAACAAAATGAAATGCTGAATTGTGTAACGGATTAAAGTACCAAATTAGAGGCATCAACAAATCAAAAAACAGAATAAAAAACAAAGAACTTTGAGAATATAGATAATGTATTTGTCTTTTTAAAAAAGGTATAGAAAATGTAAGTATGTTGCTGTACAATGTACATTATATATATACAATTCATAAATATCTGTTTCTAAAACAATAAAACACTTAGGGATGTGAATCTAAAATTAAAGTTAAGGATTTTCTGCAGACAGTACTAATTATCTTAACCCTTGTCATGCTGTACCTGAAATATGCCTTTTTTGGTAGAGGAGGCATAGACACAGATCAGTCTGCGCATATGTGCAGCCGTATCAAAGTCTACACTATTTCTCCTATTTAAGTAAAATTGTACAATACCTCCTAGCTAAACAGAAACATCCCGATTCAGCGTGACAAGGGTTAACAAAATTAAGTTGAAAGTCAGTTTTTTTTTAAAAATCTAGGTAAAACATTACACAAAACAATGTATCAACAATGTATTCTGTTTAACCTGACCTCAGTTTTTCTAGTTTTACACATTAAATGTTATAATGAATGAGCTATGTAAATTGAAGTTTGGATCTACCTTAATAAAACTACAGTCTGGAAAAGGTTGAGAATAGTTTAATTCAAATACAAGATTCTCGACTGGTTCAGATTGCAAGAAGTTGCAAACGACTGTTCAACAAGTATTTTACATTGAAAATAAGTGCCAAATTAGGTTGACAATAACCATGAAAAACTAGGGAAATTGTTAAAAACAATTACTCCTTTTTCTCAAAGCTCTATTTCTTCAACGTGTTAACATACAAAGGAAAAGAAAATAAGACAGTGGTGGGACAAAGCCAGTTCAAAATTGTATGATACTTGCATGCAATACTAACCCTCGGCCATTATATTCCAAGATCTCATATAAAGGCATCTCATTGCTGTCTTCAACAGAAAACAGGTTTGCAGCCTTCAAGCGAAACGAAATAAAGAAGGACTACTTTCTGTTGTCTGCTGTTTGAATTTCTCATACATGTAGAAATTTAAGAATAAAACCCATTCCAACATAATCACGCCTTTTGATGTCCCCAGGGAAAAAACAATGTTTTCTTAGTTATTATTGTCACAAGCCATTTCTTCATTTTCCACAATCTTTTCTACCAAGGAAAGTGAAAAAATCTACAATTTCATCAAATTTAAATTATCTTTTGCAATTCCTTTCAATTTGGACCTGTCTAAAATTTTCCGTCTGGTAATGAGTTGAATAAAGAAAAAATATAAGTAAGTTAGACATCACTACTGTGCACCATATATGGCGATGAGGAATGATTTGTTTGTCCTGGAATGTTGTTGTTGTTGTAAATATTCTGTCCATTATATGAATTACGCGGAATGTTAGAAATTCCTTGTCGAGTGTCTTGATACTGAATCTGTGCGTAGTTACCATTACCATAGTTACTGTTACTATAGTAACCATTTCCATAGTTACTCCTCCCATAATTAGCAACGCCATTTTGTTTAGGCTTACCAGGGGATCGTTCATTCCTCCAATTATCATAAACTTTCTGTGTAGTCTCTTGTAATTTACGTTGATACCAAGTTTGAATGTGGTTCTGAATCTCGTGCTGATAATCGTCTTTAGGTAAAGTCTCGTAATCCGCGTTGGAGTACTGACTCATCGGAGAGTTTGTGTTGCTTTGTAATGAAATTCCCCGATCTACACTAAATGACGATGATGGTGTACTTGAGGCACTGACGGGTGTTGCTCCTCGATTACCATAAATCTTACTACTGTATCCCGAATCAGGGTTACTGCTTGAATCTTCTTTGCTATTATTACAGATATTTGGTGAATTTTCTCTTGAGAATTGGGGATCGCCCGTCAGATAGGTGGAATAGGCACTTTTAGAACGAGGTTCTAAATGGTTGTAGTTCCCTGTTGTATTTGAGGTTTGTTCATAATGGATTTCTGATGTTTTGGAATTCACCGGTAAATTATGGTTAAGATCTTTTTGAGACTTTACACTTCGTACCGTACTATAAGTGTATTCAACGTTTGAACTATCCATGTTGCTTTGGTTACCAAGATCTTTTGACCTTGAATAAGGGTTATACACAGGCTTAGGAGCCACTGGGGGTCGATCATTTTGTCTATACTGAGAATTATGGGAGGTGTAAGGTGTACTGCTGTACATTGGATGAGTGACAGTTCTTGATGGGGCAACCTGGGGCTGTGGGAGGGGTCGCAAGGACTGGGTGTCAAGGTAACTCTGCTGTAAATCATTTCTTGACTCCGACCTTGACCTTGGAGAATTAACACTACTTTGTCCATTATAAGAATTATAACTTCTGCTTTCATTTTGTAGCCTAGTTTTGTTCATGTGCCCATATGGATCATCTAGAAGGCCTTCAGAAGACCTTGACCTTTGACCTAATGTACCGTTTCTACTAACACAGCTCATGTCCATGTAATTATCGTCTTTAGCTGACGGTACAAACCCCGTTGACATCTGCGAGTGTTGTCTCTGATGGAGTTCTACCATCGAATTTCTGTTTTGCGGTTCCTCGTGACTGGAATGACTCGTATTTGACCTTGGTGTACTTGATGAAGGCTGTTCTTGACTCTGTTGCGACTGCATTCTTTGTTCTGGACTGTTTGCTGGAGCTAAGTGTCCATCTGCATTATCCTCATAACCGAATGTGGTGAATGTTGGTTTGGGTAAATTTGACACGGCTTTCTCACTACTTGTTGAATTACTTAGAGGTGAGCTTGCAGGATTTATTACACTAGTGGATTGTTGGCTCGTAGAACTAGGACTATGGTATACAAGTTCAGACTCCGTACCTTTGTCGGGTGAAAACAATTGTCGAACACTTTTATTTATAGCACTGCTTACTGGACTGTGTGTATTTGGAACACTTTGTGTATGATTTGAAACACTAGATTTTACAGGACCTGGATAATCACTATTTAGCACATTTCGAGAAATTCTGGAGTCTGTATTGCTCTTCGGAAACTCATTTGAAGAATTACGCACAATATTGCCATCTGTTTTACTTCTTGCCATAGAGGCAGCAGATTCATACGGACTTGACTCGTTTGATTTGGGCGTACTGTGTGTGATGGGTCCACGAGATCGACCTGACTCATACTGTGGCCAAGACGGAGTTTGAGGTATTGTTTCTGACTGTTTTGAAATAGCACCAAGTTTGCCGTAATTGTTCATTGTTACATATGTGGAGTCTTCCTCTGTCTCGTTTATCTTTCTTTGGAAATGCTGTGAACTCCTGAAAGTATCCCTATTGCTTTGATTATTTCTTATTTCTACTTTTGGTTCCATGGGGTAATGTCTAATATCTTGGTGATATGGAAGATGTTGCCTGCTCTGAGATTTTTGAGGAAGTCTTTGATCCCTTTGATTAGGTTTTTGTTTTTCTAAAATCTTAATTTTATTTCTGTCTTTGCTATAACTTGGGACCTGCCAAGCTCGGATTTGTTGCATTGCTTCCTGCCGTGATTCATAAAATTCTCGTTTACGATATCCTTTACCACTATGATTATCTGATTGAGAGAGAGTTTCATCTGATCGAGATCTAAACAATCTACCGTTAGCTGTTTCATGAACATCAGAAAATAAGTTTTCATTAGGAAGAGCGGAATCGTCGTGATGATGATGTAAACAATGTCCGTAGCCTTCTAGTTTCTGCTCTAACCAACTTTGTATTTGCATTTTCATATTATGACTTTGTGGTGTCTGATAATCACTTTCGTCTTGATAACGTTCAGAGATTCTTTGTCGACATAAATGTTCTTCCTCTTGGAATCGTTCACGAGTGTATTGTTCAAGAGCGTGTACACGCATGGACGCTCTGTGATCAACCTGATCAATTCTTTCTTGCATTGCACGACTCTGTGTGTTGATATGATTGTAAACAGTGTCTCTTGTATCGTGTACATGTCTCTCTAGTTGATTCAGTGACGGCATACAATTACATGTAGGGGTATAACCAACTGGACCCTAAAACAGAATTCAACACATTGTAAATGCATTGTCAATAATTTTAACCCATCACCAGAAAACAAAATTTAGACTAGTCAAAATTGAAATAAGTCGTAGATGCCAATTCTGAATTGGTGAAATTTAAAAATTCTTTGAAGGTAGAAAACATTGTCAAAATTGAAGAAATTGCTACTTACAAACAATGTCTTCATTTTCTTAAATGTTTTCCCAAGCTTCTTTTTTGCTAAGGGTGAAAATGTTATATTGGATAATCTAGTAACATGTTAGGGAGAAATTGTCTGTATCTAGTATTGGTATTTATTACAAGTAACCTACTCCTGGACATTAAAATTCTACATTTTTTTCTACTTAATTATCTTTAAAATGTTGTCTGCTGCGCCTTTCAATTTTGATTTATTTCCTCTTAGAAGGCTATCAAATGATATCACCGAATATCCTAGACTTATGAAATAAATTTACAGAGATTTTCTTCATAGTTCAACAGCTTTTTTATTTTTCATATATGACCTTGTTTTTTTTAAAAGTTCCATCCCAAAGGTTACAGGAGGACTAAACTCAACCTGAAATCAAGTGCACCTAACCATAGTTATTTCATCATTTCTCGCAGGATCAAATCGAGATTTCATTGCAATACTGTATGTGGTATAGATACTTAAAACAGAATTGCAAATAACCTAGAAATCTACTAAAATAAATCCTCCATGTCTCACCTTTTTAATATTCCCTGCCAAATCTCTGTAATACTGGACCCCGTCCCTAGGTACATATTTACTAAAGAACCCCTGTACAGGGGACCGGCCAACATGGACATGTGACCCGGCTGGAACAGATTTCTGTGGAACAACACCACCATTTGCTGGAACTTTCTCCTGAATAATAGAAAATGATAAATTAAAGCTGCAATAATATAATACAAAATTTGGTCCATACTTCAAAGGTGAATCTATGATTCACCCATTATCAGATGGTGTCAAAAAGTATTATTGTTTGAGAATATGTTTAAGGAAGCATAAACAAATTGTTCCTTGCCATACTAAATAAAATCCTTTTCAGAATTACATCAAAATCAAAGGGCAGAAGGCACTGAAAGCACTAATTGTGGATCAATATTTCATTTAGAAATAAATTTTATAAACAACTCTGCCTTTAAAGGGACAAGTCAAAAATTCCATTGTCAGGTAATGGGTTAAGCAAGGTTTAAGTTCATGACATCATTCATTGAAATTAACCCATTACCAGACACCAAAATTTTTGAATGATCTAAACTCACAGAAGTTAATGACGACAATTTTAGTTGATGACATTTTAAAAATCTTCTGTCATTATGGATAACAAAGAATTTACTTCTAACCCATCCCCACACAGTGACGCCTTTGGATGCCCTTCAGGAAAAACAATTGGCAAAACATTGTATAAAATGAAGAAATTGCTTGAACCAAGCAATTTCTTCATTTTCTACAATCTTTTCTACCCAGAAAGTTGAAAAAATCTAAATTTTCATAAATTTTAGATTGTCGTCTGCAACTCCTTTCAATTTGGACCAGTCTAAAAATTTGCCGTCTGGTAATGGGTCAACACATTTTATAAGTTATAACATGATTTCTAACACCTTTTTTCCTAGAGGAGTTAAAAAGCATCATTTGGTGTGATTGTGTTAAAATAGTTAAAAATTCTACAAAATCTGTATGCTAAAGCTTACCTTTGCTTTTTTCTTTTTGAAAAAAAAGAACCGTTTCCCTTTCTCCTGTTTGGTTTCCTGTTTGTCCGGTATTGGAACATCTAGGTCCGGAACTACAATGGGCCTATCCATAATTCGTGGATCTTCTTTGAAATTCACTATCTTATTTGGAACTTGAGATTGTGGCTTTAAAAATTAGAATTATGTTCATTTTTAGCAGTCAAAAATGAAATTTACAATTATTCCATTACCAGACAACGAAATTTTAGACTAGTCCAATTTGAAAGGAGTTGCAGACAACCATTTAATGTTTATGAAATTTAAACGTTTTCAACTTTCTAGGTAGAAAGCATTGTGGACAGAGAAATTGAAACAAGCAATTTCTTCATTTTCCACAATGTTTACCAAGCTCTTCTCTCAAGAGGCATCAAAAAGTGTCATTACGTTGAAGTGGGTTGACAAGAGTACCATAAGTCTTAAAAATTGAAGAGTAATGGGTTAATATTTAAATAGTAAATCAGTTTGATATAATTCATCTGTCTTGGCTACATTTTATATTGTACATTTGTAAAGACTATAAATTTGCCCCTGTAAGTTGAACCAAATTTATGAGGCATCTTATTTATTAATATTCATAAATGCATTATATTCTGACATTATACCAATAATTTAATTATAAAAATCTCACCTTTCTATACGACTGTATTATGGATACAATTTCTGTGTGGTCTTTTCTGTAAGCTACGTCAATGGCGGTCTCATTTTGCTGAAAGTAATGAAAAAAGTTATTATAAAAAGTAAACAATTGTAATAAACAAGATATTGAATGAGTGCTTATTTATTGATCATTTCCATATGACAACATTTTAGACAGGTCTAAATTGAAAGAGGTTGCAGAAAACAATTCAAAATATACAAAAATCTAAAAGATGGAAAAGAAATAATTGCAAGAAAAGGGGAGATTGTTTATATTACCAGTTTCTCCTTTCCTTGCATATTCCTATGCAATATTCCTAAAGCATGTGAATAAGTGGTATTGTATTGTACGTGTAATGACTTTGCTGAATTTTAATCACTTACACAAACAATTTAACCCATCTCCACTCAATCCCAATTTTTCACATCCATCAAAAGAGAAGCTTTGGTAAACATTGTGAAAACTGAAGAAATTGCTTGTGCAAAGCACATTACTTCACTGAATCTTAAAACATTACAAAAATATGAATGATTGGTTGATGTCAAAGTCATCAAACCAACAATAAATTCTTCGCATAGATGTTAACCAATGTTGGATTTCGAAGTTCACTTTGGGTCTAAAAGTATAATTTGAATTTTTTAAAATTTTCTATTGACAGTCGAGATCCATCAATTGGTCACCAATAGCAGCTATCAATCAATTAACCCTTTCCTGTTTTTCAAAATTTTAGCCCTGTCTAAATTCAAAGGTTTTGTAGATGAAAATTCAAAGTGGATTTAACTTGAAAAATAACCGTTCAGTTGGGTAGAAAACATTGTAGAAAAAGAAGAAATTGCTTGTTACAAGCAATTTCTTCTTTTTCTACAATGTTTTCTCGATTATAAAATCAAAAGGACGTAAAAACCAGGGATTGAACGGGAAAGGGTTAAAAAGATGAACAAAGAAATTGTTCATTTAGGCCAGAAATGAGATTTACAGTCCAACATTGGCCACCATTTTTATTGATTTGAAGAACAACCAACTATTCCATTTTTTATTAAATGCTGCTTGTCATAAATTTTTGCAAATTGCCAATTAAAATCGAAGCGCAACTTCCTATTCGAGTCATTGGGAGGGGCCATCAAAGTATTTTTGCAGGACTAGCTA
Organism: Fragum fragum; assembly: GCA_946902895.1. Lineage (NCBI taxonomy): Eukaryota > Metazoa > Mollusca > Bivalvia > Cardiida > Cardiidae > Fragum > Fragum fragum. The sequence goes on along the minus strand of OX336368.1, from coordinate 1,439,296 downwards.
TTGTACAATTAAGGCTATAATAATTAATATTTCCTCACACTTATGTTTTATCTTTTTTTCTTCTTTTATCGTCACGGGTGAAAAATGATGACTTTATAATTATCAAATTCGTAAATATCTCACCTTGTTTTTGACCAGTACATCTACACCAGACTCCACCAATAATTTAGCAATCTTTCTTCTCTTTAAGGCTGCAGCAATATGTAAGGCTGTATCTCCATTCTACAACAAACAGGAATTTTATTATTGTCAATAAACATTTACACCCTTTTTTCCATTTTGAAATAAGCTTTTGTAAAATCAACTAAATTATGGAAGATACTCTGGGTATCCTTAAACCCTTAACCACAAAATCCAGTATTTTGTCATACAGGAAATGAAAATAGAATTGTTGCAAAGGGGACTAATACCCGCTACCAGCACTGTGTCACTCAAAAAGTACAGTTGACCTTTGACCTTTTTTACCCCAAAACGCACCTCCTTAGGTCAGGTTGATACTTGTATAAACTGAAATACTGTTAAAAGTAGCCTTAAACCCCATTCAATCAATCAATAAATACTTCTATAAAGGTTCAAAGTCCTGGGTCAAATGGCTTATGAGGTAGAGAAACGTTTTTCAGTTAAAGTTAAATTATAACCTTTCACCTATGTGACCCAAGATCTACTTCCTTGGATCATTGTTAACCCTTGTCATGCTGTATAAATTACCTTACTGAATTGCTGTCAAATCAAAGGGCTGAAAGCACTGACAGAAATTGTTGTTCAAAAAACAATATTTCTTTTTAGAAATCAACTTCATAAACAACTCTGACAGGGAAAGTACAAGTAGGAGGTGTAGACTAAGATCAGCCTGCACATAAGTGCAGTCTGATCTTAGTCTACACCTCCTGCCAAAACCGGATTATTCCGGGTTCAGCTTGACAAGGGTTAACAATATTGTAAGTTTCATGGTTGTAAGTCAATCGGTTTTTGAGTTAGAGCACAGAAACAAAAACGAGGATGAATAGACAGACAGCCATGGTGTAATCAATATACCCCCTCTACTTTGTAGGGGGTGGGGTGGGTTTAAAATAATATATTTGCACATTTGAAGTTTGCTATCCTATATTCCTTGCAGATTTTGCAATAATATTAATGCAATGCCACAACAACTTCCAGTCTTTGATCTTTTCCATGTAATGGCATAAAATGAGTGCAGCTCTAATCTTCTGTTTTACTGTATATATTCCTATTGTTACCTTGTTTTGTTCATTAAGTTTGGCCCTAGCACTAATGAGAATCCGTGTCACTCCTGCATGTCCATATCGGGCAGCTGTGTGTAGCGCAGTGTCACCATACTGAAATAATGAATACAGATGTCACAACCCAATACCAGACGGCAAAATTTTAGACTGTTCCAAATTGAAAGGAGTTGCAGAGGACAATTCAAAACTTTTGAAATTTTGATTTTTTTTTTATTTAGTGGTAAGAAAACATTGTGGATAATGAAGAAATTGCTTGTCACAAGCAATTTCTTCATTTTCCAAAATGTTTTCCAGAGCATTTTTCAAGGGGTCATCTTAAAGCCTCATTGTGTGGGAATGGGTTAATGAAAAGATTATGATTATACACTTTTCTCATAGCTAACCTTAGATTCTATAGCCTAAAGTTATCAAGATTATGATAGTCTTACACAAATTAACCTGTATTAAAAGTAATATAGTACATTTTAGACCAAACAGTATATCAGACAAAGGTAGCTTAACCTTTTCCTGTTCAATCCCGAATAACAAACTTTACCACTTTTTTTACAACCTTACAGAAAAAAGCTTTGGAAAATATTGCAGATCATGAAGAAACAGCTTGTAAAAAGCAATTTCTTCAATGTCCACAATGCTTTCTGACCTAAAAGGCAAATATTTTTTTTCAAATTTCACCGACTATAAATTGTTTTCTGCAACATTATTCTGTCAATTTTGACTGAATTTTGTCATGTATTAGTTTGTTGAAACTTCTTTAACTTGGACCAATCTTTTTGAAGCCAGTACCATCAAGGGGAATAACAACCACTTAAAACTGCAAAAATAGTCTGAGGTTACTTTTCTTCTTTCCGTTCAATATATATAAAGTACATTATATCTTGCATTAAGCGACCACTGAAGGGACAACCAAAAAGTGGTTGCTTAAAGAAGGGTTGTTTAATACACTTTTTTTGTGAAAGATATGAATGCATAGATAAATCATATCTTGCATTAAGCGACCACTGAAGGGACAACCAAAAAGTGGTTGCTTAAAGAAGGGTTGTTTAATACACTTTTTTTGTGAAAGATATGAATGCATAGATAAATCATTACAGAATTCTCACTCAATCCAACGCTGTTGGGACATATCAGAATCATCTCACTGAGACTATTCTAATGAGTTCAAACAACATAGGATTTTAATTACAATTTTACTCTCATCAAAATTCCTTCAATTCTTAACCCTTGTCATGCTGTTTAAATTACCTTTCTGAATTGCTGTGAAATTAAAGGGCTGAAAGCACTGATAGAACTTGTTGCTCAAAAACCAATATTTCTTTTAGAAATGAATTTCATAAACAGCTCTTGCAGGGACAGTACAAGCAGGAGGTGTAGACCAAGATCAGACTGCACTTATGTGCAGGCTGATCTTGGTCTACACCTCCTGCTAAAACCGGAATATTCTGGGTTCAGCATGACAAAGGCTAAGAGCCTTTATAAATAGAATTTTGATTATGGCTGCTAATAATGGACATGGCCGCTTATTATAGACATTGTCACTCAAGTAAGGTCGACTGAGTTAAGTGAATGATGAATAGACTTGAAAGCATGACTCCAGAAACATTTTCTGAAAAACAAAATTAAACTGTGTCACACTTATGGCTAAGGTTATGATTAGCCTATATCATGTTCAGAAATGCATCAAAATCAAAAGGCTGAAAGCATTGTATATAGCAGTTATGCGTCATAATTATGTTTTAAATGTTACAAATAACACTTACTCCAGTGGGTCAAACAGGTGGTGTTGCCTAAGATCAGACTGCACATAATGTGCAGGCTGATCTTTGTTGATACTACCTGCTAAAACAAGAATTTTCTGGGCTCAGCATGACAAGGGTTAATTTAACACCACTCGCATAATTTCAAAGAATTACCATTCTACTATAACTTACATTATTTTTGATGTCCGAGTCACATCCTGCGTAGAGTAACACTCTTGAGCTCTCATTATGGCCGTTCTGAGCAGATAAATGCAGTGCTGTAAACCCAGCCTGAAATAGTAACAAGAATATTACCAAAAATTAGATGATGTTTCACCAGACGACAAAACATCAGACTGGTCCAAAAACAAAGAAGATATCTACAATTCAAAGTTGATGGGATTTCAAAATTCTGTGTCTTTTGGCATACAAAATATTGTACATAATGAAGAATCTGCTTCATTTATCCAATTCCTAAGCTTTTTTATTGAGACTTGTCAAAAAGTGGTATTGTGTGGGAATTGGTTAAGTATTTTGTAACCAGAAAATACAACAAAACAAGAACATTGTAACAAGATAAATTTGTCATTTCTTTGACTTTATCAGAAATATAGCAGGATATTGGTTGTTACCCTGACAAAACTTTTCACTGACACTACATTTTCTGATCCTAGAAATGTGATTGACCTCTGCTGGATATAAATTTATTTTTCAAATATTTGTTACAAAGGGGTCTCAGGTCCATTTTCACATTTATCAAACATTTATTAAAAGTAACATCTGCCAGGTTAACCCTTGACATGCTGAATAAAATCTTACCTCAGACTTTTTTCAAAATAAAAGGGCTGAGAGTACTGGATGCCCTGTCTCTGGCTCAACAAATCCTATGAAAATTGTTTTTAAAAATCATCAGGTGGTGCAGGCTATGATAACACTGTATGTATGTGCAGGCTGATCTTTGTCTATGCCTCTTGCCAAAACTGGAATATTCTGGGTTTGGTATGACAAGGGTAAATATTTGTACAAGTTCTTTGTCAAAACAGTGATATCTGATATATGTGAGGGAAGATATAATTCTTACCTTATTTGTAAGAACAACGTTGACCTCATGTTTCACCAAGAGTTCTAGAGTCTTACTAAACCCATTCCAGGCTGCTTCATGTATCGCTGCATTTCCATGCTGTAGAATAAAACATGAGAGCAAATTAATTATCACTCATTCAGCAAATGTTAAACATGACTTTTAATCATTTTTCTTAACTTTCTGTCACTGCCATAGCTCAGTTGGTAACGCGTTGGACTGTCAATCTAGAGGTCCTGGGTTCGATCCCCGACGGCTGCACTGTTCCTTTCCGACTATTTGTCTCTCACCAATGGGTCGATAATCGTAGATCTATGTGGGATAGCAGCTGGGGGCTAGGAAAGGATGTAATGGTAATACTGGTGCGAGAAATACCAGGATTCCATTGTTAGGTGCTCCAGCCGCCGTGATATAACTGAAAGATTGTTGAAAGCGGCATAAAACCCAATTCAATCAATCTTAACTTTCTGTCACAACATAACATGCTCTTGCAATTTGCAGAATGATATGATGATGGCAGAAAAGTTTGAGATGTCAAAGCATCTTCTTGTATACCAATTTTCATGTCTGGTAAAGGGTTTAACCTAGTAACTACCAGATAAAAGAAATTTAGACTTGTCCAAATTCAAAAAAGTTTCAGATGACAATTTATAGTTAATGAAATGACACAATTCTTTGTCTTTTTAGGTAGAAAACATAGTGGTAAATGAGGAAAATGCTTTCAACAAGCAATTTCTTCATTTTCCACAATGTTTTCTAAAGCTTTTGCCTTGAGGGTTGTAAAAAGTGGGATTTTTTTGCAAATCAGTATAGAGGGAAGTACAGTCAATCTTGTATTAAGCAACAAATCATTGGACGGACAAAAAGTGGTCACTTTAGAGAATGATCACTTAATCCGTTCCCACTCAGTGATGCTTTTAGACACCCCAAAGAAATCAAGCTTTGGAAAAACTTTGTGGAAAATAAAGAAAATGCAAGCAATTTCTTCATTATCCACTAGGTTTTCTATCTCAAAGGTAGGGAAAATCCAAAATTACATTAGCTTTAAATTGTCGTCTGCAACTTCTTTTAATCTGGCCATTGCCATGTGGTAATTGGTAATTTGAAGGATTGATTCGATTGCATACATAAATTATTACAGAATTCTTGCTAAATGTTATGTTTTGGGGACTCATTTTAATTGTCTCATTGAGACAATTCTAATGAGTTTCAACAAGATTGGTTTTAGGTATTGTATGTTTTAGCATACATGACCCATTCTTTTTAGAGCTTTGGATTTTGAAAAGGTGAATTTGATTGTGGTTGCTTAATGGCAGTGGTTGCTTAATGAAGGTTGTCACTCAAAAAAAGATCGACTGTACTTCAAATGAAAGATTTATATCTGTAAAATGTACAAAAAAATAAGTCTTACCTCGTCCTGTGTGTTAACATCACACCCAGTTTCAAGTAGAACTGTTATGACCTCCATGTGACCTTGAGATGCCGCTCTGTGTAACGGTGTGTAACCACTCTGAAATGATCATGATAACTATTTGAGGAACAACATTTATTGCGTCTGTGACAAGAAATTCCTTCATTTTTTAAAACTCCAGATTTGAATGACCCAATGTCCAAATACCATACGGTCTCTTATTATGATATATACTGAAAAATAAAAGCTGGGGGATGTATGGTCAGAAAAGGAGAAATTGATAGTGACATGCAATGCTTCCCTTTATCAAAATGCTTTCTACCTCATGTAACATTTAATTACCAATTCTATACCACTTTAGAATATTGTCTGTATCTTCTTTGAATTTGGGCAAGCCAAAGTTTTGACATCTAGTAATGGATTAATCTAATATTTTAGTAGTTTGCATTAATAAGGCTTAAGTTATATTTAATCTTTTTAAATCAGAAAAAAAAGGAATATAAAGTTTATAATAGATAATCTTCATAGAAGCAATTATAATTCTACAAAGCTGAATTTAGAATGAGTTAAGTTTACAGATCGTCTTACAGCATCTTGTGTGTTTATGTGACATCCTTTTTCCAACAAAAATCGAGTGACGTCTGTGTACCCGTTTAGTGCAGCGTAATGAAGTGCAGTACGACCATCCTGCAAAATACAAAACCCCTTTCATTTATTTATACTGTACCTTCAACATATCGTCAAGTTCTTTTTTTATTTTCCTGTCTGATGAAAGGACCTCTCTTATCACTGTAATAAGTTCTTGTTTTTGTAATAATCCAAGTTGAATAGTATTACCAGCTGACAAAATTTTAGACTGGTCATATTCAAAGGTAATTCAGATGACTATTTCTAGTTGAGGATATTTCGAGTTTTTTTTTTTCTTTTGGGGTAATAATAATTTCAATGTCTACATTTTTGTGATTCATTCATGAACCAAATTTCACATAAGGACGTTCTTAGACGCCCTTGAGAAAAGAAAAAAAGTTTTGAAAACATGGAATATGAGGAAATTATTTGTAACAAGCAATTTCTTCATTATCTGCAATGTTTTCTTTCCCAAAAGATTTTAAAAGTTAATAAACTAAAAATTGTTGTCTGCAATTTCTTTCAACTTGGACCAGTCAAAAAGTTTGTCATCTGGTAATGGGTTGGATCTTATTATCTGGTAATAGATTAATTACCAATTTCAGAAAACAAACTAATTTCAATTTGCAACATTTCTAAGGAGTTTTGACCTCTCAATGTCCTTAGCAAATTATTTTCATGGAAAACTTTTTTGGTTGCAATATTTTCTTTGTAACTCAATATTGATGCTTGCAACCCTTCCATATTTAAACTGTCTAAAAAAATTAAATCTGGTCAAGGGCTAAAAGAAAATTTGTCTCACCTGACAACTACAGCCATTTTCTCTAACCAAAGTATTCCCATCAAAACCTCTTATCATTTTATACACTTTAAAATCCACAAAAAGTCTATTCAAATATCACATTAAATTCAAATGTGTTCCCTTCTGATAAACTTTTCTATTTCAAAGTGAACTTTCTTATCACTTTCCTAATCACAGACTATTTTTCACCTATTTGTTAAAATGTTTATCAATAAATTTATCAGAAACATTCTGTATATATTTAAATGTTTAATCTAGAGTGAACCATGCAAGTCAATACAATGAAGAGAGTAAATTAATTCAAAGATAACACTAAAAAAAAAAATAGTCACCATATGAAATGTCAAGGTCAGTGAACTGTGACTGTAATCAAGGTCAATAAAAGGTTAAAGTGCAATCAATAAGTGTGTCACAGCCTGGATTGATTGTTACATAAAGAATGCCAGATTTTCAAACTTAATGAAAGGTGTGAAAAATTGATTTCTAAAACAACAAACATGATTAAATGGTCAATGTCAAATAAAGTGATAAAGGCCATATGCCAATGGTTGACCTGTGCATTCCAGACTGTCCTTTTGAAAAGTTATCATCATTTAAAAACATGGTCTCTAGATCTACCTTACAGATACTTAGAATTGATTCAATGGTCTTAAATGTTCAAAAATCATCAGGTGAATGAAATCGTTTTCAGATATGCATTTGAAAAAACAATAAGAAAAAAAAAAACAGTGCAAAAAATTGCTTGCAACAGGATTTGTTCAGTTTTCAATGAAGCAAATTAAAAAAATTTAATCTCAAATTTCATAAAATTTAAATTGTTTTCTGCAACTTCTTTCAATTGGGCTGGGCCAGTCTAAGATTTCATTGTCTGGTAATGGATTAATTCAAAGGGCTGGAAGGAGTTGTGGTTGGTCATTTTTTCATTTTATTTTTGAGAATTCCTTTCATTATCAACTCTGGCTCAATGAAAGGGACAAACAGATGTTATCCACTAAGATCAGACTGCACTTATGATCAGGCCATGTGATATTTATCTTTTGTCAATACAGAAATACATGTCTTGGGTTAAACAGGATTTTAATAATAATGTACCATAACAAGGTTTTAAATTAGTCCAATTAGAAAGAATTTTCAGATGACAATTTCAAATTCATGAAATTTGAAAAAAAAAACTTGTCATTTAAGTAGGATAAGGAATAAATTACTTCATTTTACATGTTTTCAATGTTTGCTTTTTTCTGACAGACATCATAATGCATCTGTGTGGGAATGGGTGAAATAAATGGCATTATATATTTTGTTCCAATTAATAATTTTTCAATAATTTTATTGCAAGAAAATATCTTATATTGAATTTATTAACCTATACAGAGTACTAGAAGTTACAGTTTTATTATGATGAAATTTTAAAAAATCTTTGTTATTCTTGGTAACAAAACATGTGGAAAACAAAGAAATTGCTTAATATCCATAACCTTTCTCTAGAGGGGGCATTTTTCAAAAGGGGATTGTATGGGAACTACCAACTAGAAATACTACTATATACATTTTTCTTATTTATTTTTAAATTTTATTTTCAAAGTCTTCATCTTATATTTATTTTAGTGTCAGGAGATGCTGATGAGTATTTGATTCATTAACCCATTCCCAAACAGTGACGCTTTCTGACGCCTCTCAAGGAAAAACAATTGGGAAAACATTGTGTGAAATGAAGAAATTGCTTATTATAAGCAATTTCTTCATTTTCCTCAATGTTTTCTACATATAAATTTGAAAAAATCCAAAATTTTCATATACTTTAAAATTTTGTCTGCAACTTCTTTCAATTTTGATCAGTCTAAAATTTTGTTGTGTGATAATAGGCTAAATGACTTTAGTTTTATTAATATAATTAATTCAAAAAAAATAATTGTTGGCTCAATTTTTCACTACCAGCTTCATAGTCCAACTTAATGTGGATAAAATTCCCACATAGTATGTATATATTAATTCAATTTAATCAAAGAAAATATGTATTTCATTGAATAAAATAAATAAGAAGTTAAATAAAAGGTGAAAATTGAGAAACATTTGAAGACATAACTCAATTACAGTAATGGCCCAAAACTGGCCCCAGGTCAACATATGTTCACTGTCAGAAAATATGTCAAAACTTGTAATAATATTTTCAAACATGCCATATTTCAACATAACTTTTTTCTGAATGAAAATCATTTTATTGAGACTAATGGCAGATGGTAATGTTAAAAATATGAACCCTTGTCAAGCTGAAAATCTAAGCTTTCTTTACAAAATTTGAATTTTTTGTCACATTTAGATCTACTTTGTGTACAATATTTCCTCAACACTCAAAGACTAAACAGAAAGTGTAGACAGTAGCTAAGATCAGAAGAGCTAAAAACATTGAACCGTTGGTCATATTGCACGAGCAGCGCAGGATGACCAGGGGCAAAACTGAGTCTTTATTGTTGGAAAAATGATGTGTAAATGGCAATTTCACCTTATATTACAATTGAGTGCGTGTGTGACATTTCCAACCATTACACATGTGCGCCAAGTAAAGACTCCGATCAGCCTGTGCATCCGCTTAATCTGATCAGAGTCTTCACTCTGCGCTCTGTAAATAGATACTAACACAAAGCTTCTTTAAACAATCAGTGAATATTCTAATTGCACGAATGGCTGTCCAGGGTGCTCAATGTGTGCGAATCACGCACATGCGAAATGGGTGGAAATGTCATACATGGATTCATTTGATATATAAATTTTAATTGGAAATTACTGAATTCCCTTCTCTTTTTGTGTGTTTGGTCAACTTCAAACATGCAAAAATTAATGCTTTGCTCGTCTAGAACAGGAAGTTCAACATAAAATATTGAACACCTTTTTTGCAGAATTAATGGACAGTAATAAGTACCCAATTAAAATGTTTTTTTGTGCAAAATGTCGTAACTACAGCTTGAATAATAGCCTTAATAGGATGACCTATGCACACTCACTAATCATTATTATACCTGACTCATTACCAGATCACAAAATTTTAGACTGGTCTGAATTCAAAGAACTCACTGATGATTATGTTAAGGTGACTGAATTTCAATTATTTGTTATTCTGGGCAGGTAACAATGTGGAAAATAAAGAAATTGCTTGCAACAAGCAATTTCTTCATTACAACTGGATCATGTGGTAATGGGTTAAATGGGGGTATAATACTTACGCTGTCTCTGTCAAATATGGCCCCAGCTTCCAGACAGTCTTGAATCTGATCTAGATGACCGGAACTTGCAGCCAGCCGTAGTTGATCGTTGACGTTGACCGCATGAGGTAGTCCATCCATCTTCAAGTCTGAAATGATATGAAACACATTTACTGCTTGGATCAACTGGTCAAATTTGAAAAATGTTGAAGACAGCAATTTAAATTGCACTTAACCCATTCCTAGACGGAAAAAGTCTATACTAGTCCAAACTATGACACAATTTATATGTGATGGAAACCACAAATAAGGAAAATTTTGGTGCAATCGACAGATATTGTTTTTACGCGATGAATTCCATTTCAATTCAGGTTGTTTCACTGACTTATTCCGCCTTTCTCAAGGAGAAATATTTTATTTTTACGTCTTCGCTTTCTATTTCTAAAGCTACAAACAGTCATTTTCATAACAAAATCAGCTTAATCACATTTTTTCAAAAGTCTGATATCATTACAGGAAAAAATTTGAAATTTATAGCAAAATATTTTCCTTTTAATCTGTGCAAGGGCCACTTTAAGTTGCATAGAATGTTTATGTTTGAACTAAATCTCAGAGATAAACTAAATGTCACTTCCGATCTAAATGAACTATTTGATCGGACATTTGATTTCATTATTGACAGACTGGTAAATACCACACAATTCTCCTGAAGGAATATAGTTGTAGAATTCTCCTTTTGTCATGGTTATTTTAACCATAGTCTCCTATAATTTTCGCCGCCATCATAGGGCAGTTGGTAGCGCGTCTGACTGTCAATCTAGAGGCCCGGGTTCGATCCCCGACGGCGGCACTTATCCTTTCCGACTATTTGTCTCCCACCAATCAGTCGATAATCATAGACCTATGTGGGATAGCAGCTGGAGGCTAGGAAAGGATGTAATGGTAGCACTGGTGTGAGAAATACCAGGAATCCATTCTTAGGTGCTCCAGCCGCCGGGATATAACTGAAAGATTGTTGAAAGCGGCTTAAAACCCCATTCAAACAAACAAACAATAAATTTTTAATGTGAACTCAATTTGAAGCACTTCCACTTTGGACCACCGAAGAATTGTGTTATCTAGTGATGGATTCAAAAAATGTTCCAGAAAAAACTACAACTTGTCTCAATCAGGAGGTAATATGACTAAATATCCCCCAAATAGCCTTACTTCTGAAAAAATGTAAGAGGTGTTTGTAAAACTAAATTACATGAATTTAAGTACAGACAGATAGACAGACAGACAGATATATACCCCTGCAAAATTGATGTATTAACCCATTCCCAAACAACAAAATATTAGACAGGTCCAAATTGAAAGAAGTTGCAGACGGCAATTTTAAGTTGACCAAATTCAAAAATTCTTTTTCTTTTGAGTACAAAAAAACATTGTAGAAAGAGAAGAAATTGCTTGTTTTAAGCAATTTCTTCATTTCTGCAATGTTTTCCCAAGCTCTTTTCACCAAGGGCGTAAAAAGCAGGATTGTAGAAGAATCAACACAATTTTATGGCAGCATTATATCACACAGTTAGATAACAGGCTATAAATATCTTTTCCATATTAGGAAATACAAAAGCATATATCACAACGCACAAAAGATATGTCCGTCTATGGTGATATCACATTTACAAGAAATTCAAAACCTTAATTGAATAGCTGGTTATTAATTCATTTTCCTTATACATACAAATAAATCAGGTGGAATTTTAGAAAATTTCCACATAAGCCCTCTATCTTTAACGTTACTCAGCCCAGATGAATTACTGCATACTGACAATCGTGAATTGATATACAGGGCTCCAGCTAGCCTTTGAAATTGAGAAGTCATTGATTCCTTGACCATGAAATTCTAGGGGTCAAGGTCAAAACTATGTTGGAAGGGATCAAAAAACAAAATGAGCTAATCATGAGAATGAATTTGAAGGTTTAAAATGTAACAGACTTTTTCTTGTAGACATTTAACCCATTCCAACAAGAAAATTTTTAAGACTGGTCTAAATTGAAAGAAGATGCAGACGACAATTTAAGGTTGATGAAATTCTAAAATTCTTTGTTCTTAAGTGTAGAAAACATTGTGGACATAGAAGAAATTGCTTGATTCAAGCAATTTCTTCTATGTCCACAATGTTTTCCATAGCTTTTTTTCTTGAGGGGCGTACAAAGGAGGTATTGTGTGGGAATGGGTTAAGTGAATCTGTATAATTTTTTATAGTGTGTAAGATAGATCATTGATAAATTGAGGGATCAAGGAACCCTGGTGTTTTGATCCTTCAAAATGACCCACTTGTGGGTCAAAATAGGATATGCTCAGAATTTTAAGGGTCAAAACCCTGGTTTATCAATGCCCACACAAGCCCTCCTTTTAACGCCTCTCAAGAAAAAAGCTTTGGAAAACATTGTGGAAAATAAAGAAATTGCTTGTATCAAGCAATTTCTTCATTATCCTCTATGTTTTCTATCCAAACGGATCTGGTATATCAACAAAAAAATCTGTAATTCAATCGACTTGAACTTGTCATCTGCAGCTTCTTTGAATTTGAACCAGTCTAAAAGTTTGTTGTGTGGGAATGGTTTAAGAGTCAAACACAAGCACTGAATAATTATGCTCTTTATCTTTTCATTCATGCACATATTTTTTTCTGTTCTTCAAAATGTAACCCTTGTCATGCTGAATTAAGATCTCATACAGAATTGCTTTTAAATCCATACTGTGAAGGAATGAAAGCACTGGAAAATCTTATAATGATAACCAATATTACCTTTGAAAATTGATTATTTAAACGACTCTAGATGAAATGGGACAAGCAGGAGGTGCAGAGCAAGATCAGACTGCACTACCCTAAGATCAGACTGCACTTATGTGCACTGATCTGTGTCTATACCACCTGCCAAAACAGGAATATTCCGGGTTCAGCATGACAAGGGTTAAAACTGCATATACACAGTCATGCTAAATCATGCTAAATCAAATTCCTTTTCAACAATGCATCAAAATCATAGGACAGTGAAAGCACTGGAAGACTTAACTATTGTAAATTATCTGATGCAATTCTATAAACAAGTCTTTCTTAACCCATTCCCACACAATGACATTTTTTAAAGGCCTTTCAATATGAAAGCTTTGGAAAACATTGTTGAAAAGGAAGAAATTGCTTGTCACAAGCAATTTCTTCATTATCAACAATGTTTTTTACCCAAAAAGACAAAGATTTTAAAGATTTCATCAACTTAAAAATGTTGTCTGCAACTTCTTTGAATTTGAACTGGTCTAAAATTTTACCATGTGGGAATGGGTTAATTACAGTGACAAACAGGAGGTTTTTAGATTATGGTTATACTGCATGTATATGCAGGCTGATCTTTGCCTATACCTCCTGCAAAACAAAGGAATATTCTGGTTTCTGAGCATGATAAGGGTTAAATCTAATTCGATAAATTTGTCTAAATATTTTTTCAAGGTAAAAATTTAAATATTTATATAAAAGGTAAAGACAAATTTTTACTGTGTATGGTATTTGAATAAGCCAACTCATTACTGTTAATTTCCAAAGTATTTTCATCGATATCTTTGTAACTTGACGCTATATAGTCCAGTTTCTATTAAATTATTCAAAACTTACATTATAACTTAATATCACAGTTTTACAAACCACAGCTCAATAGCACTCAATCCTGGTAAATTACAGATAATGGATTTGACAAAACATTTTGGGAAGAGAAGATATTGTTTCTTTCTCAACAGTGTTTTCTACTCAGAGTGTTATTCCATTCCCACTCAATCCCAGCCCCTATTTGATGCCCCATCAAGAAAAAGATGGGGAAAATGAAGAAATTGCTTGACTACAATTTTTTCTACCCAGTAAGATAAATATATTTGGAATTCTATCAACAATAAAATGTTGTCTGCAATCAAGTTCTTTGAGGTCTAAGATTTTGTTTTTCAAATTACTGCCATTTGCATTTCTTTCAATTTAGACTAGCCTCAAGCTTGGTTGTCTGTTAACCAATTCCCACACGATTCCACCTTTTGACGCCCCTCAAGAAAACAGCTCAGGAAATCAATTAGGGAAATGAAGATAATAAAATAAGCATTTTTTTCATTTCCCACAAAATTTTCTGTCCAACACAAAGATTTTTCAAATTTCATCAATTTGAAATTGTTGTCTACAGATTTTTGTATTTTGTCATCTGGGAATCGGTAAATAAATTCAATCTGCTTCACTGTTGGCCTTGTGACTAGTAAACTTCAAGCCATTCACACACAATCCCTCCTTTTTACACCCCTCAAATAAAAAGTTTTGGAAAATATAGTGGAAAATGGAGAAATTGCTTGAATCAAGCAGTTTTTTCTATCCACAAAGTTTTATATTCAAAAAGACAAAAAAATTACAATTCCATCAACTTGAAATTGTCGTCTGCAGCTTCTTTCATTTTGGAACGGTCTAAAAAATATTTGTGTGGGAATGGGTTAAGTAGTCCTAGTTCATAACTTTAACCCATTACCACGATTCTCTCAATTCAAACCTAGAAAGCACCCAAATGACCCTATTAACAAACTAATTTTCTTTTGGACGAGACATTAGATAAAGGTCCTGCACTCAGAGGATCTCCAAGAACTTTTGTCCTGTATTCTTGTACTTTTCTCCATAACATAACTCATTCCCGTAGGAACAGAGAGGGAGGCTCAAATTCCCACCAATATTTAAATTTGTATGATTGACTGATAGAATGGGGTTTTAAAATGCCACTTTTACCAGTATTTCTGTCAAATTGTGGTTGCTGGAACCTGGTTTCCTGGTATTTCTCACACCAGTACTACCACTACATCCTTTCATAGCCTCCAGCTGCTATCCCACTTAGGTGTACAATTATCCACCCATTGGTGAGAGGCAAATGTTGGAAAGGATATTGCTGCTGCCAGGGATCGAACTCATGACATCCCGTAATTGAAGATTGGGAGTTTATTGCACTACCGACTAATTTGTACAAGAATAAAAACTTACATAGTATGTATGCCCACCAAGAAAATCTTTTAATTCGTAAGTTGTTACCCGTCCCCTGAAAATATGAACCCGATATAATCAATTTTGAAAGGTTTTCAAGTTCTTCACCTCAATTTAGAAGTAATTCTGACAGAACTGCAATCTGGAGGAATAATACTCCAAAGAGAAAATTCAGTGATAGCTTCTCAGTATAAAATAAACTAAAATTCACAAATAATTTTACATTGCATTATACACAATTTAACCCATTACCACATGACAAAATTGTAGACTGGTCCAAATCAAAAGGAGTTGCAGACAATGTTTTAAAGTTTATGAAATTTTAGATTTTTCAACTTTCTAGGTAGAAAACATTGTTTAAAATGAAGAAATTGCTTGATACAAGCAATTTCTTCATTTTCAACAATGTTTTCCAAACTGTTTTCCTTGAGGGGCGTCCAAAAGCGTCATTGTGTGGGAATGGTTTAAGAAACATTATCTTACCATTTTTCACACCCCCTTTGCCAAAACATCCGCACTTGACACTGTCCGACATTTCAAAGTCACCTTTTCACTTGTTTCTTACAGAATTATTTGATCCCAAACACAAATCTTAATACAGTTTAACATTTACACCAAATGAATCAACACAAATGTCAAACTAACACATCGTTAGTGGAACTCGAAAATAAGACATAGGTTAAAGTCCTGTATTTAATCAGCCACTCTACCTAATTTATTAAAAAGCTTTTTAAGATAACACTGCTAATAACATGGCTAATAAGTTAAAATATTTTTATGAGTTGCCCTGCAACAAGTTGGATCCTTGAGTTGAGGACATTCAAAATTCATAATAATCTCCAAAAACTGATCTTGAAAATAATTCATGTTGATTTTCTCAGAAAAAACACAGTTACAATTTTTATTTTATGCACAATAAATTCCAAGAAAGCTTTATGACATATCTCCTTTTCAGCATTGTTAAATCTATTTGAGAGTGTATATTTTCAATTGCAATTAAAACTTCCTTGATCTAAATTAAAATACTGGTTTTGGCAAGAATCTAAACGAAAATTCTAAATCATTGAAAGTATTATGTCTTGGAGTGACAGTATATTGAACTTTCTTACCATGGAATTTTGTTTGTTACAAATACTGGAAGGCTTTCCCTTTTCACTATTTCATCAACACATAAGCCAACAAAACTATTATAAGAAGCAAGATTCAAGAAAATTTAACTTAAAATTCATCATTTGTTATGTATATCATATCTAATTTGATTAAAAGAATTCTAACATTTTTTCCGTAAGTTTTTGAATTTCATTGATTTTAAATTCTGATCTTCAAAATTGAAGAGTTTTAAAAAGAAAAGTGTTGATTAGTTCATAGGTCAAGTAGGTTAAGTTAGATACGAAACAAAGAACCAATCTTGTATGAAATCAATCTGCTTGTTTTAAGGGGGAGAGGTAATATAATATGAAATATTTGAAATATTTAATTGAAGACTACTTCTCATTAAACCATTACCAGATAACAAAATTTTCAACAGGATCAAATTCAAAGATATTAAGAATATGAGATTTAGAATGCTTTTGTCAATCTGTTAAGACGATAGCCCTCAGAGAGAGATTATGCTCCTGTCAAAAAAAGTATAAAATAAACAGGAAAAAGGGTTTAATCCGACTGACAGATGCAGATGCAGGTATTTGCTCACCCAGTTCCAGACATGCTAAATTCTAGAGTACATCCTTGAGCTGTGACCTTGACATTTGAGCTATCTAAAATTTTGTTTCAAATGGCACATCTACTCACAATAGAGAACAATTGTTCAAAGTTATTTTGAAATCAATTCATAGCTTTCCAAGCAATGTTCCAGAAATACTAAAATTCCAACATTTGACCTTGATCTGTGACTTTGACCCTTAAGCTATCAGATCTTTTTTTTTTTCAAATTGCATATCTATTCATTACTGAGACAAATTGTATCAATTAAACTGAAATCCATCCATAATTGAAGGAGCTATGCTGTGGACATTTTTAGGTTAATTTTATCCTTTGACCATGAACTGTGACGGAGCTATCAAAAAAACGTGAAAAATTTGTCAGCGCATAACATAAGCAATTCACATGTGAAGGTTCATCCATTTTCATCCCAAGGGCTTGGAAGATGTTGGGGCTGAAGGACGGTTGGACAGACAGACAAAGCGGTGCCTTTGTGCTTACCATTCTGGCAGCATAAAAAAAAAGTGTAAAATGTTCAAGATTTTTGTAGCTCGTTTTTAAAATTTCATGTTTTGAGGATGGTAAAAAGAAGGGATCGTGCTGGAATGAATGGGTTAAATTGAAACTACAAATCAAACCTCATTTTCACTAGTTGACTTTAACCCATTCCAACTCAACAAAATTTTAGACAGGTCCAAATTGAAAGGAGCTGCAGACGATATTTTCAAGTTGGTGGAATTTAAATTTTCTTTGACTTTTTGGATAGAAAACATTGTGGATAATGAAGAAATTGCTTGTAACAAGTAATTTTTTTCATTTTCCACAATGTTTTCTAAAGCCGTTATTTTGAGGGGCGTAAAAAGGAGGGATTCAGTGGGAATGGGTTAAGCTACAATTAATCCTTGTCATGCCATAATCCCGGAATATTCCAGCTTTGACAACGACTTTGGCAGGTGTATAGAATAAGATCAACCTGAACAGACATGCAGTTTGATCTTAGCCTACACTACTTGCTCATTGTTGTTGTTTTGAGAGAAGTCTTTGAATGCAGGATTCATCAAATCATGTCAAATTTTTCAATTATTGTGAAAAGATGAAAAATATTAAGCAGGACATTTTAAGCTTAAACAAGCAATTTCTTCATTTTCCATAATGTTTTCTACCCAGAAAGTTGCAAAAATCAAAATTTCATAAACTTAACCCTTTCCTGTACATTCCCTTGTTTTCATGTCCCTGTGAATTTATACTTGAGAAAACATTGTGGGAAAAGAAGAAATTGCTTGTAACAAGAAATTTCATCTTTTCCCACAATATTTTCTAACTTGTAGGTTCGTTACTTTTCAAATTTAACCCACTTTTGATAGTTGTCTGCAACTTCTTTCAAGTTGGACTGGTCTAAAATTTTGAAAAATGGGGAAGGGTTAAAATTGTTGTCTGCAACTCGTTTCAGTTTGGACCAGTCTAAATTTTGTCGTCTGGTAATGGATTGATTATTCAGACTTTTTTTAGACACTATACAGGTAAAGGTAGCATGCTCGTTAGAAAACTAGACCAATTTTTATTGAGTTAAATGTCACAGTCTGTCATTCCATTATGACAGTTCTGGTTTTACAGTGATTTATAACAAAAATAAACTACATGCTGCCTATCCTGCTGACCCACTGACAAAATTTTAAACTGGTCCAAATTCAAAGGAATTGCAGACGACAATTTAAAGTTCATGGAATTTTAAAACTCTTTGTCTTCTAATGGTAGAAATCATTGAGGATAATGAAGGAATTGCTTGTGCCAAGCAGTTTCTTCATTTTACACAATGTTTTTTCACAAAGCTTTTTCCTTAGGGGGTGTCGAAAAGCCAGATTGTGTGGGAATGGGTTAAACAAGAGTTCTTCAGAAAGGGCCAGTTCAAGCAAAGCTTAACCCATTCAAACACAGCAAAATTTTAGACTGGTCCAAATTGAAAGAAGCTGCAGACGACAATTTCAAGTTGATGTAATTTTGAATTTTTTCATCCTTTTAGGTAGAAAACATTGTGAATAATGAAGAAATTGCTTGATGCGTAAAAAGGAGGGATTGAGTTGGAATGGGTTAAAGGGCTTGTTAGTGAAGTGGGCGATTTTATTGATTGATTCCTCGGCCTGCCTACTGACTCTGATAGGATGTTAGATTTGGATATAAACCCATTCCCACACAATCAATCTTTTTTATACCCTCAATATAAAAGAAATAAATTGGAAAAAAATGTGAAAAATTAAGAAATTGTTCAAAGCAATTTTTTCATCGTCCACCATTTTTTCTACCCATAAAGACAAGGAATTTCAAACTGTTATCAGCTAGAATTATTGTCATTTGCAAAACCTTTGAATTTGGATCAACATATATGTCTGATTTCAAAGTTCATTTCTGGTCCAAAAGAAAGATTTGATTGGTCAATTTTTCAATCAAGGACAATATCAATTCAAGTTTAATTCAAATTTTAGATTTCACATGCACAAATTATTCCGTTACCTGACATATTTTACACTGGTAGCCTACAAACTGGAAGAGGATGCAGACATTAATATCAAGTTAATGTAACGAGAAATATGTTGTCTGAGGCTGAGGGACCACATGTCGAGCCTTAGCATTGAGAATGTGGTGCACAGAATATTTCTTTTTAACTGAGACTCTGACTTTTGACATATCAACAAACGTTTCGCATGACACTAGCACTCACCAAGTAGCACAACTGTGCCAAGTTATTTTAAAATCCATTCATAAATGTAAAAGCTATGCTCTGCACAAGATCGTTTCATCTTCAACAGTGACCTTGACATTGCACATATCCTATGATACTAGCACTTATCAAGTTGAACAACTATACCAAGTGTTTTCAAATCAATCCATAAATGTAGAAGTTATGCTTCGGACAAAATTCCGAATGGACTGGGACGTGACGCACTAATGCATGCACACACTATCACCAAAGTGAAATAGTGACAACTAAGTCTCGCTCACCACAAGGGGCTCAACAGAAAAGGGTGTAAAGTTAGATAGTACGGGAATGGGTTAAAACAATATAGATTCACTGTATATAGCAAGTGTGCAAAATCTTGAAACTTACAAGTTGTACACACAACATTTGTTCAGCAATGGACAGAATGGATGGACAGACAGACATATTGGATTATTACAACCCTTTGGATGTATACAATGTCAAGTTTGTTTGAAGTAAAATGCTTGAAGATTCATGAGCCTAATACTTTACACCAGACGACAAAATTTCAGACTGGTCCAAATTTTAAGAAATTGCAAACAACATTTCGTGACAAGCTAAAATTAAAACAAAAGTAACAAATAAAGCAGAAAACATTCTAAGAAAAGGAGAAATTGCTTATTACAAGCAATTTCTCCTTTTTCCACAATGTTTTCCATGATCATTTCTCGAGTGTGTTTACACATGGCATTGTGTGGCAATGAGTTAACTCAGAGAAAATGGCACCCTTAAAATTCATGGCAGTTTTTTTCATAGTTTCATTACCAATTAATGCAAAATGTTTACAGACTATCACTCTGTCTATCTGACTCATTAATTGATAGAGAATTAATTGTGTGATCTAAATCAGATTGATTTAATGATGTTTAACACCACTTTTAACAGTATTTCAATCAAATCGCGAAGGCTGGAGCACCTAACCATAGCTTCCTGGTATTTCTCGCACATAGTAAACACAAAATCCATTCCGAGTTTCCAGCTTTACAATTATCGAACAGTTGGTCATAGACAAAATTAAAAGGTTATTCACCGCAACAAGGGATTGAGCCCAGGACCCCACAATTAGGAATCGTACATGCTACAAACTGCGCTATGGCTGAGGGCATGATCATGATCAGTGTTTTCGTGTTAAAGATTATGATTTTTGTTCTCAATTTTAACATACAAACAAGACCATGATGGTCCTAAATCGCTCACCTGAGGCATCTGCAAATTACAGTACTTTTTAGTATAAAAAAGACACAACTTGAGCAAAATAAATAAAACAAATATAAGATTTTGGGCTTTGTACAAATAATCCAGTATTGCTTTACAATGAGATTGAATTCCTTTGGCTTTATAGTTTAATCCATTACCAAACTATCCAAGAATTTGTCACCCTCATGTTTGAAAAAAAAACATAGTGAGAAAGGGAGTGACAAGCAATTTATCCATTTCTCACAGTGTTTTCTACCTGAAATTCTTTGTATTTAGATTTCAATCAAACTCTTATTACTGTCTAATACTTCAATGGGTGTTATTTTAGCAACCTTGGTAGAGAACAATCTGGATGTACTATAAATCAAAATATGAATGCATTACAACTTATACATGAGGAGTGGAAGATATTTGAACATGCTCTTATTGAGCGTTTTTCATATCTCTGGATGCGTTGGGAAGGACCATGTTTGTCCAAAGGATGTAAACATGGTAGATAACAATAATGTTATCCTATGTTTTTAATGTAAATGCTCTGGAACCTATATTTAAGAACAAGAATTCTTTCAATGCGATTTACACAATTTTCGACCCAAGGAGCAGAGACATTTTTTATCCTAAGAGCATGTTTTCCTGTTACATGGAACAAAATTATTTAGTCATGCTACAAGCCAAATATGTATGCCCATCATCTTATATTTCAGAAGGAGAAGACTTTTGATGTTGCTATAATTGAGTGTTTTCCAAAATTTTTGACCTCTGGGGCAGTGCCATGTTTTATCCAAGGGCTAAGAATTTAGCCAACATGGTAGAGTGCCATCTGGATATGCTATATACCAAATATGAATGCCTTAGACTTTGTACATTGGGAGGAAAAGACTATTGAACATGGTATAATTGAGCATTTTTACAAACTTTGGACACCCAGGGAAGGGGTGTTTATTGACCTACAGGCATAATTTAATCAAAACTGATAGATAACAGCCAGGCTATGCTTCACCCAAAATATAAATGCCCTCCTCCTTAAAATGAAGATTTTTTTTTTTTTTAGCATACTCAAATTTTGTGTTTTTCCCAATTTTGGACCCCTAGTACAGGGCCGTTTTTTACCCGGGGAAGACAACTTTTGGTGATATAGTACAAAACCATCTAGTTATGCTACATACCAAATATGAATATCCTAGACCTTATAGTTTAAGAGGTGAAGTCTTTTGAAATTGCTCAAATTAAGCATTTTTCCAAACTTCGGACCTCAGGGGCGGGGCCATTTTTGACCCCAGAGATAAAATATTTAAAAACTTGGTAGGAAACCGTATGATTAAGTTCTATGTAAAATATAAACGCCTTTGGCCTCGTAGTCTGTGAAAAAAAAGACAAAATAGATTTTCTAAAATTTCCCATTTTCATATGCCGCGATTAAAAGAGTTTTTCCAGGATTGAAATTCTTTTAACAACTTTTGAAGAGTTTCACCCAAGGAACATCCCGGCAAAGTTTCAGCTTGATTGGCCTACTGGTTAAGGAGGAGAAGATTTTTAAAGATATTTAAAGATTTACTAAAGATTCCCATTTTTAAATGCCGCGGCATCCAGAGTTTTTGACGGAATGAAATTCTTTTAACAACTTTTGAAGAGCTTCATCCAAGGAACATCCCTGCAAAGTTTCAGCTTGATTGGCAAACTGGTTCAGGAGGAGAAGATTTTTAAAGATATTTAAAGAATTACTAAAGATTCCCATTTTCAAATGCCGCGGCAACCAGAGTTATTGACGGAATTAAATTCTTTTAACAACTTTTAAAGAACTTCACCCAAGGAACATCCCTGCAAAGTTTCAGCTTGATTGGCCAACTGGTTTAGGAGGAGAAGATTTTTAAAGATATTTAAAGAATAACTAAAGATTCCCATTTTCATATGCCGCGGCAACCAGAGTTTTTGACGGAATTAAATTCTTTTAACAACTTTTGAAGAACTTCACCCAAGGAACATCCCTGCAAAGTTTCAGCTTGATTGGCCGACTGGTTTAGGAGGAGAAGATTTTTTCAAAGAAATTGTGGACGGACGGACAGACGGACAGACGGACGGACGGACGACGGACAACGACCGATCACAATAGCTCACCTCGCACTTTGTGCTCAGGTGAGCTAAAAAGCACAACTATTGACTTAGACATTTTACCTTAAGTCAATATTTGAGTTTCACTACTTCTAAACAGTGACAATGCTAAAACTTTTACTGAAATATTGAATTTAATATTCAACCGCGAATAAACCTGTCTTCAAAGGAAATGAGCAATTTGAACAATAATGTTCCCTAAAGCAATAAATTCTTTATTAATTAAATCTTTTGCTTGTAAAATGATTTACAATAGCCACCCTTTTAGATTAACCCATTCCCAGGTTACCAGCAATTTCTTCATTTTCAACAATGTTTCCCAAGCTCTCATCTCATGTCAGGGGCATCAACAAGCAGAATTGCCTGAGAATAGGTTGAGGACAAAAAAAAGATTGTTTGTTTGAATGGGATTTAAAGTCCCTTTTAACAGTATTTCAGTCATATCGCTGCGACTGGAGGACCTTACCATGGATTCTTGGTATTTCTCACACCAGTACTATCACTGCTGAACCCACTTAGGTCTACGATTATCCACCCAATGTCATTAAGGATATTCTCCATGGATTGCGACTGGCACTCATACCTGCTACCCCTGCACTATGGACTCGGCCCACAAAAAGGATGACCCAAAAACTTAGTGACCATTATTAACATACAAAGTCCAAAATTTGTTGCCGAGAGCAGTGTTATATTAAGAAACAAGACAATATTGTATGATAAATAGGACCAAATGTGTGCACAAGTGTTAAATGAGGCGACCTTGTACATATCATAAAAGGAAAATAAGTTCTATTTATTTCAAACAACCTTGGAGTTTTAAAAATGTTGTGCTAAAAAATCTTTGATTTCTGTCTCTTACTGCTCAGGTATTTGTTTACCCTTCTTGTCAGGCTGAAGATTTAGAACAATTGGCCGGGACAGGCTAAAGCACAAGACTGACACAGTGGCAGTTGCCAGAGCTTTAAAATTCCAAATTCCAATCAAACTCCTTACTGCTCAATGAAACCTTATGTTGGAAAATGAAGAAATCACAATTTCTTCTCATAATTATATACTGTTTACTACCTAAAAAAAATGAAGAATGTGGTCTGTAAATGAATGAATTTGGACCAGTCTAACATTTTGCTGTCTGGTAATGGGTTAACCCGCAAGAGAAATTTAGACTGGTCCAAATTTAAAGGAATTGCAGATGACATTTTAAAGGTTGTGAAATTTAAGATTTTTTCAACTTTCAGGGTAGAAAACATTGTGTTAAATGAAGAAATTGCTTGTGACAAGCAATTTCTTCATTTTAGACAATGTTATTAAAAGCTTTATTCTTGAGGGGCGTCTAAAAGCGTCACTGTGTAGGAATGGGTTCAAGCTATATAAAACTCAAATTGGAATATGAGGGATTATCAATGAAATTTGCCATTCGTAATGATTTAAATTCGCACACCACATGGTCTGTTAAATGTCTTTGAAGTTTTAAATCTTAAACTTTCAATTAAATCCCAATCATTTCAATTTTGCTCATTTCTGTATGGGTGTAATATTCATTTAAATTCAAGAGTAGAAATATTTCATAAGCAAACAGACACTTAACACTTCTGGCCTTAACAAATTACCGAATGACAAAATTTTAGACAGATCCAAACTGATAGAGCTTGTAGATGCCATTGCTAATTTGATTAAAACGAAAAATAAATGTGCCGAATACTGTAGAATATATTGTGAGCAGAAAGGAAAAGAAATTTTCTTATCACAAGTTGCTTTTATCTCACTAATAGATGAAAAAATGATTAGTTAGGAGCAGAATGATGACACTTAACCCTTGTCATGCTAACCTCAGAATATTCCTGTTTTGGCAGGTGGTGTAGACAAAGATCAGCCTGCATATACATGCAGTCTGATCCTTGTCTACACCACCTGTTTGTCCCTTCAAGCAAGAGTTATTCATAAGTTTCATTTTTAAAAAGAATCATTGTCAACAGTTAGTATCTCTCCAGTGCTTTCAGCATTTTGATTTTAATGTAATTCTGGACAGGATTGTATTCAGCATAACAAGGGGTAAGACCACTGACCTTCAACTTAGAAGTTCTCTAACCAATCCCTGCACAATGATGCTTTTTCACACCGTTATCCCATTCCAACACAGTCCCCTCTTTTTAACCGATTTCCAGACAGAAAAATATTAAACCAGTCCAAATTGAAAGGAGTTGCAGAGGACAATTTAAAGTTTATGAAATTTTAGATTTTTTTTTTTCAACTTTCTATATCGATAACATTTTTTGGGGGCGGCGTTTTAAAGCGTCATTGAGTGGGAATGGGTTAAGACCCTCAAGAAAAAGCCTTTGAAAACGTTTTCTATCCAAAAAGACAAAAGATTTAAATTCCATCAACTTGAAATTATCTTTTGCAGCTTCTTTCAATATGGACGCTCTTAAATTTTGTTAAGTTGAAATGGGATCAGAAAAGCATTAAAAACATTGTGGAAAATTATCAACACTGCTTCCTTCTAAAAAAGACAAAAGATTTTTAAATTCTATGAACTATTATGTTTTCATGTACAATTCTAGAATTTGGACTAATCTAAAATTTTAATTGTCCATGGGTATAATTTGATGAGCCATTAAAAGGATGTAATGTTTTATCTTTTCTATATGAGGGTAGATGCAAATTGGTCTTGAAGTGATTCATTATTGCTGTTAAACCATTACTAGACGGCCAAACTTTAGTCTTGTCCAAATCAAAAGGAGTTGCAGATGACATTTTAAAGCTTATGAAATATTGGAATTTTTTTTACTTCTGTGGTGGAAAACTTAGTGGATAATGAAGAAATTGCTTGTTAGAAAACATAGTTGATAATGAAGAAATTGCTTGTTAAAGCAATTTCTTCATTTTCAACAATGTTTTCCAAAACTTTTCTTCTTGGGGGTGTCTAAAAGCAACACTGTTTGGGAATGGGTAAAATTATAATACTTCTTTTTAGCAATTATATTTACAAATAAAGATTCAGCAATATAAATAATCCATTTTACTAACCTAGACACATTATTCCTGTCCAGTTCATTTAAAAGTAATTTATCATAATTTGTCCTGTATAGTCAAGTTCTCGAATTTCACTGGCGAGTTTAAAATCAGTTTTAAAATAAGCGACTAGTGAAGAAATGATAGTCATCTTCAATGGACGTCTCTTTGTATGGTGTCAACCCGTAAAGAAATAGATACATTTTGGCTTAAAGCTCTCATTTAAAAATGGGAGCCCAAAACAAATTTAGACCTTTTGAAAAGTTTTAAAACTATGCATTCTAAGAAGGTTTTAAGCCAATTCTTTACAAATTAATTTTCTAAACAAGAGGGCCGTTGGCCCTGGGGCGCTCACCTGAGATAAAGGCTCTTTTTCTTTCAACAGTCTATTTTCATGTTAAGGTTAGGATTATGAAACATGTGGGCCACAATTACATATAAAGTCTATGAACCTGGGGATCCAAAAGTCTAAAATTACAAATTCAAAGGCTTTAGTGCTGATTTGAAAGAAAGAAAAAACTTTTTCCATGGGTTATAATTTAAGAAATAAGAAAGAAGTCTGTGAACTGATGCTTCTTGCCTATACCCCCCCCCCCCCGGGCTCTGCCCCTGGGGACCCGAAGATCCTGAATTTAGCTATTTTGAAAGAGGTCAATATACTGATGCTTCATGCAAAATATCAAGGCTCTACGTCTTCTGGGTCAGGAGGAGAAGATTTTTAAAGATTATTTTAAATTTTACTTTTGTTGCCATGGCAACCAGAGTTTTCAATGGATTTCAATTCTTTTAGCTAATTTTGAATGGGACCACCTAAGGAACATTTCTGCCAAATTTGGTTCAAATTGGCCCAGTGGTTTGGGAGGAGATGTCATTTAAAAAATCGTTCTTTATTTCTATATAAACCCCACCCCCCTGGGGCTCCGCCCCTGGGGACCCGAGGATCATAATTTTAGCTATTTTGAAAGAGGTCAATATACTGATGCTTCATGCAAAATATCAAGGCTCTACGCCTTCTGGGTCAGGAGGAGAAGATTTTTAAAGATTATTTTAAAATTTCACTTTTGTTGCCATGGCAACAAGAGTTTTTAACGGATTTCAATTCTTTTAGCTATTTTTGAAGGGGGCCACCTAAGGAACATTTCTGCCAAATTTGGTTCAAATTGGCCCAGTGGTTTGAGAGGAGATGTCATTTAAAAAATCGTTCTTTATTTCTATATAAACCCCACCCCCCTGGGGCTCCGCCCCTGGGGACCCGAGGATCATGATTTTAGCTATTTTGAAAGAGGTCAATATACTGATGCTTCATGCAAAATATCAAGGCTCTACGCCTTCTGGGTCAGGAGAAGAAGATTTTTAAAGATTATTTTAAAATTTCACTTTTGTTGCCATGGCAACCAGAGTTTTCAACGGATTTCAATTCTTTTAGCTATTTTTGAAGGGGACCATCTAAGGAACATTTCTGCCAAATTTGGTTCAAATTGGCCCAGTGGTTTGGGAGGAGATGATGTTTAAAGAAATTGTTGACGGACGACGCACGACGCATGACGCACGACGCACGACGGACGGACGCCGGACAAAAGGCGATCACAATAGCTCACTTGAGCACTACGTGCTCAGGTGAGCTAAAAACAAATCAATGTTGAAAAATGAAATGATGAGGACGTTCATGCAATTTTCACCAAAGATAAAAGTAAACTGAATTTGTCAAGACATAAGATCTTCTTCATTAAGTCAAATACTTAAAATTACTTTTGAAAATTCTCTTACTTTTCTTAGTTTAACCCTTGTCATGCTGTATAAATTACCTTACTAAAATGATGTCAAATCAAAGGGCTGAAAGCATTGATAGATCTTATTGTTCAAAAATCAATATTTCTTTTAGAAATCCACTTCATAAACAACTCTGATAGGAAAAGTACATGCAGGAGGTGTAGACTAAGATCAGCCTGCACATAAGTGCAGTCTGATCTTAGTCTACACCTCCTGTCAAAAACCGGAATATTCCAGGTTCAGCATGACAAGAGTTAAATATCATAGTATAGAGTTATGGCGTCTGCAAATGTTTTAAAGTGAGGCTATTTTTAGATCCATTATTACAACATTATTACTATGTCTGGGACTTTTTTAAAATTTGAATGTTTAAGGTTTCAATAGAGACATTGCCAGACCCATTAACTTTTTCAGACTTTAAAGATTCAGATTTGTGGTAACATTTAATAAATAAGATATAATTGACCATTATCATGCTGAACCAAAAGTATTCCCTTTTGACAGGAGGTATAGTCAAAGATCAGCCTGCACACATAATGTGCAATCTGACCTTAGCTTATATCACCTAAATGTCTCGTTCATGTCTGCAGTGTTTATAAAATTAATTTGACAGAAACTGTGCCTACAGCCCTTTCAGCCTTTTGATCTCAATACAATACCAAAGAGGATTTCATACAGCACGACAACGGACAACATCTTTCTTCTTCATCTTATGATTTTGTATGGATTTCAAGCAAGAGCTAGATTGTATCGTTCCAAGTTTAACTGAAAGCACTAGCTAATTTAGAAAAAATCTACGCCGAAAATTATCAAAATTACGATATTGTAACTTAAATATAATGACAATATCTTAGTAATGGAATTTCCGTAATTACTAAAATGATTTGTCATGCAAGTACTCATGAATAGCAATTTACTTGGGGGTGTTGTTTTTTTATCAGATCAAAATAATTACAATTTCCAATAAAATACGAGAACAGTGAGTCATTTTCCAATTAGATGACTATCTCTGCCATCAATATGGAGTCATGAAGACCTATTTGATAAATGGTTAACCAATAAGAACAAGACAAAATTTTAGACTTATCCAAATTGAAAGAAGTGATATAAAACTCTTGTTTTACCCTTTCCCAAATGAAACAATTTTAGACTGTTCCAAATTGAAAGAAATTACAGACAACAATATTTAACCCATTACCAGAGGGCAAAATTTTAGACTGGCCCAAATTGAAAGAAGTTGCAGACGACAATTTAGAATTTATTAAATTTTGGATTTTTCAACATTCTTGGTAGAAAACAATGTGGAAAATAAAGAAAGTGCTTGTAAAAAAGCAATTTCATCATTTTTCCACAATGTTTTTCAAAGCTTTTTTTCCTGGTGGCGTCTAAAAGCGTCACTGAGTGGGAATGGGTTAAGTGATAACAATTTAAAAACTTTTGTCTTTTTTGGTAGAAACATCATGGATAATGCGCAATTTCTTCATTTTCCACAAAGTTTTCCAATAATATTTTTTTTGATGGGGACATCAAAAAGTGGGGACGGGTTAATAAGTGACATTTATGGTCATTATATGGTCAATAACAATCCACCACTAATAAACATAGGTCAACTCATTTAGTCACTCTGTCTTTTAACCCATTCCAACTCAATCCCTTCTTTTTACGCCCCTCGAGAAAAAAGCTTTGGAAAACATTGTGGAAAATGAAGAAATTGCTTGTATCAAGCAATTTCTTCATTATCCACAATGTTTTCTACCTAAAAAGGCGAAAAAAATTAAAATTCCATCAACTTGAAATTGTCGTCTGCAACTTCTTTAAATTTGGACCTGTCTAAAAATTTGTTGTGTGGGAATGGGTTAAGCATGTAGTACAATGATGTCTGTCTTAACCTATTACCTAACAATCCCTTCATTTTAGATACTAAGGAAATTTCAACTGTTGAAAATATTGCGAGGAAAGGAGATACTGCTGGTAGAAAGCAACTGCTTTTGTCAAAATATTTTCTATGCCATTTGGCATTTATTTCTTAAACTTAAATCACCCTTTCCTTAATTTTCTTGTCTACAACTTCTGAAGGTTTTTGACATTTTCTCTTTTCAATGACTAAGAATGTTATAGGTCCTAGAATTTCATGTCTCCATTGCATGGAGATCGAAATAAAGACATCTTTTAACACTTGTCATGCTGCATATAATTTTTGTTCAGAAACATATAAATCAAAGGGCTGAAAGCACTGAAGGTCAAGTAGTAAGAGTCAATATTTAGTTTGAAAATTTAACTCATGGACAACTCTGGGTTAAATAGAACAAACAGGGCATAGATAAATATCAGACTACACATATGTGCACTATGCCTCCTGCCAAGTCAGGAATAATCAGGGGTCAACGTGACAAGGGTTAAAATCTCCTCTCTTTTTGACTAAAATTAGTCCTTCCCATGCTGAATAAAATACTTGTTGAGAAATGCTTCAAATAAGAGGACTGAAAGTACTGGAAGGCTCTGATTGTTGATCAATATTTCTTGATTCTATTGACATCTGTCTGAGGTCTAGATAAGCTTTGGACCAGTCTAAAACTTTATTGTCTGGTAATGGGTTAAAGGGCATCCGAGTGGAAGCAGACACAATCCTGCGTTTTGACACATCTCAATTTAAAACAAAGCTTTAAAAAAAAATGTAGAAAATGAGCTTGTTTCAAGCAATTTCTTCACTATCAATCAAATTTTCTACCCCAAAAGACAAAGATTATCAAAATGCAATTAACTACTGTTTTTTCAAATATCTTTCTATTTGGACTAGTCCGAAATATTGTTGTGTAGTAATGGATTAAATCAAAATGATTCTTTGACAAACTAGATATTCTTGTATTAAAACAGATATTAATAAATTTTTGAAGGCAATTTATAAGTTTTTTGATGCCGCCTCCAAGCACATCACACTCATCTATAGATTACTTCA
This sequence comes from Fragum fragum, assembly GCA_946902895.1. Classification (NCBI taxonomy): domain Eukaryota; kingdom Metazoa; phylum Mollusca; class Bivalvia; order Cardiida; family Cardiidae; genus Fragum; species Fragum fragum. The sequence goes on along the minus strand of OX336368.1, from coordinate 1,408,659 downwards.
CCTGATTGGTAAACAAAGGAAGTAACATGACACCTCATTGGATGACTGACTTTGGCCAATGGGATGACAGACTGCAGATTTAAATTCAAGATAAAGAGACTCAGTGAAATATTGAATTGCAGACAACATTCCCACACAATGACGCTTCAAGATACCCCCTCAAGGAAAACAATTGGAAAACATTTTGGGAAATGAAGAAATTTCTTGTAACAAGCAATTTCTTCATTTTCCACAATGTTTTCTACTCATAAAGTTGAAAAATCCAAAATTTCATAAACTTAAAATTGTCGTCTGCAATTTCTTTCAATTTAGGCTGGTCTAAATTTTTTTCATCTGGTAAAGGGTTAACCCAGCAATTGCAACAAGCAATTTCTACATTTAACACACTGATTTCTACCCAGGAAATTGAAAAAATCTAAAATTTCATAAACTATAAATTTTTGTTTACAACTCCCCCATTCCAACACAGCAAAATTTTAGACTGGTCCAAATTGAAAGAAGCTGCAGACGACAATTTCAAGCTGATGGAATTTTGTATTTTTTCGTCTTTTTGGATAGCAAACATTGTGGATAATGAAGAAATTGCTTGATACAAGCAATTTCTTCATTATCCTCAATGTTTTCCAAAGTTTTTTTCTTGAGGGGCGTAAAAAGGAGGGATTGAGTTGGAATGGATTAAATAAGTAAATCTTTCATTGTATTATACAATCATGAAACGGTAAATAACAAAGCTCATGAAATTGAAAAGACCTTATCAGAGATCGTGAGTGCCGACACTTTGTAATCAGGATAATTGAACGTTGTAACACCCATAATTATATTGGTTAAACATTCTCTTTTCACGTTTTAAAGTGATATGATCAAAAGATCATTCCGAATTTGACCCATTATAACAATATTCAAAATCGGAGGTTATTGTGTTCATATTGGATAACAATTATTGCAATTAATGCTTTATTTCTCATCCATTACCACACACAAAAAAAAAAAAAAAAAATGACTGGTCCAAATTGAAAGAAGTTGCAGATAACAATTTATGGTTAATGGAATTTTAAAACTCTGCATTTTAGGGAGGAAAATATTGAGGAAAATAAAGAAATTGCTTTTAACAAGCAATTTCTTCATTCTCCACAATGTTTCTTGAGGGCGTAAAAAAGCGGGATTGAGTGGAAATGAGTTTAACCATTAATTACCATATACAACAAAATATTTTACTTTTTCAAACTGAAAGAATTTGCAGACACCAATTCTTACTTTATTGAATTTAAAAATCTTTGTCTTTTTTGGTCAGAAATCACTGTTGATAATGAAGAAATTGCTTGTAACAAGCAATTTCTTCATTTTCCACAATGTTTTCCAAAGCAATTTTTCCTTTCGGACATGAAAAAGCTTAGTTGTGAGGGAATGGGTTCTTTAAATTCTATCTGCAGTCACAGTAATGACTTTTAACTCTTCTTGTGCTGAGCCAGGAAATATTTGTTTTGGCAGGAGGAACAGACAGAGATCAGTCTGCATGTTATGCAGTCTGCTCTTAGTCTACATAATTCTCAGTTCGTCCTTTTAAAAGCCAGAATTGTTCAGAAACTTAACTTTCAATTTTATTTCTTTTATTAATGCCTCTACAAAAGCTTCTAATGCTTTCAGTTCTTTGATTTCCTAACATTTTTGCACACAGATTTTTTAGGCAGTATGAGAAGGTTTATTAACCCTTTCCTGTCAAAGGTTTTGTGGACAAAAATTTAAAGTTGATTTAAATCGAAAAAGAACAATTCAGTAAAGTAGAAAATATTGAGGAAAAATAAGAAATTGCTTTTTCTGAAGTATAAAATCACAGGGAAGTTAAACAGGGATTGTACAGGAAAGGGTTAAATATTCTTTTTAGCAAGCTTTATTTCTTAAAATGAATTAATTTCTTAAGATAAAATTAATAGATAACAGTTGTATTCTACCATAGCAACCTCATGATAATCCAATTTATTAAAATAAAAATTGAATGCATGCATGTTATGTAAATACAATTGTTGATAAACTCTATCAGCTTTGAGGATTTCATCATTAACTCATTCCCACTCATTGATGCCTTTAGACGCCCCTTAGGAAAAAAACTTTGAAAAACAATGTGGAGAATGAAGACCTTGCTTGTTACAAGCAATTTCTTCATTTTCAACATACTTTTCTACCCAGAAAGTTGAAAAAATAAAATAATCATTAACATTAAATTGTCGTATGTAACTTCTTTCAATTTGGGCCAGTCTAAAGTTTTGCCGTCTGGTAATGGGTTAACCCATTCCCACATAATGGCGGTTTTAAACGCCCCTCAATATAAAAGCTTTTGAAAACATTGTAGATAATGAAGAAATTGCTTGTTACAAGCAATTTCTTCATTATCCATAATGTTTTCTACCCCAAAAGACAAAGATTTAAAAAATTCCATCAACTTGAAATTGCCGTCTGCAGCTTCTTTCAATTAGGACCTGTCTAAAATTCTGTTGTGCAGGAATGGGTTAAAGTAATAAGCAATTTACCCACTACAACAAAAACCCAACAAAAACCCTAATTTTTAAGCCATTGAATAATCAAATTAAGGATAACATTGTAGGGAAAGGAGAAATTGTTTATAAGAAAAAATGTCGCTTTCTCTGACAATGTTTACTATCCCTTGTGGCCCCTATTTTATGGTTCTAACCAATTATCAAACGACAAAATTTTAGACTGGTCCAAATTAGAAGAAGTTGTAGATAACATTTTTCAGAAAATATTATTATATGAATTTTTGTCTTTTAACCCTTTCCTGTTCGAACCCATGATTTTACGCTGCTGTGATTTTATACTTGAGAAAACATTGTGGAAAGAGAAGAAATTGCTTGTAACAAGCAATTTCTTCTTCTTCCACAATATTTTCTACCACATAGGATGGTTTCATTTCAAATTGTATCAAGTTTTTCACTATCGTCTGCAGCCTCTTTCAACTTGGACCAGTCTAAAATTTCAAGAAAAAAGGAAAAGGTAAAAAACATGGATAATGAAGAAGTTGTTTATTGCAAATTTTGTTGTTTGGTAATGGGTCAGACCATTACAGATTGGCATGTTGTTTGTTCAGGTCATTGCATGGTAAACCATTAAGAGATTTAGAATAAATGAGGCTTTTTAATTTTATCTAAATATTGATTATTAAGTCTTGCAAGATTATTTTCTGTTCATGTATACATATACCTCTTATATCAGTTAGGCCCCATTTCCTCAGACCAGTTACCAGACAAAGAAATTTCAGTTGGTTGGTTGAATGGGGTTTCAGATGCCACTTTAAACAGTATTTCAGTCATATCGCAGCGGCTGGAACACGTAACAAGATTCCTGGTATTTCTCACACAAGTACTACCACTACATCCTTTCCTTTCCTCCAGCTGCTATCCCACTTAGGTTTATGATTATGATCACCCATTGGTGAGAGACAAATGTCGGAAAGAATATGTGCCGCCGCCGGAGATCGAACCCATAACATCCCTTAATTAAAGATTAGCAGTCTGATGCGCTACCAACTGTGCTATGAAATTTTAGACTGGTCTAAACTGAAAGAAGTAGCAGACAAAGTGCGTGTAAATTGACATGTCAGCACCAGTAAGGGTAGAAATCATTGTATGAAAAGAAGAGATTGCTTGTTACAAACCACTGTAGACAAACATAAAGGTTGCATAATCAGATGGGGGCTTAAAAGTCAATTATAATGTTGATAAGTGAGTGAAATGTCATAAATATAGCTTTATTCAATATTTTTTGTCTGAAAATTCTTTGAGTTTGGACAGGTCTAAAATTTTGCAAAACAGAAAAGGGCTTAAATCTCATACTTTAAGTCCCCGCTATGGAACTAACTCTACGAGGTTATGACAACATGTAACAGCTAAGCTTTGAGGTACTGACATAGTCTAACTCTGCTGTTACAACTTACTTACTCAACTGTTGTTGTTGTTGCCTCGTTGTTGATGCCTTGTTGAATTTCAAATTTGTATCACGAAATAATTTGTGGATAACATCATGAATGTCTTCACAAAAACTATTTAAGTTTTGCAACCAAGAGAACTTGTTTTCAACCCAGAAAGTTGAAAAAAATCTAAAATTTCATTAACTTTAACCCATTACCAGACAGCAAAATTTTAAACTGCTCCAAATTGAAAGAAATTGCAAACGACAAAGTTTTGTTTTGGGTTTTTTTTTTCAACTTTCTGGGTAGAAAACCTTCTGAAAAATAAAGAAATTACATGTCAAAAGCAATTTCTTAATTTTACATAATGTTTTCACGATTTTTTTATTGAGGGTAGTCAAAAAAACGTCACTTTGTGAGAACGGGTGATATCATCGTCTGCCACTCTTTTCCTTTCGGACCAGTCTAAACTTTTGTTGTGTTGCAATGGGTTAAATCCAGGTTACAAGTTTTTTAAAAGCTCTGTAACTCTAGATCTGGGTTCCGATGTTATCTCCGTAAAATGGAAGTTCAATATTGTTCATTGATTTTCATTATTGCTTTGTCACAAACATTATGTTTTCACAAGGACCCTCTAACACAAAGAGAAGGATTCACTGGAGTTTTACACTGTTTGCACAACTTAAAGTTATATTGTGGAAAAGCAAGGCCTGAAATTACACTTATCCCCTTGTCCTGCACATTTTTTTCCTCTTAAAGTCAATGTCAAAATCTACAGGACTGTTGGAATTCAAAAGATTTTAATATAAACATTAATAAAACACTGGATTTGCTCATTGTGCAGGATGAGTGAATTCAAGCATAGAAAAGTCGACTTCATGTGCTTCCAGGGTATGCCTGGTACTTATAATGGCCTTGAGCTCTGAATTACGCATAGGTTAAACGTATCATTCAGTGTGAAAAGTATTAACCTTTTCCTGTTCAATCCCTCAATTTTATGACCCTGTAAAATTCATAATTGAGAAAATATTGTAGAAAAAGAAGAAATTGCTTGTAAAAGCAATTTCTTCTTTTTCTACAATATTTTCTACTCTACTGAATGGTTATTTTTCAAATTGAACTAATTTTAAATTTTCTTCTGCCAAACCTTTCAATTTGGACAGGTCTAGAATTTTGTAAAACAGGAAAGGGTTAAGCAAAGGTTTTTATCTAAGAGCTTAACCCGCTTTTTTATGCCCCTCAAGAAAATAGTTTTGGAAGACAATGTGGACAATGAAGAAATTGTAAGCAATTTCTTCTTTGTCTGCAATGTTTCTACCTTAAGGCAAAGATTTCTATAGTCAACCAACTTGAAATTGTCATCTGCGACTTTTTCACTTCAGACCAGCCTTAAAATTCTTGTATGGTAATTGGTCAGCTAAGGTTAGTGGTCAGTGAAAAAAATAAGTAAAAAAGGGGACATTATTCTTGCAAGAATTTTAATTATATCCCTTGATATGTTTTTTTCCTCTTATGACAGTAATTGCAATTACAGTAAAACCTCCGTATTTCGTAGCGCAAGGGACCGGGGAAATTTATACCAATTAAGCGTCGTACGAACAAAACGGAGGGCAAGAGGTCGGCTGTTTGAGTTACACGGAATCTGACATGGTCCGATCTGTCCCCTATTTAGGAATTGATTCTAAATTTGTTATTTCTTTCTAAACAAGACCTGCAGATATTAATTGATTGAAATTGGCCCAATGATTAGGGAGGAGAAGAATTTAAAGTCAAAAACAGCCACGCCCATATTTGGGGGTCAATCAAAATTTAACAAACTAATATTGAAAAGGGTCACCCAAGGAACATTTATGCCAAGTCAAGTTCAAATTGGCGCGATCGTTACTGAGAAGATGTTTAAATATTTCTAAGTAAAAAACTACCCCACCCTGCCACACCCATTTTTGAGTGTCATTCAAAATTTCGCCAACATCTTTGAAATGGGTCACCAAAGGAATATTCATTTCCAGTTTGGTTGAAATTGGCCTAATGGCTACTGAGGAGAAGATGTTTAAAGATTTCTAAGTCAAAAACTACCCACCCTGCCACGCCCATATTTGGCCATATATCTAAATTCCACGAACAACTTTTAAAAAGAGTCACCCAAGGAACACTCATGCCAAGTTTGGTTGAAATCTGCCCAATGGTTACTGAGAAGAAGATGTTTAAAGATTTCAAAGTCAAAAACTGCCCTACCCTGCCATGCCCATATTTGGGCATAAATCAAAATTCCGAGAACAACTTTTAAAAGGGTCACCCAAGGAACATTCATGCCAACTTTAGTTGAAATTTGCCCAATTGTTACCAGGAGAAGATGTTTAAAGATTTCAAAGTCAAAAACTGCCCCACCCTGCCACGCCCATATTTGGGTGGGTCATTTAATATTCCGCAAACAACATCTAAAAAGGGTCATCCAAGGAACATTCGTGCCAAGTTTGGTTGAAATCTGCTCAATGGTTACTGAGAAGAAGATGTTTAAAGATTTCAAAGTCAAAAACTGCCCCACCCTGCCATGCCCATATTTTGGGGTCAATCAGAATTCCGTGAACAACTTTTTAGAAGGCTCACCCAAGGAACATTACTACCAAGTTTGGTTGAAATCCGCCCAGTGGTTACTGAGGAGAAGATGTTTAAAGAATTTTTGACGCCTTCCGACGCACGACAGACAAAAGGTGATACCAAAAGCTCTCATTGAGCATGTTGTGCCCAGGTGAGCTAAAAAGCTTTCAGAAACATTGTGGAAAATAAGAAATTGATTGTTACAAGTAATTTCTTCTTTTTCAACAATGTTTTCTATCAAGAAAGTAAAAAAAACGAAATTTCAAAATCTATGAATTGTTGTCTGCAACTTTCTTTCAATTTGGGCCAGTCTAAAATTATGCCATATGGTCATGGGTTAATTGATCTTCCACTAATATGAAAGTTCTTGGTGTTAATGCATAGGTTTTATTTTTCAAGATTATCTGGGCATATTATAATTCTGAAATATATATTATTAACAATAATTTGTTATGTTCTTTTGTTTTTTGTTTAGGGTTGTTTTTTTTTGGAAAGCACATAATGCTGTCTTACCTTAAAAATGTGTTAATTCCATATGTGGTCAAGTCATCTTTCTTCAACTTTTTTACAAAAATGTCACAAATTAAAATCCAGTGAGGGCTGTTTCAATCACTTTTAAAATCCAATTCCTGAAACAAAGTGAAATATAAAATTATTTTCTCTTCTTGATGGATCACCTTGTTCCATTGATCCACTGACTCTACTGGCCACGTCCACATAGCTCCAACAGGTAATTCAATTTTGATATAGTAAACGGCTTTATTTTGCAAAAATTTATGGCCAGTTACATGTAGCAAACAGTAAAATTGTTGGTTGGCGACCTCAGAATGTCAAAACTACAGCTGAATTAAGCTGTAGTTGTAATGTTTAATAGAATCCTTATCTGCATTTTGGATAGAATCAAAAGCCTGAAACCTCTGGAAGCACTACTTAAGGTTCAAAATTCATTTTGAAAATTTATTTTAAAACAACTCTTGGTTGAATGAGACAAAAAGGAGGTGTATATTGAGATCAGTCTGCACTTATGTGAGACTGATTTTTGTTTATACCTCTTGCCAAAATAGGAATATTCAGGGTTCAGCATGACAAGGGTTAATGTAGTTCTCGGGAAGTGAATTATCTTTTTGAACTGGACAGGTCGTAGGGTGAATTTAGAAAGGGTTATTGTGTACCTAAATCAAATTACCTTATATGATGTACCTGCTAAGAATATAGAGTACCTGACAGAAAAGTTAATTAATCAAGGTGTGAGATTGCACATGAATAAATTATGTAGATTCTACCTTTTGTGAAGGCTCACACCCTTTTATCATACAGTTTTGACCCTTGATATGATGGTTTAGTTCAAGTCATATCTTGCATTTGAAATTTTATTAAACAGGCATGCATTCACTGACAACAAAATCACAAACTTAGATTTAATGATATCTGCAGATTCTTTGAATTTGGACTAGTCTAATATTTTGTTGTCTGGTAATAGGTTAATCCTGACCAAAGTGTGTTTGTGTCAGGGTGGAAGTGCATCTGCATGATACCATATTTAACCCTTTTTTAAAATACTGGACCTGTCCAAACTCAAAGTGGTAGCATACAACATAACATAAGTATAATGATAAAATAGCAATCTTATATGATAGAAAATATTGTAGTAAAAGCAAGAAAATATTATTGGAAAAAGTAAGATTTTTTTTACAACATTTCTTTCTCATTTATAATATTACAGAGACATTAAAGTCAGGGATTGTATGCACATTCCCAAACATTGACAATTTTACTTTGACAAGAAATAATAGCTTGGAAAACATTGTGGAAAATGAATTAAAAATGCTTATATAAGCAATGTCTTGATTATCAGTCCACTATGCTTTCCACCAATTGAAAACAATTTTTAAAATCTATCAGCTAAAAATTATCAACTGCATTTTTTAGCAGTCATTTTTTAGAGTTATTGTGATCACCTTTTGTCCAGCGTCTGTCCGGCGTGCATTGTCCTTTGTCAGTTGTCCGTCAACAATTTCTTTAAACCACATCTCCTCCAAAACCACTGGGCCTATATTCAACCAAATTTGGCAGAAATGTTCCTTAGGTGGTCCCCTCCTGACCAAAAAGGCATAGATGTTTCTGCCACTGGAGGCTTAACCACTAAATCAATTAATTGTTTACGCCATAAAAAGTAGTTCTTATGGGTCTTATCAAAGTTTTCACTAGGCCACATGAGTTAACTTTATTCAAATTGTAGAGGACTCCCTAAAAAGCATGGTATTTAACACATGAACCACTCAATCCTGCTTTTTAAGCATCTCAAAAAAAAGGCTTTGGAAAACATTGTTGACATTGCAATGAAGAAATTGCTTATAACAAGCAATTTCTTCATTGTCCACAATGTTTTCTACCCTAAATACAAAGCAAGGATTTTCTAAATTCCACCAAGTGAATTTATTTTTGGACTTGTACCTAGCAGTATGTTCGTACAGTGCGATACCTCTGTAACAGCCACTGTTTTTTTAATTATATATAGAATTGTCAATAGCTACAGTGACTTACTGAGGCTTTACACAAACCCTTTGAGGAATTATGACCCCAAAATGGAATCTACAAACATAATAACAACTCTCATATTAACCCCTTCCTGTTTTGCAAAATTTTAGACCTGGTCAAATTTTAAAGGTTTTGCAGAATTCAAAATTAATTCTATTGAAATTAAATAATAATCATTTAGTAGGGTAGAAAATATTGTGGGACAAGAAGAATTGCTTGTAATAAGCAATTTCTACTTTTTCCACAATGTTTTCTCAAGTATAAAAACACGGAGACGTAAAAACAGGAATGTAACACTGGAAAGGGTTTAGTCATTTCTCTCTAAATTGAGCTTTTTTGACCAGTTAGATACGTAGACAAAAGAACCGAAATCTTTCACCCAGAAGTTCCCTACAGTGTTCCTGCAAATTGTACTAGCCTATTTTTTGGACTGGTCTAAATTCAAAGTAAAAATAGACAACATATTGTTTCAAATTATATAATATTTCACCGAATTTGTGTGGGAAAAGGTTAACTCGGGTTGCCTGCTGAAAGCATTGAGTAAACAATAATCAAGTAACTGAAATGTTTAACCCATTCACACACAATTCTGCTTTTTGAAATCGCTCGTATGAAAAAAAGTTTTCAAAAACATTGTAAAAAATAAGGAAATCTTGCTTGTTACAAGCAATTTCTTCATTATCCACGATGTTTTCTACTCCAAAAGTCGAAGACTTTTAAAATTTCATGAACTAAAAATTGTTGTCTGTGAAATCTTTCAATCAGGACCAGTCTTAAAATTTGTTGCTTCAGGGAATTGGTGAAAACAGCCATAGCCAAAGATTTAGACTGGTCTAAATTCAGAGAAGTTACAGATGACAATTTCAAATCCTTCCTAGCCTCCAGCTGCTATCCCACATAGGTCTACGATTATCGACCCATTGGTGAGAGACAAATAGTCGGAAAGGATGAGTGCCGCCATCGGGGATCGAACCCGGGACCTCTAGATTGACAGTCTGACCTCTACCAACTGCGCTATGACGGCGGCTCCCAATTTCAAATTGATAGAGTTTCAAATAGCTCTGAATCTACTGGTAAAAAAACAATATTTTAAATGATGAAATTGCTTGTAACAAGCAATTTCTCCATTTTTCACATTTTTTGCCAAACTTTTTTCTTTTTAAGCTTGCCAAAAAAGGGGGGATAGCGAGGGAGTGGGAAAAACAAACATTCACTTATATACACTTACCTTGTTTTAAATCATACCAACTAAAAAACGACACAGGTTAAAAAGAAGTAAAATTCCAAGTTAAAATAAACTCCTCAAGTGAGTTTTGTATACTCTATTTCGATATCCAAGCACATCTTAAACTGACACAAAATCAGACTACCCCACTTATAATTTCACACATCATAAAGTTTAAGACGGGTAGTGCGACTTCGTAATATTGTACACACGACAAAATTGAACCTGTCAAAAATGTTCATCAAGATAGATCGATATGAACACCAAATAACTCATGTGTTTTTCAGGTAATTTTGAAAATTGAGCCATTTCCCAATTATACTATCTCCTTATGAATTCAAACACATGTGAAATTACAAAAAATTGCCAAATTTCTTCCTCTTAACTTTGAAATCAACTGTAGCAGATGTTTTTTTTTTATTTTTCAGCAATGTTTTCTAGTCTGTTATACAAAAAAATATTTTCATATACATGTACTTTCATGACCTTTACCAAAAGACAGATTTGTAAGACAACCTTTGAAGATAACAAAGTTGGAAAAGGAAAAAAACCAAGATTGATAAAACCCGTCAAAAAAACCTGTCATCTGGGATGTATGTTGTTACTGTAGCTTCACCCATTTACCACACAATGACACTCTCTGGTGCTCTAAAGAAATGCAATCATGGAAAACACGTTTTCCACTTATTTTCCAATTTAGCAAAATTTCAAATATTGTCTGCAACTGTTAAATTTGGATCCATCTAAAATTTTGTTGTCTGGAAATTGGTACATGGTTTAATTTGGAATCTTGAATATGAGTTTTTCTGGTAAATCAGGTTATTATATGAAAAAAATCAAACATAGAAATTCCTCTACATATAACAATCATATGTTACAGATACAAATTTTCTAATAAATCACGACTCCATTCTTTCTGATTAAATCAGTAACAACTAAGGTAGCTGGACTTGCATACAGCCATTTGAGGAGACATTGTTAGTGAAATAACTTCTCAACCATGTAATTTATCAATCTGTTGACAAATCTAACATCTTTATGCAAATACATTGAACAGATGTATGGCACCTAGATGTAAATCCATTATCTCCGCATTGTCCCCGAGTAACAAGTTACCCCAGACCTTTCATCTACATATACTTGGGATGTGACACCTTTTCATTATAAAATATCTACTCCTTAAATACTACCACCTTTTGAACCAGCTTGATTAGCTCAGTTGGTAGAGCACTTGACTTCAAACCTCAAGATCACGGGTTCAAGCCTTGGGCTGACCATATCAACTAACAAACAAATTGTCTTTCAGATGAGACGTTAAACCAAGGCCCCATGTGACGATGCATAATCCATCGAGCACGTTAAAGAACCAGGCGGAGCTCTCAGCAGCCTGGTCCTGTATCCTTGCACTATCCCCCATAAATACTAACCTTCTTCTTGGGGTGTCGCTCATATGGGCATGTGCTATGGTAGCGACAATAAATAAACGGAAATACACGTACACCAGCTTGAGATTGATTATACAAAAATAATCAGTTTGATCCCAGTTGCGGCAAATATCCTTACCAACATTTGTCTCGTACCAATGGATAGATAATGGTAAACCTAGGTAGGACGAGCAGTTGGAGGCTTGGGACTGGTGTGAATACTACCATGATCCATGGTTAGGTGCTCCAGTCGCTGCAATATTACCAAAATACTGTTAAAAGTGACATTATTTCCCAAACATACAAACAAATCAAAAACAGGTAAGTTTGACAGCTTCAAAAGTATCGAAATTGCCTCCAAGTTGTAATTATTTCGTGATTCCAATTTTTTTCATACTCAAATACCATTGGGTTTCAACCCTTCCCTGTACAAACCTGGGATTTTACATTGCTGTGATTTTATACTTGAGAAAACTTTGTGAGAAAAGAAGAAATTGCTTGTCACAAGCAATTTCTCCTTTTTCCACAATATTTTCTTTCATATTGGATGATTGAATTTTGAATTGCATCCAATTTTCATTTTCGTCTGCATCCTCAGTCTAAAATTTCAAAAACAGGAAAGGATTAACAGTGTATACCATAAATTACAGCATCAAGAATTCTAAACCCATTCCCACTCTGTGAAGCTTTCAGATGCCTCCAAGGAATAAACCTTTGGAAAACATTGTTGAAAATGAAGAAATTGCTTGTTACTTGCAATTTCTTCATTTTTTACATTTGTTCTACCCAGAAACTTGAAAAAATCCAAAATTTCATAAACTTTAAAATGCCGTCTGCAACTTCTTTCAATTTTGGCCAGTCTAAAATTTGCCTTCTGGTGATGGGTTAACCATGCAATACAATAAAGAAAATACAGCAGACAGTTTCCCATCAAACTTATAATCAAATAAAATCCAAATAGTATGAATATCTTGGATGTATAATTATCTTGTGGATTTAATGACACGTTCAGTACTCATACTTTTTGTTTCAACCATTACCAGTCAATCCTGCATTTTGGTCGGTGGAAGATAAAAAGCAATTGAAAACATTGTGGGGAAAAAATAAAAACTGTGACTCTGGAAAATGAATACATTTCTTATCATAAGCACTTTCTTAATTTTCAACAATATTCTTTACTAAAATTTCATCAACTTAGAACTTTTGTCTGCAACTTCTTTGAATTTGCACCTGCAGTCAGTATAGCTGTATAGCTGTTACATTTTGTCATCTAGTAATGGTTGTGTTGGATTCATAGCAATCAGGAAACTTAACCCTTGTCATGCTGAACCTGGAATATTCCTGTTTTGGCAGGAGGTGTAGACAAAGATCAGCCTGCATTTACATGCAGTCTGATCTTTGTGCACACCACCTGCTTGTCCATTTTAATCCAGGTGTTTATAGGATAACTTGTTAAAAACAAGAGGGCCAGAATGGCCCTAAAATCGCTCACCTGACTAATGTAAGATGATTCAAAATTGAAATTGGCCAAATGGTTACTGAGGAGAAGATGTTTAAAGATTTCAAAGTCAAAAACTGCCCTACCCTTCCAAGCCCTTATTTGGTCATCAATCAAAATTCTAGAACAACTTTTGAAAAGGGTCACTCAAGGATTATTCATACCAAATTTGGTTGAAATTGGCCCAATAGTTACTGAGGAGAAGATGTTTAAAGATTTCAAAGTCAAAAACTGCCACGCCCATATTTGGGCGTGAAACCAATTTCTGCAAACAACTTTTGAAAAGGGTCACCCAAAGAACATTCATGCCAAGTTTGGTTGAAATTGATCCAATGCTTACTGAGGAGAAGATGTTTAAAGATTTCAAAGTCAAAAAAGTGCCTGACCCTGCCACGCCCATATTTGGGCATTAATCAAAATTCCAGGAACAACTTTTGAAAAGGGTCATCAAAGGAACATTCATGCAAAGTTTGGTAGAAATTGACCCAACTGTTACTGAGGAGAAGATGTTTAAAGATTTCAAAGTTAAAAAAACTGCCACGCCCATATTTGGGCATAAATCAAAATTCTGCGAACAACTTTTGAAAAGGGTCACCCAAGGAACATTCATACCAAATTTGGTTGTAATTGGCTCAATAGTTACTGAGGAGAAGATGTTTAAAGATTTCAAAGTCAAAAACTGCCATGCCCATATTTGGGCGTGAAACGAAATTCTGCGAACAACTTTTGAAAAGGGTCACCCAAGGAACATTCATACCAAGTTTGGTTGAAATTGGCCCAATGGTTCCTGAGGTGAAGATGTTTAAAGATTTCAAAGTCAAAAACTGCCACGCCCGGCCACGCCCATATTTGGGCATAAATCAAAATTCTGCGAACAACTTTTAAAAAGGGTCACCCAAGGAACATTCATGCCAAGTTTGGATGAAATTGGCCCAATGGTTACTGAGGAGAAGATGTTTAAAGATTTCTAAGTCAAAAACTGCCATGCCCTGCCACGCCCATATTTGGGCATAAATCAAAATTCCACGAACAACTTTTGAAAAGTGTCACCCAAGGAACATTCATGCCAAGTTTGGTTGAAATTGGCCCAATGGTTACTGAGGAGAAGATGTTTAAAGATTTCTAAGTCAAAAACTGCCACGCCCTGCCACGCCCATATTTGGGCGTAAATCAAAAATCCACAAACAACTTTTGAAAAGGGTCACCCAAGGAACATTCATGCCAAATTTGGTTGAAATTGGCCCAATGGTTACTGAGGAGAAGATGTTTAAAGATTCCTAAGTCAAAAACTGCCACGCCCTGCCACGCCCATATTTGGGCATAAATCAAAATTCCACGAACAACTTTTGAAAAGGGTGACCCAAGGAACATTCATACCAAATTTGGTTGAAATTGGCCCAATGGTTACTGAGGAGAAGATGTTTAAAGATTTCTAAGTTAAAAACTGCCACGCCCTGCCACGCCCATATTTGGGGGTCAATCAAAAATCCGCGAACAACTTTTGAGAAGGGTCACCCAAGGAACATTCCTACCAAGTTTGGTTAAATTCCGCCCTGTGGTTACTGAGGAGAAGATGTTTAAAGAATTGTTGACGACTTCCGACGCATGACGCACGACGCACGACGGACAAAAGGTGATACCAAAAGCTCACCTTGAGCACGTTGTGCTCAGGTGAGCTAAAAAAAGTGCTTCTAGTGTTTATAGTCCTTTGATTTTATTCCAATTCTGTAGAGAATTTTTCATTCAGCATGAATTAGCAGTGATCTACCAAGGCTCACGATGTTTTGCACCTGCCATTTTTCTCCGAAACATCATAAAAGTACCAAGTTTTCTGTGACCCCTTGGTTCTAACCTGATTGTGATAGTCAAATTTGTAAAATGTCCCAACTTTTTATTAGACCATGGGGACATTGCACACTGGCTTCTGGAACCTAGGCAGAACTCTGCAAATCTGTTAACCCATGCCCACACAGTGACGCTTTTGGACGCCCCTCAAGAAAAATGCTTTAGAAAACATTGTGGAAAATGAAGAAATTACTTGTTACAAGCAATTTTCTTCATTTTCCACAATGCTTTCTACCCAAAAAGTTGAAAAAATCCAAATTTTCATAAACTTTAAACTGTCGTCTGCAACTTCTTTCAATTTGGACCAGTCTAAAATTTTGCCGTTTGGTAATGCGTTCAAATTTGTTTGAATCGAAGATTAACCCATTCCCACACTACCCCCCCCCCTCAATAATATAGCTTGGGAAAACAAGCCATTTCCTCATTTTCCACAATGTTTTCTATCCACAAAAGAAAAATATTTTAGAAATTTTCTTCGACCAGGAACTGTTATTTGCTATATCTTTGTTTAGTGGGAATGGGTTAGTGAAAAGTTTGTTATGAGAACTGTTTCAGTCTATGTTATTTATTCCCATTAAAGTTGTTACAAATAAGTAACCAAAGAAAAGGTTAAATATTTCAATGAAAGGGCACTTGTGAGTTCAAGTTTTTAATTGCCGATCATTAAAAGCCAAGTTAGCGTCATTTGCCCTTATTTGACAAAATTACAGTTTTATATGACCTTCTTCTGTTTTAATCACCGAAACTTGATATTTTAGTTCTGTAAGCACATCAAGAAATCAGTGCAAAATGCATTTAAGTGTAAAATTGTTCTATAGACTGTTACAAAGGTTTTGTTTTTAAGTACGACAAATATTAACTAGTCCAAAGCACAATCATCCAATGAACTAAAAAGAGCTTTTCAGCTTGGCACATGTATGCCTGCAGGGGATGTCAGTGATATATATAATTTTTTTGCTAAATTTTAACCCTTGTCATGCTGAACCCGGAATATTCCGGTTTTGGTAGGAGGTGTTTGGTCTACACCTCCTGCTTGTACTTTTCCTGTCAGAGTTGTTTATGAAATTGATTTCTAAAAGACATATTGATTTTTGAAGTTCTATCAGTGATTTCAGCCCTTTTATTCTACGGCAATTCAGTGTGGTAATTTATACAGCATGACAAGGATTGAAAGGGTGTGTGAAATTGCTTGGAATGGTAAAACAAGAAAGCCAAGATGGCCCTAGATTGCTCGCCTGATTTCAGTACCAAACAAAGGAGCAACAAACTGAAACATCAAAGTGGGTCATCTTTGTGAAGAGTCAGGTTGAGAAATATTATGATGTTAATGATAATCAAATTGTCATTAAGGCCCCTTTTCCTGTATTTTTGTCTAAAAACCTAAACATTTTCAATAGGGCCCATTGTTATGACCTAACAATTATTCTGACCAAGTTTCAAGATTGGGCCAAAATTGTAGCCTCTAGAGTGTAAACAAAGAAATTCTTATTAGGGGCCCTCATACCTTGTTTTCAAGTAGAACCTTCCCATTTTCTATAGGGTCAATACTTAATTATGACCTATCAATTATTCTAACCAAGTTTCATTATTTCAAGCCAAAATTGTGGCCCTTTAGAGTGTAAACAAATTAATATTATTGACAACAGATGATTTGGTTGATTGATTGAATGGGGTTTAATGCTGCATTTAATAGTATTTCAGTCATATTGCGGCGGCTGGAGCACCTAACAATGGATTCCTGGTATTTCTCACACCAGTACTACCACTACATCCTTCCCTAGCTCCCAGCTGCTATCCTACTTAGGTTTATGGTTATCAACCCATTGGTGAGAGACAAAAGTTGGAAAGAATATGTGCTGCCACGGGGGATAGAACCCATGACATCCCATGATTGAAGTTCAGGAGGACAACAGATGAAAGACATTCAAGGATTACGAAAGCGCACCATAAGCATCAGGTAAGCTAAATTCATAGTTGAGCACGCAAGTGTCTAAAACTATCGTTGGTTGAGAATGGTTTAAGTTTCAGTATTTCATTAAAATCAAAGGGCTGAGAGTACTGGCAGTACTAGTTCAATGGTCAGTACATCTTTTGAAAATTAATTTCATATACAACTCTGGTTTTAAAAGAAAACACAGGAGGTGTAGACTGATCTTGGATATACCTATCGCCAAAACCAGAATATTCCAGGTTCAGAATGACAAGGGTTAATGGATTCAGTTTTTAAAGCACTATAATTTTTGGTTGATTATCAGTATAGGAACAAATATTTCCCTTTTATTTTTACAGTCAGAAATACAAAGGTAACACAATGATTCACTCATAAATCTCTCACAAATCCATTTCACAACAATGAGATCCTATAGAACTAAGATCACAACAATGAGATCCTATAGAACTAAGAATTGAAAACACCCACAAACACCCCTATATAAAAACATACCATAAATTACCGTTGAATATCACTTTAATATGAATAACAATACTGAAGGACCACCATTATACAAAAGAAAGTACACACACAGACCGGGTCATAAAATTGCTATCTTCATTGCATCAACACCAAAATTAATTTCCTCTAAATGACTGTAAATTAAGTTGGCAGATTAATTGAAACCATTAAGATATATACTTCAGAGTCAATTTAGAAACCATTATATGGCCATGAAATATTTCAGATTTGACTTTTCAATTGGTTATAGGAATTTAAGTTACAATATCCTGAAAAGACTTTATTTTTTAACAAACTTTAAAGATTAACCTGTATTCCCAGAATTAAGAAAAAAAATTAGACTGGTCCAAATTTCAAAGAAGTTGCACACAAATATTTCTAGTTGATGAAATCTTAAAAATGTTCTTTTGTTTTGGTAGAAACATTGTAGATACTGAAGAAATTGCTTATTGTAAGCAATTTCTTCATTTTCCACAATGATTGTCCTAAGCCTTCTTTAATGTGAGGATTCAAACAGCATCATTGAGTAGAAAGAGATAATGATTGCATACAAATGATATTATTGTTAAATCAATTTTTAGACTGACATCAGCAAATTCTGTCATTTGATCAAGAGTACATTTTACAAATAATCTTGAATCCTCCAGGTTCATTATGAACAAGAAATGTGTCAAAGACACAGATGACCCCGCTTAAGCCTTTCCTGTTCGATCCCTTGGTTCAAACAATTTCTTCATTTGCTACAATATTTTCCACACAGAAAGTTGAAAAATGTAAAATTTAAATTGTTGTCTGCAACTCCTGTCAATTTGGACCAGTCTACAATTTTGTTGTGTTGGAATGGGTTATTTACTCTGTACCTAAAGTATTCAGAAATACCCAATCCATCAATTAATTCTCTAGAAAATGTCATTAATATCACAGTAATGGTCACCTATCAAATATTATTGCTCTCTAATGGACCAATAACTGCTTAAATTTCATGGTCATAATTGTTTACCTTTACGTCTAGGATCACTTTCCATGATTCTTCATTGTTCTTTTCCTACTTTCTTTCCATTCAGTTCATTTGATTTTCATAGTTTTGAAAGTTTTTCAATTAAACCACAGCAATTTTCAGCCAGCTCATACAAACACATCCATCCAACCACCAAATTATTGCCCCACATACACATATATGCCTGTTGCCATTTCCATGCGAAGAAATCTCCTCCACTTTAAGTTTGCATTGGCTAACGGTCTTGGCGTTATCGATACACCTTTCTTGCAGCGGCCAGTCAATGTGAAATAAACCAGACACACATTAACTTTTAATTGACGGTCAGTAGACGACCACCTCAATAAAGGGATAGAAATATGCCGTCTGTAGTTTTAATCGATGGATGATTCCGTTTTCATCTGTAATTCTCAAACAATTATGATCCGGATTAACCAATTACCAGACGACAAAAGTTTGGACCGATATATATAAATTGAAAGAAGCAACATATATAAATTCAAATTGTTTTGGAGCTGCAAAGAAGGGGATAAACACCGTACAAATATTGTGAAAGAAGGAGAAATCGCCTGATTACAACAAATTCTCCTTTTTCACATTTTTCCTGAATTTAATTTTTCACGGGTGTAAAAAGGATTGTGTGGGAGTTAATTAAGCCTCGCAGAACTTTGACTGTTCTAAAAAATAATTAACGACATCATAAATCACATTTTTTGCTTTTTTTTATCAGAATTATTTTTTAGCTAATGATTGGAATATGTATGCCAACATTACTTAACATACTTTTTTTCAAAATCGGACTAATGATAAAACATAAACATGATCAGAAAAAAGGGAATTATTTAGTAAACCAACGGTAAACGAGCCTCCGAAACGTATTAAGTAAGGGGAATTTTAACGCGTGGTTAAGAGGTAAAGTATTGGCTTCACGATCAAAAGGTCCAGAGTTCGATTCTTTTTAGCATCTGTCGGCATTAAGTCTGTTATTTGCCCACATAAATGGTGCGGGTACTGCTGTTTCTCCAGGAAGCAGAATCGAGGCTTGAAAAGCATGTTTCCCACTCGATGTAAAATAATAGGTTAAATTCTTATCCAATTTCTGCTCAGCCGTAGTTACGTGGTTTCATCAGCCCATCAAATGAATATGGAATGAATGTTAGATAAAAACGAGTTATTTCTATCTAAAAAAAAATGCCAATGGCTTAATCACCGATTTTGAGCCAACGTAAAATAAAAATGATATTAAAAGTAAAACATATCGTCTGAAATTCATGAGGAAAATGAATAAATAAGAATGTAAAATATTTATTTATACTCAATGGTAAATTAATAATTGTTTGTAATTGTACACGGCGGGCTATTTGACAATTTGAAGGTTCTATGTAAATAGTGGCTTTACTTAATAGGATGTTTAAAATGAGTCCCAAAGGAGATGGAGAAGTGTGAGTTACTAATTAATTGGTTCCCCGTAACACTCAAATAGTCAAATTCAAATTGTAGTTCATACTTTTTGGTCTTGGTTTATTTATAGTAAGGATGGATCTTATCAATTCTGATTGAATCTATTAAAAAGTGTATCAAATATCGCAGTTGTGCAACCAAAATGTCAACCTGTGTTTAATATATTCTGGTCGCATTCTGACAATATCATATCCTCCTTGACAAAAAAGTAACTGTTTACTTGTGCATAAAGAAAAGAACTCATTGGAGGTGAAATGGGCTGCATAAGCTCCGAGATCCAGATCTTAAATAGAGGTAGGATTAGCGATCAATATAGAATCTGAAAAAAGAACAAAGATTCGAACACGGTCAACCTTTATAGTTGGCACAGTCTGATCAGATCGGAACATTTAGCAACTTATTTCTTGTATCTTTTTTTCCGGAACGATTTACATTTCTCCATATTATCTGAAATTACGGGACGACTGAACACTTTGCACTTTATTTATTCTATTTTGAAAATAAAGGTAATTAGAAGAAAAAAGTTTGGTCTTGCGCACGTGAAAGAGGAAATGCAATCCAAACTGATAGCATAGTCTGCATAGTCAGGTAGGTGGAAAAACTTGATAAAAAATATAAATTTTTGATGCCGGAAAGCCCGTGCAGTGTGACCATGGATGACGTTTAAAGGGCGAAGTCCCGATATGTCAGTTAGGCGGATCACAAAAACGGATCATCTCGGAAGAGCAAAAAGTTTCGTTCGTTTTCTGACCTACTATTCTGGGTACGCAGGCTGACCATAGTGCAGGCTTTTCTCTTTTCAATATTTCAGTCGCAGAAAGGGCATTCTACCTTGATATACATTCAATTTTGAAAAGGAAACAATTATGATTGGCTTGTGGAAGGTTTCGAGGCCTAGTTATAGTTCACGGGCAAGCTATATATGTATATCTACTTCCTAATTGTGATTCAAAATCACCTTACTTTTAACTGAAATTAATATTGTTTGATTGTCTTCGCAGTTAGGTAGATGAGCGAATTGACAAAATCAGACAAAACAGAGAGATAATAGCTAAAGAATAATAGTTTGTGAACATGTAGGCCCTACATATAATTTAAATCGTAGTCATAATGCAAGGAAGTGCGTTACGTTGTAAGGTATGTTGTCTTGGACATGAATTATTTTGGATGAAGATCTTAAAGTCGTATCTGCAGGTTGAATGTACTGTAGTTAAAACGTTTAGGTCGTCAAACCAACAAAAAAGCAAAGTTCACACCCGGCATAAATGGACGATTTTATCGGTAATCCATATTTGATTGTCAGACGTGGTCCGTCACTTTACAACCCTCCTTGTACTGATTTAGTTTTCCATGCCTCTTTAAACCCTTTAACCAGATGTCATTGAAAGAAGTTGTAGGCAGTACATGAATATATCATGTAAGAATAACCATCTCGATATGTCGACTAAGACAGGCGAACACATGAAGATGTTAAACATTGAGAAAGAATCGAGAAGGGACCTAGTTATTTCGGACAGCATAGTTGGTTCCCATGGTAACTCAAATACGACTGTCATTTTGATAGTGATGTATGTTTGTACGATCATTAAATTCTAATGTCTAAAGCATCTGGTTTTGTTTGCACAGAGTGCAGAGATAGTTCTAATGCATGTTACTTAGCGAAAGTCGTTCATTTCGCGTTCTTAATTTAATCTCAAACTAAAATCCTTTGAATTAAAAAACTATTTCCAACAATTTCCGGTTGTGGTTCTTTGGTGTAATCGTCCAATCATTTAATGATGAATATCGGCCATGAGAGATGAAATGCCTCAGAGAAAGTTAATATTTTTGTTGCTGGGGGGCGGATTAACGCCAATTTTGATAGTATTTCAGCCATGTCGAGGCGGCTGAAGCACCTAACCATAGATTCCTGATATTTCTCACACCAGTACTAATACTAAATCCTTTCTGAGCCTCCAGCTGATCATCCCATTTAGGTTTACGATCAATCAACCATTGGTGGGAGACTAATGTCGGAAAGGATATTCGCCGCGACCAGGGATCGAACCCGGGACCCCTTGACTAGGAGTCATACGCGCTAACACTGCCCTATGGACGTGGTCAAAAAAGAAGAAGTGGATATGGTGTAAGAGAGAGCAGGCTGAGAGTATGTGTTTGTGACGGGGCTTAATATAGCTTTTAACTATCGTAGGGAAACTCACTTCCAAATCAGAGATAGAGATAGAGAGAGAGAGAGAGAGAGAGAGAGAGAGAGAGAGAGAGAGAGAGAGAGAGAGAGAGAGAGAGAGAGAGAGAAATAAGCAGACATAGAAAAAAGCAAAAAAAAAAAAAAAAAAAGAAATAAACTTATAATATTAATCGTTTGAGGACGAACAAACTTTGTTCTGGTTCGATCCTAGATGCAGTGGGAAATTTTCGAAGCAGTGTAAGTTTTATCTAAGAGAAATAATTGTCTTTTTATCCATGCTTTTTTATCCATCAGTTTGATTATCAATGTACATTGCCCCAACTTCCAGGTGTCTAGAAAATGGGTATTTAATGGTCAGACACTCATTAGTTTAGCGTATGCCAGTGCAATGGGACAGTCTTAGAGGTGTTTCCATGGGAACGGGGCTCTATGGTAGCATTCTTTGATTACCAAGCTAGTGGAGATATTTACAAATTTTTTTCCTAACCATGTAAAAGCATAACTTTTTCCGCATGGATGTCCTTGAATCTGTTTGATCTGCATTTTAACTAGCATGTATCCTCTTTGACCAAGTTAAAATCGTAACTAGCATATATCCTCTTCAGCCCACATAACAATGTAACTACAGCAGCTCTGAGACACAGTGAGAGAGACAGACAGACGGTTAGAAAAATAGATCGGATCCAGCACAAACCATCCACATAGGTGGTATTTCAAAATTGAGTGTTTATCAAGGTAGAATAACCAATCTACAATTGTAATTAGGCGATAGGGAGTCTCGATCCTGGTAAGCCTGCTCACTCCGCACAGTACCTCTTAATGCGATGGAAACTGTTTGCGAGATTATCCATTTTTGTCTTCAAAATTCATCAAACCAGCATAAATTTGCCGGCGGCGGATCTCAGGACTCACGACGAATTTGAAGTTTCGTGTATGGTCTCCCTGCGCAGACTGACCGGAGGTGAAAACATTTAACTTTCGCCGTGTTTTCTTTAATTGCTGTTGTTGTTGTTAAACCTCACGAACTCATTTTACATTTGGACTTCATTATAAGAAAATATAGAGATGTCTGAATCGTCACGGGAGAAAAGTAGTTGCGAAAGTTTACGATCTGATCAGACTGAGCGAACTATGACGGATGATGATTGTCTTCTTTAACCCTGATTTATTATATATCCCATCATCTTTCAAAGGTAGGATGAAAACTATTTAGTAAAAGAATTGCACCCCGGATGGTTATAGTTTGAAGTACTATATTTATGAATGATACATTCGCAATATCGCAAAATTCACAATATGTGTCGTACTTGTTCATGACTGAAATAAGAGCTTGAAACCCAAACACATTTTCTCTAGGTTCCACTATATCCCCATTACCCAGTCATTCTCTGTGAATGCTCCAACTTACAGCTGCCTGGAAAATTGGTAATTAATGGCCATTATTTTTGTGTATATCAGTGTAAAGTGCCTGTCCAAGATGAGTTTCTATGGTAACATTCCTTGATCGCAAAACTAAATATTCTCGTTTTCTCTAATATATTAACCTTTTTAGTCTGTCTATCTGTATGTTTATCTGTCTTAACATAAAAATCAAGATTCTTGCCATTGAATTATATATTCTTTATAGAAATACAACATACCACCTAAATAAATGTCACAAAATACTCTCTCTCTCTCTCTCTCTCTCTCTCTCTCTCTCTCTCTCTCTCTCTCTCTCTCTCTCTCTCTCTCTCTCTCTCTCTCTCGTGGGAACGAATAACTTGGATAGTGAAGAGTAACATGTTTCTTTTATCGTTTTCTTTCCATAAGTTCTACAAAAATATCTCTGTTTGCACATGTAATAGATGTACATAATCAGAAAATAGCAATCTTTTTAGCCGTGTCGTCACAGATGGCGCATTGGGTTTTCATGGCAAATTGGATTTACGTGTTCCACATTTGTTCCACCTTTATTGCGTTCTTAACACTTTAGAATTGATCTGCAGACAAACAACTGTACAAAATAGTACAATAACATGTAATACATAACAAAGCGTAATAAATTTAAATAAAATGACAATTACAATACTTTGTCTTACCATCTTAAGTGATTTATCAAATGGAAGTGACAACAAAGGATTTATAAGAAAGTGTTAGCATTTATTTTGGGAAAAGTCAATACATAGAAATGATGATGAAGGATTGTAGCTAGACCCGCTCCCCGTCTCACTGATACTTATATTTTAGTTGAAAAGTTTCTTTTCTCTAGCTGTTATCTTTTTCTGTTTTGCTGATCAGTTTGTGAGACGTAAGGGGGTAATTTAAAGGAATGAAATGTATTTGCATGATTGATGTATCTTAGTTACTTTCAAACCTAAGCACTTACTGGCAGTCTGGAAGACAGGCTAGTTTGTAGCTAGCACATATCCTCTTTGACCAACATGACGAAAACTAAATGCATTTTCTCAAAAACTGATTTATGCGATAGACCAATCTATATTTTCTGGCAATTTCTCATTAATTTACCTTTGTTATTGAATCCTATTAAAAATATAAATATAAAAGAAAAGGGAAAAGAAAAAAATCGGAAATGTTTTTCTTTAAAGTGTGCTCGTTCAAAGAAAATATTTCGGCTATTTTCATACCAGTCTTTTCAGAAACCAGAAATTTCACGAAGAAAGTAATTGTAAATGAAATTTCTTTGTTCATCTATGACCAATCCCTGTTTTCTGGCTATTTCTCATTAAACTACCCTTGTATATTGAATCGTATTAAAAAAAAAGCGGGAAATGTCTTTCTTTTAAAATAGTTCGGCTATTTTCATATCAGTCACTTCCAACCAGAAATTTCCCGAAGAAAGCAGCTGTAAATGAATTTCTATGTTCATTTATACAAACTTGCCCTCAATTCACCCCATGGTACAAGATAGTTTCTTCGTGGCCCATGATGTAATGTTGAGTAACTTGAATAAAACTGCTGGTTTTCTAAAGGACCTTAAATCATTAGCTATCTACAAAGCGAATAGTGAGGGCTCTGGTCAGACGATGCGGCATCTTATCGTACCAATAGCGTCGAACGTTCTACTTTTCTAAAAGATATCTAAAATATTAGAGGAAAAGATGATCTCGATATCCCTTCACTAATGAGGATGACGGTGTAGATGCACATGATTATTTGAGCCTTTATTTGGCGTTCATGGGAAATGGGTGGAAAGGCAACGCGCAGACTCACATAAACTATATACGACAAATTGATTTAGGAAATTAGAGCTGATATTCGATGCCCCACTGAACGGCCAATAAAACTATTGTCGGTGGATTATCATTCTTAAGAGTGAAGGGATATCGAGAGCACCTTTTTCTCTAATATAGATAAGTAGAACGTTCGCTGCCCTTTGTACGACAAGATGGTGGGTTATATAAGCAGGTACCAGACTTACGACACTTACTTGTTTTTAGCCCGAGGGATGAAGAATCTCAAGAGAATTGTTTGCAAAACCTAATGGCCTTAGATTTTCTATCTTAAACCTGTGTATTCCTACAGAACTACATTGAATAAAAAAACTTCTTTGGAATGATGGTTAAGATAGATATTATAATAGAAGATACATCTCGTCTATTGTATACACGGGCCCAATCGTGATTTCTTTGCTTTCAACACTTTCATATATCGTCGTTGGGCGATCAATGATCAAGCTGTGGATACGAGGTTTTGGTTGCCGACGAAACAGAAGGACTGTCGTTATTATTTATAACAAATGAAGCTTTTTATCACTAACTATCAACTTGAGCAACTCACATTTCACCTTAACCTATAAAAATATCCATCTTGTACTATATTTGTCCTCAGTATGAAAACTTCTTTTATGTATTCTTCACTAAATTGATCTTTCAATCAATTCTAAGCATAGGAATAAGTTAATGCATTCATTGAACTAGTTCTAATGAAATATTTCTTTTAGGGGGTCGGGTTTTTTTCCGGATATTTGAATATGTATAATAAATAGATAGATTATGAAATTCATCTTTGATTGCGTGTGTATTGCGTATCAAAAGTTCTTTGATAATTTTTGTCCTATTATTTTTATGTCTCCCTGATTTAATTCGACAAAATGTTACGAAACTCTGAACTTTTTAATAGAAGTATAGTAGACCATTTCAATAGCTTTCAAATGAGTATTTTGGTTAAAATAGTCAACCAACCTTGGTTTGAAGATTTCACAAGAAATCTTACGATTGACACAGAATGTGCAGGGTGGCCAGATTTAAAACTTCTTGTGACAGTTCTGTAGAAAAGGACCACCCGAAAGCCCTATGAGACAAATATTTAAGATATGTCATATTCAGCAGAGGTCAATTAGGTTCATAATTAGTGCAGTCTGATAATAAACTCGTCTCAGTTCTAATCCCTGTCTGTCTGTCTCTATCATATTTTTTGTTTTTAGCTTAGTTACAAACCACATCGATAATCAAAATAAACTAATAATAATAGTTATAATAAGGCAAATATTGTAACAATCATTATAATAATGTTTATCGCGCTAGACCTGGATTGAGATGGGTTATGGTAGAGAAATTATCTTAGTCGAAAGTGCTACATACCTGACTTAGAACCAGACTTCAGTTAACGGCCCTTTTACGACCCTGCAGGTAATTAAAATTGAATCAATTATTTCGATAAGGCATCTAGCTATTCAATGCCGACTTTTAATGAGATGTTAACGGACAAATAGCTAGATAGGATCTTTTGGCTGCAGTTTCTTAAAGTGGACTTTTGGTACTTACTTTTCTTGGCATGATAAACAAGAGGACCATGATGATCCTAATTATCGCTAACCTTAGTATGATGGCTCAAGGTTTAAGATATATACAAAATTTCAAAAGTATATCATTGATCCCACAATATAGCGCTAATTTCAAGAGTACAGTAATTCTTTGAGGGTCAAAAGGCATTGAAATATGCATACCAAATATCAAAGCTCTAAGCCTAGAGAAGATTTTCAAATATTTCCAGCTTTTTTCCTTTCTAAAATCAGGGATTGCACAGAAAAGGACTATTTTTCAGAGTATAGTAATTCTTTGAAGTATTTTGCTAGAAAGTAAATAGGTGCTGATACATACAAAACACCCAGGCTCTAGGCCTTATGGTTTGGGAGAAGTAGATTATCAAAGCTTACCTTCTTTATTCCTATGCAAAATGGGGTCTTACAGAAAAGGGCTAATTTTCAAGGTACGGCTATTAATTGAAATATTATGGTACACTGGGCCAAAAGGCATAAAGACACACCAAATATTCAAGTTCTAGGCCTTATGGTTTGGGAGAAAAAGATTTTCAAAGATTTCTTTCTTTATCAGGGAACACACAGAAAAGGATTAATTTTCAGAGTACCGTATTTCTTTGAAGTATATTGGTAGAGGGTCAATAGATGATGATTCATATCAAAGCTCTAGGC
This sequence comes from Fragum fragum, assembly GCA_946902895.1. Classification (NCBI taxonomy): domain Eukaryota; kingdom Metazoa; phylum Mollusca; class Bivalvia; order Cardiida; family Cardiidae; genus Fragum; species Fragum fragum. The sequence continues at coordinate 1,381,083 of OX336368.1, read as the reverse complement.
CTTGTGGTTGGGGAAGAAAATAAGTTTTTCATGGATTTCAATTCTTTGAAGTATTTTTTAAAAGTATCATTTCTACAAAGTTTGGTTGAAAATCCATGGTCAGTTTAGGAGGAGAAGATTTTTGTAATTGAGAACGGACGGGGGACGGACAGATGGATGAACAGACGCTGGACTATGAAAGCTCACCGAGAGAGTATTCTGCTCATGTTAGCTAAAAGTTATTATTGTGATGGTCACAGAGCTACCTTGTCCATGTACAAGTATGTGTTACTAAGCTGCAATATCGTAGCCCTCTTTCTGATAATCTCTTTGCAAGGTATGTGCACCGGTGCGAGTGTATGTCCTATTCTTGTCTGAAATATATCTTCTACAATTATTTTAAATTACCTGGCACAGTGGTTCCCATTGAAGAGTACTGGTGTTATGCATAAAGTTGTTTTTGATACTCCAAAGTTTAAGGTCACAGCTGAAGGTCATATGACAAGCACTTAAGGGGGGACATGACAGTTCAGAAATATGTCATTAAGTTTACTTTACTTCTATTTCTAAATTATTGCAATACTGCAAGAAGGAAGATCTATACAAACAGATTTTAATGGGGTCAAAAATTTGGATTTAATGCAATGCAAATGTCTGTCCTTGATCGTTTGCATATTATTGTAAGATAATCCAAGTTTTAAGGAAGTACGAAAGCCATCATCCTAAAAGAAAATCCTGGTCATAGTTCGAAACTCAATTGAAGTAACACCTCAGATAAAAGTCAATTAGTACAGGTAGGTGAATGGCAAAGTGCATTATCAACAATATCATCAACTGTACACCTGAGGCAATATGGTCTCTAAAACATACCAATGACAAACACATTATGATTTATGGTTAGGAAGATCTTATCAGCAATGCAAAAACTGCAAGCACATTTGTTTAACCATAAATTTTGTTTAACCCATTACTAGATGGCAAAATTTTTAGACTTGTCAAAACTGAAAGGAGTTTCAGACAACAATTTAAAGTGTAAGAAATTTAAGATTTTTTCAATTTTCTGGGTAAAAAACATTGGGGAATATTTTCCACAATGTTTCCCAAATGTTTTTCTTTGGGGGAAGGGGAAGAGGGTCAAAATGTGTCATTGTGTGGGAAAGGGTTAACAATTTCTGCACACCTTGATGAGATGTAGCTTTTGAAATTATTGTGAGAAAAGTAGATATTGCTTCTTAAAATATTGTATGAAGTCCCCCCTGATTAACCCATTCCCACTCAATGACGCTTTTAGACGCCCCTCAAGAAAGAATGCTTTGGAGAACATTGTGTAAAATGAAGAAATTGCTTTTGACAAGCAATTTCTTCATTTTACACAATGTTTTCAACCCAGTAAGTTGAACAAATTTAGAATTTCATAATTTTTAAATTGTCGTCTGTAACTCCTTTCAATTTGGACCAGTCTAAAATTTTCTGTGTGGGAATGGGTTAATACTATTCTAAAATCAGACTTCAGAATCCTTTACCTGAGGATGATATAAATTCTAGACTCAGGTCTTAATTGAAAGAGTGAATGACGAAATAAATTCTAAAGTGAGTTTGAATTCAAAAAGTCTCTTCTACAAAGTGTAGAAAACAATGGGAGAAAAGTTGAAATTGCTTGCTACAACAAATATCCATCATATTTAACCCTTTCCTATATTTGAAAATTTAGACTGGTCCAAAATGTAAGAGGTTGCAGACAACAATGAATAATGGATACAATTCAAAATAAAACCAACATCACAGTGACATAAAGTCCCATGTTTGTACAGGAAAGGGTTAAACCACTGAAAAATGTTGGAATCTCAACAGATCACTAGGACACACAGATGAAAAGACAAAGATGTGACAAATACTGATGCTCCCTTAGACAGACCAATTTGGTTGCCAATGATTCACTCCAAAGTCCTTCTGAATTGACCTCGGAGAAGAAATCTTTTCAAGTGTTTGATTACCCATGTTTATAGTTTCACTTTTAAACATTTCTTCCTGCCCACTAGAATCCTGTTGAAAATTCATACAAAGTCAAAAGTCAATACATTAATATTTAACAAGTTTTCAAATTGAAATACAAGAGCATGTCAAACAATAGACAAGTGCCATCGCTTTGTTCAGTTAATTGTTTGGTTTAAAGTATTGACCAAGCTACTAGTTATTCATATTCAATAAGTTCATTTTCAAGAATTACATTATGGCCTTTGCCATGTGATAAATTTCCAGTGATAAGCCAAGACTTGGTTTTTACACCATTGTCTCTAAAGTATCACAATTGTCCCCTGTTTTTTAAGACCATGGCCCCACTGTCCCCTTGGTTCAAAAGATTGTTAGTGTGATCTATCAATTTTGTAAAATGGCCCCATTGTCCCCTTTCTGACAAAGTGTTGGCAGATCACTGAATTTCTTGTGTTTGATATCTTTTAAAGAAGTTCAGTATGGTGCATGGAAAGGGTCAAAAGTCCACGCTAAAATAAATGTGTGCATGCGTAAATAATACAGGTACACTCATAACATTTGGGAGTTACTGAGCATTTGATGGTATAAAATGTGCGCATACGCCTAAATAACAAGTGCACGAACAAGATGGTGTTAACTTAATACGCATGCATAATCATATTTTGAAAGAGCTAACATTCTTTAATGCGTGCACTTTCAAAATATAAACGCGCACACTTAAATTAAACAGGCTTACCTGTATGATTTACGATAGCATGTGTTCTTTGTGTTAAGACAATTGAATGGGGACTTTCGACCCAAACAGTACACCAAAGTTCAGTGTGTGCACCTGTTTGAGGGTGATCCTGTAACAGCTTCTGCATGAAAGCTTTCCTTGAACCTCACTTGTTGTGGACAAATTAGACTGGTTAGAAAATAGTAGGCCCAGTGGTACTAGTCTAGGATATCAGTTAACCCATTCTCACTTGACAAAATTTTAGACCAGTCCAAATTCAAAGAAGTTGCCGAAGACAAGTTTCAGTTGATGAAACTTTTAAAATCTTTGTCTTTCAGGGTAGAAAACATTGTGGTTAATGAAGAAATTGCTTGTAACAAGTAATTTTTTTCATTTTCCACAATGTTTTCTAAAGCTTTTATAATGGGAGGCGTTTAAAAAGTGTCATTGTGTGGGTATATGTTAACCTATTTGCAACACACATTGACGCCCCTCAAGAAAATTTTTATACGATGTTTTCTAACTGAAAAGTAGAAAAAATCTAAAATCTCATTAACTTGTAATTGTTGACTGCGACTTCCTTGGACCAGTCTAAAATTTTGCCGCCTGGTAATGAGTGGCAACAATATTGGTGCCAATCAAAGTTGCCCTTTAAAACACTATGTACATCATGATGCAGTAATTTGACTGCCTACAGTTAGTTTCTCATGTTTATTTTCATGAATGGATTATATTTTCAAACCGTTACACTTTGAGACATTATGAATCAAGTCACAGGTAATGATACATTTATGTACGTATTTTGTATTGTCGTCAGGTTGAAGTCAAGTATAAAGGGAATTCTGTCGAGTTCCATATTATAGTCAGGTTTGACTTTAATAAATGGGATTTGAATGGTAAAGGGTTAACTATGTTCATGTTGATGTGACACAAGGAAGCCTTTAAAACACATTGCCAAAGAGCCTGGCAATATTACGACCTGGTAAGAGAATTTGAATGACTCAAGAGAAATGACTCCAAAGATGAAAAAAACACATGACTAAAGTACAATGTACTCTAAAGTTAGCCATGATCGAATGTAAAATTATTGATCTCATTTCCATTAGTATCCTTTTTCTAATTGAAGATGACTAAAAACGGATATCTAAATGAACAGTACATTGAAAGAAAGATACATTCAAAAGCAATTTCTTCATACCTATCAATATTTTTCTTCTTGACCCATTGCCAAATGAAAACATTTTTGATGGCCAAAATTTAAGTAAAAGGGGTGTCCAATAAAAAAATTCGTGTAATGCCATTGTGTATTTGACCTTTAGCTTTTACCTTGACCTTGAAATTACCCAAACATTTTTTCTTAAAAAGCCAACTTGTATACTTAACCCTTGTCTTGCTGAATAAAATTCAATTTTAAAAAAATATGAAAATCAAAGGGCTGAAAGCAATGAAAGTACTATTTCTAGGTCAATATTCATTTTGAAAATTAAATTTCTTAAACATCCCTGGCTAAAAAGTAACAAGCAGGTGGTGTAGATAAAGATCAGACTGCACTTATGTACATACTGATCTTTGTCTATACCTCCTGCAAAAATAGGAATATTCTGGGTTCAGCATGACAAGGATTAAAATGTACAACAATTATACTGAGTCATTTTGAAATCCATTCATTAACTCTTAAAATGCTGAATAAAACTCGTTTTAGACGTGTATAAAAATCAAAGGGCTGAATTTAAAGTACTGGTAGTACTTGTTGTTCTGTTGTCAATAATTCTTTTGAAAATTAATATCATAAACAACTCTGGTTTCAAATGGACAGACAGGAGGTGTACTGCACTTATGTGCAGTCTGATCTTTGTCTATACCTCCTGCTTAAACTGTGATATTCCAAGTCAAGCATGACAAGGGTTAATATTGAAGTATTTTGGTCCAAAATATTTTGGAGATGGTTAGAACCCATACACATCTGTCTATGATATGACTTATGCACAGCAACAAGGTTTGTAGAAAACACTAGATATTTAGCTATATATTTATATATTATTTTTTAAAGCAGACATTGGCAAAGATTAAAGAAAAATTGCTCTTTTACTCCACCATTGTTTTCAAAAGCATTTTTCACAAAGGCATCAAACTGTGGCAATGCAGGTGGTGTTAACCTTTGTCATGCTCAACTGGGAATATTCCTGTTTTGGGCAGGAGGTGTAAACTAAGAGCAACCTGCACATATGTGCAGTCTGATCTTAGTACACCACCTTCTTGAACCTTTTAAGTGGCGATTGTTTCCAAATTGATTTTCAAGAGAGATAAATACCCTCTAAAAGGGCTTACAGTGCTTTCAGTCCTTTGAATTGAAAAAAAATTCTTGGAAACAGATTTTATTCAGCATGACAGGAGCTGAAACAGGTCAATACAGAGTTTTGAGACCATGAATATTAACCCTTGTCATGCTGTATAAATTACCTTACTGTATTGCTGTAAAATCAAAGGGCTGAAAGTGCTGACAGAACCTGTTGTTCAAAAATCAATATTTCTTTTAAAAATCAACTTCATAAACAACTCTGGCAGGAAAAGTACAAGCAGGAGGTGTAGACTAAGATCAGACTGCACTTATGTGCAGGCTGATCTTGGTCTAGACCTCCTGCCAAAACTTGAATATTCCGGGTTCATTATGACAAGGGTTAATGCTTCTACATTATTACTGAAAGATTTCATTTGAAAAGAATTACTTGCTCTATCAACAATCTATTTCTTTCTTCTCCCCACAATATTTTCCCTAATCAGGGACTGCACAAGAAAGTATTGAATATTGATTGGAGAGTGAAGGTAATTCATTATTGATCTTGTTGATTTTAAGGAAGGTACAAAAAGATTAGCAGTGTTGACAGAAAACTTGGTCTACATTTTCAACTTGGGCATGATATATCTTTAAGCTTGTAATGATCATTAAGTCAGATCATACAAGGATGATTTATTATATAGTAACCCATATAAGTTATCCATTCTCACAGATGTCTGCAGTGTTAACCCATTCCCACACGATGAAACTTTAATCCAGTCCAAATTCAAAGAAGCTGCAGACGACAATTTTAAGTTGATGAAATCTTTAAAATCTTTGTCTTTAAGGGTAGAAAACATTGTGGATAATGAAGAAATTACTTGTAACAAGCAATTTCTTCTTTCTCAACAATGTTTTTCAAAGCTTTGATATTGAGGGAGGTTTAAATGCGTCATTATGTGGGAAATGGGTTAACCCATTTCCAAATGACAAAACTTTAGGTTGGTCCAAATAGAAAGATGTTACTGACCAAATTTAGTTGATGTAGTTTCTTTTTGTCTTATGAGGTTGAATGATTGTTGATATTTTCCACAAGGCTTTCCAAAGTTGTTTTTTTCTTGTAGAGTATCAAAAAGCATCATTGTATGGGAATGGGTTAATTGTATGCAGCCCTGAAACTTTTTTGAATAAGCTAATTACAATGGAATTACATTTAAATGTGTTATTATGATTTTATCTAAAAGATCAACTACAGGGGCCAGTTAATGTATTTTTCCTCTAGACCCTCCTTATGGACAAAAAAATATGCGAGATTGTTATAAAAGTCTCAGGTCATTCTGAACCATAGCAATATGATTTGATGAAAACTATAACATGGCAAATGTGAGCATTGTATCTTGGCTTAAAAGTAATTGTGAATATTAACCCTTGTTATGCTGAACCCGGAATATTCTAGTTTTGGCAGGAGGTGTAGACCAAGATCAGCCTGCACGTAAGTGCAGTCTGATCTTGGTGTACACCTCCTGCTTATTCTTTTTCTGCCAGAGTTGTTTATGAAACTGGTTTCTAAAAGAAATATTGATTTTGACCAACAAGTTCTATCAGTGATTTCAGCCCTTTGATTTTACAGCAATTCAGTAAGGTAGTTTATACAGATAAGAGTGAAAAAAAATATGCCCCCAATTTTTTCCTGTCAGGGAATGAAATAAATTCATTCCAAAGCATTAATTTTGTATCAATCAATATTGTTATAAACAATGTTTACTGTGAAATATCGATCCCTGACATTGTTTTGAATATTCTATTATACATCCCTATGAGTGTTTGAAGGTAGATATATGATGCTCATAAAAATCATCCAAATATAGTAACAACTTTTTCTTAATATTTTATCAGATTAGACAGAAGAACTCAAAGATCAAAGTAATATCTAATTGCATGTGAACATGACTAGCCTATGTTTGTCAATCAATATAAAACTCGTAAATCTGTTTTACGCATGCTTCAGGAACTCTTAATCAGTAACTCCTTCATAAATTATGTATCGATCACATCCTTAATACTTTGAAAGGACCCTTTTAATAGTCATTGGTTAACAAAACTACTCGTAGAACTTGAATCAAACAAAATTACCAGTCACAATATAAGCTGCCACATTACGGTCCCTTTTTCTGTGATGCAGCCTAGACTTAGTAAAAAACCAAATGATATGCATAAGGTCAGGTGACTCATAAGAACATTCTGTAAACAAGGTGCCAAATTGTCACAAGATACGCCTGTCACACTGCTTAATATTAACTGGGGGTTTGAATAGAACTGAGGTTATTTTGAATGAATATTTTTTGTCAAACAAAGTATGAAAAACAACAAAGGACAATAACTCAAAATATACGCTAGGTAGAGTTATGGTTCTTGTACACTGCACTCCCACTTGGTGAGATCTATCCATCCATGAAATTTCATGATCCTAGCTATTATACTTTTAGAGATATACTCCGGACAAGATTCAAGTATGAAAAACAACAAAGGGCAATAACTCAAAAAATAGGCCAGGTAGAGTTATGGTTCTTGTGCACTGCACTCCCCCTTGGTGAGATCTATACACCAATGAAGTTCCATGATCCTAGCTATAATACTTTTAGATATATACTCCGGACAAGATTCATGTATGAAAAACAACAAAGGGCAATAACTAAAAAAATAGGCTAGGTAGAGTTATGGTTCTTGTACACTGCACTCCCACTTGGTGAGATCTATCCATCCATGAAATTTCATGATTCTAGCTATAATACTTTAAGATATATACTCCGGACAAGATTCAAGTATGAAAAACAACAAGGGGCAATAACTCAAAAAATGGGCTAGGTACAGTTATGGTTCTTGTACACTGCACTCCCCCTTGGTGAGATCTATTCACCCATGAAGTTTCATGATCCTAGCTATAATACTTTTAGAGATAAACTCCGGACAAGATTCAAGTATCAAAAACAACAAAGGGCAATAACTAAAAAAATAGGCCAGGTAGAGTTATGGTTATTGAGCACTGCACTCCGTATTGATGAGAAGAATATAACTGCCAAGTTTAAAGTCAATCTGACTTAAGGTGACAGAGTTCTGCTCCGGACAAAGAAGTGGACACCCCTGACAATCGGACGCCCAGACGCCCGGACACCCGGACGCCCTGATGCCTGGACACCATGGGTGATCCCATAATACGTCCCGTCTTGGACGGGCGTATAAAAATTCATGCAACAATGTTCAGGAATGGGATTGTTTAACCCTTTCCCATTTAATCCTTGGTTTTTACTTCCCTGTGTTTTTATATTTGGGAAAACATTGTGGAAAAAGAAGAAATTGCTTGTAACAAGCAATTTCTTCATTTTCCAGGATGTTTTCTTCCCCATTGAATGATTATTTTTCAACTCAAATAGATTTTATATTGTCGTCTGCAAATCCTATGATATTGGACAGGTCTAAAATTATGGAAAACAGGAAAGGGTTAAACAAGAAAGTTTTAATTAACCCCACTTCTTTCAATGATGCAGTCTAAAATGGCACAACCTCAACAATATTTGCAAGGTCAGTTGACGAAAAATATTCGGTGAAAATTTCAGTCAGATTCATCAATAAATGTAGGAGGATTATGCATTTATATTATGCCCCTCAAGGAAAGTATTTGAAAAATAATGTTGAAAATGAAGAAAATACTTATTATAATCAATTTCTTCTTTTTGCACAATGTTTATATTTCAAAATACACTAAAATTAGTGCAAAATAGGGTGGAAAACATTGTTAGAATAGGGGAAATTGCTTGTAACAAGCAATTTCTTCTTTTCTTTCAATCTTTTCTTTGATCATATTTCTTCAGGGTATCAAAAGGTGACATTGTATGGTAATTGGTTAATCCAGAAATTAATGTTTGAGGCATAATAATAGAAATTTTAGTCTATAAAACTTTACAATGTTTCATTGTCATGATCTGAGCCTCATGTCAGTTAATCATAAACCAAACCCCTTTTTTCGTACCCCTCAAGAAAAGTGTTTGAAAGATTAATGTGGAAAATGAAGAAAATACTCGCAACTAATTTCTTATTTTCGAGCATTGTTTTCTATCCAGAAAGAATTTGATGTTTAAAATGCTACCAACTTGTAATTGTTATCTGCGTCTTCTTTGAATTTTGAGCAGTCTTAAATTTTGTCGTCTGTAAATGGGTTAACACCAAACTCTATGATTATAATATTTGTAATGAATTTCGAAAAGACAATCTTCAATCAACACAAATGGCGGGAGTTTAATGCAGCTGAAAATCATTATAATTATCAAATGACAATTTTTCTCCACCAATCTGTATGCCTTTGGGCTGGTTAAATTTTTGGTGACTGAAAAAAGAGACATATCGCAAATACCTCTGAATTTAAAAAAACAACAACAAAGGTTCTGATATTAACCCTTGTCAAGCTGAATAAAATACTTTTCAGATTTAACCCTTTTGTGTTCATTCCCTTGTTTTTAAATCTGTGTTTTACAATTGAGAAAACATTGTAGAAAAAGAAGAATTTGCAATTTCTTCGTTTTCCACAATATATTCTACCCTGCTGAATGGTTGTTTTTCAAATTTAGACCTGCTCTTTTAATTTTCGTCTGCAAAATCTTCGAATTTTGACAGGTCTAAAATTTTGCAAAACAGGAGAGGGTTAAATTAGAACTAAAGGACTGAGACCACAGGAAGCCATAGTTTTGGATTAAATCAAGAGTTGTTTATAAGATTTTATTTTCAACCACAACTTATACTTTCAGTGCTTTCAGCCCTTTGATTTTCCTGCACTTAAAGCTCAATTGTGGTGTAGACTATTATAAGACTGAACACATTATGTGCAGGCTGATCTTTGCAGCATTCAAACCAAAACTAAAATCTTTCAGGACGGCAAGCATTAATTTTACAAACTGATTCTTCAGAGGTCAGTCAACCTGGTTGCCATTAACCCATTCCAACCCAATTTTAGACCATTCTAAATTGAACGAAGATGCAGACGACAATTTCAAGTTGATGGAATTTTATTTTTTTTCATCCTTTAGGATAGAAAACATGGTGAAAAATGAAGAAATTGCTTGACTCAAGCAATTTCTTCATTTTCCACCAAGTTTTCCAAAGCCTTTTTCTTGAGGGGCGTAAAAAGGAGGGATTGTGTTGGAATGGGTTAAAGGCCCATAAATGAACATTTCACAACTATATCACATAACAAATTAAATTTCAGTTTCACGAAGTACTGAAAATTAGTACCACATCCTCAGTAAGCTAAAGAATAACTGATGAAAAATTTTACGAATAGCCTTAACCCATTCCCACACAAGCCCTCCTTTTAACGCCTCTCAAGAAAAAAACTTTAGAAAACATTGTGGAAAATGAAGAAATTGCTTGTATCAAGCAATTTCTTCATTATCCACATTGTTTTCTATCACAAAAGACAAAAAATTTCAAAATTCAATCAACTTGAAATTGTCGTCTGCAGCTTCTTTCAATTTGGACCAGTCTAAAATTTTGCCGTGTTGGAATGGGTTAATTTGAAAATCATTGTAGTTCTTGTCTTCACCCATTAACAGACAATCAATTTTAGACTGGTCCAAATGAAAAGGAGTTATACAGACGAGAATTTAAAGTTTATGATTTTTTATTTTTCAATTTTCTTCATAGAAAATATTGTGTAAAATGACAAGCAAATTCTTCATTTTTCACAATGTTTCCCCAATTATTGTCCAAAAGTGTCATTGTGTGGGAATGCCGGTCAGCACATTCTCTCACAACAAAAATTAATGAAGAAATTCATTGTAACCAGTAATATCTTCATTTTTCACAATATTTTCCAAAGCTTCATTCACAAGGGTTGTAAAAAGGCCTGTGCTCAAAACACCTACTAAGGGTAACATTTTCTTAATAATTGAAAGGGTCAAGCTTTTGAAAGATGGTCTAACTACAAGATATAAAAGGTCCAATTGAATGACAGACGATTTATCAAGCCACGATTTATCGAGCCACCAAATAAGTGAATAATCACACCTAATTTTGTTGTAATAGAGCCTGTCCTTGCGTTATAATTTACTCCTGCCTTTGTCATCTAACACACCTGCCAAGTCACACGGGCTCGCAAATATTTTGAATAAAATCTTAATTTTCTTTTAGACCCTTTCTGTAACCACAATACTCAGAGGCTTTTATTCCAAAGTGCTGCACTCAATGTTTAATTTTGACCAGTTTGAAAAAAAGGGGCAGAATGTGAATTATGTATAACCCTTTCCCATTTTTTCAAATTTTAGACTTGTCCAACTTGAAAGATGTTGCAGACAACAATAAAACTTGGGATGCAATTTGAAATAGGACCATCCTATGTGTTAGAAAACATTGTGGGAAAAGAAGAATTTGCTTGTTATAATGTTTTCTAAAGTATCAAATCACAGCACCGTAAAATCCTGGATTTGTAAAGGAAAGGGTTAAATCTTTATGAAAAAGATTCAATCCAACAGAGGTAAATTAGGGAAGGTATTTCGGCTTCAAACTATAGTGAGGTAAAAATTCATAACGTAATGCCAAGAGTGGATAATGTTACGCTCCTTGTTATTTTGCTCATTTTGAACAGTCTGTTTCTCGTAGCAAATCAAATACTGCTTGACCAGTCACAAACTGTTGATTGTTTGAATTGGGTTTAAATGCCGCTTTTAACAGTTTTTCAGTCATAATAGTGGCTGCTGGAGCACCAAACAATGGAATTCTACCACTACATCCTTTCCTAGCCTCCAGCTGCTATCACACTTAGGTTTATGTTTAAAGGTGAGAGACAAAGGTGGGAAAGAATATGTGCCGCCGCCGGGGATCGAACCCATGACATCCCATGATTGATGATTAAGAGTCTGGCACTCTAACGACTGCCCTCTGACAGTGGCCAGTCACAAACAGACCAATCACTCTGTCAGTCAAAAAAAAAGGATTGACAAATAAATCATTGAAATAGACCAAACAAGGACTTCATTACCACACAAAATTTGTTGGCCAGTCCAAATTCAAAGAAGTTGATAAAATTTTTAAAATCTGTCTTTTTTGAAAGGAAACATTGTGGATAATGAAGAAATTGCTTGTAACAAGCAATTTCTTCATTTTCCACAATGTTTTCCAAATCTTTCATATTGAGGGACGTTTAAAAATGTCATTATGTGGGACGGGTTAAACTCGAGAGCACTTTCTTGGTTCTATGCAACGAAGTTTAGCTTGTCTACCAAAAATTTTACACTTTTGATAAATACTAATCACCACAAATTTTACAAAATAACACAGTCAAATATCCTGTCCAAGATAAGTCAGCATGGCTAGCAAATCATCAATGACTCTTTATTTTGCTGACAGGTCCTAAGTTACCTCAGAATATTCTCAATGCCTTGATCAACTATTCTAGCAGCCTGTGCTTGATTAATGGCATTTTTTAACCTTCAGTAGTTCTTTTCCATGTATTTGAGATCTTTTGAATTATTAGGGTGTCTTTCAGGAACTTTTTGATTAATTTCATATCAAGCTACTGAACGCTTTTGAAGATTTAGAGGAAATATATTCATTATTTGTCTCTTTTTTCTCATTAAGATTTTTCAGTGCAAGACTGAAAAATCTTTCATTTCCAGAACAACAAAAGCTATATTTTCTGTTGTGGCCTTGCCAGCGCAGTCATGAAAAGATAGCCGTTTTTGTTCACACAAGGGAAAGATAAATTGATCTTACACCCAAACAAATGATTAAAATATCCTATATTTTTTCTAAGAAGTGTTATATACTGCTAGCCAGAGTTATTAATTCTTGTTATGCCAAATAAAATACTCCTTCAAAAATGCATTAAAATCAAAGGGCTCATGGCACTGTCAAGTTCTGGTTGTCAGGATCAATAAATTGTTTGGAAATTGGTCTCATGGACGATTCTGACTTCAACCTTTCCTTTTTCAACATTTTCGACTTGTCCAAATTGAAAAGTGTTGCAGACAAAAATCTTAAGTTGATTTAATTTTGAAAATATTGCAGAAAATGAAGAAATTGCTTGTCACAAGCAATATCTTCTTTTTCTCCAATGTTTTCTCAATTATAAAATCACAGGACGAAAAAATAAGAGATGGAACAGGAAAGGGTTAAAAAGGACAAACAGGTGGAGTAGACTAAGATCAGACTCCATATAAGTTTAGGCTGATTTTTGCCTATGCATTTTGTTAAAGCAGGTTTATTCCGGGCTCGGCATGACCAGGGGTAAAAGGAGACAAAGGGTAACCCTTTTACAGTGTCTACAGCAGACAGCCAGCAGACACTGGGGCCTTAAATTATAATATCAAGATAAACAAACTTTGAAATATCATAAAGTGGTTTTGTCAATAATTCACAAAGGTTTCTATGTCAACAAGGTGTAAAAACACACAGCTTCAAAGAATATCAAAATAAAATGAATGATTCAAAATTACTTGTTAACTAAAACCAATGGTGTAATATTTGGTCTCCCTGAGAATTCAAAAGATGTGCCCATTCTTTGGCATTTACCCATGACAAAATGTTAGACTCGTCCAAATTGAAAGTAGACAACAATTTCAGGTTTGTGAAAGTTGAAAAATCTTTGTCTTTAAGGGAAGAACACATTGTGGAAATTGAACAAATTGCTTGTTAAAAGCAATTTCTTCATTCATCCACATTTTTTAAATCTTTTAAAGTCTAAAATTTTGTTGTCTTGGAATGGGTTAAGAAAATTGTGTCATTTGAGGTTTTATCCAGCACCTTGTAAAACATCGCTTAGATAGACTCGACAAGTACAGAAAGTGCTCATTAAATCGCCCAAATTTATTGGATCTAGACAGACTTACATACCCGGGTAAACATAGGACTGGCAAATATAGGATCTAGTCCATCAACAAAGGTAGATAAGAAACAGTCAACATTAAAAATTGTCAATAACCCATTAACAAACAGCAAAATTTTAGACTGGTCCAAATATTGAAAGGAGTTGCAGTTTGCAATTCAAAGTTTATGAAATTTTTATTTTTTTCAATTTTCAACTGTTGACAACAGTATGGAAAATGAAGAAATTCCTTGCATTAAGCAATTTCTTCATTTTACAAAATGTTTTTCCCGTTGCACTTCATGATCAGCATTAAAAAGTGTCAATACAAGACAACAAGTTACCAGATAAAAGTCGTTTAGACTTAACCAAATTCAAAGTAGTTGCAAACAACAATTCAAAAATGGTATCACTTTAAAAATAAGTCTCTATGGATAGGCTTCAGACCCTTGAAAATATAAAAATATCCCTTTTTTCTATAAAGCTGTCTTTTTGAAAACTCATATTACAGATTTGCTCAAGAACTATTGAAATTTATTCTAGTTTGTGTCATTATCATTACAGGGATAGTCAGCATGAATAACAATATAATAAGCAGGTGAGGGTCATCATAGGGCCTGTCTGCACATTTATTACAATGTGATATAAACATCTGACAGTGAATTGTATAGCCAGTCCCCACATATAACAATATGATATAAACATCAGTCAGTGATAATGGTTATATGATTATATTCAAAGTAATAAATATCTTTAAAATGTGACTGGTCCAAATTGAAAGAGGTTGCAGACGACAATGAAAACTGGATGCTATTTGAATTGAAACCATCCTATATGGTAGAAAATGTTGTGGAAAAAGGAGAAATTGCTTGTTACAAGCAATTTCTTCTTTTTCCACAATGTTTTCTCCAATATAAAAATCAGAGGAATGTAAAATCCCGTTTTTGAACGGGAAAGGGATAAGCCCTCAGCTGGGACCCGATGTTTATTTTATTTATGGCCAGTGGCATGCTTTAACCCATTCCAACTCAAGTCCTCCTTTTTACGCCCCTCAAGAAAAAAGCTTAGGAAAACATTGTGGAAAATGAAGAAATTGCTTGTTTCTACCCCAAAACACTGGCAAATCTAAAATTCCATCAAATTTAAATTGTCGTCTGCAGCTTCTTTCAATTTGGACCAGTCTAAAATTTTCTTGTGTTGGAATGGGTTAACAATAAGCATTATCAGTTAAGCAATAAGGATCTAAAAAAAGTAACCTTGGCTGAAGGGATTTTTTGGACTTGTACCTAGCAGTATAAATGAGAAAAGCTATTTCATATTCATGTATTAGAGGCTTAGACAGATACTTATGACTGATAAAAATTACAATGAGAAAATGGTTACCATGGTTTCATGACACTGAAGAAACAGCTTGTGTTGTGTGTTCTCTTAAGATTATTTATAACTGGTCATTGGTTAATAAATTGAAGCTAGAACAGTATGTTCAAGGAAAAAGGGCAACCTTATATAAATGGAAGGTCAGACTGCATTTGCTGTGCAGGATGACCAGATCAAAATTGTTCTTTCTTTCTTTGTTCTCAAAGAGTTAGAATAAGGTAATTCTTTTTACCACACAGACAGAAAATGAACAAGATCATACTTAACCCTTGTCATGCTGAACCCAGAATATTCCGATTTGGCAGGAGGTATACAATAAGATCAGCCTGCACATATGTGCAGATCTTACTCTACAACTCCTACCTATCCATTTAACCCATTCCAACTCAACAAAATTTTAGACCGGTCCAAATTGAAAGGAGCTGCAGAGGATATTTTCAAGTTGGTGGAATTTAAATTTTCTTTGACTTTTTGGAGAGAAAACATTGTGGATAATGAAGAAATTGCTTGATACAAGCAATTTCTTCATTTTCCACAATGTTTTCCAAAGGTTTTTGCTTGAAGGGCGTAAAAAGGAGGGATTGAGTTGGAATGGGTTAAGTCAGAATTGTTTATAACATACATTTTCAAAATAATTGTTAACCCACAATGATTACATCGAGTACTGTTAGCCCTTCGATTTTAATGCAAATCTAAAGAGAATTTTATTCCGCATTACATGGGTTACTAGAATACCAGTGTTTTCTCTCTTTAGCTCACCTGAGCAAAACATGCTCAAGGTGAGCTTTAGTGATCACCCTATAACCGTTATGCAAAGTCGATTGTCCAACGGAAGGTGAACAAATCTTTAAAAAAAATTCTCATCTGTAATCAATGGGTCAATTAAAACCAAACTTGGCAGGAATCTTCCTTGAGTATTCTTCTAAATGTTCTTGAAATTTTGATTTGTGAAAAAATGTGGGTGTTGTATGGCCTGGCTCAACAGACTTAAAGAAATCATGAAATTAACCTTTAGAAATCTTCTTCTCCTGAACAACTTGGCCAAATTGGACCAAACTTTGAAGGAATGTTTCTTACTTGTTAGTGGAATTATGATTGCAAAACAATTTGAGCCTGGCAAGATGGGCTTATCAGACTTACGGTAATCATGAATAAATTACTTTCAAATCTTTTACTCCTAAAATCACTAAGCCAATTTGTACCAAACTTGGCAAGAATGAACTCTGTCATCACATAATAGTTTGACCCATTTCAAAATCTTTATTTGTGGAAAAATGTAGGTGTGATTGGGCTGGGCTTATCAGACATTTTGAAATAATTCCCAGGAGAGGGATTTAGGGCCATTTTGGGCCTCTTATTGAAACTATCACTCTTTCAGGTTTTAATCCTTTACATGAAATTTCTATTTTTGCAGGAGATATAGACAAAGATCAGTCTACATATATGTGCAAGCTGATTCTTAGGTCTATAGCCTCTGTTAAATAGGACCAATATGCATGCAGTCAGAGATGTTATAAGATGAATTTTCAAAGCAACATTATAACCCATAAATAGTTCTTCCAGTCCTTTGATTTTATTTCAGTTATACAGCATGACTAGAGTTAATACCAACCCACTCCCACTCAGTGACAGTTTTAAACGCCCCATGGAAAAAAAGCTTTGGACATCATAGTGGAAAATGAAGAAATTGCTTGTTACAAGCAATTTCTTCATTTTCCACAATGTTTTCTACCCAAAAAGACGAACAAAATTGAAATTCCATCTACTGTAAATTGACATATGCAACTTCTTTCAATTTGGACCAGTCTAAATTTTTGTTGTCTGGGAAAGGGTTAAGTGCTGGTTAACCCACTACCAGACAACAGAAATTTAGACTGGTCCAAATTTAAAGAAGTTGCAGACAACAATTCAAAATGCGATAAAATTCAGAAATAAGTTTCAAATAGGGTAGAAAACATTGTGGAAAAAGAAGCATTTTCTCCTTTTCTCACAAAGTGTTCATTGATTGTATTTCTTTAAGGTGTCTTATAGTGTCATAGTGTGGGAATTGGCTAAAAATATTGTAGTGATATCAAAATTATTTATCTGCCTGCCATGAAATACAATGCAGCTGTTGATGTTGGGTAGAATCGACGAAATGCAGCTGTCAATCAAAGAATCAATTAGACCAATCAAATTATTTAGACCAAATGTGATCTTTGAACTCTGAAATTAGCCAACATTTATTTGTAGAATTCTTGTTTGTTTTGTTGGTTGGTGACTTAAACATTGTAATTACAGCTTTATATTCCAGCTGTAGTTACAACGTTTCAGTTGCAAACCAAGCATTTTACTGTTTTGTTATAGGTTGCTGAACATAGATTTTGCAAAGTAACACTGTTAAATAACAAAGTGGAACTTCCTGTGGGAGCTCATCTTCAATCATGGGGTGTCATGGGTTTGATCACCGGCAGCGGCACAAATCCTCTCCGACATTAAATGTCTCTCACCAATGAGTGGATAATTGCAAACCTAAGTGGGATAGCTGCTGGAGGCTAGGAAAGGATGTAGTGGTAGTACTGATGTGAGAAATACCAGGAATCCATTGATAGGTGCTCCAGCCTCCGCAATATGAATGAAATACTGTTAAAAGTGGCGTTAAACCCATTCAATCAATAAATCCTGTCGGATCTCAGTGGGTGTACCCAGCAATCCATCAATTGTGACAAGGTGCTAAAATATGAAATAATCATACTCACCTATTTATACCAAAATCTAATCTCTTTTGATAGAATATGAAGAATCACAAGACAATAGCCTTTTTATTTTTTACAAATTTTAAATCATAAGGATTAAAACTTTCACTATAAAATCATGCCTTAGAATATCTTTAATCACACATTTCTTTTTTTCCTTATTTTTCCGAGAGTTAAACTCATATAATCCTTTACCTTCACATTGACAAAATAACTAAGAAAACAAATTAAAACAAGTTCAAAATTTTACATAATTCATCAAACTTTTCACATAAAAATAAAACACATTTTATGATTACCAACTTTGAGTAAATCCCACCATAAAAACTGTCACCATGTCAGTAAATTCCATTCAAAAATCTTTTCACTGATTTTATCCCCAGGTAAAATTATTTCCCAATCAGGTATGATGCACACTATAGGAAAGTGGCAGCTCAACTGATAAATTGAATATTGCTACCCAAGACCTTATATGGTCTTTTTCTGTTAAATTACCCTTACCTGTGGTATGGCGATGGATCTATCAAGGTAGTTTTCGGTTACCATTATCTCACTGTATATCCCGCATTTTGATACCCTGAATTGATTCAACACTATAGAAAATCATTGTGGTAAAAGGAGATATTGCTTACTTAGGCAAGCAATTTCTCCTTTTGATCATAGTATTTTGTATCCCATGTGATACTATTTTTTACAATGTAAATATCTTTTGAAATATTGCCTTCATTTTCTTTTTTAAATTTTGAAAAGTCTAGATTGTAACGACATCTAATCTTAAATGAACTACAAACTACCAGAACAAATAGCCACATAAACCCACTGTTGATGCCCTGAAGAAATATGATTATGAAAAACTTCGTGAGGAGAGTAGAAATCGCTTATAACATGCATATACTCCATTTCTTACATTGTTTTTTTACTATTCAATTAGGCAATTTAGTTGGTAGCCCATCAGACTCCCAATCTTAGATCATGGGGTGTTGTGGGTTCGATCCCCGGCGGCGGCACATGTCCTTTCAGATATTTGTCTCTCACCAATGGTGGACAATTGTAAACCTAAATTGGATAGCAGCTGTAGGCTAGGAAAGGATGTAATTGTGGTACTCAGGTGTTACATTAAATGGATTGTTCCTTTTGGAAGTGGGTTTGATCCATCAAGTTTCATGGGAAAAGGGGCCCTATGACAATTTAATAAAAAAAACTTAGTTAACACATCATGGCCCTAGATTTTAACCTGATCGACTTCAAACTTTTACAGAATGATTGTACCATCACAATAATTACGATTGTTGATGCTGACATGAGACCTGATCCTTCAAGTATCACAGGAAAAGGAGCCTTATGAAAATTTTATTTTAAAATCTTTACACCAAGATAAAGTCCGCAGTTTTCATCGGATTCTGTTCAAACTTTCACAGAATGTTTGTACCATCATTAGGATTGTTTCTTTCCAAATTGGGTCTGATCTGTCTAGTATCATATAAGGGGCTGTATGAAAAATTATTACCAAATCCTCATTAACACAAGACTGTCCTCAGTCTTTATCAGAATCTCTTCAAACTTTAATAGAATGATTGTACTATCATTTGGATTGTTCCTTTGTAAATTGGGTCTGATCAGTTAAGTGACACAAGGAAAGGGACCTTATGAAAATTTTATTACAAAACATTGTTATCACAATTAAGTCCTCAGTCTTTATCATTTTCTTCAAACTATCATTAGGATTGTTCCTTTGTACATTGGGTCTGATTTGTTAAGTTTCACGGGAAAAGGGGCCTTATGAAAATTTTATTAAAAAAATTCTTGACACAATTCAGTCCACTGTTTTCATTGATTCTCTTTAACTTTTAAAGAATAATTGTACCTTCATTAGAATTGTTTCTTTTGAAATTTGGTTTGTTCTGTAAAGTATCATGGGAAAAGGGGCCCTATGAAGATTTCACTATAAACACATTAACACAATAAATTCCACAGATTACACAGATTGATTGTATCATCATTCCAATTGTTGATTTTGACAGTGGATCTGATTATGACAAGTGTCACATAAAAAGGGGCCTTATGAAAAACTTTCTTAAATATTCTGGTTAACACAATGATGTCCCTTGATTTTACCGGATTCACTTCAAAATTTCACAGAATGATTGTACAATCATTTAAATGGTTCTTTTCAGAACTGGGTACAATCCATCAAGTATCATGTAAAAAGGGGCCATATGAATTCTTTTTTAATTATTCTAGTAAACAAAATGAAGTCCCCATATTTCATCGGATTCACTTTCACAGAATGATAAAACCAACAGTAAAATATCACAGGAAAAGGGGCCTTATGAGAACTTGATTTTAATATCTTTGTTAACACATTAAAGTCAACAGTTTTATTGGATTCTCTTCAAAGATGAATGGAATAATTGTGGCATTCGAAACACAGGAAAAGGGGCTTTACAGATTATCATTCAAAACATTCTTTTGTATGTGACGAAGATCACAATCATTATCAAATTGTCTTTTAAATTTCACAGGGCAATTGTAGGGTACATTCCTTTTGGAATGAAATTGATCCATCAGAAAACACAGGAAAAGGGGTCTTATTGATTTTCATTCAAAACAATCCTGTTTATCTGATAAGGTCCACAATTATTGTCAGATTCTGATGAAAATTTCACAGGATGATTGTAGGGTCATAAGGTAACTTTCTTTTGGAAATGGAGTGGATCCGTCATGAAACACAGGAAGGGGCCTTGAGGATTGTTGCTCAAAATAATAAAGGGGATAAAGTCCTTTTTTTTTCTTTATGCATTCTTCTTTGAGTAATTAACTTCCTTAAATATCAGATTTCTTTAATGGAAAACTTGAGAACTAGTAGAGCGTCTCAGGCCCTCATGGGCCTCTTTTTTTTATCCAAATCACAATCTTCACAAGTTATTCAAAAGCCTACCAAAGAAAACCATTGATAACTTTTTTTCATTTTAAGTTATTAAATTTGTCTATGATAATAAAGAGATGTTTGGTTTTTATATTAACCCTTTCCTGGTTTTTGAAATTTTAGACTGGTCCAAATTTAAAGCGGATGCAGACGACAATGAAAATTGGATGCAATTCCAAATAAAACCATCCTATGTGGTAGAAAACATTGTGGGAAAAGGAGAAATTGCTTATTATAAGCAATTTCTCCTTTTTCCACAATGTTTTCTCAAGTATAAAATCACAGTGACATAAAATCCCGGGTTTATCCAGGAAAGGGTTAATCCTTTTCTCTGGTTTTTTATTTTAATCCTTTTCCCCAAAAATGTTTCATTTGGAAAGTGTAATAAATTGCAGGGTTTACAATCAATATTTGTGTTAGTGAGCAATTTAAACTGTAATGTGAATTAATAGAAAGACCTTCCCTATTCTAACATGATCTGATTTAAAATGTAATTTGGATAGTTTGAATGGAAAAGGCATGCTATTAACCCTTGCCATACAGATCCTGGAATATTCCTGATTTGGCAGAAGGTACATATGTGCAATCTGACCTTAGTCTATATTGACTGTTGTCCCCTTGAACGTACCAGACCCCAAAATGTTAGACTGGTCCAAATTGAAAGGAGTTGTAGACACAAATTAAATGGCTATGATATTTTAGATTTTTTCAACTTTCTGGGTCAAAAACATTGTTAGATTTTGTAAAAAACATTGTTACAACAAATTTCTTTTTTTTACACAATGTTTTCCCAGTTGTTTTTCCCGGTTAGCATCAAAAAGCACCCATTGGTGTGATAATGGGTCATTTTTTTACCTGCTTTTTTACACTACTCAAAAATGCTAGGAAAACATTGTTGAAATGAAGAATTTGCTTGTTACAAGCATTATCCACAGTGTTTTCTACCCCAAAGGACAAACAATTTTAAAATTTCATGAACTTAGAATTGTCTACAAATTCTTGAATTTGGACTAGTCTAAGATTTTGTCATGTGGGAATGGGTTAAGTCAGAATTGTTCTTAAAATAAATTTCAAAACAAATTTTGACCAAAAGCTAGTATGTACTTTCAGTGCTTTCATCCCTTTGACTTTCATTCAATTTTGAAAAGGATTGTATTCAGCATGGCAAGGGTTAACATTATCCAGGGTTCTTTTCTTTAGAACTCTCTATCCAATCAAAATTTAACCCTTTCCTGGTTAATCCCTGGTTTTCACGTCCCTGTGATTTTTTAATTGAGAAAACATTGTGGAAAAAGAAGAAATTGCTTGTGACTAGCAATTTCATCTTTTTCCACAATGTTTTCTACCCTACAAATTGTTATTTTTCAAATAAAATCAACTTTAAATTTTCATCTGCAAAACCTTTGAATTTGGACTGGTCTAAAATTTTGCAAAACAGGAAAGGGTTAACCCACTACCAGAGAACAGAATTTTAGATTGGTCCAAATCAAAAGATGTTGCAGATTATTATTATTATAATTTCAAGTTGGTGAAATTAAAAGATCTTTGCCTTTAACCCATTCCAACTCAGTGACACTTTTAGACGCCCCAAAGAAAAAAAGCTTTAAAAAATATTGTGGAAAATGAAGAAATTGTTTGTTACAAGCAATTTTTCCATTTTCCACAATTTTTCTACCCAGAAAGTTGAAAAAAATCAAAAAACTTTTTATTGTCGTCCGCAACTTCTTTCAATTTGGACCAGTCTAAAATTGTGCCATCTGGTAATGGGTTAAGGAAGAAAACGTGGACAATGTTTTTGTTGGAATGCAAATTTTTGTTGACGGGCCATGAAAAATCTAGATGGAGTGAGAATTGGATCATCCCAAATCAAACGGTAGAATTTTGGACTGGTCTAAATTGAAAGGTGTTACAGAAGACATTTCAAAATTTGTTTAACCCTTTCCCATTTTTTTTTAAATTTTAGACTGGTCCAAATTGAAAGAGGTTGCAGACAACAATGAAAATTGGATGCAATTTGAAAATAAACCAACCTACAGGTGAGAAAATATTGTGGAAAAAGAAGAAATTGCTTGTCACAAGCAATTTCTTCTTTTTCCACAATGTTTTCTCAAGTATAAAATCACAGCCACATAAAATCCCGGGTTTGTCTAGGAAAGGGTTAAATTGAGTAAAGTTATTGCAAAAAATGGCAAATAGAAAACATTGTGAGAAAATACAGGATTGCGTGATAAAAAATTGTGGGAAATAGAGAAGTTTCAAAGAAGCTGCAGACGACAATTTCAAGTTGGTGGAATTTTAAATGTTTTTGCCGTTTTTGATAGAAAACATTGTGGATAATGACGGAATTGTTACAAGCAATTTATTCATTTTTTCACAATGTTTTCTAAAGTATTTTTCTTGAGGGGCAAAAAAAAGGAGGGCTTGTATGGGAATCATTTACGGACCCCCTCTATCAACGATTTCAGAAAAGGTTTGAAAAGACTTGCCATACAGAAAACAAAAATGAAAAGTACAGGAGAGAAAACAATGGAGAACAAAAAGAAACAATATTCTCTCAAAACTTCTACATGCTTCATTTTTTTACAATGTCAGATTGTTAAAATAAGGTATAACAAGAGCATCCGACCCCAGTGCAACGCTTGGCTGCAGGTGCTGGATAATGCAAAAAGTTGAAAAAGGGGCATAAGTCTTACAAAAACGCTTTTAGAGTTATCCCACTTGATAGTCAAGATAGATCTTGTGATGGTCAATACACATGCCAAGTTTCATGAGGATATCTTCATAACTACAGAGATATGACCAAGGTTAAAGTTTGTCACGCCAACACCGACGCACAAAACACCAAGCCGATGACATTACCTTGGGTTTTCTCCGAAAACAGCCGAGCTAAAAATGTGCTGCAAGGAGAAATTGCTTTTGAAATGTTATTTTTCCTTTTCAACACTGTATAATTGTTTATCCCTGAATCATATCAAGTTGGGAATGGAAGAAAAGATTAAAATCCCTACAAACTTAGACAGTTATAAAAGGATGGCAAATATGAGGATTTAAATCTATTCATATTCATTTCTAAACTGTTTGCGTAATCAAGCATATTTTGAAATTTTTTAAAACTTTAATATGTCCTTGATATATAATGACAGCAGTAAACTTTGAGGTCATTCCCGAAATCTTGAAAAGTGACAAAATATTTTTGACCCTTAACCTTTTCCTGTTTTGGAAAAATATAGACCTGTCCAAATTCAAAGGTTTTGCAGACGACAATTAAAAGTGGAGTCAATTTAAATTATAACCATTCATGGAGGTAGAAAATACTGTGGTAAAAGAAGAAATTGTTTGTTACAAGCAATTTCTTCTTTTACCACAATTTTTTCTCAATCATAAAATCAGAGGCGCATAAAATCAGGAATTGAACAGGAAAGGATAAACCTTAATTCTCACATATTTCGCTTTTTGATGCCTAACAAGAAAGAAGCTTTTGAAAACACTGTGGACAATGAAAAAAATTCTTCAATGTCCACAGTGTTTTCTTCTGTAAAAGGCAAAGATTTTCTAAATTCCTACAACAAAAAATCATTGTGTGCAACTTCTTTCAATATGGACCAGTCTAAGATTTTGTTGTATGGTGATGGGTTAGGTTATAATGTTAGGCTGCATCCGGTTTATTATCAGGACCTTTGGTATAATTCAAATTCAAAGGTTTTGCAGACAACAACTAAAAGTGGATTTATTTTGAAAAATTGCCATCCAGTAGGGTAGAAAATATTGTAAAAAAAAAAGAAATTGCTTGTTACAAGCAATTTCTTCTTTTGTTACAATGTTTTCTCAATTATAAAATCACAGGGACACAAAAGCCAGAGATTGAAAAGGAAAGGGTTCAATAAGGAACTAAGGATGAAGAAGATTATGTACACAAATTGTGGGTTAACAAGTTCATATAATATTGTGAATTCATATTCAATCAATTCAAATCAAACATTTCGTTTGAAGCAGGCAGGGGGTGTCAAAAATCTTAAGCCGACAAAATAACATGTTTTCTCGACCAATTAAAACAAATTGATACGGGTGTGAAGGTCACTGGGGGTCACACGGGGCCAATGGACGGAGCAATTGTTGACCAATTAGGAGGGCTACTGTTGGTCAATTAGGTAATAAAACCTATATAAACTTTAAATAAAGTGGGCTAAATTCTATTGTTGGATCCATATGACACTTTGATGGGATTTTCTCACATTCCACATTCCACTTTCACTCAGAATTTATTCTTTTGAACACTTTCCTAATTTTACTTTGGCTCTACATCAGTATAGATATAAGGTTTGATTCCTTTCCTAGTTAGTTTTTATAAATGCATTTTCTTTTGACTTTGATGATTTTAAAAACCATGTTAATTTGTTGCTGCACAGTGACGACCCTTTAGACATTTTGCTAGCTTAAAAGGCTTTGGAAAATATTGTTACAAGCGATTTCTTCATTGTCTTACACAAAAAATATAAAAATCTTTTTTTAAATTGATAAACATTAACCCATTACCAGACAACTAAATTTGAGACTGGCCCAAATTGAAAGAAGTTGCAGACAATAATTTAAAGTTTATGAAAATTTGGATTTTTTCAACTTTCTGGGTATAAAACATTGTGGAAATGAAGAAATTGCTTGTCACAAGCAAGTTCTTCATTTTCCAAAAAAATTTCCAAAGCTTTTTTCTTGGAGGTGTTTAAAATCGTCACTGATTGGGAATAGATTAAATTGTCATCTGCAACTCCTTTAACCCATTACCAGACCGCTAAATTTCAGACTGGCCTAAATTGAGATGATGCAGACGACAATTTAAAGTTTACGAAATTATGACTTTTTTTCAACTATCTGGGTAGAAAAATTGTTACAAGCAATTTCTTCATTTCTCACAATGTTTTCCCAGTTGATTTTCTTGAGGGGTGTCAAAAAGAGTAATTGGTGGGAATGGGTTAAGACAATTTACACCTATCTTTTCATAAGTGATTTATAACGGGATATTGCGTGGCTATGCCTTGAATGGTGTTTAATGCCTCTTTGAACAGTATTTGAGACATATTGCATTGGCTGAAGCACCTAACAAAGCATTTGTGGTATTTCTCACACCAGTACTACCATTACATCCCTTCCTGGCCTCCAGCTGCTATCCCACTTAAGTTTATGATTATCAACCTATTGGTGAGAGGCAAATGTCGGAAAGGATATGTGCCGCTGCTGGGGATCAAACCCATGACATCTTATAATTGATGATTGGGAGTCTGACGCACTACTGACTGCGCTATGACGGCGGCTGTGGCTATTCGTTTCTCAATTGCAAAAAAGAGTTGGTAAAAGGAATTTCTTATCTTAATATTAATATCCTAGAAAGGTTACATGCTTAATCCATTCACACAAACCGCCGTCATAGCGCAGTTGGTAGCACGTCGGACTGTCAATCTAGAGGTCCAGGGTTCGATCCCCGACGGCGGCACTCATCCTTTCCGACTATTTGTCTCTCACCAATGGGTCGATAATTGTACACCTATGTGAGATAGCAGCTGGAGGCTAGGAATGGATGTGATGGCGGTACTGGTGTGAGAAAAAAATCAGGAATCCATTGTTAGGTGCTCCAGCCGCCGCGATATAACTGAAAGATTGTTGAAAGCGGCGTAAAACCCCATTCAAACAAACAAAACAAACATTCACACAAAGTGAGGCTTTTGGACACCCACAACAAAAAATAATTTGGAAAATTTGTGTAAAATGAAGAAATTGTTACTAACAAGCAATTTCTTGATTTTAAACATTTTTTCTACCAGGAAAGTAGAAAAAATTCTAAAATTCCATAAACTTTAAACAATGTGTCATCTGCAACTTCTTTCAATTTGGACCAATCTAAAATATAACTGTGTAGCAAAAAGTTTTTTTAACACATTCCCACTCAATCCCTCCTTTTTATGCTCCTCAATTGAACAGCTTAAGAAAACACTGCATTATCCACATTATTTTCTACCCCACAGACGAAGATTTTTAAAATTTCAATAACTTTGAATTGTCGCCTGCAACTTCTTTCAATTTGGGCAGGTTTAAAATTTTGTGTGGGAATGGGTTAAATCTCAAACAGAAGAAATTAAGAATACAGCTAAAATAACACTCATTCTCTGAGGTCCAAGTGAAATGTAATATTTTTTTTTCTCACACAAATATATATCTCATAATCAAGTTTTCACCTTTAATTTATTCACAAGATTTATATAGAGATGTTATATGTAATCATTAGACCATTATATTAAAGCTAATTGACTGTAAGCTATAACCACATCTTTACTGTAACTCCAGGATTTGAGATTACTGGGCTTGAGAATTAACACTATATTTTTCATATTTTTTTTTATTTCAGACTTGTCCAAATCTCAAGGATTAGCAGACAACATAATAAAGTAAGTACAACCCAAAAAGTAACCATCCTATATGATAGAAAAAGAGTTCATAGATCAACCGATTCCCACATATTGACACTTGGATGCACTTCAACAAATACAATCATGAAAACATGGGTTAATCTAATCAATTCATGGATCCACAACTGTGTGTGTATTTCCGTTTATCTATTGTTGCTACCGACACGTAGCACATGCCCATATGAGCAACACCCCCAGAACACGGTTAGTTGTTGGGGGGATAGTGCAAGGATACAGGACGAAACTACAGAGAGCTCCGCCTGGTTCTTTAACATGCTCGATGGATAGCAACGTCACACGGGCCTCAGTTTAAAGTCTCATCTGAAAGACAGTTAGTTAGTTGATATGGTTTGCCCAGGGCAAGAACCCGTGATCTTGAGGTTTGAAGTGAAGTGCTCTACTAACTGAGCTAATCGGGCTGACCGAAACACCTTTTTGCAGGTCAACTCTGAATATTATAGACTACAAATAGCCATACATCTCTTTGGAGGTTTCCTCATTGCAAATTACCTCCCCTGAATGTACATATCTCAAGTTACCCTTGGTACATTCATTACCTGTCACCTTTAATCAATACAATTTTATCTAAAATTTCACCCTTTATTATTATTGAAGATTGCTTATGAGGCTTTAATTTCTTGTTTAAATCAATGCTGTACGCCTTACAATCAGTTGCATTTGATTAATTAGGTTCAAGTTATTTTAAGCTTTCTTCAAAGTTGATGCCAATTTTCTGGACAAGTTTCACACCTGTCATTATAACTGAAAATATTCATAGTAAAAGGTAACTTTTTGTGTGTAATACTAATTAAATTAATCAGGTTTTTTTTCCTTTTATACAAAAATTTATCCACTAGATATGTTTTTGTGAAAAAAAGCGAAAGATCTGGATTCTCACATTCATAAACAACAATGTCCAACCCCAAACTAAACTTATAGTACTAAATTTTTTAACCCATTCCCTCACAATAAAATTTAAGACCAGTCCATATTCAAAGAAGTTGCAGACTACAATGTTAAGTTGATAAAATCTTCAAAATCTTGGCTTATAGAGTAGAAAACATTGTGGATAATGAAGAAATTTGCCTGTTACAAGCAATTTCTCCATTCTCCACAATGTTTTCTGTAGCTTTCATATTAAGAGGTATTTACCATTACCACACAGCAAAATATTATACTTGGCAAAATTGAAAAAAGCTGCAGATGACATTTTAAAGTTTATGAAATTTTAGATTCCTTCATTTTTCTTGGTTGAAAACATTGTAGAAAGTGAAGAAATTGCTTGGTTCTAGCAATTTCTTCATTTTACACAATGTTTTCCAGATTGTTTTTCTTGAGGGCCATCTGTAAGTGTCAATGTGTTGCAATTATTGAACGATGCTATTTTGGTTATGTTGTAGTGTTACTTGCTCTCAAATAATGCTATTTTGGTTATGTTGTAGAGAAATCTACTCTTGAACAATGCTATTTTGGTAATGTTTTAAAGATATCTACTCTTGAACAATGCTATTTTGGTTATGTTGTAGAGATATCTACTCTTGAACAATGCTATTTTGGTTATGTTGTAGAGATATCTACTCTTGAACGATGCTATTTTGGTTATGTTGTAGAGTTATCTACTCTTGAACAATGCTATTTTGGTTATGTTGTAGAGTTATCTACTCTTGAACAATGCTATTTTGGTTTGTTGTAGAGTTATCTACTCTTGAACAATGCTATTTGGGTTATGTTGTCGAGTAATCTGCTCTTGAACAATGCTATTTTGGTTATGTTGTCGAGTTATCTGCTCTTGAACAATGCTATTTTGGTTATGTTGTCGAGTTATCTGCTCTTGAACAATGCTATTTTGGTTATGTTGAAGAGTTATCTTCTCTTGAACAATGCTATTTTGGTTATGTTGTAGTGTTATCTGCTCTCAAACACTGCTTTTTTGGTTATGTCGTAGAGTTACCTGCTCTCAAACAATACTATCTTGGCTATGTCGTTAAGTTACCTGCTCTCAAACACTGCTTTTTTGGTTATGTTGTAGAGTTACCTGCTCTCAAACATTGCTATTTTGGTTATGTTGTAGAGTTACCTGCTCTCAAACAATGCTATTTTGGATATGTTGTAGAGATATCTACTCTTGAACGATGCTATTTTGGTTATGTTGTAGTGTTATCTGCTCTCAAACAATACTATTTGGTTATGTTGTAGAGTTACCTACTCTCAAACAATGCTATTTTGGTTATGTTGTAGAGTTACCTGCTCTCAAACACTGCTTTTTTGGTTATGTTGTAGAGTTATCTACTCTTGAACAATTCCTTTTTGTTTATATTGTAGAGTTACCTGCTCTTGAACAATATTAGTCTGGTTAATTCAATTTTTTTTTTATCAGATTCCTTCAAAGAATTAAGATTAGATGAAAAATATGGATTTAACCCATAGGCTTTGGGTCGCCCTTCAATGAAAACAAAAATTGACTGCCTCAATAGTCAAGTGGTCTAGGTGCATGACTCGTGATCTTAAGGTCACGGGTTTGAGCCCAACCTTTATCGAGTGTTCATGGGCAAGTCATTTAAAAGCCAGCCCCGGTTTACCCAGCTGTAGAATTGGGTAGCAGTGGGTTTAATCACTGCCTTTCTTTCAGGGACGTGCAAACATCTGGATTGTTGGTTTCAAGAGCAACTCTATAAGCTTGAAGCTTTTGTCGCAATTGAACTAAAATAAATTAGTATAAACTAATGAAAACAAATGAAAAACATTGATTAAAATGAAGAAATTGCCTTTAACAAGCAATTCCTTCATTTTTAGTGGTTTTGTAGGACAAAACCGGTATTTCAAAACGATCAACCGGAAACAAGTTTTCACTAATTTTCCACGCATGCTTATAAACTTGAAGTGAAAATCTATGTGATCGCCTCCATCTTGTTTCATCGCTGATGAAGAAAATAACTTACTTGCTGAATGCCAAAAGCCTCCTTTTAGTCATGGATATGAAGTAAACTTGTTTAAAACTTCGACTTAATTTATCCATAGTAAATTGTCGAATGAACTGTCTAAATGAGATAAATAATCTCCTTGCATTTCAAGATAGAATCTAGGTCAGTGGTTAGTGGAGTAGGCGAATACATGTAAACAAACTGTTAGTTTTGACCTGGCAGGACTGAGCAAATTTACATCCCGTATACGCAGTCTATGTTATAGTCGCGATTCAAGCGCCTATTTAACCCCACAGAGTAAAACACCCTTTTACCTCTCGAATTCGACTATATCTTTGAAACGAAAGTGTAGTACTGTACTTCAGTTTTAAAAAATAATATGCTCAAAGCAAAAAGAATTGAATGTTAGCTTTAATTGCTTTACCTTTTATCATTTAACTTTTAC
Source organism: Fragum fragum (assembly GCA_946902895.1). Taxonomy (NCBI): domain Eukaryota; kingdom Metazoa; phylum Mollusca; class Bivalvia; order Cardiida; family Cardiidae; genus Fragum; species Fragum fragum. The sequence continues at coordinate 1,350,412 of OX336368.1, read as the reverse complement.
CACACAACCACAAATTTCACGCCCTGATGAAATGATATTAAAGTAAATGTGATAAAATCAAAATAGCGATTTCGGTAAACAGTAAAAGGGTCACGATTAATTGAATGGGGTTTTAACGCAACTTTTAATAGTATTTGAGTTATATCAGGCGGCTTGAGCTCCTAACCATGGTTTCGTGGTAGTTCACACACCAGTATTACCGCTACATCCTTACCACTTACATTGAGCCTCCAGCTGCTCATCCCACTTACCATTTATTTACTCATCTTGATGATACATGTTGGCATCATTTAGCGTGGTTACTGATAATCCAGCAAAACCGCTCTCATGACTTTCAGTCCTTTGGTTATACAATATTTTCTACCCAGAAAGTTGAATAAATCATAACTTTCATGAACTTTGAATTGTCGTCTGTAACTCCTTTCTTGGTCTTAAAATTTACCATGTTGTAAATTGGGTTAATTGGCAGGGGCTAATTGCCATATATGGTGAAAACTTTGATAATCTTCTTCTCAGAAACCAATGGATAGATTTCAACCAAATTTCACTTGATTGATCCTTGCTTGATCTTTTATCAGATTTCTTCAGGAAAAAAATTGTTTTAATGGCCAGGGGCTTTTTGCCATATATGGTGAAAACTTTGATAATCTTCTTCTCAGAAACCAATGGATAGATTTCAACCCTATTTGATTGCTGAAAATAGAATTGATTGGCTGTAAAAATTGCTTAAATGGATTCGGCTAATTTCCATAAATGGTAAACAGTGAAAACCTACTATCTGCTGGATGGTTTTCAACCAAATTTTTGAGCAATGATAAGTAAATTCAGGCCGGTGGATTAAATAAGGTGCTCAAGCACGTCTACTTGTAAAATTGACTGCTCTTAACAATGTTATTTTAGTTTTATTGTAAAGTTATCTGCACTTTAACAATACTAATTTGATTATAATGAAGAATTACCCGCTCTTAAATAAAACTATTTTGGTTATATTGTAAAGTAACCTGCTCTCAAAATATGCTACTTTGGTTATATTGTAGAGTAACCTGCTCTCAAAATATGTTATTTGGGTTTTTTGTAAAGTTACCTGCTCTCAAAATATGCTGTTTAGGCTATATTGTAAAGTTACCTGCTCTCAAACTATGTTATTTTGATTATATTGTAAATTTGTCTGCTCTTGAATAATACTACTTTGGTTATTTTGTAACCTAATCTTGAACAAGGCTATTTTGGTCATGTTGTAGAGAAACCTGCTCTCAAACAATGCTATTTTGGTTATGTTGTAGAGTTACCTGCTCTCAAACAATGCTGTCTTGGTTATGTTGTAGAGTTACCTGCTCTCAAACTAGGCTATTTTGGTTATATTGTAGAGTTATCTACTCTTGAACAATACTTTTTTGCTTGGTTCAGTGTTGTTTAAGTTATGTACTCTTGAACAATGCTATTATATTTCTATTGTAGAATTACCTGCTCTTGAACAATATTAATTTGGTTTTACTGCAAAGTTACCTGCTCTTTAACAATACTAATTTGGTTATAATGTAGAATTTCCTGCTCTTGAACAATGCCATTTTGGTTGTATTGAAGAATTACCTGCTTTTCAACAGTGCTATTTTGGATATGTTGTTTAAATTATGTGCTCTTGAACTAGGCTATTTTATTTACGTTGTCAAATTGCCTGCTTTTGAACAATACTTTTTTGGTTATATGTAAAGTTACCTGGCCTTGAACAATGCTATTTTGCTTATGTTGTTGAGCTGCATGCGCTTGTACAATGCTATTTTAGGTATATGTTTCATTTTCAAAGTTATCATTGCATTTCAAGGAGTTGATCGACATACATCTGCAGGAAATCATTTAGAATTTTTGTTTACCTTGCTTGTAAGTGTGAAGCCAATTTCTTCTACTTTTTGTATTTAATTAAGCATTTAGATTTCCTAAACATTTTTCATTAAATATGGAAAAATAATGCTAGCTATAATGTTATTCAAGTTTCACAGACAATATTTATTCAAAGAATAGTTCATACCCCTGCCTATCAATCTTGCCATGTAAAACTGATTACATTAAATTCAATGAGTAGAACTTCAACTATACATTTGATGACGTTTTCTGTACCATGTAGGGTAATAATGCAACCATCATATTCTTAATGGAATATTTTATTGTAATTCGGTATCACAAATATAATTTGAAAGGAATCAATGACCATGTCTTTGATGAACCATCAGTGGCTAGATGAGTGTTTTGGAATGACACTTCAATAAAGTACTCTATATCTACTTCCATAGAAATAGATGATGCCTAATATGCCGTTTGTATCACAAACAGTGGTATAATAGTATAATATACAATCTTTGTTAGCAAATTTTAACCAATTACCAGATGGAAAAGTTTTAGACTGGTCCAAATTGAAAGAAATTGCAGACGACAAATTTAAAGTTTGTGAAATTTGAGATTTTTTTAACTTTATTGGTAGAAAACATTGTGTAAAATGAAGAAATTGCTTGTTTCAAACAGTTTCTTCATTTGCACAATGTTTTCCACATTGTTTTTCTTGGGGGCGTCAAAAAGCGTAACTGTGCGGGAGTGGGTTAAAGGGTTCAAACAATTTACCTGTCCATGAATTAAGGTTACACAAATTCTCCATCACTCCACAAAACAAAGCGAAAAGGGCTTCTACCTAGAGTTGGGTGTAGATCTTTTCCCGCCACTTTACTGCGCCCTCTACTTGTCACGTGTACAAATCAAATCGTGTACATGACGTCACCAGATCAAGCTCGGTAAGACTCAAACTCGATGTCCGTTTCCGCGTCTCCCCGGAAACTTTCGGTGAGTTGTCTACCCAATTCCACAGATGTTCTCAAAAAGATTCATTCAAAGAATTATGTTAATGACGATCTCTAGTTGAAAAGGTGACCAAAACAGAAAACCTTTTACTATCCTCCTCTTTCATTTTAAGCAATATATCTATCACATTCATGAAATTGATTTGTTTCGAAAAAAGGCGGCTTTTATTGGTCGAATGTCTATCGTATTCCCTCAAAAGGTTTTGGAATCGACCAAAAACGCATGACTTTGATGGGAAATCTGTTTCTTTTCAAGAAATCACTGGAATACACGAGTTTTTACAGGGAAGATCCCCGGGTGAAAGTCTACCAAATCCAATAAAGTAATTTTAATTCCTTGAAATTTCACGGCTTTTATAGGTGAAGCTTATTTTCAAATAAGGTAGCATTTCTTATGTATGATTCAATAAACTTTAATGTATTTCATCGTTTCAGAAATGCTTCTCTGACTAAAATCTAAGAATTCTATAAAAGCATTTCTTTTATGTAGTAAACGTGGATTTCAACCGTGGTACTAACATTACATTTTTAGAAAATGTCTTTTTAAAAAGCTGTTTCAAAACCTGTACCCATTCAATGTCTTTATGATTTAATCGTAATATTCCAAGATTAGATGACTATTTGATTATTTCAGATATGAAAAAGTTATCGTCCACGAAAATTGTGATACTTTTATCCTTGTGATTGGTGTATTATCGAGTATTTTCAAGTGCAGTTTTAACGACGAAAGAAAGTTTATCCAATGATCTTCAGTCTGGATCATCATTGAATGTACATATAATTATAATACTATGGGTTGAAAGCAGGAGTAGCGATATATGCCCTGTTTGGCCTCTTGTTGAAATAGAAACACATTGAAAAGAATTGGTTTACATGCACTTCGAGGCCCGACGTCGGTTGTCGGGGCAAAGGGAACCAAGGGATGAAATATCCGCATTTATACCTATACATTATGGAATTTAAATTCTATATCAAGTTTTAGCTCGACTATTCATAGAAAAAGGAGGCGTATTCTACTCATCCGAGCGCATGTGTCAATGTCTGGGTATATTTATAAAAGCAACGCAATATTATCTGGCAATTTCTTGTGTCATTGCTTTGTGGAATCACAGAACTGAGTTGTATAAGTAAGGTCTGATAAGCCTCTAAGAATTAGTATGCCCCTAGTTCGACTTCGAGTATCCCAGACAACGTACTAAACCAACTTTACACATTGAGTGTTGAAGCGGAATTATATTTCCCTTGATGATTTTGATTTTTCGTATGATTTTGAAGGACTATCCCAGCTTTGTTGCCAACTGATTGGTCCTTTATACTAGGTCGTTATCATGTGATTGTGTATTCTATACCTTAATTTCTATTAAATCATTGGTGAACAGCCGTTCGCTTTCAATCCTATTATTTGACTGCACCCGGAGTATCTTACGTAATCGATGTCTTTAGTTCGTTCTTCGCTTATTATAAAATTCATTCTTTCTATCTCTTACAAATTGCTGAATGCTAATTTTTTTTTTTGTTTGTTTAGTGAGGTAATGATTTTGGTATCACTGTTGGCATCTTGTCATACCAAGGGCGGCGAACGTTCTACTAGATATCTGAGAAAAAGATGTTTCGATATCCCTTCACTGGTTAGAATGCACTGTTGGATGTTAGCGTTGATTTTTATTTTTGATTGTATATTGAAGGTAAATGTTATAAACTGTGAGAACGCGACTTTGATATATTCTCACAATCATCAGAAATAGCTTTTTATAATAATAAAGTCGTCAAAAGTCAAAATAGAATAATCTAAATATTTAATTTTTCAGGCTACATAGTGTTGAATTGGCCTAAATTTAAAGAAGTTGATGGCGACATTCAAATTCCCCCCAAAAAAGGAAAAAAAAACATTATTTGTCAGACAGGACAGAAAACATTATGAAAAATGTAAAATTCCCTGCTGCTATAAGCATTACCCTATTTTCCACAAACTTTTCATTAATTGTAGTTCTTAAGGGCGTCAGAAAACGTCATTTTGTGGTAATTCGCTAAGATATGTAATGAAGAACTTACTGAGAAGCTTAGACAGACAGACAATTGCATTTAATAGATTCGCAATAGGAAAGCACTTGAATGTTTTGAAACTTGGGACGCAGAGAGGGGGAAAAATGAGAAAAAGAAGACATACAGAGCGAGAGCGTAAAGGGGAATGGCACTCATACAGCAGTCTTATTTTTAGCTAGCAAAGCCTCAGCTTTGATAGCTTTTGTTAACAGACAAAATTGTGAGGTCGTCTTAACGAGTCCAAACTGCCACTGGGGGCTTAACCACTAAATCCCTTAAATGCATACGCCAAAAAAGTAGTTCTAGTGCATTTCAGGAATATTACAATCTCTGAATGCAAGTTCATCTCATGGGTATTTTCAGCTCATTTGAGCACATCGTGTTCAAAATGACTCTGATCAGAGTCCTCAAAGAAGTTGCAGATGACAATTTTAAATTGTTGAAAATTCTAAATTTTTTATCTCTTAAGTTAGAAAACAATGTGGAAAATGAATAAATTGCTTTTAACAAGGTCTTTATTCATTTTCCACATTGTTTTCACAACAATTTTCTTGGGGGCGTAAAAAGGAGGGATTGTGTTGGAATGTGTTATCTCCTATGATACTTTAACCGCGTTTCTTTATGATGATAACTTTTGACAAAGAAGATTACTGAACAAAACAAAGCTTTGCTAGCTTACAGTACTTTTCAGTACTTTGATTAGAAAAAGAAACGTGCATAAACAGGACGAGATAACGTGAACGTTTTAAGGAGGGGACATGGAGATTGAGACAGCGAGTGGAGAAGTGGAGATAGAGAAAGGGGGAAATAGATAGAGAATGAGGGAGACACATACACTTAGAGTGGGGAGACAGGTGGAGCCATTGTGAGAAAGGTAGACAGACAGACAGAGATGCAGACAGACAGACAGACACTCTCACCCAGAGAGTGAGAGGGAAAACGGAGAAAAGCGAGAGACGGACAGATACATACACATATACGTACATACACTCACACACACATATGCACACATAGGGAGATAATAGAGGAAGGGATAGATTTAACATTTTCTTTTAAAGCGCCAAATAATTATTTGCTTAACCCATTCCCACATATTCCTTTCTTTTTACGCACCTAAAGAAAAGTAGCTTTTAGAAAGGATTGTCGAAAATAAAGAAATTGTATTAAGCAAATTCTTCATTATCCACGAGGTTTTGTATACAAAAAGTTGTGAAAAAGCAATTTCAAGCAAAAAGACGAAGACAAAAAAAAAATTAAATTCCATCAACTTGAAAAAATTTCGTCTGCAGCCTTTTTCAATTTGGACCAGTCTAAAATTTTGTTGTGTGGGAATGGGTTAATACAATTTTATGCTGTAAGAGAGGGATTGAACATATCAAATTTTCATTAAAAAGTCATTTAAAATCTATTGTACCAATTACGAGGTAATAAAGGGAGATGGAATGTGGCTGGATTCAAATTTACAAACAGTTTTTGTTGTTTGACACCCTGGTTTTGTTGACAAATGTTGACAGAGTCATTACTTGCTCTTAAACAGAACCCCATTTTATCCCTTTATCATAAGATGAAATTTATGTCACTGTAAAATATCATTGTTATGTCGAAATAGATTGTAGGGATTTCGAGAAATCCGTATTTCGACCTAAACGAGTTGCATAATGTCCCGTTCCCATACATCAAAATTTCAGAAACGTCCAAATTGAAAGAAGGTGTACATGACAATATCTTGTTTACAGATTTTTTTATTTTTTTCTATTTCGGTCGAAAGCATGGTGGATGTTAAAGAAATTGCTTGTTACAAGTATTTACTTCATTTTCCACTATGTTTTCCAAAGCTTATTTTATTGAGAGGAGCTCAGGATTGTTTGGAAATGGGTCAGTGTAAAACCGAAACTTACAACCATATTTGAATTCAAATGTGATCGATGCTTTATTTAGGGGGGGGGGGTTATCCATTTTCAGCAATTTAACCCTTACTATGCAACATTATCGATGTGACGTCGCTAAGTTGTCAAACCCCTGCTACAATAAAAAATAAACCTGAATGAAACTCGTAGGATATATTCACCTTATCACTTTCCTGTTTTGCACAATCTAGACCTTTCCAAATTCAAAGGTTTTGCAGAAGAAAATTCAAAGTAGATTTAATTTGAAAAATATCAAATTTAGTAGGGCAGAAAATATTGTGGAAAAAGAAGAAATTGCTTGTCACAGCAATTTCTTCTTTTCCTACAATATTTTCTCAATCAAAAAATCACAGGGACGTAAAATCCAGGGATTGAACAGGAAAGGGTTTAGCAAATTAGCAAAATAATAGCAAAACATGTCCTTTTTGACTTACGTTTAACGGATTGCCTCTGTCAAAAAGAAAAATCAACTGACCAAACAAACCTTTCATTTTAACCGGTAATGAACTTTGAACTCTAACATGTTTGGTATTTTTTGTTTGGCGACTTAAATATCGTAACTACAGCTATTAAAGCTGAAGTTACGACGTTTAGGTCGTCAATCAAACATTTGAGCCCATGCGTGACATTTCCAACCATTACACATGTGCACTGAGTAAAGACTCGGATCAGCCTGTGCATCCATACAGTCTGATCTGAGTCTTCACTCTGCGCTCTGTAGATATATAGATACTGACCCAAAGCTTCTTTAAACAATCAGCGAATATTCTATTGCCCCGAATGGCTGTCCAGGGTGCTCAATGTGTGCGAGTCACGCACATGCGAAATGGTTGGAAATGTCATGCATAGGCTTATTTTATTTTGTTACAAATTACTGGTCATGAATTTTGCAAACTAACGCCGTTTAATTTGTCTCTCACCAATGGGTGAATAACTGTAAACCTAAGTGGGATAGCCGCCGGAGGCTAGGAAAGGATATAGTGGTTGAATTGGTGCGAGAATTACCAGGAATCCATTGTTAGGTGCTCCAGCTTGCCGCGATATGACTGAAATATTGTTAAAAGTTGTTCATTCAATTAATTGTGTAAGGATGTTTTTAGGTTGCCATTTTCTCAAACTGTTACTTACTTGTAATGTAGACTAAGTGGTAAAGGGTTTAGCAAAATAATCAGGGACTTAATACGAATTTAACTGCCGTCAAAATTTGATAACATTTATGTAAATATTGGGTGATAGGTACAAAAATGCATTCATCTAATTGAAGTTCTTTCACGGGGAGAGATTCCGGTTTCTCTCTTAGATTTTTTTGTCAAATTTAGAATTGCCGAAACATACTATAGCTATACAAATATTTGTCGAAATTGTTGTCGTTGCATACTGCATTTAATGAACAAATGGACGGGCCAGCAAAGAACTAGTCTAAATATACATGTTAATTTATAGGTACTTTAAATAGTTGGCACCAATTTTTAGAGATATAATCTGTTTTTAGAAAGCGGTCCAATAGAGAACTCGAAAAAAACTTCTGATTGGTTCCAATTAAAGAACAGAACTATATTTGAAATAAACAAACAAATAAAAGTAAAACATATTAATTGAAATGAATCTGCGAAATAGTAAGATATTCTGGGACTCCCTGTTTATAGATGAATCATCTGCATATGTAATCAGTTAACCCATTCCCACTTGATAAAATTTTGGACCAGTCCAATCTCAAAGAAATTGCAGACTACAATTCTAAGTTGATGAAACTTTCAAAATCTTTGCCATTTAGGGTAGAAAACATTGTGGAGCATGAAGAAATTGCTTGTTACAAGCAATTTCTTCATTATTCACAATGTTTTCCAAAGTTTCCATATTGAGGAGCGCTTAAAAACGCTTAGAAACAAGCAATTTCCATTCCCACTCGACAACCTATTCCCACTTGATAAAATTTTGGACCAGTCCAATCTCAAAGAAGTTGCAGACTACAATTCTAAGTTGATGAAACTTTCAAAATCTTTGCCATTTAGGGTAGAAAACATTGTGAATAATGAAGAAATTGCTTGTAACAAGCAATTTCTTCATGCTCCACAATGTTTTCCAAAGTTTCCATATTGAGGAGCGCTTAAAAACGCTTAGAAACAAGCAATTTCCATTCCCACTCGACAACCTATTCCCACTTGATAAAATTTTGGACCAGTCCAATCTCAAAGAAGTTGCAGACTACAATTCCAAGTTGATGAAACTTTCAAAATCTTTGCCATTTAGGGTAGAAAACATTGTGAATAATGAAGAAATTGCTTGTAACCAGCAATTTCTTCATCCTCCACAATGTTATCCAAAGTTTCCATATTGAGGAGCGCTTAAAAACGCTTAGAAACAAGCAATTTCCATTCCCACTCGACAACCTATTCCCACTCGATAAGATTTGGACCAGTCCAATCTCAAAGAAGTTGCAGACTACAATTCCAAGTTGATGAAACTTTCAAAATCTTTGCCATTTCGGGTAGAAAACATTGTGAATAATGAAGAAATTGCTTGTGACAAGCAATTTCTTCATTCTCCACAATGTTTTCCAAAGTTTCCATATTGAGGGGCGCTTAAAAGCGTCATTTTTTAAATGGGTGAATCGAAACAAGTATGAAAAGCTTGATTGATTGAATGGGGTTTAACGCCACTTTTAACAGTATTTCAGTCACATCGCGGCGGCTAGAGCACAATTGATTCCTGATATTTCTCACACCAATACTACCACTACATCCTTTCCTTACGATTATCCACTCAAAATCTACCAAAAGGGGAGGGGTGGGGTTTGAAGAAGAAATAACTAACATCACATTTTTCATAAGCTCGATTAAAAGGCCGAGTTTCAGAAGAGCAAATAAACCCAGTGTATTTCTTATAATCTACCTAATAAATTACAAGATATTATACTTGTCCGATTTCAAAGGAATTGCCGATGAAAAGACGGCTTAACCCTTTACCAGACGACAAAGTTTTAGACTGGTCTAAACTGAAAGGAGTTTCAAACGACATTTTAAGGTTGATAAATTTTAGATTTTTGCAGCTCCCCGAAAAAAAATAATTGGAAAATGAATAAATTGTTTGTTCTTGTTAAAAAAAAATATTGTGGAGATTGGCGAAATTGTTTGTTGCGAGCAATTTCTTCATTTTGCATAACATTTTTGCTTGGGGGCGTCGAAAGGCTACATTCTATTAGAATGGATTCAAACTGACATATAGATTAGAAAACATCGCGAGTGAAGAGACCAAATACTTGTTATGAGCAATTTTTCCCTATGCCACGACGTTTTTGAATGTTAAAAAGCGGGGTTGTGTGGTAATGGATTAATGGATTAATAATTATTTATATCAATGTGTAAGCCTTACAATGATTGACAGTTGATCACAATGTGATCTAGAAGACGCTTCTCTTCGTCCACTGACTGTTTGATTTGGAAAGAATTTAGTGATTTGTAAAGTCGTGCAAATTAATCCAGACGACGCAACAATTTCTATCTCCTGCCGAGATTTTGTACACGCAAAATTTCTATGGTGTTCGATAAGGGTCATATTTTATTAATAAGAATCAGTTTTCAGCAGATCGGTTCCTCGAAAGTATTTAGAATGACGGGGCATTCAAAAGAACTGCAATCATTTTTTTAAAGGACTGAGGGGATTGTTAGGCTAGCCAGGTCAAAAACTTGACAGATCCAATCAAAAATCCGTTGACCAATCAAATCGTTGATTGGGACCTTAATATTTGCCTCAAAAAGTCTTATCAAACATATTTTACTCGATAGTTACCAAGAAGAACATTCTCCAAACTTTAAGAGTTCAACAATTTGAAATAAGAGCCGGCCATAAAGATAACGTTTTCTTTCGAAATGAAAGTTCTCTAAGGAAGCTGATATATGATCACCAGAGAAATTGTGAAATTTGGGTAAAATTCATCCAGAAACAATTTAACCAGAAAATCTGGTTAATCCATTCTCATACAATGACACTTTTTGACGCCCCCAAGATAAACAATTGGATAAACACCATGTAAAATGAAGAAATAGCTGGGAACTTCTTCATTTCCCCACTATGTTTTCTACCTAGAAAATTGAAAGAAAAATCTAAATTATCATGATTTTTAAATTGTCGTCTGCAACTCCTTTTGTTTTGGACCAGTCTAAAATTTTGCCGTCTTGTAATGGGTTAATAGATTTGTAAATTTCGGCGGCGGCCGGTGGGCGTTAACTTTACCTCGTGTGCGCAAGTACTCCTATAATTCTTGGTGGATTTTTATGAAATTATCACTGAATGTATGTCTTCACGTGACCTAACGTATACGATGGGCGTTTTGTGATTCAATGCTGCCACATGCAAATAGGAAACTAACTGTCAAAATTCTCAACTATTCCAACAGTTTTTTACAATTTTGATTATTTTGTTATCTTCATGTGACCTAGTGAATGATTTGAGCGTTTTATGATTCTATGCTGCGTCACGCCAAAGCGAATTGTGTTGTGAAAATTCTTGTGTGCGCAATCACTTCTACAATTATTGTCATATTTTGATGAAGCCATTGAAAACCTGGATTCGTGACAATTTTGTCTGTTTTCAATATATGATAAAGTTTATGTTGTTGTTTTTTAGTTACGACGGTTACTGAGTAGTGAAAACGTTCTGTTGGTCAAAGCGTGCGGATCCGATTTACAATCAATGGCTTGCATTTTTATTTAATACTATGACACTTATTGTGCACCATATGAGTTGTTGATTATTCTTTTTGTAGCAATATGTGCGGTGCAATATTGAAATATAAAACTGTGTACTTATATTTATGCATGATTTATCTTAAATACAAGTAATTCCCTGCCAGCAAGCAATAAATTCAGTATGTGGCTATAAGATATCGGGTTCAGTTAAGGAAGTAAACAGATATTATTCGACCATGTGGGCTTGGGTTTTTGATCATGCATTGGCAAGTCAACGTTAAACCACTACTACATGACATATCTTAAAACATGTCCAAATTGAAAGAAGCTACCAAGGACCATTTTTGTTAATGAAATTAAGATTTATTTTGTCTTTTGAGATGGAATATATTGTGAGTAATAAAAAAAATTTCCAACAATTAATTTCTTTATTTTGCACAGCCTTTTCCATAGCTTTTGTCATAGCTTTTGTATCGAGGGGCGTAAAAATGCAGAATTGTATTCGAATGAGTTAAAAGATATAGCTGAAAAATTGAGATAAGATATTGTTTATATTTAAAAAAATCGTTCCTGTGTTATCAAGAGCTCATGGCAAACGCCTACAAACCATATTTGGGCTTCACTACAGAGGTTTTTGTTAGATTTCCCTCTGGTTCAAATAGAGCTTATACCCAATCCATTAAGCTATGATTTTCATCCGAACAAAAATTCTTAAAGAAATCTGAGGTTTTAAAAGATAAGGCTACTTATATTGATTGGGGAGTTCTTATTTTAAGGAATAGTTTAAAATATTTTCTCCCGCCTCATATAATTTAGATAAGCTCCGTCAACAAAAACATCCACAGCTCAAAAATCATTATATGAATCTGAAACAAGACTGCGAAAGGAGTAGGTTTTAAAAAGTTTCTTCTGTCTCATATAGTATTGATCCGTCTCATGTAGTATTGATAGGCCGCGTCCAAGAAACCATCGTCCGAACACATTTTCTTGAGGGAATCTGAAAGAAGGTCATGCCCAAAGAGTATTCAAGAAGTATTCAAGCTACGAACTATTCAAATGAAATGAGTGCCCAAGAGAAGAAGAATTCATAAAAATTATGATGTTTCATAAGTGCTGATAGTCCCCATTTATAAAAATCCGATCAAATTTTCTTGGGGGGGGGGGGGACATAATGATTGATTGATTGATTGATTGAATGGGGTTTAACGCCACTTTTTACAGTAATTCAGTCATATCGCGGCGGCTTGAGCACCTAACTTTGATTCCTGGTATTTTTTACACCAGTACTAAAGCTACATCCTTTCCTATTATCTAGCTGCTATCCCACTTAGGTTTACGATTATCCACTCATTGGTGAGAGACAAATGTCGGAAAGGATATTTGCCACCGCGGGGGATCGAACCCATGACATCCCATGATTGAACACTGGTAGTTGATCTTGGGGGAATATAAAAGAGTCCTCAAAATCGTAATTTCTAGAAGAAATCAAAGAATAAATAGTCCACCTAATTCACTTTTCTGAATATATGGAGAAGATTATCCATTTATTTCAAAGATTTTTGGATTTTTCACGTAGTGTCGTAGAGCATCGCCAATCATCGGAACAAAATGTCTTAAAGGAATCAAAGCGATGTCCATTAAAGGAAAATTCTGCAAAAAAAAAAAAAAAAAAAACATGGAAATTTATCTTTTGACTCAACTCAATAAAAAGTTTTTAGAGGAAATCTAAAGGATAATCCATGCGACTTTTTGCTTAATTGATTGATTGAATGGGGTTTTAACGCCACCTTCAATCCATTCCCGCACAATTCCTCAATCTTATGTCCCCCAAGAAAAAGCTTTGGAAAACCTTTTGGAAAATAAAGAAATTGCTTGTAAAAAGCGATTTCTTCTTTATCCACAATGTTTTCTACTCCAAAAGACAAAAAAATATTAAAATTTTGTCAACTTGAAATTATAAACTGCAGCTTCTTTGAATTTGGGCCAGTCTAAAATTTTCCGTCTGGTAATGTGTTTATAGTATACCAGTAATATTGCGGTGGCTGGAGCACCCGACCAAGGAGCACCCATTATCGCGGCGGCCGGGGATCGAACCCGGTACCCCATGGAATTTTAGTCGAAAGGAACACTTAAAATACCAGGAATACGATGTTTAAAAGAAGAATTATTTACGGACGAACGAATCAACGGATGCCGATGGACACCATGACAGCAGCCCTACTGAATATTGACTAGCGGAGATAAATGAAAAATTAGCGCCATGTAGAATGTTATTGAATCCTACTATACACCCATTTTCTAAATGAAATACTCTGAATGACCTGTGCTGTACTCGAGTTATTTTTTCAAATACTTGTATTTCTCCTAACCCTTACCAGGCGACAAACTATTAGACTAGTCCTAATTGAAAGATAATTTTGAATTGATGATCCTTGTCTTGTTTTGGTAGAAAACTCTGAAAGTTATGAAGAACTTGCTTGTAACAGGCATATTCTTTATTTTCCACAATGTTTTCCAAAGCTTAAAAGCTTCTTCTCGGAGGCGTCAAAAACCGCGATTGTTATGGAATTATTAACATTCCAAGATGGTCCTTTTTTGTGTGTGACGGATAATCTATACATTGCCACCCTGCAGTGACTGGGCCAAGAATGTTTGACATTGGGGCTAATCTGACATTGATGATGGCTTCATGCCGTGGTCAGTTGTTGTGATCAATAGAGGTTTGTCCATAAAGACTTGACCACCATTGTTGTCAAGGTGACACTTTGTCAGGTGTCATAGTAACTGAATAGAAATAATCTACACCCACTTCAAATCCTATTTGTGAAGAAATTTACTCTTCAGAAGAAATATTGTTTAGTCTTCGAGAATGTCCTCCATGTGCAACTGAAAGGTTAATATTTTAGTTTAATCCGCTACCGGGCAATGAAATTTTAGACTGGTCCCATCAAAAGTATTCAAAATTGAAAAAAACTTCATACACGTACCAGCGCTCGACTGCAGATGTTCGACGGTGAAAAATATTTAAACAGAGAGGGAGATAATTCTATTGAGTTTTTGATTACTTAACACCCTGGATAGTATAGGATAGTTCTTGTAATAGTCGACGCACACGCTAAATTTTAAGTAAATACCTTCGATAACAAGAGAGATACAACCCAGGCTAAAGTTTCAAATGCAATTTGATGACTGTCATTTAAAAGACCAATTATATCATACATTTAGACCGGAAGTGTGCTTTGAGTTTCGACATTTTTTGTTTAGCGACTTAAAAGTCGTAACTACGGTTTATTTAAGTTGTAGTTTACTGACCATGATTATTGCAAAATAAAGTCGTTTAATACCTCAGTCGAACTTCCTGTCGGAGTGTAGTGGCCAGGACAAGCGATCCGTCACTACGTGAACGACGTTAATTTAATGACACTAGCTCGGATTTTTTGTTCCAAAGCATTAAAGTAAGGAGTCGTGATATAAGCTAGAAAACATTGCGCGATTTCTCCCTTTCTTCAAATTCCTTTAAAATACTTATCAAAATCAAGCTTTTTTTTTTGGTAATTTGTTAAATCGCAGACCGTGTTTAAATTGTGCATAATTAAAACTAAATAGTTTTTTTCTTCTTAAACATACTACTAATGTGCATTTAAAATACGATATTTCGTTATAAATTAAAGACGACAATTAAATTAAATGAAATTGAAATAAGAAATTTTTGTTTTCTTTCCGTTTGGGGTAGAAAACATTGCGGAAAATGAAGAAATTCTTGTAACATGCGATTTCTATATTTTCAACATTGTTTCTCCGAAGCCTTTCTTCTCTTAGGGCGTCAAAAAGCGGAATTGAGTGAAAATGGGACACGTTGATTACTATGATCAGGTACTTATCACTAAATATTGGCGCGCAATATTTCATCAATAGTTTAAATTTAGCCTCAGATTCTGTGTAATGATCCCAAAGTTTTGACACCTTATACCTGGCTTTGTGATTTGATACTTGAGAAAATATTGTAGAAAAGTAGAAATTGCTTGTTAAACAAGCAATTTCTTCTTTTTCTACAATACTTTCTTACCCTACTGAATTGTTATTTTTCAAATTGAATTCACTTCAAATTTTCGTCTGCAAAACCTTTGAGTTTGGACAAGTCTAAAATTTTGCAAAACAGGAAAGGGTTAACCATTCAAGTTTGTCAGTTTCAAACTGAGAACTTAACCAGTCACAAAGCACAGAGACCAAATTAGGGATTCACCTGGTGACATTTAGTATCCAACTTGCCAGGAAATAATTTAGTACTTAATTTAGTACTTACACTCTTTGTCGTATTTATCATACGGCATCATAATCGAAAGAATTCTTTAAAATAAGGTTAAATGGTTAGTGCTTTTCTGCACATCGACAGCTGTAGTCATTTAGTGCGCAAAAATGTTTAGGATGGTATGTCATAAATCATATAGAACAAAACAACGACAACCAAACTAGTTAAAACTTTTAATAGGCTTGTTTGCTCCTGTACTTTCAAACGATTTCTTCTCAAAGTCTTTTTAGATTGAATGCTGTAGAGACACGATGGTATTATAATTCATCTCAAAAAATGTTAGAAAATTTTTGGAGTATCAGTCCAATGTTTTTACTAACTTGCTTTCAGGAAAAATAAGTATGAATCAAAACCTTTTTTAGAGGTCACGATGATCTCCCTTTAAGGGAAACTATCAACCAACTATGCAAAAGCGACATTAGGCGACTTAACGATCAAATTCAAACAGATTGAGACGTTTAATCTTTTATTTTATCTAAAATGTAACATTTGCCTATTTTTGAATGGCTGTATAGATTTCTTTTTTAGTATTTTTATCTAATTATTTTTTTAGGTAGAATACTGTCATCAGCCTTTTGTAGTCCACGTTAAGGGTTTTCTTTATAGAATGGTGGCTTAACACCGGTTTTGAAAGACATTTCAGTTATATCAAAGCGAGGTTCACTAATTCATGCGCTTGCCGGGTATCACCAGCATTAGATTGGAGTTCTGCAATGTATTACCCAAGGACATATATAGATGACCAGTATCGCACCAAAAACCCACGGCTTCTCTCAGAGAACGCATTCGCTACTCTAACCACTGAGCCACAAAGAACCCCAATCTCAACTTTGTAGGAGTTTTAGGCGTGACAAAATTATGATATTGCCTTCAATATCATATACCAAACTATTCTTAAGATATTCACATACTAGTACGGCTTGATTACAGTTTGTCGTGGTATGTTATTTCTACAAAAGTGTGAAAGTATTAATAATTTGAAATTGTATGTTTTACCTAGCCTTGTAAATAGCTTAGTATTAATCGGATTAATTTCGATAAGGTTAAAAAATATTACATTGCAGTGTCACTTATTAAAGACAAGGAATAAACCCGTTATATCTGGTTAAACTTTCATTCTTGAAAAAAAGAAGTACTCAGATTTATAGATTGATTGAATGGAGTTTAACGCCGCTTTTAACAGTATTTCAGTCATATCGCGGCGGCTGGAGCACCTAACAATGGATTCCTGGTATTTCTCACACCAGTACTACCACTAAATCCTTTCCTAGCCTCCAGCTGCTATCCCACTTAGGTTTACGATTATCCACCCATTGGTGAGAGACAATTGTCGGAAAGAATATTTGCCGCCGCCGGGGATCGAACCCATGACACCCATGATTGAAGATTAGGAGTCTGGCGCGCTACCGACTGCGCTATGGCGGCGGCCTTACTCAGATTTATATACAAAATATTGTGCTATTGCTGAAACACATGTGAACATATGGAGTAAGAAGTGACAAAGTTTAAACATATTCCCCATCAGATATCTTAACGAATAGTGTGAGAGCCAATGCAATTTCAGTCAGATCTCAAGTCTAAAAGATGGGAAGGCCAAGACCATAAGCGATTTATCAAAGCCTATACAACATAAAATTCTTTCGAAATAAACAAGCTCTGTTGTCTAAGAATTAACTTTTTCCTGGTTTGAAACAATGTAGAACTGTCCGAATTCGAATGTTTTGCAGATGAAAGTCTAAAGTGGATTTAATTTGAAGAATAATCATTCAGTTCCAAGCAATTTCTTTTCTTTCTACATTTTTTTCTCAATAATAAAATTACGAGGGCGTAAAAACCAGGGATTGAACAGGAAAGGGTTCAATTAAGGCTGCTCTTGTAAAATCTAATGCGAAAGGTGGTATATCTGCCATAGCACAGTGGTATCACGAATGACTACTAGTCATGGGGTCCCGGATTCAATTCCCGGCCTCCCCCAAGTGGGTGGATAATCGTAAACCTAACTGGGGTGAACAGCTGGAAGCCCTGAAAGCAAGTAGTGCTAGTGATGGTGTGAGAAATACCTGTAATCCATGGTAAGGTGCTCATTCCGCGCGATATTACTGAAATATTGTTTAAAGTGGTGTTGATCCCCATTCAATCAATCAGTCAATCTCTACTAAATGAAGGAGTACCATCTTCTTGAGCAACCACTGCGACTAATCGCCCCTGTGCCAGTTCCCAAGCCGCTAATTCCATACCTTACATGATAAATTTTAGGAGAGCGGTTTAAGAGAGTTTTTTTATAGATTCTAAAAGTTCAGCTCCATTAGATCTGCTTCCCTTAAAGACACGCAACCTTTATCATCTAAATTATTAAACAATTCAAAATGCCAATTCATATTTTGAAAGAAGGGATACTGACATAATCTATTGAAATGTTCTAGAACTGTCGATGAGAATTTATGATATGACAAAATTTGAAAGGAATCGTTGATGACATCTTTCAACAAAAACAATGGATGGTGTAATAGTCCATTTGGATAAAAAAGATATTGCATTTGATCTATATAATAAATCTTTCTTATAGCATATTAAAATCATTAAAATTTCTCCAGAAAGAGCTGAGAGAGTTGATTTACCGTTATTTGTATTTGAGACAGCGCATATGCTGCCCGCTTCGTTTGTCCATCATGCTTACTTTTCTTTTCTCAATTACAGGAGTTTCATGCCGACTCTAAAATCAAGTTACTCAAGCCAAGGATGTGAGGTGTTGGACCTAAGAAAAAGTTATCAACTTAATTCGAAAGACCTTTGAATCTGTCCTGGCCTGGAAAGATAAGGCCAAGAGACATATGTCGTTAAAGCAATGGGTCTGTCTGTTTTATTGCAGTATTATAACATTTTCGCTTCAAATTTGATTATATAAGACGTCCTGCCAGTGCCATCAAGAGACTTGCAGGTAGACATGTTTAGAATCGTTGTCTATTTATTAATACCCATGCAATCCCTTTTCTGTCGTAAATTGTATCTTTATTCTCAAATCAATTTCTTTCTATAGAAAATAAGCATTTTTGGCTGTTTGAATAATAAGACAAGCTACTTTTTTGAATGTTCAATAAAAAGATCTATTATATTGCAGTTGTGAAATACATCATGGAATAATGCAGAGGAACTGCATTAATTTCAGGAAAAAATTCTTAGATTTCAACCCGGTACAACCTTTTGTAGCCCCAATAATCAACGCAGTCACTTCGACTTGCCATCGGTTTTTTGAGTACCATAGAAAACAAGTACTGAAAACTTGCAGAAAACATTCGGATTAAAAGCAATAGAAGGCAAAAAAGTCGATGTGACATAGGTAGTTGTTTATTTCATTTGTCTCAATTTAATCACAGACAGCAGAAGATTAAAAATCTTGCTTAAACATACAGCCGCTTTACTTTAAGATCAAACTTCAGGAAAATGTCCTACAAGCCCTAATTAGATTATATATGTACTTCGGTTTGTTCATTTTTCTTTTTCCTATCATACAGAAGTAGCAGCCTTTCTTAGACTGTATAATTGGAAAATTTGGGAGGCGGTTTCCAGATCTACCACTCCTGTAATACTTCACACTGTGACACTAGATCCATTCCCGAAAAAAGTCAGTCTATTGTCGAGATTTCTTTGAGGTAATGACCTTTATTTCTAGTGATGTGTATTCTTTATTTCTTTTTTTAGAAACTGATAATAACAACAACAATTCAAAAGTAGTCAAATGACTTAAGATTCTCCTTTTATATAATTGAAACTAGTTAAGGTTCACTATATGCAATGAAGGATCGCGTAACATTTTTACAAATATATGTACTGTAATCCCGAAGCGAATCTCATCTTTTCAGACACTGTTATATATGCGGTAATCCAATCTTTTCAGACACTGTCATATCACTTAAATTGTAATATGAAGAGGCCAACCTCAGATGGAAGACTGTTCTCCTGTAGATGATAAGTAAAAGAGACCAAGTCTCATCAACAGCCGTGGACAATGTAGTTGCAGTTAGATAGCATCCCAAATATTTGCAAAATAGAAGTTGATGGACTGTTGGTGCCTACAGCAATTGCTGGTGAGAAAAAGCATAAGTTGCCTAGTAAACACGTATTCAAAGAATAAAGTTTTCAATGGCATATTTTAATAAAACATTATTCGTTGATATATTCTCAAATAGGATGCCAAGGTTGACGGTCGTTAATTTTATTTTTTACTTTTGATCCCTCTCCACTTTTTGTTGTTATGCTTACTTATATATCTTCATAAGTCGGATCATTTCTATATGTCTTTATTCAGGGTAGCCATTCCATCCAATATTGCATGATCAGACTCCCTATCTTCAACTATGGAGCCGCCGTCATAGCGCAGTTGGTAGCGCGTCGGACTGTCAATCTAGAGGTCCCGGGTTCGAACCCCGACGGCGGCACTCATCCTTTCCGACTATTTGTCTCTCACCAATGGGTCGATAATCGTAGACCTATGTGGGATAGCAGCTGGAGGCTAGGAAAGGATGTAATGGTAGTACTGGTGTGAGAAATACCAGTATTCCATTGTTAGGTGCTCCAGCCGCCGCGATATAACTGAAAGATTGTTGAAAGCGGCGTAAAACCCCATTAAAACAAAACAAACAAACTATCTTCAACTATCGGATGTCATGGGTTCGATCCTCGGCGGCGGCACATATCCTTTCCGACATTGGTCTCTCACCAATGGGTTGATAATCGTAAACCTAAGTGCGGTTGTAAAACTATTCAAATACGATGTCCTAAAATTCTAATGAGCAACATGAAATAATAATTACTTATATTTAAAGAAATAACCTCTCAACGGATGACATATCTACAGAATGCTTACCTTAAACAGTAGAGGAATTCATTTCTTAACATTCGCAACCACTGGCTTGTAGGAAAATTAGGAAGGAAAAAATGACACGAAACCTGCCGTTAACTAAGAAGAGAAGCCACTGTCATAGCGCAGTCGGTAGCGCGTCAGACTCCTAATCTTCAATCATGGGATGTCGTGGGTTCGATCCCCGGCGGCGGCACATATTCTTTCCGACATTGGTCTCTTACCAATTGGTGGATGTAGTGGTAGTACTGGTGTGAGACCAGGAATCCATTGTTAGGTGCTACGGCCTCCACGATATGACTGAAATACTGTTAAAAGCGGCGTTAAACCCCATTCAATCAATCAATTACTAAGAAGAAGGAAATTGTGAATAGGTTGTCTCATCACATCAAAAATCTTCAGGCATGATCTGAATATATTTTTGTTTACAAAAATAAAAAAGAGGTCAAAAGATAGATACTAAGACAAACAATCGTGTTAGAACATTGATAGAACTAAATGCTGACTAGTGTAAAACCACTTTTTGTAAATTTCACATAATTTCAAAATATTAACCACAATGTTATCAATTCCTGTCAAATTTTTTTATCTTGTTGTTCGATAATGTTCTTAACGTATAGTGGTGTTATATATTCGTGTGGAAGGAATTATCTAATGATGCATTAGCAGAGTGAGTTTTTATTTTATCTTTTTTAGTTATGATCTATGCTTTCTAAAGGATGCGTTTCTGCAATTTTAGAAATTTTTTTTGAAACGTTCGTATTGAGTTTGTTTATTAAACAGTATATACCTTGGACCTCTGTATCATTGAATTATATAAAACTTAGAAAGTATGTTGGACACAGAAACATTATTGTTAAAAATATGTTTTTGAATTTTTCCATACATCTTTTGGATGAGGTTGTTTTTTAAAAGTTTTATCGGTTTGTGTGTGTGTGTGTGTGTTTTATGGCATCTGCTGTCCTCTGAATTTATATATTTTCCACTTGTGAGAATGTTTGAATAAATAACTTTCTGAAATAAGTACATGTATTTTGGTATCATTATACCAACTAGTTGTTTATGAGTAGGCAAGTTTTTCACCATAGACATATTTTTATGCCCCCGCATCGATAGATAGGGGCATATTGTTTTACCGGTGTCCGTCTGTCTGTCTGTCTGTCTGTCCGTCTGTCCTTCTGTCTGTCTGCACAATGCCAACTGAACATTTTCCTATAACTTCATCCCTAATTAAGATAGAATGCTAATATTTGGTATGTAGATAGGCCTCAACAAGGCGCCACTGGGGAAGGTAATTTCATCAAGGTCAAGGTCAAAATTTTAACCCTTTTCCCTAAAACATTACTCAAAAACTTAACCTGCCAACTAAACATTTTCCTATAACCTCATCCCTAATTAAGTTACAATGCTAATATTTGGTATGTAGATAGGTCTCAACAAGGTGCTACTATGGAAGGTCATTTCATCAAGGTTAAGGTCAAAATTTTAACCCTTTTCGCTAAAACATTACTCAAAAACTTAACCTGCCAACTAAACATTTTTCTATAACTTTATCCCTTATTAAGTTACAATGCTAAATTTTGGTATGTAGATAGGTCTCAACAAGGTGTTACTTGGGTGGGTCATTTCATCAAGGTCAAGGTCAAAATTTTAACCCTTTTCCCTGAAACGTTACTCGAAAACTTAACCTGCCAACTAAACTTTTTCCTATAACTTCATCCCTAATTAAGTTAAAATGCAAATATAACCCTTTTCCCGAAAACAAAGAAAAAAAAACACAATAAAAATCACCCGTTTCTGATTTCCTGTTTCGGGGTCATTGTGTTTCACAAACACATCTTGTTATTATCAAGACCGTAAAACAATGGTTAAATAGTTTTCATCTGCGTTTCGCGAACGTTAAATTGTATTAACGATAAACAAATGTTTCCAAAATTATGGCTAATATAATATTCTATTTTCCAAATTCATTTAAGAGTTGGATCGGTATTTTGTAGTTTGTAAATATTTCCGATTTTTAGTTTCAACATTTTACTTGTATTTCTTAGACACAATTAAGGTATTTATTATAACGTAGTCAATTATAGTCATGACTCTAGGTGGTGTTTTGATGTGCTGATATAACAAAACGTCTTTGAGAAACTGAAAATAAGAAATGATTAAAATCAAAGACAAGTAATAATAGACTGTAATGAATATCAATATTTCAGAAAAAAACAACACTTCTTTTCATATTGATAGCAGTGACGAAGTTCCGCAAGCTAATTTTAACGTATCTATTTGACCAATGTATCTAAGCACACATCAATGGGCCGATTGTATGGTAGGCCTCTTCAATGGAAGTACCTGAAATTGTAAATATAAAAACATACGAAGTCTTTTAACGAAGTATATTTTAATGTTCCTGAAGGGGTGTTTTGTAAAAACAAAAGACAGTTATAACGATATTCGGATATAATGATGTATTTCCCACAGTCTCCTCTGAATCTTAAGTTGACCGTATGTCTATAATTCGAAAAGCATCGACCCTAGCCTGACTGCGCGGACATCTTTAGGAAAACATCGGGCCGCGATCGAAGCCCAGTTGATAGCACGTAGGACTCCTGATCACGGGGTCCTGGATTTATCCTCGGCCGAGGCAAGACAATTGTCTCCAACCAATGCGTGGATAATCGTACACCTAAGTTGGATGAACAGATGGAGGCTCGAAAAGGATATTGTTGTAGTACTTGTTTGAGAATTACCAGGATATTTTTGTGATATTTGTTTTACGAAATTTCCTGACTGCCCAATTTTGCTTGAAGGATTATATATTTGAAGTACAGTGGTCTCGTGTTGCTTCGAGATGGCCCTAACTCGAGCTCATATGACGGCTTGACGGTATCTCTCGGTCCCGCCCCGTATTCTTCTAATTTCTTATCGGGTAATCCTGCACTAACTCGGGCGCACGTTCGCTCGATGGCTCTAGCAGTATTTTCGGTAACTAGGTCAAAATCTACTAAAGGTCTATTTCACATTCATTGATTCCCCCAGGCTTTTTGATAGAGTATGGAGAGTTGACCTGTGGCAAAAACTACTCTAAAACAACATTTCTGGAATTCGTTGTTTTGTCTTCTTGAGTATGTATCGAAACATAATACCAATGATTTCGTTTCATGGAAATCTCTCGGAATCATTCAATCATCTCTGAAATCCGAGTTCGTCAAGGGGAAGTCTTTCACCTGCATTGTTTTCCTAAATCAGAAAATGACTTGAAATCGTATCTAGAATCTAAAAGATCTGTCTGATTGGAATGACTAAACCCTAGAGGGTTAGGGTAAGGCTTAAGCTGTTGGTTCTACTTTATGGAGATACTGCGGTTTTAATTCTAGTTCACCTTATGATATGCAAAGAGAGCTTTAGATCAATTTACGATTTTTGTAATAAATGGCACTTTCTAGTTAATCTATCTAAATCAAGGGGCGTATTCTTCTGCGCGCGCTATAGGCAACTAAAGCATTATACCTTGTACAATGTAATAATTCCGATTTACCGAAAGACCTTATTAGCTTTTTGTGCACACGATTATCTCAGTTTTAACATATGGCCAGTAAAATTTCCGTTACGAAAATAGCAATATTGGGGGGGGGGGTACACCGAGAATTACTAAAGCACAGTCATCACCACTCTTTATGCTATATCGTAAACTCAGTAGATATCCGGTGTTAGTTTCTATAAAATCACGAATGATTTTTTTATTGGAAAGCCTTTCAGTCGGCTAAACTTCGAAACAGGCTTATCAGTTGCATACCTAAATAAAAAAAAACTGGGATGTATATGGTTAACCCAATTCAAAGATATATAAACTAAAGTTGGTCTGATTTATGGTTACTACAATCGGATATTACTAGCCGACAAATGAGTAAAAACATCAAACATATTTATATC
This sequence comes from Fragum fragum, assembly GCA_946902895.1. Classification (NCBI taxonomy): domain Eukaryota; kingdom Metazoa; phylum Mollusca; class Bivalvia; order Cardiida; family Cardiidae; genus Fragum; species Fragum fragum. The sequence goes on along the minus strand of OX336368.1, from coordinate 1,325,834 downwards.
GCCCACTGGAAACAATTGCTAATGCCGGGTTTACACCTTTCAGACATCTTTTATCTTGCAAAGCATAATATTTTCACACCTTTTTGTTTACCACACTTTCTCCTAGGTTTTTTTCATTCAAAAGAGCAGATGAAAGGAACAGTGTCAGAAATGAAGAAATTGCTTGTAATTGTGAGCGACTCTCTTTTACTTAGTCTAAACCTATAACGTCTATGAATGGGCACCCTGTAAGCCGCTAAGAAAGGAAGAAATTTCTTGCGCTACTCTTTAACTTGGGTAAATGTAAACTTTGTCAAGCTTACTGTCTCGTAGGACAGGGAACTGTGGCAAGTTTCTTACTGTGCGATTTTCACGTTCACCGTCTTTAAATATTTTCATTACAAGAAATTGCTGAAGAAATTAATTAAAAGTCCTCACATTATTTCAACATCTAAATAGAATTAGACTTAAACTTAGATAAATGTCTGGAAAACAATTTCTTGTGAAGTAATTATCATGATCACTGCATATTAAGAGAAACGATGTAAAAGTGCGCCCAAAGACGCATTGGAACGTCTTCGCGCTAAATCCATGACTCGAATAATCTGATTGGTCCCGTGCGTGCTTTATACAACTTGAAACCACTGTATTTAGAAACGAAACGCCATACGAAATCTTTGCACATGGAATATTTAACGGATCTATTGATCGGTAATACGGGATGAGCTGAACCAAATGGAGGAGCGTTTAATGCTCCTTACCCAAAAAATAAAAAAAATAGATAGGTTTTATATATACTATATGTAAGAAAACTATGCTTTATCATAAAAATCAATGCCATTTCTAAATTCAGTGGTATCGCGACAATCTAAAAACGCTTTCAAAATATTAAGAATCGATCTAGTTTCTAGTTTTTTCACAGAAATGATTCTTAGGTTAAGTGTCAAAATACTTCACAGAATTGAAATCTCTAATGAACCCTGGTTGCTACGGCAACCAAGTAAAAAAATCATCTCCCCAGGCCTTTAGGGCCATAGCCTTGATATTTGGCATATAACATCGCAAAATGGTCTTCTACCAAAACACTTCAAGTGATTGCTCTAACTTGAATATAAGCCCTATGTTGTGAGACTTCAGGTTTAACATAGAAATAAGAAGAAAATCTTACAAAATCTTCTCCTACTTCACCGTTACGCATAGAGCCTAGATATTTGGTATGACATCACTTTATTGTCCTCTACCAAATTACTTCAAATTATTTCTCTGTTTAGATAGCCCTATATTGTGCGATCCCTGATTTTACAGAGAAATAAAAAGAGTAATTTTTAAAATCTTCAAGGTCTAGCGCTTTTATATATAACATATGACATTGCCTAATAGCTCACTACCAAAACAGAAATCATTTCTCTTGCTTGAGAATTAGTCTTGTGCTGTGGGATCCCTGATTTAACAGAAATAAAGACGGAATTCTTTAAAATTCTTCTCTTAAACCGAAAGGCCTCGGCCTTTGATATTTGGCAAGTTACATCACCATAATGTTGGCTACCATAATACTCCAAATTATTGCTATAATTTGAAAATTAGACCATCCATGATGTTAAATAGAAATAAACATTGAACTCTTTGAATTCTCCTGCTTCCAAATAGAAAGGCCTAGAGCTTTTATTTTTGACATGTGGCATCACATAATGGCTCTTTACCAACATACATCAAATGGTTGTTCTAACTTGAAAATTTTCCGTTTATTGTGGGATCCCGAGTTTTACTAAGGGATATATAAGGAAATTTTAAAATATCTTCGTGTCCAAAACTGAAAGGATATTTGTCATGGTTTATCAACTAATGACCCTCTACCATAAGACTTTAAAGTGTTATTCTGACATGAAAATTAGGCCTTTTTCGTGGGAGCCAAGACTTTACAAAGAAATGAATAATGATGTCGTATTCAATCCTCTCCGCCGACAGGTGTGATATTTTGCTTGTGACATTGTCTAATGGCCATCTATCAAATTACATCAAATCATTGCTCTACCTTGAAAATTGGCCTTATATTGTGGGATCCCAGATTTTCTATAGAAATGAAAATGCCTGTTAAAATCTTGTCCTTCCGAACATTTATTCCTACAGCTTTAGTGCGTGGCATTTATGACTGTCTATTACTCTTCTAAAAAGTAGTTTAAAATATTCCCAATGCTGCTGAGTCCAAGACATTAAATAGAAAGTTACGGAAAAAACGTCTACCTAATGATTAAGCTTAGAATCATATTCAGTTGAGCGCTATAGGATTATGATAATCGTATTGTTTTTTAATGGAATTTTTGGGGTCCAACGCTTAATTTTCAAATAATTGGTCTTTATGGGTGTAATTTTCCTCGCAAAAATTTCAAGGCAAATGGGGTCCGTTAAAACAAACCCAGATCAATACCCAAATGAAACTTATAAAACGAGCTTCACACTGCCAAAATGGACCCTTTGTACTCTTTACATAAAATATAACTTAATATACTACTACACTAACCCGTGTTCCCAGCTCGAAATCCTGTAATTGGCAAATCGCCCTTGGTTGTTACAAAACCGTCATCTTCTCTCCATGTATTGTCGTTAAGGTCGCAGCTACAGTGGATGGCACCACTATCACATGAACTTGCTTCTCCGCATGCACAGTACTTGCCTGTTGGGGAACCAGTAAAGTATCCGGGCATTTTTCCGGTGCGATTTTCCCAAGCAACGCAGCTCCTAAACATAACATGTTTGCACTCAAACTTAATATACTGCTTACATTCTGTGGAACGTTCAATAACTTCTAAGACAGCGGTAATTCCAATATCATAGGTAAGAAGGATTGAGTAGGAGTAACAGGTGCTATAACCGTTTACATGTGTTCTGTCTTCAAAGTTATGTCCTGAAATCGAAGAGTGTATATATTACATGTTTCATGGGAAGAACTCATGGTAATTGACCATTTGCTGGCCCCGCCCACTGAATCTCTAGACCCGGCCCATTAACTCCGACAGAAAGTTCCGCTACGACTTTTTACGGTGTTATTTTGAAACATTGAAAATACTTTTATGATACGTAAATTCGGGCCAGTGGAGCGAATCAGGCACTCAAACGCCTCCAATTGACCATTTGCTGGCCCCATCCACTGAATCTATATACCCCGCCCATTAACTCCGACAGAAATTTCCGATTCGACTTTGTACGGTGTTATTTTGCAACATTTAAAATACCTTAATGATACGTAAATTAGGGCCTGTAGAGCGAATCAGGCACTCAAACGCCTCTAATTGAATGATATGAATGGATATTGGGATTAGTGGGTTTAAACGGTGTGTGCACTTGAAATGGAATTAACTACATTAACTTACATGTACAACAAGTGTTTGTTGTACTATTAATACTTTTAACAAATGACTCGGGCCAATCAGACATTTCGAAATTCTGATCATTTAATAGAATCGCAGAATACTTTTAATGTCATGACATAATTTATGGTATGAATTTAACAATTTAAGTGATTTATTCGAATGAGATGAACGGAATTCTAAACGAGCGATTTTGAATAAGATTTAATGTGAAAAGCATCTTTATTATGATAATCCTTACGGTATGTGGCGATGCAAATGAACAGTGGAACGTAGCTTTATTCTAATCATTTTGATAATTAATGAGAAATATATTAATAAGAGCCTTCTTCCATTTCATAGGGCGTAAAATCAAACGGAACGCCAATATTTGAGCCTATGCTTGACATTTCCAACAATTTCGCATGTGCGTAAATCGCACACATTGAGCACCCTGGATAGCCATTCGGGGCAATTAGAATATTCGCTGATTGTTTGATGAAACTTTGGGTCAGTATCTTTCTACAGAGCGCAGAGTGAAGACTCTGATCAGACTGTGTAGATGCACAGGCTGATCTGAGTCTTTACTTTGCGCACATGTGTAATTGTTGGAAGTGTCACGCATGGGCTCATTTATCATCATTTCATTTGACGTGCTTTAGGAGTAATGCTAAATAAAACAGTTCAGAATAGTGAAACTTAATGCGTAGCTCAGCTTGGTGATTGATGAAATTGTTTTGCCTTAAAATAGAAAATATGAAATTGATGGCCTTTTATTTATTATTTTGTCAATGAGTAAAGTTCATTTTTCTGTTTTGGCTAGTAAAAATGCTTTAGTTCAAATGACAAAGCCGAATCTACCAGTTGGCTAGTGAAAATGCTGTAGTTCAAATGACCAAGCCGAACCTACCAATTGACCGTAAAAAATTCTAAAAAAATTCGGCTTTTAGAACCTTTATCTTGAGTATTCTTAGCTACTAGTAACCTGAGCACAACGTGCCCAAGGTGAGCTTTTGTGATCATATTTTGTCCGTCGTGTGTCGTGCGTCGTAGGTCGTGCGTTGGCAGGAATGGTCCTTGGGTGACCCTTTTCAGAAGGTGTTCGCGGAATTGTGATTGATCCCTAAAAATAGGCGTGGCGGGGGGGGCAGTATTTCACTTTAAAATCTTTAAACATCTTCTCCTCAGTAACATTTGGGCCAATTTCATCCAAACTTGGCATGAATGTTTCTTTGGTGACCCTTTTCATAAGTTGTTTGCGAAATTTTGATTAACACCCAAAAATCGATGTGGCAGGGCGGGGCAGTTTTTTACTTTGAGTTCTTTTAACATCTTCTCAGTAACCATTGGGCCAATTTCAACCAAATTAGGCATGAATATTCATTGGGTGACCCTTATCAGAAGGTATTCGCGGAACTTAGATTTACGCCCAAATATTGACTTGGCAGGTAGGTGCAATTTTTGACTTTGAAATTTTAAAACATCTACTCCTCGATAACCATTGGGCCGATTTCAACAAACCTTGGCATGAATGATTCTTTTGGTGACCCTAATCATAAGTTGTTCCCGAAAATTTGATTGATGCATGAATATGGGCATGTCAGGGCGGGGCAGTTTTTGACTTTGAAATTTATAAACATCTTCTCCTCAGTAACCATTGGGCCAATTTCAACCAAATTTGGCACGAATGTTCCTTTTGGTGACCCTATTCAAAAGTTAATCGCGGAATTTTTATTTACGCCTAAATACGGGCGTGGCAAGGCGGGACAGTTTTTTTACTTTGAAATGTTTAAACATCTTCTCCTTGGTAACCATTGGGCCAATTTCAACCAAACTTGGCATTAATGTTCCTTTTTCTAAATTCGTTCTCGAAAATTTGATTGATGCCAAAATATGGGCCTGGCAGGTCGGGGCAGTTATTGACTTTGAATTTTTCAAAATCTGTTCAATCTCCATCAGTAACCATAGGGCCAATTTCAACAAAAATTTGGCATGAATGTTACTTTTTCTAAATTCGTTCTCGAAAATTTGATTGATGCCAAAATATGGGCCTGGCAGGGCGGGGCAGTTATTGACTTTGAATTTTTCAAAAACTGTTCAATCTTCATCAGTAACCATAGGGCCAATTTCAACAAAAATTTGGCATGAATGTTCTTGGGCGCACCTATTCATAAATTGTTCCCAAAATTTTTGATTTACGCCCAAATATGAGCGTGGCAGGGCGGGGCAGTTTTTCACTTTCACTTAACATCTTGTCCGCAGTAACTATTGGGCCAATTTCAAGTAAACTTGGCATGAATACCTAAGGGTGACCATTTTCAAAAATTGTTAGTGCAATTTTGATTGACGTACAAATATGGGCGGGGCAGTGCGGGGTAGTTTTTGACTTAGAAATCTTAAATATCACCGCTCAAGGTCAAGCATTCCTGTATTCTTTTAATTTTTTTTCCAATCATCTCAAAAAAATCAGGTGAGCGATGTTAGAGCCATTCTGGCCCTCTTGTTTGGTCAAATTTTGGCCAAAATTTGTCTTCCGGAATTTTTTAAATAAGTATGAATTAGGTATAGGATTCAATTTTTGAGACAAGTGATCTCTTATCGATATTTTAATCAAAAATTGAATCAATTGACTTCTACCGTATCAGTTATCAGTTTTTGACAATATTGGCTTGAACCTCTCCTTCAATGTGTGTTACTGCTTCCATGTTTTACTGCTTCCCTGTGGTATTCCTAAACATCAGCTTCATGAGATGACTTCCCCTTTAACCAGACTGCAAAACTTTAGACAGGTCCAAATTCAAAAGAGTTGCAGACCAAAGTTTGATTCTTGTCACTTTTAAGTTTTTTTTAACTTTCTTGATAGAAAATATTGTATAAAATGAAGAAATTGCTTGTTACACAAGTTTTCCCAATAGGTTTTTTTTTCCGGGACGTAAAAAAAACGTTACTGTGCGTGAAGGAGTCAACAATGACAACCATTATGCATTTTGTAAGGAGATATTCTATCCTTTAGAGAACTAGATGGCAGCTTAGTCTACTCAATTATTTTGAAAGAAGAGGTGGTATTTGAGATGAGGCTTGAGTGGTCCATATTACAATATATTGTAATGTATTACATTTAGCAAATTATTATAGATGTAAGAAATGCAGATTAAAGGGGAGCCGATAATTACAATGAAAGACCGCCTCAAGCGTAAAAAAGAAAATAAATATAATTACCCATGACTGTCCAAACTTTGCCTGGTTCCATGTCAAAATTACAGAAAACATTCATCGTGCCAGATTGCAGTTCGATATCAATCGATGTTGACTGGTTTAGTCCTTGCGATGCCCACTCGGCGCAGGTCCGCACTACAAAATATGAATTCAGTATGCGGGTACCAGTATTTGAGATTTAACGTAAATCTGTGCAACAAAAATTCACCAATTGAATGTCTACAGATTTTGCACTTATCGCGGCGGCTAGAGTACCTAACCATGGACTACTGGTATTTCTCACGACAGCACTACCACTACATCCTTTCCGAGTTTTCTGATCATCCCACTTAGGTTTACGATTATCCACCCAATGGTGGGAGACAATGTCGGAAAGGATGTTCTCTGCGGCCGAGTATCAAACCCGTCGATAGGTTTTAGGCTTCTAGCTACTGAAGCTTGGTGTTTTCAATCGAATTACAAATATAAGATGAGGCCATTTCATAAAGATTACAATACGCATCAGAAATCAGATCAATCGCTGTACCAACCCACTTACTAAGTTTGCCACGCCCATTTGACTTCAACAAGAAGTCCCGCTTCGATTTTAAATGCGTTATCTGGCAAAATTTATGGCAAGCAACATGCAACAAAAACATTGAATAGTAAACGTCGTAACTACACATTGAATAAGCTGTAGTTGCGACATTTAAGGCGCCAAACCAACAAAAATGTTTAACAAAAATGGCGGCCAGTGTCTGAGATCAAAACTCATTTCTAGTCTAAATGAATAATTTCATTGTTTGACTGCCGCGATTGGTCAATTACGGAGAGCAAAACTTTGATTGACTGGCTTTAAAAGATCAAACAGTGGATTACTAAAACAAGAGAACTGTTGGTTCTAAAAGACTCATCTGAGTCATTGAAAGTAGAAATAACAAAAGTAAAACCGTTATTAAAATCTTGTCCTAGAAGAATTGGCTACTACCGAGTTTCGAGATACATTGTATTTATGCTAGAAATACATCTTATCCATTGCAAAGTATTTATCTATGATTTTGGATTAATTAACGTGATTTTAAACCCAATGGACAAAACGTCAAACTCTGGCCTTATATCAAGACAATTTAGCCAAAAATGTAATCTAGAGAGTACACATAGTTTTCCTCAGATTGACATAGTCTTTTACCCAATCCGACCTAATAGCAATCTTGTCAAAGACAACACAGACAAATATTCTGGCAAAATATCAAGCGCTAAGCAAAAATTGATCCAATATTGAACTTTAGCGAGAATTAAAGGAGACAAACATTTTAAAAAATGTATCAATACACTTAAATAAAAAATGCGACCTCTAAAGAGCGCACACAAGATGTTGTCGCAAGACGGACTTCGGACACAGTTAGACCACAATAGCTCACCACGGGCACGTTATACTCTGGCGAGCATATAAAGATGAAATCTGTATACGCATGTTAGTTTGTATACCTGGAGGTGGGCATGTGTGTGTATTACAAACACCTGTCTCCGTTGTGTCTCCGGTTCCAGTACACGATACTGGTGAGTCTTGGTGACAAGTTCGAGTTCGGGTTGTAGTCCCTGCTCCACATGACTTGCTGCACGCGGACCATGATCCCCATTCATTCCATATAGCAAGAGATGTTACTTTAAATAAGGAGTATTTACATGGTTTATTGAATCACAAAAACAATATATTAACATTTGTCAATAAGGATGTAGGAATAAAAACTTAATTTTTACTTTTCTGATTGACGCTTTCCTGTTCTGCAAAATTTTAAACCTGTCCAAATTCAAAGCTTTTGCAGATGACAAGTAAAAGTGGATTTAATCTGAAAATTAACCATTAAGAAGTGAAGAAAATATCATAGAAAAAGAAAATTTGCTTGTTACAAGAAGCAATTTCCTCTTTTTCTACAATATCTTCTTGATAATAAAATCACAGGGACGTAAAAACCAGGGATTGAACAGGACTAAAAAAAACGAACTGTCATATTTTTGAGAAGACACCTAGATATGTATTCTCCGACAAGAGTATCTTAAAGTATTTTGTCAATTGGTTTCACAGAAGAAAAAAAAAACAAAAAAAAAAACAATATGTATACAAATAGTTAAGAGACATATTATTTTGAAAGCATTATGTAACACATGTTATCACATGAAAATTTACTCCAACGCGACCTGTTGTGCAGTTAACAGAAAAAATTACAAATGACACTATACGGCTAAATTCGTAATAATTCCTTTACCGTGGTAACGCATCGTGCATGTGCGTTTTATTTTCATATCCAGACATATTTGACGCTTTCCTTTCCGTTTATCTTTTACTACTAGATCCTCTGAATGATAATAGTTTTATTCATTGAGTGAAGGTAACTTATTAAGAAATCATAATGCATATTGAAACAACAGCATGATGATTAACTTATTTACAATACGGGATTCGAATAATAAACAATCAATTAATTTTTCACACACGAACACACACGAACACATTACACATTGAATATCGTGTTATAATTCGCAGTGAATATTTGTAGATTTCATGGTATTTTACTACACGAGATAGTTTATCATAAAAAAAAAAACATTTCTCGTTATCTTCCGATAGGTGGCATTTTTCAAATACTGACCTATCTAATTTGAGCATTCTGGGTAACGTCATTCGTGACAATTCGGCCGATTCCGTCGAACTACATTCAAAATATCAGCGCCCATGCAAAACACGCATCGAATTATTGATGCCTCTTCTTAGAGCACAGGTAAAACATAAATCCTTTCGCAATTTAGAATAATCATTTTTCCAATTAATTTGGGCGACAGTTAAGTTTGATTTATCCACATTTGTAGTTTTTAATGCAATAATCAACTTCCTACTTTTTGGCGATATAATATGGAGTCATGCGTACGACGTAGTAATATTTATCCCAATTTGGATAAGTGATACGGTCCCGAAGACAGGTCAATCTTCGGAGAATATGACATGCGCAAATAACGAATCATATCTTAAATCAAACTGTCACGTGATATAAACATGTAAGTGTCAAAAACTTGAATTTTCATACGATTATACAATTTAATCGCATGGATTCGAAAAACAATTTCTGTGTTCATAATTGACGGCGATTAGTCTTTTCGTTTAGATTTTTCAAACTCCATTTCTTGGACTAAGTCCTCGAGTTTTATCAATATACTTCAACGGAGATAAAATGTCTCTTGTTTACAAAAGAAAACTTTTAAAATCATAATATATGCGTCTTTGTTGTTCCAAACAATTATAGATGTACAAGTTATAGTGAGTTATACATGTGTAGACAAAATTGACTTTTAATCACTGACTATAACTTGTACATCATTGATGGTTTATAAGCTATACAACGTTATTTTTTAACATGATTTCTGTGATAGTAGAGCCACGTCGGTCTTTGCCAGGTAAAACATTATCGCCGTCGGGTATGATATTGTATCAAACTGCTTTTAAATATGGCAAACAAATAGCGAAAATAAAGAGATGAAGGTATGATTTTATACATACGACTAAGATGGTCTTTAATAATTAAAAACATCAAAGGGGTTGATTTTTGAAAGATTTAAGATAATCAGTTGTGAAACGTTTCAATTAGGGGAAATTATTTCCGTTGAAACGATTTTCACGGCCCCTATCGCTAACATCGGTCATTTTGGCCCCATTTCCAGGACAAACGATTGAATTATTTAGAAATTAACGGTTGATTTGTCATTGGCAACCGATAATTTAAACTATTATACGAAATTCCATAATATTCTGTCCAACTGTTACGGTCTAAGCTCGGTAAGACGAGCGGGTCTCTCGATGCTGGGGTCATGAGATCAAACTCCTTCTCGGCAAAGATTCTTTGCATCTTTGTGCAATTCGTCATTTGTCTCACTGATAATCACTGTTTCTTAGTGGGATTAACAGCTGGCGACTCGAGTGATGAGGTAATACGTGTATGAAAAAAAACAACAACAGAAAAACGTGGTTAGATGCGCAAGCCGCCGCGATATGAATAGAAAATATTAACCCGATTCATTTAACAAGCAAAACAAGGACTGTGTAATTATTCCCGTTCAATAAACGAAAAGAAATGTAATTTGATGAAAGAACTTACAAATGATGTGTATTCATTGCCCAAACGGCAAATAATATCTAGCCATTAGTTCCTATTTCCTACAAGGCAAAAAAGTTAAGGCAAAAAAGGAATTTATTTTCCCAATTCCAGTACGTTTTTCTAAGTTCGTGAAAAACTATTACTAGACTGAATGTAGAATATTAATTAAATTACTCACTCCTGTAATATTTCATTCCAGTATATGGAGCTAGGGATGCCGTGTTCGTGTAATATTTAGAACACAGGACACATATTCTGTCTCCGGCATGGTAAAAGGTACCCTTACATGTTTGATCTAGGACACAGTAGAAGGCACATTGCAAGTCACTTGTAGCAACCGTTGAATCTAGAACCTCTTCGCCAGAACAAACTTTGTCTGCCAGAGTCGAGGTTGGCGTGTTATAGTCGAGCGTTTTATTGTATGTAAACCCTTTTGAGCTATATTGAAGCGAGACAATAATTGTAAGAGCCTTAAGAACTGTTACATACAAACAAAGCATCTTTCTATTTGACTAAATGTTCAGCTCAATGCGCAGTTGCTTCAATGTACCTGAAATGAATAAAACAACAAATGTAAATAGATAATATTTTGAATTAAAACATTTAAATGACATCTGAAATAAATCAATAAAACATACAAAGCGGTGTTAATAAAACGGCAATTAAAATTCTAAATCAACAAGAGAACATTATAAATCCATTGTCACCAGAATTATTAATTATAAAGAAACAAATCTCCTGTTACATCATCACGGGATACAATGTAACGACAAATATCAAGACTATTCCACCCGTTAGTGAATTATTCGGAGGTCTGATGTTTGGTTTTGTGTGTGTTTGTGTGTGTGTGTGTTTGTTTGTGTGTGTGGTGTTTTCGCAAGTTTTGGTACTTCTTTCTGGTGTAATTTCAAAAACTACCAGCAAATATATCACTTATTAGAGGCGATAAACACAAATTAAGCTTGCTTTTAGCTCTAGTTCGTGTATAAAGTATGGTAGTGACTTTCAGCTAAAGTCTCATGTACTGAGTTTTCAGGTCATTATGAGAATGTGAGTGTGAGAGTGCTTGCGTGTGTGTGTGTGTTTGTTAACAAAGCCAAGATTAACAAAATCTCATAAAAAAGTAAAAAAATGATATTCTTCAACCATTATTATTATCTCTGTTAACCTTTTGTTAATTTGTTGTTGTTGTTTAACCCTTTCCTGTTTCGCAAAAAATCAGACCTGTCCGATTCAAAGGTTTTGCAGACGAAACTTGGAAGCTAATTTATATTGAAACAATAAGTAGGGTAGAAAATATTGTTGAAAAAGAAGAAATTGCTTGTGACAAGAAATTTCTTCTTTTTCTACAATTTTTTCACAATTATAATTCTAAGGGACGTAAAAACAAGGGATTGAACAGGAAATTGTCAAGGTGGTGCTCGAACACGGTCTGAGTACCATAAATCATATTTAGAACTTTAAAGAGGAGACGCTACATCACCAAAAACTGCTTTAGACTGTCCGGTTTACCAAAAAAGAAAAATCCTTATAGCTAACAGCGGACTCGTAACTCGATGATTGCGGTTTAAGTATTGAAAACTCACTGAGTTACTTAAAAACAAACTATAAAATTATATTTGCTTGTTATCTTCAACTTTTTTTTGTCAATAAATTTTATTCCAACTTCATTTTACATTCATTCTCTCAGCTAACAACAATATGTGATATATACATTATTTGAATTTTTTCATCCAACAGATATGTCAACACTCATATATGGTTTTTGGTGTGATTTTGTTTATTATCTTACTTGTATTGTTTTTGAACGTCATTTCCGAAATGTAGTATTTAATAAATTTTATACCTATAAAAGGGTAGGGACTTTTTAAAGTAGAAATGTATCAGCAGAGACAGAAGGAAATTAAAATCTTTATTTTAGGTTCTCCAGCATGCGCTATGTATTTTGTAAGTTTTATTTTGAAGAGTTTTCTGAATTCTAATTTATTATTTTCATGACGAACAGACACCCCGTTTTTTAACTTTAATTTGAGTTAACGCCATTGAGTAATAAAAAATCTGTTGCGTGCAAATAACTATATAAAACAACGCACATTCACATTTTATAGCTTAGTGAATTATGAGTTGGGAAAAATTATAAAAAATCAAACTAGAAAAAAAGGTAAACAACCGAGAAAACTGAAAAAGTGCAATGAGCTGAAATAGTGTTAAATACTAAGGTATATGGCTCTATAGGAAGGATTTTACAATTGCCCAATTTTCGATTTCAGAATGATTTATATCTGTTTGCTGGTAAAAATCCCATGCTAACATCAAGAATTTTTATACCTGTCAACAGCTGGCACAACTTTTTTAAGTTTACATAAAAATATGTATCTCTTATATTGAAGAATCACAACGTCTGCCCGTAGAAAATCATTACAGTATCATAAGATAACTCCAGGATTATTGAGTGTGAAGTTTTGATAAAAATATTTTACTTTTCTTTCTAAGATAACTAGAATGTGTTTAACTTTGTTACATTCGTAAAATATATGAGATAATGTTTCATCGGTCAGTTCGCAAAATGCACAAAGTTCTGTTTCAGAGAGTTTCATTTTAAAAAGAAGTGCATTCGTTGGTAAAATTCTATGTAAAATTCTGAATTGAAGCCACCGACAATAAAAATCCCTTGTTATTTTGTAAGTGTTTAGATGTATCTTATACCAAGAATTTTTCAATATTTCCAAAAAGGGACAGCAAATTTATTTCCACAAGTGGGAGTATCCCTGTTACTAATTAATGTGCTATAAATATATCTATTGTAATATTTATTTGTTAGTATTGGACGAAAGAAGCATATAGTGCAAGGATTGTGATATTTTTCAAGTAAATATGAATCATTTTCAATATTGTAAATTTGCACGAAAGATTGTACTGCCTTTTTTAATACTATAATAATATAAAAAATATTTTCAAATCGAAAGTATTTTGTAAAGATTGTAAAGACTTAAACGTTCCATTTGGATCAAGTAATTCTTTTATAAAGCGGATGCCTTTTTCACACAATGTTTTATTATGAAAGGATTCAGAATTGATAGTGATAAGTTTATTATGAAATATTGGAGTATGCAAAATATGCGTCCATGTTTTGAATTCAAAATTTTCAATATAAATTGCGTAAGATTTGATGACGTCTCTCTAAAAATTTTTTATAATTGTTGCTGCTATTCTGTCACGGGAATTAGATCCAAAACTAAGAATTCTATCGATTTCAAAGTAATTATTGGGTAAAAGATAGCACGTGTTTTAATTATATGTAACGAGATTTTTCAACCACTTTATCTTCAAACTATGAATGAAAATGTATAAAGAATGAATTCTTTAACCCCCATTTGTTTAGTCTTTAATTCCTAAGGAATATTTTATTTTCGAGCGGCAGTCCCAAATGAAATCGTTAAAAATAATTTGTAAAGTTTTAATAGTTTTATGGTCTGGTGAAGGTGAGCTTATAAAAAGATGAGTGAGCAAGGGAAGTAATAAGGTTTTTACACCATAGTGAGTTACCTTACGTCTTTTCCAATATGAAATGCATTTTTTAATCGATTGTAATTTATTACTAAAATTCGTTTCTTGCATTTTGGCTAAGTCAACGTCAAATTTTATTCCTTATAAACTAAATTGTGTTTCTCCCCATGATAATTTCGATTTTGTTTTTATAGAGCGTGTACTATAGTTCAGTACTCCTATCTAAATACTTTTTTTAATTAACTTTCAGTCCTGATATAAGTGTAAAATTATTGAGGGTCTAAAAAACTACATGTATTGTCTTTTCTGTTCCGTCTAAAAGTAGGGTAGTATCATCCGCAAACTGGGATATAATGTATTCGTTGCTAATGATTTTTATTCCAAAGATACTTCTGCAGTACTTAGTTTTGTAATTAAGGATTTGCGCACAGAGAATAAAGATGTACGGTGATAAGGGATCGCCTTGTCTGCAACCTTGTTTTACGGTGAAATAATTCGTTATATAACCATTTAACTGAACACGTACGTCAGTGTTTGAAACATATCACCAAATTTTAGGAAGGATAATGTACTTTCAATAAAATTAGATTCAATCGAGTCGAATGCCTTTTCAAAATCAATAAACATTAATAGTCCATGTATAGTATATTGCTCACAGTATTGTATAACTCACGGTGTTGTATAATGTCATAGACGAGTCGTGTATTTTCACCAATGTATCTTTTTTAAAAAAAAACCGGTTTGGTCTTGCAAATTAAGAATATCATGCACAGATTTTAATCGATTAGCTATCGTTCCAGACGCTAGTTTGTAGATGACATTTGAAAGTGTTATTGGTCTCCAGTCTTTTAGAAAGTGTTTAGGTTTATTATCTTTAGGGGTGCATTTAATAGTGCCTAACTTTATATTTTTAGAGATTTTTCCAGATGAAAAGCATCATTTAAAGCTCTCATAACAAAGCAGCCTATTTTATTCTAAAAAACTTTTAAAGAATTACTAGTAAAACCATCACAGCTAGGACTCTTATCATTTTTCATATTTCTTAATGTAATCGATACCTTTTCATGGGTTAATAAACCCTCGAGTGACAATTTTTGATCTTCGCTCAGTTTCTTTATTTCACAGTGTAAAAGGTTTGTTTCAAAATCAATTTTGGCACTTCTTTTTTGTGAACTTGAATACAACCTTTCGTAAAATCTTTTGTTTCTTTAAGAATTTCATCTTGAGCATAAACTCGTTTACCATCTTCTTTTTCTATCAATCGTAAAGTTTTAGATGTTACTTTTTTTTCAAGGTTGCAAAAATAATAAGTCGATTTCTCTCCATTATCGATCCAATGTGCCCTTGATCTTATAAAAGCACCTTTGATTTTATCATTTCTTATTTCTTCTATTTCATTTTGAAAATCCGAATAATTTTCTTTGTTGTTTTCGTCTAAATTATCTTCTAGTGTTCTAATTTTTGATATCAAAGTTTGTTCTCGATTGTTGCGTTCTCTTGCTTTAAAATCTGAATAAGAAATCGATTCTCCCCTTAATTTCATTTAAAGAGTTTCCAAGAATATTTGGTCATCAATAATAAACTTTATTTCAGATTTGCTCAAATTTAAAATGGAATCTCTTCAAAAAACGGGAACAGCATATTGTAGGATTATATCATCATTTTTTTTTTTTTTTTTTTTTTGTTTATACATTCTAGGAATTTTACATCGTGTAATAGCTGGTTATTAAATTTCAAAACCTTTGCCGTGTTTCAATGATGTGAAACTCGCTTTCAATTAAACAACAGAATGGTCTGATTTATAGTTTATATCTACTTCGCAATAAAGAATGCTCGTTTCGAAATCTTTTTTCATAAGAAAAAAATCAATGCGTCCTTGCTGCAAGGGATTAAAGCGTTTCCATGTGTATTTTCTCTTTTTCTCCATTAATTCAACGAAAGGCATCAATCAAATCTCTACTTTTTATTTCTGATATTAAGAAATCTCTAGATTTTATATCTAAATTTGTATTTCTATAATTTTGGATCTAATACTAAGTTAAATTCACCACATAATAAAAATATTCTACAGAGATACTATCGATAGTTTGAAAAATTGTTTTAAAGAAACTAGGGATATCTGAATTTGGTGCATCAAGATTTACTATGAAGAACTTCGCATCACAAAAAGTAATGTCAAAATTATCCATCTTCCCTCTTGATCCTTTTTTCAATTTAGTACTTTTATACAAGAGTCTTTCTAAATCAAAATACCTACCCCTCTGGCATTGGACGTATAATGGCTGAAAAGCAAACGCCATTTCATTCTGTGTACACTGATTTTACTTAATCTTGAATTAAATGTGTTTCTTGTATACAAACAATTTTTGCGTACATTTAGTTAAGAAAGTTTTGGGAAAAAAGTAGCTAAATATACAATCTTCAATTCTTTAACTACATTGAAAATAATGAAATAGCAAATTCATAGGTATTCTGTTTTACAGTTGAATTCCATTTGATACCGCTTATCTTATTATTACACATGTAAGAAAAATATCTTGCATCGTATTAGTTTTAGGAGCATTGGAACCTCTAAAAATAGACACCTTTGCGTCAAATAGGAAAAACCACTTAGTTATTAACAAAATATCATATTAAGCGGTATCTTTACAAGCGGAGATTCCTGCGATATTACCCATTACCAAACCCGTATCATTTAACGTGCCTAATGGCTTGTCCTTTGGATTCGTAATATTTCATGTATAGAAACGTGTGTTTTATATCATCATTATTATATTTCAAACTGGGCAATAGCATCCAGCCGGGATTCCGTCCGAATCGTATTTGACCACATATCTAACAAGTAATTGTTTATAACTAAATGGTTATTGACAAATTGAACTATCAATCCTTATTCGATTAAGTAATCAAGTTATTAAAACCTAATGCGAAAACGCTGAATTCGTAAACCCCTATTATCTTAATATTTTCAATTCGGAGTTACTCGAACGTCTCAACTACTTTTTTTTTTTTTTTTTTTTTTCAAATGGTTTTTTTCGGGACTTGGTTTTACATGAGACGATTTATTTTGCATTAATCACGTTCATATATATCGCAGACAAATGAATTTTATCTTATTTAGGCGGTCGATTATATCAAATGTCAATATTATCCAGAAAGATGCTGCCATCCAAAAGGAATTTTGCTTTCGATACTACTGGAAAACCCAATTTTGCTTAAAATAGTTTAATCAATCTAAATTTTGTTTTGTCAAAACCCCAAAATACTAAATATAGACATTCACGTGCTTCAAGTGATGTGCGAATATATTTAAACTATTGTTTACCACGACTGGTATGAACTTAAATACAATTCAGTCCTCAGAGCAATACAAATAACATCACAATATTCTTTTATTTCTTTAGAATTATTTCATGGAATCTCCCTGGTAGGGGTATCACAGGAAGTAATTTACAAGATTCTCAGTCTATAGTTATTGAATAAGAATTGAAATACTATTAAATCGCAGAAATTCGGACTTTTAGTAATACCTGTCATTCTACATCCTGACTAAAAAAATATAGAAGTAGAATTAATACAACATACATGTATCCAGGAAACGACTACAGACAATTCATGCATGGCTACAATCATACTATCATTTGCATATTTTCGAAAATTATCTACATTCGGCATTATGTTAATATGTAAGAAACTGAATTACCCTTTCTCCGAATTTTCCCTCCTGAGCGCGTGTACCCTTACACAATTGACCTCGATGACATACAGCATATTGCACCTACAACTTCAACAAGCTGCAGCTACAACATTTTGATGCCTCCGATGTGTCAATCCTGTACGTGTACATTTTTCCAACTAAGGATTTCAATAAGTTTACTTTATTTTTTGTGTATTTCTTTACGATGATTAATTTTAAAAAAAGACAGTGTAAAACTAGATCAGACTGCACGCCTGTATAGGTTAGTCCTAGTCCATACCTTCTACTAAAGCTTTTTTGCGCAGCAGTAATATGTCGTGAATATCAGGAGAAGGCCCAAACAAGCCGCATTTATTCTGATGCATTTCGACTTTCTAAGTCGTTGGCATTGCACAGCTTATTTTGACACAAACGTTATCCGAAGTTGAGGGAAGAGTCAAAAATGGCGCTGTATTTTGATGCATTTCGACTTTCTAAGTCGTTGGCATTGCACAGCTTATTTTGACACAAACGTTATCCGAAGTTGAGGGAAGAGTCAAAATTTTATAAAGTAAAGCTAAAGAGATTGCAGGCCAAAGATCAAATATAATGAACAAATTTTTTAATGGGTGTATTTCATCCGTCTCAGGTACTTGTCTTATGCAATTATGATACTTGTTTTTTTGTTTTTTTTTTTCTTTCTTTATATACTGATATTCATTTTAAGATAAACATAGCATTTTTTTGTAATCCTATGTCCTACAAAGAATCGAACAATTTCGACCAGTCAAAAATCAGACGTTTGTAGACAGTAATTCAACGTACGATCAAATTGAAAAGAGACTATTAATTATGGTAAAAAATCTTTTATAAAAAGAAAAACCGCTTGTTTCAAGCAATTTCCTCATCATCCCAACGCTTTATATTGTCAAATAATTAAAATTTAATTCTTTTACCACCATGTGTAAGGCCAAAAACAAACCCATTAAAAAAACACGCGCTGGCTATTTTGTCATTTAGGCTTAGTCTGTTTATCAACCCATTGTTTAGTTTTGTAATATCGCATTATTGTTAATTGCCTTTATTATTACGGGTTTTACAGGTTAATTTTTTGTAGGCAATCTGTGTATTGCTAATATTTCTTCTTTTTTGAGTTTCCTTCCTCGATCTTGTAGAATATTGCGAACCTTTTGAGACAGTCCTTCTTCATTTTCCCTTTCTCTTTCCTCGACATACATTATTTTTACATTATTTTTTCGATAGTACTGCTCGTTTTGGTTTGCCATTCTAATGGATTTCCTGTTTGTTTTATCCTGTTCGCCCGCCCATTTTTCCATTTATTTTGTGCGTTCTTCTATGGCTTTCATTCGTTTTTGTAATTCATCGTTAAGTTGACTTTTCTCAAACTCTAGAGTTTTTATTCTGTCCTCAAGTTCTTCAAATTTGTCAATCATCTGTCGTGTTAATTGATCTTTAATTCTATCTTCAAATGTTTGCAGAGATTCCTTCGTGGGTTTTGTAATCAAATTTGTAATATCTTCCCTCTTCATGATGTTTTGACATCATCCTTTTCTAATTTGATATCTGAGAGAATCTCTTCAAGTTTATCTTGGCTTGGCTCCACTATACTAAATCTGCCGATTGATCTTGACCGTCACTTTTCTATTTTGGCTTTCCTGATGGACGACTTTGGCTTTTTTTGCGGCCATCTTTGTATTCCCTTAAACTCTTTAACACTACTTCTAATCATATAGTATCCTATCGGCACCAACTAAATTCAACCGTCTAATCACAACTGACCACTAATTACTGGTATTCAATGGGTAGACCGTTATGTTTCTACTCAGGACAATTTTTAGCCGATTTTGATAAAGAAGGATATTGAAAAAGTCAAAATACAACAAAAAACTAACCTTCTTTCCAACAAAAGTTTTATCTATAAGTTCCTCATTTAAAATACTCCATTTTCATGGAGTATTTATCACTTAAACGTCACTAATATTTGTATATTTTAGCAAAAAAATCAGAGCTAAATTTCCATGTTATTATCCCCAAGTGAGGTAAGTCTAAAAAATAAACTTCCTTGTTAGAGTGCTCCCAGGCATCCAGAAAAACAATTCAACTTTGAGATGCTTCAAGCTATCAGGGCTTAACGCCATAAGATTTCTGGTTTCGGATTTGAAGATTTTTTTAAACATTTCATTCCGTTTGCCTCTATTCGAAAAAGGGTGCATCTAACTAATACACCAAAGTATCATTTGAAAAAAAAACGTAGTAATGGTCAACTCGTGGATTTTGTAAGATTCACGTGTCATTTGTCGCAATGCCTACCGGCACTATACGACACCAAACCTCAGATAAAGCTGCTACGATCATAATAGATCGGTACAGATGACAGCTCAAAACTTGCACGGACGGACGGACAGACAGACTCACAAAGGGTCCAACGCTATTAGATAAAAAAAATCAAACATCGCATGCCTTTAAGAAAATGAGGACTGAAAGTCCCTCCTGTATTTGCCCAATTTGCAGGGTTGTCGACCCTCCCAGGGCTTGATTAAATCTATTGGATTAGTCAAAAGTTGCCAATTTATCAAATAATTGCGGTCCTTGCTTTTGACCAAGTTGTCGTCTGCGTCAACATCGTCATCCGAACACCTTGGCATTTTGTAATATCTGTGGTATTTATGAGCACATTCACTTGAAATTCGGAATATATGTTCACTATCAATGCCAACAAGAGGAAAACTCTAAATGTATTTTAAAGGAATAATTCCTCTTTTTCGACTTCGATATCTTACCCACTATCCAGCACTTGCACAGCTGAGCGTTGGCATCCGTATGCGGAGCTTTCGTATTTATTTCAAATTTTTATTATACCAAATTCATATAGTGCCCTTTCATGTAAAACACTATCAAAGGTGCTTTACAAAGCATACATAATGCGTGAGTAAACAGAATCTTAAGACTTGGACAAATATACCGATTCAAAGGAGATCTAAAAGGGCTATTATATGAAAAAAATAGAAGGTCAAAAAGAACTATTTGTTAAAAGGATTTCCATTAACCTTAAAAGAAAGGCATACACAAAAGGATTTAGTAATAGATGAGATTATTTCTTTTTTTTTTTTTTTTTCTTTTTCTATAGAAAATATTTATGACATAAAGAAATCATCAAGTTATGACTTAAAAGAAAAAAATCTGTCCTGCGGACAATTATCTCTCTATATATAAGATGATGATTTTAGTAGTTTTGAAAGAGATCAATGTACTCATGCTTTGATAATCTAATGATGATCTACGCCTTTTTTGTAAAGAGGAAATAATCTTTAAATATTTTTTTCCATATTTCAGATTATGTTGCCAGAAACATTCTTGTCAAATTTATAGAAATCAGTCCAATTATTTCTAAAGGCCGAAATCCCCAGGGGTAGACCTGGGGGTAATTAAATTAGCGATTTTGAAAATGATATTTTGAGTCGCTGAAGCTGGAAGCTTCGGAAGCGACTCATTGCTATCGCACGATTTTTCTATAACAAAGTCCTGAACCAATTTCCACCCCTGACTGCCATTGTATCTTGGTTGGATAAATGAGAACAATTTAGTTACTGTTGGAAGATTGATTTTTGTATATTATCGGGTTTGAAGAACAAGAATCGTAAATGTTTTAATTCTTTAGTTTTAAGCGCGAACTACTTATAGCGCGGAAATAACCACAGTAAGAACTAAAATAGAGGTCGACAGTTCTTATGAAATTATCATAATTCCCTTTGTTTATTGCGTAACGTCATAATCGTCTTGCATTTTCAAATAAAATGAATACGTAAACCATTTCTGTTCATCATTTCGCGGAGGTAAAATAAATCATCCGCGTACTTAGGGACTGTTTTACTATTTACCGCGGGACATCCCGGGACACGATGTTTAAGTCAAAACGGCCCGAAGTCAAAACTACCCGAGGTCAAACAAGTCCGTAATTCTGTCGGAATGACCCAAAAGTGAGTTTGCTTGTCAAAACGACTTAAAAGGAAAATTTCAAAATTCCAAATATAAACAGAAGAATTTCTGATTTTGGACCAAATGTAAAAACAAGTCTGGTCCGTTTTGACTTTCGGTTGTTTTGACTAAACGAGGACACCCGGAGATGCCTGGTAATATAATGATATTGTCATATATTTAGTTATATGTTAGTGAATATGTTAGTTAATCCTGATAACATTGGGTTAATTCTTGGACCCCATTTAAAATTAACGTTTTTCTCGTTTAAAAAATCATGGAAAAATCTTAAAATCCATGTCCATTCTTGCAATTTTATTTTATTTTTATTTGAATTGAGAATATTTATTGGTTGATCTAACCATATTTTCCGTTTACAAGTGAGTAGGGCATTCCCGGGTTGATGTTAACAATCTTAACAATTCATTTACCCCAGGGCTCATGGAGTTACCATGACCATTGTAAGCAAACCGAGGGAGTCCCGGGTCAACGAATACGTTCTTTATGTGAGAAATTTAGATAGCCAGTTTGACTTAATTTTTCCGTAAGTAAAATAGAAAGAATCTCAAGGTTGTTCGAAGGCGTTGTCTCCGGGTGAGAAAGAAACCGAAGTTTACAGACGGAAGTTGTAAGCATTATTAAAACTTCAACGGAATTACTTTGGGGCTGAATGATATTGATTGCACAGAATAGGGGCAATTGATCGAGTTGTGAATAGTTTAATTTAAAAGTATCGGGGAAATGATAGCTTGGATTACATGAATATGAAATCATCTAGGTAATAGTTTATTTTGCGGAGATTAATATGGCATCGTCGTTGCTTAGAGCGTACATTTTAAATGAATGAAAAAGTATATGTTTAGCGAGAAAAGAAAAAAAAACAAACATAGTCTTAAGTTTTCTTTCATGCTTTCAATTTGAACAAAAGTACTTAGAGCTAATATTGACGTCGCAAAAAAGCCGAACGAGTCCCGAGGTAATGCACACATTCAGTACAGTGAAAAAATAGATAGCTATGGCAATATTGAGTAAATATTGCCAACAGAATGAAGCAGAAAGAGTCTCAAGGTACCTGTTTCCATGTGATTTAAGAAATGAAGCGATCGACGGAAAAATGGAATAATCGTCAATGTATTTACTCACTGATAATAGATTGTACGAAAAGATGAGACACCATATAAAACACGTTCGTCTTTTCTTGTCACTGATTCTCTTATCCTAATGAAGTTGGGGAAAGAGTTTAGCATATGTATAAGATTGGAATAATTATTTCCACTATTTTTCTTTTTCCCTCAATGATCTTCGGGGGACGAAATTTTTTACAGTGTTTCTGCTTTTATTTTAGCCTCTAATGCATGGCAAAGACGTCCTCAGACTTCGCATATACCAATATCTTTACCAAACATATGAATTCCTTTTTTGTACAAATATAACTTATTACAATGGGACTTATATTCATATTCGATTATCAGTCCCCGGGTTGATATATTACGATGTGTAGAGTTGAAAAATTTCCATAAACTTCCATTCACAATCGACTAGTTAATAGCGCAACAATATTTTGTCAAACTGTAGGTATGACGTTTTTGATAGAAATCCGAAGATGTAATAGATATGGATCTGAATACATCTTCTTCATCTTAAGAATTGAATGAAATGATATTACGGTCCCGGAGCATTTCAAAAAATATTTATAAACGTATATATATGAAAATACTACGGAGCAAGAGCAACTTCTTTGTTTATAACTTTTATAACTCTGCTTCCAGCAACCAGCAGCAAAAATGTTCAGGACTTCTTAAGTTTACCTATGTGATGTGCTGATCTTGTAGCTTGTTTAAGAATATTTTGTCAGTTTGAAATCGTCAAAAGTCTGAAAACAAGCAATTCCATTTAAATTGGTCAACAGATATTTAATTTCAACAATTTTGGAAATTCTATGGGTGTGAGTTATGATACTTATTACGTTAGGGGTAAAATTAGCTAGTTGTTCTTATTAAATTACTTTGGAACATCAATTTCGAGGAATAAAATATGCTTCTAAGAAGGGATGTATACCTCTGAATCTGAAAAATAATTATTGACAAACATTTCTCAAACAATCACACCAAATATTGCAAAATTAACTGACCACAGATAAAGGGTGACCAGTCAACTCGGCCCATTTTTATCTCGGCCTATCGGCAACTCGGCCCATCGTATAAAATAAGCAATTTAATGATTATAGAAAGGACTTCATTAAAAAACTTCGTTTGTTAAAAAGTTCGAATCCCAAATCATACTGGAATTTGCTCAACAAATCTGATAAAAGTAATGTGAGTACTTTACAAAAAGTTTCATTGACTGTGTTTGCAGACCATTTCAAAAAGTTGAATACTGTTGTTGCCGATGATTCTAACATGATACCAGAAATTGACCCATCTAATGTTTCGGAGTTCAACTCTGAATTAAACTGTCAAATTACTGAAGATGAAGTCTTAAGGTGCATAAATAATCTCAAACAAAATAAGGCTTGTGCGTCTAATCTAATCTTGAATGAATTCCTAAAATTTTCCCACACTAAAATGCTATCTGCCTACACAAAGTTATTTAACTTAGTTTTTGAATCTGGTTTTATACCAGAGGAGTGGTCTCAGGGGATTATATCCCCTATTTACAAAAATAAGGGTGACAGAGGTAATCCTGATAACTACAGAGGAATCACTATTTTGAGTTGCTTTGGCAAGTTATTTACAGCTGTATTAAATGATAGGCTAAACCGGTATCTCGAAAATATGAACATACTATGTGAAGAGCAAGCTGGCTTCCGCAAACAGTATAGCACAACTGATCACATTTTTAACCTTAAATGCTTAATTGACCTTTATTTATACAGAGGTAAAAAATTATATTGCGCTTTCATTGATTATAAGAAAGCATTTGACTCAATTAATCGTTCTTATCTATGGCAAAAACTTATTTCCCATAATATTGATGGCAAAATGTTCAGAATTATCCATAGTCTATACGCCAATGCAAAATCTTGTGTCAAATCCGGAATTATCAAGTCTGCATCATTTTCAAGTAATATAGGTGTCCGTCAGGGAGAAAACTTATCCCCAGTATTGTTCTCGTTATTTCTGAATGATTTGTCAGAATTCATCTCCCACGCTTATGATGGTCTCTCATATGTTAATGATATTGCGAAATTCCTGTTAAGCAATGAAGAGGTTGAAGTCTATTTCAAATTATACATTTTACTGTATGCCGACGATACTGTTATTTTTGCTGAATCTGACAGAGAACTACAAGCTGGTTTGAACGCAATGTTTTTATATTGTAAGTCTTGGGATTTGGAAGTTAATCCTACAAAGACTAAAGTCACTATTTTCTCTAATAAAAAACTGCAACAACAGCCTATCTTTACTTACAATGGTCATGAACTTGAAATGGATGATAGTTTTGTTTATCTTGGAGTACAGTTTTCTTACAATGGTCGCTTTCTTTCTCATAACAGAAGACTAGTTGACCGTGCTCGTAAATCCATGTTTGCTGTCCTTCGTAAATGTAGGAACCTCAATTTACCTATAGACCTTCAACTTCAACTATTTGATTCTTTAGTTTCACCAGTGTTACTCTATGGCTCAGAAGTAACTGGGTTTGAGAACTGTGCAATCCTTGAAAAACTATGTCTTGAGTTTTATAAAATAATACTTAAAGCCAAGAAATCTACACCAAACATTATATTATATGGTGAACTTGGACGTTACCCAATTGAAATTTTTGTTAAATCTAGAATGATTGGTTTTTGGCAAAGAATTATAAATGGTAAGCATGACAAGATTTCCCATAAACTTTATGAGATTTTACTTAAGATGCACGAGGAGAACTATTTTCATTCTAAATGGCTGTTAAGTATCAAAAATATTTTGCAAGAAACAGACAAGTTTCAATTCTGGCTTAATCAAAATTTATGTATCCCTAAAGGTATTTCAAAAGCTGTCAAATTAGCACTTATTGAAAATTATAAGGAACTATGGGAAAGCTCTGTTTATGAATCGTCTAAATGTCTTAACTACAGAATCTACAAACATTCTTTGGGATGCGAAAAGTATTTTAATATTTTGCCGATTGATCTAGCTCTTTCATTTTTTCATTTTCGATCTATGAATCATAGATTCCCCATTGAATGGGGTAGATTTCTAGGTACTGCACGTGATGACCGAATATGTGAGCTTTGTTTTTTGAACAAACTTGGTGATGAGTACCACTATCTTATGGAATGTACATATTTTGAAGATTTAAGAAAGAAGTATTTGCCAAGAGATCTGTACAAAAAGCCTACGAATATTATTAAATTTGAAAACATTATGGGTACATGTGATTGTCATCTTCTTTTCAAGATCTCAAAATATTGTAAGGTTGTGCTTAAAACTTTTCTTGAAATATATAATAACATTTAACCTTCTTGGAAAGGATTGTAGTTTTAGTTGATCAGACTTTGGCTCTCTAGTCAGTGAATTGAAATAAGTGATATATGTAGAACACTTTTTAACACTTGAATATATTGTATTGATTCGGGTACTTGGCTGAAAGCTTCAGCCTTTTTAACCCTTTCCTGGTCAAACCCTGATTTTACGTGGCTGTGATTTTATACTTTAGAGGGAGTTGTGGAAAAGGAGGAGGTTGCTTGTAGCAGGCAATTTCTTCTTTTCCCACAATATTTTCTACCACATAGGATTGTTTGATATCAAATTGCATTCCATTTTCATTGTCGTCTACAGTCTCTTTCAATTTGGACAAGTCTATACTTTCCAAAAACAGGAAAGGGTTAACCTAAACATGTGGATGGTGTGGGACCTTTGTGGGTGTGCATATTCTTTACATAACTGGTCCTGGGCCTGTACTGGGATTATCAATCCCCTTTTTTTTCTAATGATTGAGTCTTAGACCATATACACGTACGTACATCTCTACAGGATCAGTTCAAGATTTTGTTATCTGTTTAGTTGTTAATCAAGTTAAATTAAAAGACTAGTCCTACTCTTGCTGTTTAGCTCTAACATTTTCAAGTACCAATTTTTCCTTGCTTACGTACAAATTCAAACTTCAAGGTTGGAACAGTCAGAGAGATTTAGTTGTCTAACAACAGGCTATTTGGTAATAGAGTTTGTAAGATTACCAAGCGCCTTTTATATCAAGTTTCATAGTGAACCAAGAGATTATCTTCCTCACAATTATGGCTAGATGTTAGTTTTTGATATGCATTGTTTGTAACTTTCCTCAGTTATGATGTTCATGTATTTTTTGACTTGTGCCCCAGTTAGGGGCGAGAGTCGATAATAAAATCTTCTAAAATCTTCTAAATAACTCGGCACGGTCAACTAGGCCCCAATAAAATGTTATATAGTAATATAGTGTAAAATTTCATTATGGAGAAAATTTAAAACAGAAAAGAACACGGACATTTTAATCTTATCCTTATTTCATGTATTATTTTTTGTACATTAATGCGTAATTATAAAGTAAACAGATTTTATCCATCGTCAATCAGTTGTTAGAAAAACCTATCTAGATCGTTGTAGATTAAAACGTACATTGAAAAATTACAACCATTTAAATCGATGCGATTCAAAAAAATGTTTACGTTTCTATATTTCAACAATGTTAGTGTCGACCCCTGACCGGTACAACAACTACATTCTCTGAGTCTCCAGCTGCTCATCCCACTGAGGTTTATGGCTATCCACACATTTGTGGGCTAATTTATGTCGGACAGGAAGTTTGCTGTGGCAGGGGATTTAACCTGTGACCAAATGACTAGGAGTCCTACGTATTACCACTGTGCTATGGCCATGGCTGAAGTAAATGAATAGGTAAACTTTGCCGTGATATAACTGAAACATTGCTTTTTGAGCAGTATTAAACTCCCATTTAATCAAATGAAAAAAGACTTGGCTTCATTAACAGAATTGACATGATTTAATCTGCTTCATGCATGTAATTAATCTCAAGAGATCAAAAGCAAACAGCCTAAGGTTAATTCTCAATAGCCAACACCAAACAATTTGTCTGTTATACTGTAATCACAAACACACACACACAAGTAATAACAAAAAAAACCCATCAAACAATAACATTTATCAAGTTGTCTTATTCTTTACAAGAACAACTTCTTTGTTTATAACTTTTATAACTCGGCACCCAGGAACCACCAGAAAAAATGTTCAGGACTTCTTAAGTTTACCCAAGTGATGTGCTGATCTTGTAGCTTGTTTAAGAATATTTTGTCAGTTTAAAAATCGTTAAGAGTCTGTTATGGCGACTCTCAGGCCCTTCAGGGCTTTGATATGTATTTTTTTATTTCACTTTTTATTGCCATGGCATTCAAGAGTCTGAAAACAAGCCATTCCATTAAAATTGGTCAATAGATATTTAATTTCCACAATTTTGGAAATTCTAGGCCCCGCTCATTGACTCCAACAGGAAGTTCCGCTTCGATTTTTAACAGCGTTATTTTGCAAAATTTATGGCCAGTAGCATATAACACAAAATGAAAGATGGTTGGTTGGTGACTTAAACTTGAATAAAGTGAAGTTACGATGTTTAAGTCGCCTAACATATAATATAGGCGCCAATGTAGGAGTTGATAAGCTCAGGTTCGTACTGAATAAATTATTTGATTGGTCGGTTTATTCCTTGATTGACAGACGCGATTGGTCAGTTGTCTCTTCACCATGGTTTTACAATCGCATGAGCTAGAACCCAGGCTAAAATCTATCCCCACTGGTTATTCAAATAAGAAATAAAGGTTATTTTTTGTTGTTTGTTTGTTAAGACAATTCAAAATGCCAATTCTGGTTGAAAAAACAAATTGTCGATAAGAATTTATGAAATGACAAATATCGAAAGGAATCGTTTATGACATTTTTAAAAAATTCAAAGGATGGTCAAAAAGGCAATTTGGATAACAAAGTTATTGCATTTTATCTATATAATAAATCTTTCTTGTAGCATATGAGAATTAAAAAAGATTTTGTACCGTTATTTGTATTTGAAACAGCTCATATGCTGTCCGCTTCGTTTAGTTTACCGTGCTTACTTTTCTTTTCTCAATTACAGGAGTCACATGCTGACCCTAGTATCAAGCTACCCAAGTAAAGGATTTTAGCTTAGACAAAGTCATCAACTTTTTTTCTAAAGACCTTTTGAATCTGTCCAGGCCTTGAAAGAGAAGTCCAAGAGACGTTCAAGTGATGGGTCTCTCTGTTTTACTGCAGACATTAAAGATTTCTGCTTCAAGTCTGTTTATGTATGACGTTCGGTCAGTATTGTCACATCTATCAAGAGACATGCAGGTAGACTTGTCAAAAATCATTGTCTACTTATTAATACCCTTGAAATCCTTTTCTGTTATAAATATATAATATATCCTCACATCAAATCAAATTATGTTTTAAAGAAAAAATTGCATTTTGGCTGTGGAATAAATAGATAAGTTGCATTTTTGAATGTTCAATAAAGAGATCTATTATATTGGAGATGTGAAATACATCATGGAATAAAGCAGAGGATCTGCTTCAATTTCAGGAAAAAACCTTAGACTTCAACCTTTTGTAGCCCCAATAATCAACGCAGTCATTTCGAATGCCATAGGTTTACTTTAGTACCATAGAAAACAAGTACTAAAAACTTGCAGAAAACATTCGGATCAAAAGCAATAGAAGGCAAAAAAGAAGATATGACATAGGTAGTTGTTTATTTCATTTGTTTCAATTTAATCACAGACAGCAGAAAATAAAAAAAACTTGCTTAAACATACAGCCGCTTTACTTTAAGATCAAACTTAAGGAAAATGTCCTACATTAGATAATATATTTCGGTTTGTTCATTTTTCTGTTTTCCTATCATACAGAAGCAACGGCCTTTCTTGGACAGTATAGTTGGAAACTTTTGGAGGCGGTTTCCAGATCTACCACTCCTGTAATACTTTACTCTCTGACACCAGTTCTATTCCAGAAAAAAGGCAGTTTATTGTCGAGATTTCTTAAAGGTAATAACCTTTATTTCTAGTGATATGTATTCTTGATTTCCTTTTTAGAAAACTGATAATAACAACAACTACAAATGACTTAAGATTGTCTTTTTACATAATGGAAAATACTTGAGGTTCACTTTATGCAATGAAGGGTCGCGTAACATTTTTTTAGCTCACCTGAGCACGTAGTGCTCAAGTGAGCTATTGTGATCCCCTTTTGTCCGGCGTCCGTCCGTCGTCCGTCGTGCGTCGTCCGTCAACAATTTCTTTAAAAGACATCTCCTCCTAAACCACTTGGCCGATTTGAACCAAATTTGGCAGAAATGTTCCCTAGGTGGTCCCCTTCAAAAATAGCTAAAAGAATTGAAATCTGTTAAAAACTCTGGTTGCCATGGCAACAAAAGTTAAATTTTAAAATAATCTTTATAAGGGTTTATATAGAAATAAAGAACGATTTCTTAAATAACATCTCCTCTCAAACCACTGGGCCGATTTGAACCAAATTTGGCAGAAATGTTGCTTACGTGGTCCCCTTCAAAAATAGCTAAAAGAATTGAAATCCGTTGAAAACTCTGGTTGCCATGGCAACAAAAGGGGAATTTCAAAATAATGTTAAGAATCTTCTCCTCCTGACCCAGAAGGCGTAGAGCCTTGATATTTTGCATGAAGCATCAGTATATTGAACTCTTACAAAAAAGCTAAAATCATGATCCTAGGATCTCCAGGGGCGAAGCCCCAGGGGGGGGGTGTAGGCATGAAGCATCAGTTCACAGACTTCTTTCTTATATCTGAAATTATAACCCATGGAAAAAGTTTTTTTCTTCTTTCAAATCAGCACTCAAGCCTTGGAATTTGTAATTTAGACTTTTGGATCCCCAGGTTCATAGTCTTTATATGTAATTGTGGCCCACTTGTTTCATAATCCTAACCTTAACATGAAATTAGACTGTTGAAAGAAAAAGAGCCTTTATCTCAGGTGAGCGCCCCAGGACCAACGGCCCTCTTGTTTTAAAAATATGTGTACTGTTATCCCGAAGAGAATCTCATCTTTTCAGACACTGTTATATCACTTAAATTGTAATATGAAGAGGCCAACCTCAAAAGGAAGACTGTTCTCCAGTAGATGATAAGTCAAAGAGACCAAGTCACATCAACAGTCGTGGACAATATAGTTATGGTTAGATAGCATCCCAAACATTGACAAAATAGAAGCTGATGGACTATTGGTGCATACAGCAATTGATGGTGAGAAAAGAATAAGATGCCTTTCTTTTATGAAGTAAACAGGTATAAAAAGAATTAAGTTTTCAATGGCATGTTTTAATAAAACATTATTCGTTGATATATACTCAAATAGGATTCCAAGATTGACGGTCGTTAATTTTATTTTTTACTTTTTATCCCCCTCCAACCTTTGTTATTAGGCTTACTTATATATCTGCTGATAAGTCTGATCATTTCTATATGTCTATAAAAGGGTAGCCATCCCATCCAATATTGCATGATACTACTTGCGGCCGTCTTAGTGCAGGCAGTCGGTAGCGCATCAGACTCCCAATCTTGGGTTCGATCCTCGGCGGCGGCACTTATCCTTTCCGGTATTTTCTCTTAAAAATGGGTAGATAATCGTAAAGCTAAGTGCGGTAATAAAACAAATCAAATACGATGTCCTAAAATTTTATTGAGCAACATGAAATTATCGTACTTATATATAAAAAAAAGAATGACCTCTCTATGGATGCCATATCTAAAGAGCGCTTACCTTAAACAGTAGAGGAATTCATTCCTTAACATTCTCGAACACTGGCCTGTGGGTAAATTAGGGAGGAAACAATGACATGAAACCTGCCGTATACTAAGAAGAAGGAAATTGTGAATAGGATCTCTCTTCACATCAAACATTTTTAGGCATGATCTAAATTTTTTTTCCAAAAAAAAAAGAGGTCAAAAGATAGATACTAAGACTAACTATCGTATTAGAACATCGTTGTGTTAATAGAACATTGATAGAACTAATTGCTGACTATTGTAAAACCATTTTTTTGTAAATTTCACATAATTTCAACATATTAACCACAATGTTATCAATTCCCGTCAAATTTTATTGTTCGATAATGTTCGATAATGTTGATAACAGTGACGAAGTTCCACAAGCTAATTTGACGTATATATTTGACCAATGGTTCTAGGCACACATCAATGGGCCGATTGTATGGTAGGCTTCTTCATTGGAAGAACCTGAAATTGTAAATATAAAAACATACCAAGTCTTATGACGAAGTATATTTTAATGTTCATGTAAAAACAAAAGACAACTATAACGATATTCGGATATAACGATGTATTTCCAACAGTCTCCTCGGTATCTTAAGTTTACCGTATGTCTATTATTCGAAAAGCATCGACCCTAGCCTGACTGCGCGGACAACTTTAGGAAAATATTGGGCGGTAATCAAAGCGCTGTTGATAGCGCGTAGTACACCTAATCACGGGGTCATGGGTTCATCTTTGGCCGAGGCGAGACAATTGTCTCAAACCAATGCGTGGATAATAGTAAACCTATGTTGGGTGAGCAGATGGAGGCTCGGAAAGATTATTGTTGTAGTACTTGTATGAGAATTACCAAGATATTTTTCTGACATTTATTTCACGAAATTTCCAGACGGCCCAATTTTGATTGAAGGATTATATATTTGAAGTACAGTGGTCTCGTGTTGCTTCGAAATGGCCCTAACTCGAACTCATACTACGGCCTGAACGTATCTCTCGGTCCCGCCCCGTCTTCTTCAAATTTCTTATCGGGTAATACTGCACTAACTCGAGCCCTCGCTCGCTCGATGGCTTTTGCTGTATTTTCGGTAACGAGGTCAAAATCTACTAAAGTTCTGTTTAACATTCATTGATTTCCCCCAGGCTTTTGATAGAGTATGGAGAGTTGACCTGAGGCAAAAACTACCCTAAAACAACATTTCTGGAATTTGTTGTTTTGTCTTCTTGAGTATGTATCGAAACATTATATCAATTATTTCGTTTCGTGGAAGTCTCTCGGAAGCATTAAATCATATCTGAAATACGAGTTCGTCAAGGGGAAATCTTTGCCCTGCATTTTTTTCTAAATTGCAAAATGACTTGTAATTGCATCTAGAATCTAATGGTTCTGTTTGATTAGAATTACTAGTCCCTAGCCAAGTAATACTGCTATAAGGCTTAGGCTGTTGGTTCGACTTTATCGAGATACTGCGGTTTTAATTCTAATTCGCCTGATGAATACCAGGAATTCATTGTTAGGTGCTCTAGCCTCCGCGATATAACTGAAAGATTGTTGAAAGCGACGTAAAACCCCATTCAAACAAACAAAATCGCCTGATGATATGCAAAAGAAGCTTTGGTTCATTTTACGATTATTGTAATATGACACTTTCTAGTTAATCTATCTAAAGCAAAAAGCGTATTTTTCGGGGCGCACACCAAAGGCAGCTAAAGCATTGTCTCTTTTATATCCATGTACAAAGTTTAATAATTCCGATTTACCAATAGACCAATTAGCTTTTTGGTCACACGATAATCTCAGTTTAAACATATGGCTAATAAAATAAAATATAACTAAATATACTCCAATACTAACCCGTGTCCCCAGCTCGAAACCCTGTAATTGGCAAATCACCCTTGATTGTCACAAAACCGTCATCTTCTCTCCATGTACTGTCGTTAAGGTCGCAGCTACAGTGACTGGCGCCACTGTCACATGTACTTGTTTCTCCGCATGCACAGTACTTGCCTGTTGGGGAACCAGTAAAGTATCCGGACATACTTCCGGTGCGATTTTCCCAAGCAACACAGTTTCTGAATACAATATGTTTGCACTCAAACTTAATATACTGCTTACATTCGGTGGAAAGTTCAATAACTTCTGTAGCAGAGGTAATTCCGATATCATAGGTAAGATCGATTGAGTAGGAGTAGCAGGCCTCATACCCGTTTACATGAGTTCTGTCTCCGTAGTTATGTCCTGCAACCAAAGAGTGTATATATTACATGTTTTATGTGAAGAATTCATGGTAATTGACAATTCGCTGGCCCCGCCCACTGAATCTGCAAAACGTATGGCCAGTAGCATGTAACAAAAAGTAAATTGGTTTATTGGTGATCTAAACGTCATAAGTACAGCTTTAATATTTAAGGCGTTTAAGACGCCATACCAACAGAAAAGGTAAACAAAAATGGCAGACAATGTTGAAGTTGAAAGCTCAGGTCCGGGCTAAATGAATTATTTGATTGGTCGGTTGATTACTTGATTGACAACCGCGATTGGTCAATTATCCAATGAAAGGGCAGATATTTAATATTGGCAATTTATTGACGCGATCTTATTGTCAATAATATGGATATTATCCTGCCAATAAAAGAAGTGACGAAATAAACATGGTGAACTGCTGGTGTGTGTGTGATCAGATGTAATTATCAGAATTTTATTTCCTTTGTTTTTGGTTTCTTGGAACATGTAGAAAAAAAATGAAAATCAGATGAAAAGATAGCTATTTTGAACGGGACTAAATTCGATATATGATGAAAAATTTGAAAAGTTTTTGAAACACACACAAACACCAATCATACATTTTGAAATTCAGGTCAATTAATCGAATCGCAGAATACTTTTAATGTTATGAAATAATTTATGGAATGTATTGAAAAAAATAAGTGATTTATTCGAATTAGATAAACGGAATTTTGAAGGAGCGATTTTGAATAAGATTCAGTGTAAAAAGCGTCTTTATTATGATGTTCCTAGCGATGCAAATGAACAGTGGAACGTGGTTTTATTCTAATTATTTTAATTTTTAATGAGAAATATATCAATAGCAGTTGTTCTTCCGTTTCATCGGGCGTAAAATCAAACGGCACGCCATTATTTATCGACGTGCTTTAGAAGTAATGCTACATAAAACAGTTCAGAATAATGAAACTTTATGCCAGCTTTTCTCTGGGTTGGATGAACATGTTTTTCCTTAATATAGCGAATAAGAAATTGATAACCTTTTATTTATTTTGTCAATGAGTAAAGTTCATTTTTTTCTGTTTTGGCTAGTAAAAATGCTTAAGTTCAAATGGCCAAGCCGATCCTACCAAGTGATCGTAAAAATTTCTATTATATTTCGGCTTTTTACCTCTGAGCCTTTATCTTGAGTCTTATTTGGTCAAAGTTTGATAAAATTTTTTCTTCCGGGATTTTTCAAGACAGTATGAATCGGGAATTGGATTGCTTTGATAAATACAATGTTTGAGTTTGAGACACGTGATCGCTAAATTAGAAGAATCTCTTATCGATATTATAATCAAAAATGAAATCAAGTGACTGCTACCGTATCAGTTATCAGTTTTTGACAATATTGCTTTGAACCTCTCCTTCCATGTGGTACTCCTTCCCTTGCACTCCTTAACATCAGCTTCCTGAGATGACTTCCCCTTTAACCCATTACTAGACGGCAAAACTTTAGACAGGTCCAAATTCAAAGGAGTTGCAGACCAAAATTTAAAGCTTGTCACTTTTAAAGTGTTTTTTCCCCCAACTTTCTGGATAGAAAACATTGTATAAATGAAGAAATTGTTGATACATATTTCCCAATAGTTTTTTTCTTCCGGGACGTAAAAAACGTTACTGTGTGTGAAGGAGTAAACAATGACAACCATCATGCATTTTGTAAGGAGATAGTCTATCCTTTATAGATCTGGATGGCAGCTTAGTCTAGTCAATTATTTTGAAAGTAGGGATATTTAAGATGAGGCTTGAGTGGTCCACTTTACAATATATTGTAATATATTACATCTAGCAAGTAAA
This sequence comes from Fragum fragum, assembly GCA_946902895.1. Lineage (NCBI taxonomy): Eukaryota > Metazoa > Mollusca > Bivalvia > Cardiida > Cardiidae > Fragum > Fragum fragum. Next base: position 1,290,136 of record OX336368.1, on the reverse strand, counting down.
TAAAGATGTAAGGAATTTGCTTTGACGGTCGAATTTTGCTAGGTGGGTTAATGCAGATTAAGGGGAGCCGATAATAACAATGAAAGACTGGCCCAAGCAAAAAAATTAAATGAATATAATTACCCATGACTGTCCAAACTTTGCCTGGTTCCATGTCAAAATTACAGAAAACATTCACCGTGCCAGATTGCAGTTCGATATCAATGGATGTTGACTGGTTTAGTCCTTGCAATGCCCATTCAGCGCAGGTCCGCACTACAAATTAAGAATTCAGTATGCGGGTACCAGAATTTGAGATTTAACGTAAATCAGTGCAACAAAAATTCACGAATTGAAAATTCAGAGATTTTTCACTGATAATGTGATTTACTTTTTTTAAAAAAAAATCACAGAAAAAATAGTGGTAAACGGAGAAATTTACCACGATGTTTTCTACTAATAAAAGAATTATCGTATTTTATATACAATGACTATGATTTGTCTTACATCCCGCGGATAATATATTCCAAAGCTTAATCATTCAAAGGGGTAAGTAGATTGATGAGTGTTATTGATTGATAAATTTGATGAGGTTTAACGCCACTTTTAACAATATTTCAGTAATATCGCGGCGGCTATAGCACCTAACCATGGATTCCTGGTGTTTCTCACACCAGCAGTACCATTACATCCTTTCCTAGCCTCCAGCTGCTATCCCGCTTAGGTTTACCACTATCCACCCATTGATGGGAGACAGTGTCGGAAAGGATATTCTCTGCGGCCGAGTATCGAACTCGTCGATAAGTTTTAACCTTCAAGCTATTGAGGCTATGTGTTTTCAGTCGAAATACAAATATAGGATGAAGCCATTTCATAAAGATTACAAAACTCATCAGAAAAATTAGATCAATCGCCCATTTGACTCCAACAAGAAGTCCCGCTTCGATTTTTAAAGGCGTTATCATGCAAAGTTTATGACAAGCAGCATGTTACAAAAAAAATAGTCGGTTGGCGACCTAAACGTCGTAACTACAGCTTGAATAAGATGTAGTTATGATGTTTAAGTCGCCAAACCAACAAAAAAGGTAAACAAAATGGCGGCCAGTGTTTGAGATCAAAACGCAATTCTAGTCTAAATGAATAATTTCATTGGTAGACTGGTCATTGGTTGACTGTCGCGATCGGTCAATTACGGAGAGCAAAACTTTGATTGGCTGGCTTTAAAAGACCAAACAGTAGATTACTAAAACAAGAGAGCTGTTTGTTCTAATTGGCTCACCTGAGTCATTGAAAGTAAATGTAAAAATCGAAAAAATTATATTTTGGCCAAAAGTAACACCGTTATCAAAATCTTTTCCTAGAAATAAAATAAGAAGTGGCTTCTACCGAGTTTCGAGATACATTGTATTTATGGTAGAAATTTATCATATCCATTGCAAAGAATTTTTCTATGATTTTGGATAAATTTACGTGATTTTAAACCCAATGGACAAAACGTCAAACTCTGGCCTAATATCAAGACAAATTAGCCAAAAATGTGACATCTGGAGAGTACACATAGTTTTCTTCAGATTTGCCCTAGTAACATAGTCTTTTACCCAATCCGACCTAATATCAATCTTGTCCAAGACAGCACAGAAAAAATATTCTGACCAAATATCAAGACATCTAGCCGAAATTAGAATCTAGAGAGCAAACAAGGTTTTCTAAGATATGACCTAGTGACGTAGTCATGAACCCAGTGTGATCCAATATTGAACTTAAGCGAGAGTTCAAGGAGACAAACATTTTGAAAAAAGATATATCAAAACATTTGAACAAAAATGTGGCCTCTCGATTTCACACAAGTTTTGTCGATGATTTGATCCAGTGACCCACTTTTGATCAATGTGAGTCAATATCTTAGGTTGCGGGAGACAAACATTCTGACCAAATATTATCATATTTTGATAAAACTCCGTCCTTTCCAGTGAATATATTTTGTTTTTCTTAAGATGAAAAATTTTACCTGTGAACCAGTATCAAACTTGACTGAGATTTCATGAAGAGTATCATTCTGTCCAAATTTCAAGACATTTGAATAAAAAAAATGCAGCATCTAAAAGCACACAAGATGTTGTCGCAAGACGGTCTTCGGACACATACCACAATAGCTAACCATGAGCACGTTATGCTTTGTTAAGCATATAAAAAAGAAATCTGTACACGCATTTTAGTTTGTATACCTGGAGGTGGGCATGTGTGTGTATTACAAACACCTGTCTCCGACGTGTCTCCGGTTCCAGTACACGATACTGGTGAGTCTTGGTGACAAGTTCGAGTTCGGGTTGTAGTCCCTGCTCCACATGACTTGCTGCACGCGGACCATGATCCCCATTCATTCCATATGGCAAGCGATGTAATTTTAGATAAGAAGTATTTACATGGTTTATTGAATCACAAAAGCAATAATTTAACATTATGTCAATTCGGATGTAGGAACAAAAACTTATTTTTTACTTTTCGGATTAAGCCTTTCCTGTTCTGCAAAATTCTAAACATGTCCAAATTCAAACCTTTTGTAGATGGCAAGTAAAAGTTGACTTAGTCTGAAAAATAACCATTAAGTAGTGTAGAAAATATTGTGGAATAAAAAGCAATTGCTTGTAACATGCAATGTCTTCTTTATCTACAATATTTTCTTGATTATAAAATCGCAGGGTCGTAAAAACCAGGGATTGAACAGGAAGGGGTTAAGAGTCATTCATGTCAATAGAGAAGCAAGAACTGTCATGGTATATTTTATTTGAATGACAAAAATTCAAATCCATGCAGGTGACAGTAAAATTAGCCGATCGCGGTGTCAATCAAATAATCAGTCGAACGATGAAATCATTCAATCGTACTGAAGTAAAATTTGAACTCTGACAATTGCCGTCATTTAATCGAAGCACTTTGTTTGTTTGACCAGTTAAAAGTCGTAACTATAGCTTATCTAAACTGTAGCTACCACGTTTGAGTAGCCGAGAAACCATTCCACTTTTTACTACATGCTACTGGCCATAAAGTTTGCAAGAAAACTGCAGTTTAAAATTGAATTGGAATTTCTTGTCGGAGTCAATGTGCGGGGCAAATGGAGTAGGTAGGTGGGACCAGCGATTGTTAATTTGTAACGTCTTATCTTGTGTTTGGAATTACTTGGAAGTTTTGTCGATTCTTAAAAAGCAAGATTTGTTTTATTTGGTCATCCTTAAAAGCTATTGGTCATATACATAAAAAACCTCTCTCTTTTTTAAAAAAAAAATAGTTCTCTAGTCCAGTAAATTCTCTTGGATTTCTGGTAAGGTTCGAAGTCAAATTACAACAGTAATTTTAATTCTTAATAAATGAAACTGAGATTGTGTTAAAATCCTTACTGCCGTATTGTTCGAGAAGACACCTATATATGTATTTCCCGACAGGAATATCTTAAAAGTGTTTCGTCAATTGGTTTCAAAGAAAAAAAACCAGTAAGTATACAAAATGTTAAGAGACATATTATTTTGAAAGCATTTTGTAACACATGTTATCACATGAAAATTTACTCCAACGCGACCTGTTGTGTTGTTAACTAAAAAAATAACAAATGACACTATACGTCTACATTCGTAATAATTCCTTAACCGTGGTAATGCATTGTGCATGTGCGATGTATTTTCATACACAAACATATTTGACGCTTCCCTTTCCGTTTATGTTTTACTACTAAAGCCTCTGAATAATAATAGTCTTATTCATTTAGTGAAAGTAACTTATTAAGAAATCATCATGCATATTAAAACAACAACATAATGATTAAATTATTTACAATGCGGGTTTCGAATAATAAAAATCTATTGATTAATCACACTTAAATATCACACACTCGCACACACGAACACATTACACTCTTGAATATCGTGTTACACGATATGGCTAAATTTCGTAAAACCTTCATCGTGGCAACGCGTTGTGCATGTGAGTTTTGTTTTCATACCTAAACATATTTGACACTTCCCTTTGCGTTTATGTTTTACTACGAAAGCCGCGGAATATTGATAATAGCTTTATTTATTTAGTGAAGGTAATTTACTAGGACATACATACTAAAGCAACAACACAATGATAAACTCATTTACAGTGAGGCCTTCGAATAACAATCAATCATTTAATTAATTACACTTAAATATCACACAAGCACACACACGAAAGGAATTTCTTTCTCAATTCCAATTCGTTTTTCTTAGTCCGTGAAACCTTTTTTTTAGACGGAATATAGAAAATCTTATAAATTACTCACTCCTGTAATATTTCATTCCAGTATAAGCATCTAGAGATGCCGTGTTCGTGTAATATTTAGAACACAGGACACATATTCTGTCTCCGTCATGGTAAAAGGAACCCTCACATGTTGCATCCAGGACACAGTAGAAGGCACATTGCAAGTCACTTGTAGCGACCGTGGAATCGAGAACCTCCACGCCAGAACAAACTTTGTCTGCTAGAGTCGAGGTTGGCGTGTTATAGTCGAGTGTTTCATTGTATGTAAATCCGTTTGAAATATGTTGAAGCGAGACAATAATTGTAATAGCTTCAAGAACCAATACATGCAAACAAGTCATCTTTCTACTTGACACAATTTTCAGCTCAATGCGCAGTTGCTACAATGTACCTGAAATGAATAAAACAACAAATGCAAATAAATAATATTGGGAATTAAAACATTTAAATGACATCTGAAGTAAATCAATAAAACATTCAAAGCGATGCAAATAAAGCAGCAATTAAAATTCTAAACCAGCAAGAGAACGTTGTAAATCCATTGCTACCAGAATTATTAATTACATAGAAATAAATCTCCTGTTTTACCAACATGGGATACAATGTAACGACAAATATTATGACAATACTACCCGGCAGTGAATTGTTCGAATGTCTGGTGTTTTTTTCAAATAATATTTTCACATTGACGTCTGAAATTTATACTCCCATCCGATCTGACTTCAGGAAACATTGGAATATATAAGCAAGTACCAAACTTTTTTTGCTAATTTTGATTAGTCGTTCCATGAACGGACGAATAAACAACTCAAGACTAACAAATCCACATAAGATGATAAAAAAAATATTATTTTTTCAATTATCGTATTATAATCTTTTACCTTTTTTTTCATTTTGTGTTTGTTTGTTGGTGTCGTTGTTAATTAAGGCGGTGCTCGAATAGAGTCATAATGTCATAAATCACTGTGAGTCCTTTAAAGGGGAAATGCTATATCACAAAAATGCTTTAGATTGTCCGGTTTACAAAAAATATTTTCCTTGCAATTATCAGCCGTCTTGTTAATCGATGATCGTAATATAAATGTTGTAAAGTCGCCGAGTTACTTGAAAACATACAATAAAATTTACTTAACTTTACTTTTAACTTCTTTGTTAAGTAGACTGCACCCAGACAGATCCCATGTATGACCTCGGAAAAACTAGGTAAAATTCAACTTTGAGATGCTTCATGTTATCTAAGCTTAATGCTTTAAGATTTCTGGTATCACAAATCTGCCAACTGGTTTAGGTGGAGAAAAAGTTTTTTTAAGGGCGAAATGTAATGATAACGATATACGACACCGGACGTCGGATTAAGCTGCTACGATCATTATAGGTCGGTAAATGAATTCCGCCTACAGATAAGCTCAAAAGTTTCACGGACGGACAGACGGACTCACAAAGGGCCCAACGATATAAAATAAAACAAAACCATATCAAACAGCACTTGCCTTCAAGAAAAAACGAAGACTGAAATCGTCCTCCGTAGTTTCCTCGTCCGAAAAAAGGGCATTCAATGCCAACAAGAGGATAACTCTAAATATTTTAATCTTTAGTTTCGTCTATCAAAAAAACGGGCGTTCTGATTGGTCGAAAAAAAAATATTCATAATTCCATGAACAAAATTTTGAGCACGCAATAAATTTGTATACTTCAGCACAAAATAGTCACAAACAAAAAGGTATCAAAATTTGAAAAGCTTTTGTCTATTACGCTCGATGCTATTAAATTATAAGAAATGAAGAGAATATTTTTGTTTTCGTAGAGGTATGAACCGAAAAACCTAATCTAATTTTAAATGAACGAATTATGCCTCTTTTCCGACTTCGACATTTTACCTATAAAAAACACTTGAACAGCTAAACGTTGGCATCCGTATCCGGTGCTTTCGTGTTTATTTCATTTTTTTATTATTATTATTATACCAAATTAATATAACACCCCTTTCAAGTAAAACGCTTTCAAATGCGTTTTACAAAGCATATAACGCGAAAGTAAACAGAATCTTAAGACTTGGATAAATATTACGATTCAAATGAGATCTAAAAGAGCCATTATATGAAAAATAGAAGGTAAATAAATAGAACTATTAGTTAAAAGGATTTCCCTTGATCTAAAAACAAAGGCATACACATAAAGGATGTAGTAATAGATAAGATTATTTCTTTTTCTGAAGAAAATATTTATGACATCAAGAAACCATCAAGTTATTACTTAAATGAAAAAAAATTCTGTCCTGTTGACAATTATCTCTATATAAATCAGATGATGATTTTAGCAGTTTTGAAAGAGGTCAGTGTACTGATGCTTTACGCATTATATCAAAGATATCGCCTTCTTGATAAGGAGAAAATATTCTTTAAGATTTATTTCTTATTTCAGATTATGTTACTATGGCCACTAAAGGAACATGCCTGTCAAATTTTATAGAAATTGGTCCAATTATTTGGGAGGAGTTTTAAAACCTTTCTTTATTTTTAAAAGCCGAAAACCCCAGGGTCGGAACTGAGGATGATTAAATTAGCGATTTTGAAAGAGGTCAATTAACTCATGCTTTATGCTAAATGAAAGGTTAGTCTTGGCCAGATGAAAATGATTTTTATTGATTTTATTTTTATATTTTACCTTTTATTGCTATGGCATTCAGCGTGTTCAGCAGATTTCGATTCTTTTAGCAATTTCAAACAGGCCACGTACGGAACATGCTTGTCAAATTTGTTAGAAATTCACCCGGCGATTCGAGGGAGATGTCATTTAAAGAAATTGTTGACACACGACGGACGCTGGACAAAAGGTGAATACAATACCACTTGAGAACTCAGGCGAGGGAGAAGAAAAATCATTATAGACAAATATGACATTGACTGCAACCATAATATATCAAGTGAATACTGTTGTGCTATGCACAGTATTTATTATTTTCTATAATCTAACTACAATACTATCTACAGGTATTGCAATATGGTTTATAAGTATAAATAAATTTGAATGGTAGAAAGTATGTCGCGGCTGCAGCACCTAATCATGGATTCCTGGTATTTCTTACACCAGTATTATCGATATTTCCTTATCGAGTTCCCAACAGTTTAACCCACTTGGGTTTCGGATTATCCACCCATTGAATGCAGACAAATGTCGAAAAGAATATTTTCCGCGGCCGGGGTGTCAAACCCTGGAACTCATGATCGAGAGTCCGACGCGCTACCAACTGCGCAATGGCTGCAGCTTCATTTTAAAAAAAGAAAAGAATGACGTAAGCTAGTTGTTTATGGAATTCCCTTTGCGTACTTTGTAGTACCATACAAATGGTTTAAACAAATCTTTTCACAGATGAAACAAAATTCAATTATCACTATATACTTATACATATACCAAACGATTAACAGGACTAGCGATGCTTTGATTGTAATATAAGTTAGTGCAAACAATAATGTGCAAGTATAAGTTTAATACAGATAAATAAAGTAGACTATACGTCAACGAAGGTAGAGGAATGACCAATCGCTGGCCCCGCCCAATGACTCCCTATTCACTCCAACATGAAGTTCCGCTTCGATTTTTAACGGCGATATTTTGCAAATTTTTATGGCCAGTAGCATGTAACATGAAGTAAAATGGTTGGTTGGTGACTTAAACTTTGAAACTACAGCTTATTCTTGAATAAGCTGAAGTTACGACGTTTAAGTCGCCAAACCAATAATGAAGGTAAACAAAAATGGCGCCAATGTCGGAGTTGATAATCTCAGGTTCGGACTGATTAAATTATTTGATTGGTCGGTTTAGTCCTTGATTGCCAGCCGCGATTTCACCATGGTTTTACTATTGCATGAGCTAGAACCCGAGCTAAAATCTATCCCAACTAGTTATTCAAATAAGAAATAAAGGATATTTTTTGTTTGTTTGTTTGTTTGTTTGTTTGTTTTTATACGCCAATTCATACAGCGGGATAATTTGTGGGGGTTCATACCTCAACAACATCAAAAATATTAGCTCCAGTTCTATAATTTAATGCCAAAAAGAAAAACAATTCAAATGCTCAACTAGTTTCGATTAATATTTTATAGGTCTACTTTCGCAAGCATGTAAAATAGTTGCGTGCTCAAAATTGTGTTCATAGAAGTATAAAAAAGAATCAAAGTACTGAAAGTACTGTAAGCTAGCACAGCAGAGTTTTGTTAAGTAATCTTTTTGCCGAAGGTTATTATAAGTAAATGATGTTAAAGTAACCCAGGAGTTAACCCATTATAACATGACAAAATTTTAGACTGGTTCAAATTGAAAGAAGTTGCAGGCGACATTTTAAAATTGGTTGAATCCAGAAAATGTTTCCCTTGTTGGGTAGTAAACATTGTGGACAATGAAGAAATTGCAAAGCTTTTTTCTTGAGATGATTAAAAACGGAATTGATTGGGAATGGGTTAGATAGCATGCTTTTCAAAGAGTTCTCTACAATTGAATAGCGTTTGCAGTATTCCTGAAATACCATAAGAACTTCTTTTATGGCGTATATTAGTGGTTAAGCCTCCAGTGGCAGTTTGCACTCACTGAACTTTGAGAAGACCTCAAAGTTTTGAGGTAACAAGCACTTTCTTCATTGTCCACAATGTTTTCCAAAGCTTTTTTCTTGAGATGATTAAAAACGGAGTTGATTGGGAATGGGTTAGATAGCATGCTTTTGAAAGAGTTTTCTACAATTGAATAGAGTTTGCCAATTTCCTGAAATACCAAAAGAACTACTTTTATGGCCTATACATTCTATGGAATTAGTGGTTAAGCTTCCAGTGGCAGTTTGCACTCACCGAACTTTGAGAAGACCTCAACGTTTTGTCTGTTAACTTAAGCTATCAAAGCTGACGCTTTTCTAGATAAAAATACAGCCAATCTAGGCTTGAATCTTATTGGTCGAAATTAAAATAAAAATATATCGCATTAAAATTTACGAGTTTTATTTTGTGGAAAAAAAATACTTGAAAGTAAATGGCTTACCTTAGAGTTTAGCGCCCGTTATGATCCAAAGCCATCGCTTTTCATTTAATTGGATATCCTGTACCGAGGGATTAATTGTAATAATTATTAATTCATAAGAAGTTCTTTCCATGGCACATTTCAATATTAGGGCTTTAAAACCGCGTATGGCGATCACCAAGTATTTACTGAAGCAGAAAATGACAATTGACCTTGTTAACCCGCTACCAGGTGAGAAAACCTTAGGCTATTCAAAAATGAAAGAATTTGCAGATGAAAATTTTTAGTCCCTGGAATTTAAAATGTCTGCCTTTTGGGTAAGAAACATTGTGAATCGTGAATTTTCCTGAATGTTTTCCGAATCCCCTTTTTTGAATGGGGCGTCAAAAAGCGATTGTGTGGAAATTGGCTGTATATATGAGGTTTTCTTCGAAAATCGGTGAAAAATCCAAAGACAGTCGAATTAGTCGATATTGCGTAGTAAGAGAATATCGTCTGTGTAATCCTTAAACCTCATTATTACAGCTTGATTAAAGCTGTAGTTACGATGTTTTAGAACTACCAATATGACCAATCTTCAAGCTCAGAGGAATTCCATAAATCCAATATTTAATAAAGTTTGAATCCTTCAGGGGTCAACCGGAAATCGCATTCCGAAAATGAATATAATGTAAGGAAGAATGATCCTTCTAGATTCAGAAAATCTGACAAAAACTAACATTTTCCACCCTGGTCATCCTGCACAGTCCGTGTGATCTGCTCAGGAACGAGCATTGGTAGCTCGAAAAGCGTCAGCGCAAACTGCCTATGGAGGCTGAGCCACTAAATCCATTGAATGTCTATGCCATAAAAAGTAATTCTTATGTATGTCGGGAATAATGTAAACTCTGCCTGCAAGTTCATCTCCTAGGTATTCTTAGCTCACTTGAGCATATCGTGTTCAAAATGAGTCTGATCAGGGTCTTCACTATGCGCACTGATTTGTATGGCCTCATGGATTAACTTATTCAAATTGTAGAGAACTCCTTCAAAAGCATGCTATTTAACACATTCCCACTTAATCCCGCTTTTTAAGCACATCAAGCTTCGGAAAACATTGTTGATAATGAAGAAAGTGTTTGTAACCAGCATTTTTTTTTCAATGTAGACAATGTTTTCTATCCTACAAGGCAAATATTTTCTACATTCCAACTTGAAACTGTCGTCTGAAACTTCTTCGAACCAGTCTAAGATTTTGTCACTTTGAAATGGGTTAACTTCTGGGTTTCTATAACCTCGTTTATTTATCCAGAAAAATTAAGGCGTGTGAGCTAAAAAAAAAGCGTGTGAAATTTTACGCGAACACATGAATAATTTACACGCGCACGCGGTTCTTTCATGCTTATCAGACGTCAAGTGGACTCTTGACCCTCGCGGTACACTATACGAGAACGTAAAGAATGCACTGTAGATATTTCGTGTGCGCGATACATACGCTATTATCTTCTTAGCTAGCAAAGCGTCAGCTTGGATAGCTTAAGTTAACAGGGAAAATTTTGAGGTCTTCTCAAAGTTCAACGAGTTCAAACCACCACTTCAGGCGTAACCACAAAATCCGTTAAATGTCTACGCAGTAAAGAGTAGTTCTTATGTATTCAGGAATATTGCAAACTCTGCATGCAAGTAGCTCACTTGAGCCCCTCGACCTTCAAAGAAGATTCAGTCGACAAATTCAAAATGTTGAAACTTCTAAAATACTCATCTCTTAGGGTAGGAAACAATAAAGAAACTGCTTGTTTATATCTAAGTTAAACTTCCTATCGGAGATAATCGGGAGGGGTAAGCGATATGTCAGTTACTCGAACATGCTTGGGTCTGGCCAAGTTTCCCGAATCATCACAATATTCGAATGTTTGCCTACGGTTTTTTAGTATTCACTGCGATTACCTTAGCAACAGATCCGACTGAAAGTTTGGGGGAAAATGTTTAAAATTCTGGTCACATGAGGTCTCTTCTCATTTCAAAGTTTGAGGGCGATTCAAATTGAACACGACTTTCAATAATTCCAAACTAACAGCACATCACGATCTTTTGAGATCTGATAAATTACTTTATAAAGTTTGATAACATTTTCTCGTCTTTTAGCTCCATTAATTGACCAATTGCTGGCTCCGCCCACAGTTTATTCCTTTGGCAACGCCCATTGACCCCAACCGGAAGTCCCGATTCGATTTTAAACGTCTTTTTTTTTGCAAAAGCTACGGCCAGTAGCATGTAACAAGAAGGTAGAATCGTTCTTTTGTGACCTAAACGTCGTAACTATAGCATGAATGAGGTATAGTTACGACGTTTAAGTCGCCAAACAACAAAAATGTTTACACAAATGGCGCCCAAAGTTGGAGTTTAAATCTCAATAATAATTTGATTGGTCGATATATTCCTTGATTGACAGCCGCGATTGGTCGATTGGAATCTTAGGTTAGTTAAGTATTAACAATAAAAAAGGACCGAATACAAGTCGTCAAACTCGTTAAACAGTTGGACTTACTTTGTAAAGATACGTGAAAGTCACTGAACTCAAAATATCAGAACACTTTATTTTTTAAATACAGACCTTCGGACTCAGATACTTATCACCCATATACATGCATCATGGTCACATCCTTGAGAAATTTTGATCCATTAAAATCACTCCCCTTTCTTATACCGCATAAAGCCGCACGTGATTCATAAAATAATCGTTCAGCATGTTAAACTCTCAGATATTTGGATTATATAGGCTAGTTGTTATATGTTTTGATGTGAATTTATTGATTTTGTATATAATTCTTTTTTCATAATCGCAGTGGGATAAAGTGTTTTTATAAGACTGTAAGGTAAGGGTTTCTATCATTATTAACATTTTTTGCAATATTTTATTCTTGCATTGTCATTACTTTGCTTATGATTTGATAGTAATGGACTGAACGCTGGTCCCGCCCATCGACTCCAATGGCCACGCCCACTGACTCCGGCAGGAATTTCGTCTTCGATATTAAAAGATGTCATTTATTCTAATTTGTGACCAGTAACGTGTAACAAATAAGTCACTAGTTGGTTGGTAACTAGTTTGTTGGCGACGTAAACGTCGTAACTACAGCTTATTCAAGCTGTAGTTACGACGTTTAAATCGCCAAACTACAAAATGCTTCACTAAAACCAGTGACATATTGATAATTATCGGATTTCAAAATCCACTTTCGGTCTGTATGAATGATATGATTGGTCGAATGATTCTTTGATTGACAGCTGGGATCGATCAGTTGGGCTTTTAGGATTTTCGTTTAGCGCGATTTTAAAATGGCGCTAATGCTGTACTGATTGCTTCCCTTTTTTACCAAGTATACACTATATATAAAAGGTAACGAACCGATTTACTTAATGCTTCGGACAGTAAAAGAATACATGATTTTCATCTTCAATTAGAAGCCTAATATTTTCAAGCAAAAAATACAACTTTATTACTACTGGCTTCTATTTTAAATGTATGGCTGAAACAGCAAAATTTAGAACCTTAGATAAATCGTTGGGTTCGTTTTCTACGTCTTACAAGGATTTAATTTGTTTAAAGAATTCAGATGGATAAGAATCAGTCATTAATGAATGTCATTTTTTTATAAGTGAAGTCTATAAGTCTTTGTCTGAATTGTTTGGCCAACATGTCCGTATCCATTAGGGTTTAGGAAACCCGGGCTAAACAAATAATATGTTCTTAATTTTATAGCCAAGGCTATACGTCCTTAATTTACTAAACGCTGGCCCCGCCCACTTTTTCCGTTTGGAGGTTTCTCGGTGTTGAAGACAACCATATTCACGTTGAAATCGTTGAATTGGAAGAATTACCTTTGTATAAGCATTGGGGTAAATAAAGATATTTGTAATTGGGTGTAACTTTCAGCGGTTTTTTTAGAACCATGTCTCGTTACTGCGTAGATTCCCATCCTTTCTAAATTTAAAGATTTTTGTCTTATCCAAGTTTAATACCACACCAGTTTAAGTGCGAAATTCGGGAATAAAATAAATTTATTGTAGAAAGCCAGTGTTAGTTTCGGCGCAACTTGCTATATCACAAGTTTGGATCAAATTAACCCAATGATTTAAGAGAAGATTTTAAATCGGACAGCTCACCGCACCCAATTCGTGAACAAATTTTGTAAAGGGTCAGCCGAGGATCAATCTTACCAAGTTTGGTTAGATTGGCCCTTTCGTTTCGGAGGAGAGGAATCTTTAAGAAATATTTCTTGATTTCTCTTAGTCCAATCAGCCCTGCTCGGCCACGTCCCAAATTTTTTCGAGAATCAACATTTCATTTAAGATTTGTAACGGGTCACCTAAGGAACATTCCTGCCAAGTTTGTTAAAAATTGGCTCAATTGTGTAGCAGAAGATTTTTAAAGAAATTATGGACGACGCACGACACAAAATCGAGTTAATCATAAGACTAGACCTCAAAAGCTCTCCTGGAACACGTTCTACTCAGCTGATTAAAAGTGCACAAGTGTTTTGAATTTGACTAGTGAAAATTAAGATCAGTAAATTCCTCATATGATTGTTACATGTTTGAATTGTCGTGTTGGTGTAATCAGGGTTGTGGATTTGACCTCTCTCAAAAATGGGTGGTACGGGGGTCCTCTTTCTAAATACAGAACTATAAGAACATGTATTACAGCGGAATTTTATGTCATTTTCAAATTTACGATCTTCGGTAAGTTCTACTTTCTCTACTCTCCATTTGGATCTGTATAAAAACTCCGACCTCAGATTATTTATTCGTAAGTACAGGTTCAAAGTGTCAAACTGTCGATATCATATCTTCTATAATGCGAATACCAAGCATCAATTACGTTGAAATCAAAGTTTAACTTTTCGGAACGCCGTAAACAAACTAATCGTAACTTCTCGGATACGTTTTCACTTTCGAATTTATTTCTCGAGTCAAAACCTATGAAACATTCAAACAACAATTAGAAATAATACAAACTATAATTTCTAAAAGTGATCGGCCACTTTAATCATAACACCTTTTATAATAAGGGTTCGATATCACATAATCAAAAATCCGATAATTTACAATGTATTCGTACCCAATTAGTGTCGCTCTTATCAAGTGTGAAATTCGGGTGATCGGTCTCAATGTGTGAAAACTGGTCGTTTTAGTGGGGTTCAAAATAGTGTATCAGCTATGGTTGGTACTGAATTTAGTGGTCGTAATTCGGAATAGAGGGGTGCCCGTTTTAGAGGGGTTCGCGACCATTGAAATAAAGAACAAAAAATTCCGTTCTGTAAAAATTCGGTCGTAATAGAGGGGTGCCCGTATTTCCGGGGTGGTCGTTAGGAGGGGTTTTACTGTACGTGTTGTGGGATTTTGTCCTCTGTAAAAAATGATTGTTGTTGGTTTTTGTCCACAAATCATAAATAATGGATTTTGTCACTCTCAAAAAAGTTTACAGTTTGTTGTTTTTTTTTCTGGGTGGGAGCTTTTCCTTTTTTGTGTGTGTTTATATTCTCAGGGCATCTCTCAGTGACTTCTTATGAGATTCATAGCGAGTCTTTTCAAAATAAAATTTATTAAATAATTGAAAAGGAAAAGAACTGGAAATAAGCACATATGTTATGCAATTCGTAAAAAGGTTTCTGCTAGAGTTTACAACATTTTGATGAATTCTAAATTGATTCCCTTTCATTCTTGTATAACTTCATTCATATAGTCCACATAAATGAAAATTGAAATGAAACCATTCTGTGTGGTAGACAATATTGTCGGAAAAGAAGAAATTGCTTGTTACAAGCAAATTCTTCTTTTTCTACAATATTTTCTCAATCATAAAATCATAGTGACGTAAAATCCTAGGTTTGTACAAGAAAGGGTTAAAGAAAATAGTGAACTAGAAAAGATAAGGTAAATTTCCTTTTCCAATTACGGGTTATTTACCTGACACAATTAATCCCAGATATAAAAGAACATGACAAAATGGACTTGTATACAAATATGTAAAGGCTGATGCTCAATAATTAAACCTAATGCTCAGAAAATGTCTAACAAATAACCCCTCTTACCATGAATGTGAAACGGCGGATGGAAGGTCAGATTGAATCAGATGAGATTAAAATTTTTGTTTTGTTTGTTTGCTTGAATCGGGTTAAACGCCACTTTTAACAGTATTTCAGTCATATCGCGGCGACTGGAGCACCGTACCATGGGTTCCTGGTATTTTTCACACCAGTACTACCACTACATCCTTTCCGAGCAATCAGCTGTCCATCCTACCTAAGTTATTGGTGGGAGACAAATGTCGGAAAGAATATTTTCCGCGACCGGGGACCATGACCTCATGACCACTTTTCATAGAAAAGGTCGAAGAAACATCGTTGCTGATTGAATTAATGGCTAAAACAATCTACACCACTAATAATAGGATAACAATCGAGTTCTACAGTCTCTTAGGATTTTTCTATTCGGTTTCGTGTAATCAAAGACGGTGCGCGTTTGATTATTTTTCCTTTTTTTTCATTTATTTGCGTCAATTTTTGTACTTGTTACATTGATATAAAAAAAATATGCATATAACAAAGTTTTCGAAGTCTTCCTATATAAGGGGAACATCAACATGCTTGTAAATCAACAATTAGGTAAAGTCTTTGATGTTATTCAGATATTGCTTCAGGTGCACATTAGTTCACCAATTGTGTGGTACCCCTCTTCAGTACTGTGACCTGAAATTATACAGACATACTTTTTCATTAAAAATTTGCACCAATTCACGGATCGCTGTTGCCATTGCCGTGGCCATAGCGCAGTTGATAGTGCATCAGACTCTCAATCATGGATCCAGGGTTCGATCCCCGTTCGCGACAAGTATCTTTTCTGATATTTGTCTCCTACCAATTGGTGGATAATCGTAAAATTAAGCTGGATGATCAGCTGGAGGCACGAAAATTTTGTACTGGTGTGAGAAATTTATGGTTAGGTGCACCAGCCTAAGCGTTATCACTGAAAAACTGTTAAAAATAGCGTTAAGCCCAATTCAAAGCAAAACTTAACCTGTTGTCAATAAATTGTGATTGATCAATCAAATCATTTATTTAGGTCAGAAGTAAATGTTCACCACCACCAATATTATCAAATATTTATTTTGTTTGGTCGTAGGAAGAACATGTAGTTTAATTTTTCGATTGCTTGATTGATTGAATGGCGTTGATAGGATATTCGCTGCGACAGGAGATCGAACCTGGGACCCCATGACTAGGAATCCGACGCGCTATTTCTGCGCTCTGGCCACGACCAATTTACGTATTGCGTTGCTTTATATCTCAGATCATATATAAACTATATCGGCTATTAACCCTTGTCATGCTGTATAAATTACCTTACTAAAGTGCTGTCAAATCAAAGGGCTGAAAGCACTGATAGAACTTGTTGTTAAAAAATCAATATTTTTTTTAGAAATTAACTTCATAAGCAGCTCTGGCAGGAAAAGTACAAGCAGGAGGTATAAACTAAGATCAGCCTGCACATTAGTGCAGTCTGATCTTAGTCTACACCTCCTGCCAAAACCGGCATATTCCGGGTTCAGCATGACAAGGGTTAATATTTTATTGGCACCTCGTTAGAGGTCAGGGGGGCTTGATCGGTGATCCGGTAATTGACCAATCACAAGACAAGCCTTCTAGAGATTAATTTATTAAACTTGTCATTTACTTTATTCATTTATGATGGTTGTTTCTCAATGGTCCTTAGTGTGAGGTTTTTTACGGTATTCCCGAAGACCTAAATATTTTTGCGGTATTTTCCACGTAACCTGTTGCCGTATGTGATTAAAAAAATTATCTTTAAGTAGCTGTGAAAATTTTCATTCTTGATGCACATAAGCTCACCTTCTTTTTTATTTACGAGGCAAGAGCAAAGAAAGTTTGAAATAAGAATAAGACCTTTTGTGCCGGAGAACATAATGTAAACAAAGGATCTAGGACTTAAATGGTAATGGGTTTGATTCAATAAATCAAATTAATTAAACAATTTTGAGTTATAAAGACATTATTATTATTTCTGCAAATGAAAAGTAAAAATTCTGAACATTTTTAAAATGTAAATAAAAGTATAGAGTGCGATAAATACTCACCCGTATCGCCAGCTCGAAATCCTGTAATGGGCAGATCACTCATAGTTGTCACGTAACCTTCGTCTTTCCTCCAAATATCGTCGTTATCGCAGTTACAGTGAGTAGCACCGGCGTCACATGAGTTTGTTTCTCCGCATGCGCAATATTTGCCTGTAGGGGAACCAGTAAAATATTCGGACAAACTTCCGGTGCGATTAACCCAAGCAACACAGGATCTAAATGAGATCCGTTTACATTCAAACTTCAACCACTGTTGACATTCAGACGATAGATCTACAACTTCTGTGGCAGCGGCCAAACCAATATCGTATGTAAGGTCGATCGAGTATGCATAACAAGTCTCAGGTCCATTAATATGAGTTCTGGCTTCATAGTTATGTCCTGGAATTAAATAGAGAAGGTGTGTGAAGATGTATTTGAAAGAGATAAGAAGTAGCATCCCTCGAATTTTTAAAAGGGTACCATACACGACTGCAACTGGGAGGTATTTTTCTGCCTTGTTTTTAAAGCCAGACCTTCCCTCCAAGGAAAGTTAAACAGTCTTAACAATATATCGTTTATTTGGTGACTAAAGCAAACAAGGGCCTTTTTGATACAACTATGCAAAAGGAAGGCACGGGCGAAGTTCTCTGGAAAGAGTATTTGTGTTTTGAGTCGATTTCTACTCATAGTTTATATTTTGAGATCGATTCGAATGCACCCGATTCTTCACAGGAAATGTTCGCTTATCTATGACATTTACTGTTATATTCACAGGTGATAATTCCTAAAATTAACGTGCGATTCCGTTAGTCTCCGTAACCAAGTTATTTGTTTGAATGTCTAGCTAAACTTAAAACGTCATCACTGACGTCAAATTTTAAGGAAACAAACCTACAATTAAACTATCGAAAAACAATTTCATAAAATGAAGGCTTATCGCTTAGAATTATTTACTATCCTGTTTATCTATGCTTTTGGACCTCGAGTATGGTTTTTGTCGAGCCCGCTATGACAAGTCGGTGTATGTGCGTTAATGCGTTAGTCCGTCCGTCCGTCCGAATTTGTCCGGTAAAATACTCCTACAGGTATGGATGGGTTTCAAACTAACTAGGCACAATTATTCTCCTTCATGAGTAGATGTGCCATTTGAAAGAACTTTTTGGATAGCCTCAAGTTCAAGGTCACAGCTCAAGGTCAGACACTAAAATTGTGGTAGTCCGGAGCATTTCTCCTTCAATTATGGATGGATTTCAAAATAAATTAGCACAATTATTCTCCATCATGAGTAGATGTGCAATTTGAAAGATCTTTTTGGATAGTTTCAAGTTCAAGGTCACAGCTCAAGGTCAAACACTAAAATTGTGCTTGTCCGGATTAACTCTCCTACAATTATGTATTGATTTCAAAATAGATTGGCACAATTATTCTCCATCATGAGTAGATGTGCCATTTGAAAGAATTTTTTGGATAGCTTCAAGTTCAAGGTCAAAGCTCAAGGTCAAACACTAAAATTGTCCTTATCTTGGGAGTGATACCTAAA
This sequence comes from Fragum fragum, assembly GCA_946902895.1. NCBI lineage: Eukaryota > Metazoa > Mollusca > Bivalvia > Cardiida > Cardiidae > Fragum > Fragum fragum. The sequence continues at coordinate 1,271,216 of OX336368.1, read as the reverse complement.
AAAAAACTGCGGGATCTACAGCAGTTGTCCTGGGACAAAAATCTAGTTCCTATCAATTTGACTGTATGTTTTGCTGGAAATTCTGACTTTTATTATCACATTAAAGTCGAACGATATCTTAAGACGTGTATACACGATGTACATGGAAGCCGCCAATTTGATGTATATCAAGTGAAAAAATAAATTGATCGACTGTTACTTTGAAAGAAAAGCATGTGCAGAAATATAGGAATTCGCATGTTATCTTATATGAGGACTACCTTGTAATACGTAAAGTGGCTTTCATAATTATCGCCACATTTTAAACTGTTGTCTCAAAGCTTTGCCAAGTTCAAAAAGCTGTAAGCTATATGTAGTGTTACAGGCACATATAGAATTAGTAAACGTCATATTAGCGTCTTGCGGCCTCCATAGTAAAATGTCCTTATACGACCTATTTATGAAAAAAGTGCTTTATTAAACACCCGGAGCTATCAAGAATAGGTGAAAATATTAGGAATATACGATAGCATCATGTACACATTAAGACACCAAATGGAAATATATTTGACAAATTTATTTTTTGTCGATTTGTTTTCAGATAAAATGGAACCAAAAATTTGATTCTGTTGAAGTTGTTTCAAAGCTAAAGATTAAGTAAATTTAAGAATCGATACAAAACACCTTGTCGCTTGTAAAACGAAATTTCTGTAGAAACTGTTTCTTGGCAAAAAATGTGTGATTCAACTGAATCTGCAAGTCTAATTTAACCCATTCCAAAACAATCCCGCTTTTAATGCCCCAGAATAATTATATTTTGGAAAACATTGTGAGAAAAGGAGAAATTGCTTGAAACAAGCAATTTCTCCATTTATCACAATGTTTTTTACCTGATTGGGCTCTTACTTTTCAATTTCAAACCAATCTGAAACGTCGTCTGCACCTTTTTTTTCATTTTGGACCAGTCCAAAATTATGTTACAAGGTAATGGATAAATGGTTAGTCTCGTCAATCAACAACGAGCGTTCTGATTGGCCGAAAAAAATATCCATACCTCAGATAAATCTAATTTGGAAAAACTTGTTTCGCAATCGATGTTAGTCAAATAGGTTTAAACCAATCGTTTTGTAAGATTTATGAATTCAAATATACTGATTGGATATTCAATTAGATTCCCATAGATTACTTAACTTTTGACATCAAGGGAACTATAGAACAGTTTTTTAATTAGTTATTACTATTAATGAGAGATACATAATGGCTATTCTTCCGTTGAAATTGACACGGAATGAGCCAGACACTAAAGATAATAATCTCTCTTCGTTAGTAAAGGTTATGAAATCCCATGACATATGAAAAAATATCGTTTTATGATTTCACACATGAAAAGTTACAGGAATTCTGAATTCTGGTATGTCTGAGTGAAACTCGCACACATTGAACATGGGCATTTAGCAGGGGTCTTGGCCACACCACAGTGGTAGCGCGAGGGACTTCTAGTCATGAGGTCCCGGGTTCGATCCCAAAATGCGGCGAATATCCTCTCAGTAATTTGATAATCGTAAATCTAATTGGGATGAGCAGTTTGAGGCTCGAAAATGAGTCCTCGGTAGCACTGGTGTGAGAAATACCAGGGGTCTATGGTTAGAAGCCCCATCGCCCTGACATGACTGAAATACTGTTTAATTTGGAATTAAACGCCAGTCAGCCCAATCAATCATCATAAGGCGCTTGACACTCTTGACTACGAAATAATTGTGGCCTTTATAAATGCCCTCGTACGCCAGTCTTAACCCTTGTCACACTGAACCCGGATCTGATCTTAGTCTACACTACCTGTTTTACTAATTCAATCCAGAGTTAGGTCCAGGGTTCGATCCCCGACGGCGGCACTCATCCTTTCCGACTATTTGTCTCTCACCAATGGGTCGATAATCGTAGACCTATGTGAGATAGCAACTGGAGGCTAGGAAGGGATGTAATGGTAGTACTGGTGTGAGAAATACCAGGATTCCATTGTTAGGTGCTCCAGCCGCCGCGATATAACTGAGATATTGTTGATAGCGGCGTAAAACCCCATTCAAACAAACAAAACAAAATTAAGCCAGAATAATTTATGGTATTAATTTCTCTGATCCTCAGCCAGTGATTCCAGTGCTTTCAGCCCTTTGACTTAAATTCATAACTGAAATAGGATTTAATACATCATGATAAGAGTTTAAATCTTTTTCAGTCCATATCTGAACTGTGAGAAATTGAAAGTTAAGCAATTAAGACCATCCTGGACTGCATAATCAACTATAGTAGACCCGGGATGGTCTTGAGTATGTCTGGTTTAATCTGAAAGCCCGTTTTAAGATGAGAAAATTAGATACTAAACTATATCGTTGTTTATGCTTGGACCTCCAGTCCTAATTGCAGTAAAACAGTAACGTCTTTTATCTCATTTTTCAGTCGTTATTTAATAAATTTGAATTTATAGTTACCCATTACAGTGTATGCCTTGCCAGGACTCAAATCAAAGTCACAGAAAACATGTACTGATCCAGACTGAAGAGGATCAATTTCAACTGCAGAAGACTGGTTTAATCCGAGAGAAGCCCATTCTGCACAGGTTTTCGCTGAAAAAAAGTAGATACAAACATTATGCGTTGGTATCAACATTCGGCGTGGTTTTTAAATTGAAAGAAAAAGGAAAAAATATGATAAAGGGACATTAATGACAAATATGAATGGAGAAAAATCGTTGTAGAATAAAAAAAAGCAAGTGAGCAAAACTATTGTCTTTCTATTTAACTCAGCTGTTTTCGGAGAAAACCCGAGGTATTGTGATCACCTTGGCGTCGTTCGCGTCGGCGTTGGCGTGACAAGCTTTAACCTTGGTCATATCTCCCCTGTTATTAGCTCGGCTGTTTTCGGAGAAAACCCGATGTATTGTCATCACCTGGGCGTCTTGTGCGTCGGGTTGGCGTTGGCGTGACAAACTTTAACCTTGGTAATATCTCTGTTGTTATTGAAGATATCCTCATGAAACTTAGCATGTATATTGACCATCACTAGAGCTGTCTAGACTATCAAGAGGAACAACTCTAAAAGTGTTTTTCGACTTACTATTTTTGTATTATCCAGCACCTGCAGCCGAGTGTTCGCGGTGCTCTTGTTAACCATGTTTATTCGCCAGGTATTACATTACGTATGGTTCTGTTGACATATCGAATCAAGCGTTATTTTGGAAATTCTTTTTACTGGTTAAATAACCGTTACAGCAAATAACCATCAAAATGTAGTTATAAAATCCTTAAAGGCAAACAAAAAATCTTAGCGTTGTAATTATAAATGACTACAGACTAGTAAGAGTGACTATTCATGTTGTTCGCGTCCTTTAAACCTATTTTCAGTATCTTCAGTCTATGAATTTATAAATGCAAAATGGTCAATAAGAGAGAATGACAAAGATCAACAAGACGGGAAATTTTCAGACTGGTCAGCCAACGCAGTCAGGCCAGGGTCCATACTTTAAGCAGTTCCCCTTTGAATAAAACTAACCTGTGGGTGAACAGTTGTATGTATTACAGACGACAGTCTCTGAGGAAGCCCCTGTACACGATACCGGCGAGGCCTGATGACAAGTCCTGGCTCGTCTTCGAGTCCCACCACCACAGGTGTGACTGCATGTAGACCACGATCCCCATCCATTCCATATTTCAGGAGCGGTGACTTGATAATTGAAATAAACTTTCAGTAGTGACAATATTTCTCTATATTACAACATATAAACAGAAAAATCATTTTTAAAAAACCAGAAATAAAGTTCTAGAAATGTTGAGATTTCTAGACATCACAAGATAGAAATACTGTTTCATGAATATTAATATTTCTTAACTTGATGAGGAATAGATAAAACCAAAGAAGTCAATATATATCAACTTGATATGATAAAAAACAATTTCAAAAAGAACAATTGACGTTACTTAATCCCGTTGAAAAAAATCAATGTTCTGATAATAATGATAATAAGAAGAAGAATGTCTTTATTTCATGAAGGTAAAACAATAAGACAATCATTTCAAATAAAACAATTTGAAAATAAATCTTTTTATTTGTGTGATTATTGCTACTACCCCAAGGAAAAAAAATGAATACATCGTGCAAAATAGTTACAAGCAATTTTTTGATTATCCACATTTTTGTATCCTATTATACACATTTCTAAAAATTCAATTGTCTAAAAAATGTCTTGAATTTCGACAATTCTAAAATTCTGTCATCCTTAAATGGGGAAATTGTTAAAAAATGTATATTTGTCAATCTTTTGCTTTTTTTAACTCTGCAATTTGAAAACGTTTTCCTGTATAATGGATCATTTTGTTGTTATTTTGTTCCAAGAATCTGGACATCTGGTGAAAACGACCCCATCAATATATCTTGAAACTTGTTTCCTTTGTCGAGCTATAAATATGAAATGAAATTATCTTGCGAGGGTATCGTCAAATATGGGCATTGATATCAAAGGTAGCAATTGTTTTGTACTTTATTTAATTCAAAAGAAACGCACACAAAGAAATATCGGTTTGATAACTTAACCAAATCGACCAGATTTCTTTAGGTACTTTTTGTATGCCCCCGCATCGATAGATCGGAGGCATTTTGTTTTACCGGTGTCCGTCTTTCGTCTGTCTGCAAAACTCAACCTGCCAACTAAACATTTTCCTATAACTTCTACCCTGATTAAGTTACAATGCTAATATTTGGTATGTAGATCGGTCTCAACAAGGCGCAACTTGGGAAAGTCATTTCATCAAGGTCAAGGTCAAAATTTTAACCCTTGTCCCTAAAACGTTACTCAAAAAATCTTAACCGTTTCTAAAGAATTCCTGTTTCGGGGGCACAATGTTTCACAAACACATCTTTTTACTATTTGCGATTGATTATTGCGCTGGAAAAATCGCATTACCTAAGCTCGCTGGTTTCCATGCGTCGAAGGTACATAATAACAACAAAAAAAAACCTGAAAAATCGTTCATGTGATTAAACACGCATTTTTCCATTAGAATATATTGCTTATTAGATATTTAACAATTTATACCAAAGTTAGAAGTATTTAACCTACTAGTAGATGTATTTCTGTCGATACTATTTGCGCTTTTTTACATTCGATACAAAGCGGAAAATATGCTGTTTTAAATTAAACTTATTTTTGATTAAAGCATTTAAAATGATAGTTGCGACTATAGTTTCAAAACCAATCTTAGCATCAGTTAAGATGTCACAATTGTCTGCGAATGGTTTCAATCTAATATCAAATTTTAACTTGAAGAGGTGTTTTACTCAAGTGAGCTTATAACACAAAACCCAGAGACATTCTTTTATAAATACTGGATTGGAACTTTTTAGAAACTAATGCACTAGCAAGTATTAAGACGTGTTATTTTACCCTTTCCTGTACAAACCCGGGATTTTACGCCACTATGATTTTATACATTAGAAAACATTGTCGGAAAAAAGAAATTGCTTGTAACAAGCAATTTCTTCAATATGCACAATGCTTTCTACCAAAACAAGTAGAATATTTCTTCTTTCCAAAATTACTTTCTACCCTGTAGGTTGGTTACTTTTCAAATTGTATTCACTTTTAGTTGTCGCCTGCAACTTCTGTCAAATTGGACAAGCCTAAGATGTGAAAATGGGGGGGGGGAAGGTTGAAGAACAGCAGTCCCCGTCATTATACTTACTTCTATAATATTTCATCCCAGTATAGGAAGTTAGAAATGTCGTGTCAGTGTAATATTTAGTACAGAGGACGCATATTTTATCTTCATCTTGGTAAAAGGAACCCTCACAAGTCGCTTCTTGAACACAGAGAAAAGTACACTGCAAGTCACTGGTAGCGATCGTCGATTCTACAACTTCTGTTCCAGAACAAACGTGGTCTCCTAGAGCTAAAGTTGCCGTATTGAATTCAAATGTCTCGTTGTAAGTAAACCCATATACAATATGGTGAATTGATATAATAATTGTAATTACGCCCAGAGTCGATCCATACCAAACAACCATCTTTCTGCTTGATAGAGTTGTCAACTATACTTGTTTCAGTGTATCTGAAATAAATGAAATAATGCATATAAACAAATTTGTTCTTAAAATCGGACAATAATCCAATAGAACAGACTAAGCGATGAAAACATAATGGTTATTAAAAGGGAATACAGCTAATACATATTGTTCTTCCATTTCGAGCTTGAACTGTTCTCTCTGACAATTTACCCCATCACAATCAACCGTTTGAGCCATGTGTTATCTCTACCAACAACCGTCCTATATGCGCATTTATAAGGGGGACTTCTACTTTGACCAACTGCAATTCGGTTGATTAAATTTAATAAAGCCAATTTTAGACTATTTATTCATAATTCGATATTAATCTCGTCTATCAAGATTTCAGCGTTTTGATTGACTAATTTATTTTCTTTGCATAGTTCAATGGACAAGATTTTGAGCATGACATTCTTTTGTATGTATAGATCCATACGACTTAATCCTAAACTAGTAACAGATTTGCCTTGCTATGCTTGAGGTCATTAATAAGAAATGAAGATAATATTTTAGCTTTCCTGGCCGAAGGCTAACTCGAAGAGCTAACCCGTTGGCGTTTTATCGTCCATGTTCCGTGCGTCCGACCGTCCGTTAAGTCGTCCGTCCGTTACCTTTTTTTATTTTCTTTAACATCTATAGAGTCCACAGTTTCATCAGATTCACTTCAAACTTTTACAGAATTATTGTATCATCATAAAGATAGTCCCTTTCGAAATTGGATCCGATCCGTCAAGAAACAAGGGAAACGGGGCCTTTGTAAATTTTATTTTAAAAATCCTGGATAATAATCTAGACTCCACAGCTAACATCGGATTCAAGTCAAACTTTTATAGAATGGTTGTACTACCATAATGAGGATCGTTCCTTTCAAAGGTAGGTCTGAGCCTTTATGTATCATTGGAAAGAGGGCCTTATGAGTGTTTGATTTAAAAAAAAAATCCTGGCTAACACTCTAGAATCCAGTTTTCATCATATTCTCTCCTTTCGCAGAATAATTGATTCATTGTAAGGATCGTTCCTTTTGAAATTGGGTCCGATCCGCAAAGTTATACGGGAAAAAGGGCATTATGAAAATTCAATTTTAAGAAATCCTCGTTAACACAATAAGTTCAATAGCTTTGATTGGAAGTAGTTGTAACTTTCACAAAACAATTGTAAGATTGTAAGGGTCATTCTTTTCGTAATGGGGCCTGAAACACTGGAAAAATGGGTCTGATGAAAATTTCATTTAAAAACCCTGTTTAGTTAGCCCACAGCTTTCGTCGGATTCTCTTCAAACTAATACAGATTGTTTGATCAATCTCAAGTATTGATTAATCATTAGGATTGATTCTTTTGAAAACAGGTAAGACACAATAATGTCCACAGTTTTAATTGGATTCTCTTCAAAGACGCTTGTGGCATGAAAACACGGGAAAATGGCCAGTACAGATTATCATTCAATACATTCTCTTTTATGCGAAGAAGTCCATAATCATTCAGATTGTCTTTAATTTCACAGGATGTCACCGTCATAGCGCAGTTGGTAGAGCGCCGGACTGTCAATCTATAGGTCCCGGGTTCGATCCCTGACGGCGGCACTCATCCTTTCAGACTATTTGTCTCTCACCAATGGGTCGATAATCGTAAACCTATGTGGGATAGCAGCTGGAGGCTAGGAAAGGATGTAATGGTAGTACTGGTGTGAGAAATACCAGGATTACATTGTTAGGTGCTCCAGCCGCCGCGATATAACTGAAAGATTGTTGAAAGCGCCGTAAAACCCCATTCAAACAAACAAACAAATATATTTCACAGGACGATTGAAGGGTCGTAAGGAAATTTCCTTTCGAAAATGAAGTAGATCCCTCAGAAAACACTGGAAAATGGGCCTTATGGAATTTACCCGAACATTCTCGTTTATACGTGATAAAGTCCGCAATTAATATCGGGTTCTGTTGGGAATTTCACAGGATGGTTGTAGGGTCATAATGAAACCTCCTTTTGGAATTTGATTGGGTCTGTCATGAAACACGGGAAAAGGAGCCTCCAGGATTGCTACTCAGAATAATAAAGTGGATAAAGTCCAACTGTTATTCTCATTTATTGCATTCTTCTTAAGCTATAACTTCCTTATATATAAGATTTCTTTAACGGAAAGCTTGATAGCTAGCAGAGCGTCTCAGGCCCTCATTGGTCTCGTGTTTTGTGGGTTTTTTTTTGTTTGTTTTATTTTTTTTTTTTATTTATTTTTATGTTGTTGTTGTTTTGTTTTTGTTGTTGTTTGATTGTTTGTTTGTTTTGGGTTGGGTTTGAGGGGGGTTGTTGTTGTTTTTGTTGTTGTTGTTGTTGAGATTTGAACCTAAAAAGTCACACTAATGTATGAATCCGCTCTTTTTTCTTTTTTTTAATTGAGAGTTTAACCTAAAAATCACTCTAATGTATGAACCCGCGTATCCACTTAGTATATAACTTCTAATTTCCCACTTCCCTGTGACGAGAAGGTATAATATCCTAAGAAAATCCTTTCATACACTAATTGCTAAAAACAATCCAAGCTTCATACTATTTCTTTTTCATTGTACATTGAACTATGTAACAGTTCAGAATTCCGGGTCACATCTCTTACTAAAAGATTTGTTAAAGAAAAATGTAATTCACATATCATAAATTTTGCTTTAAAACTAGTATATCTATTCATATTTTCAAAGTAAAAGAGGAGTTATTTCAGTCACATGCTTTGAGTTTATTCCCACTCTGATCAAAAGTCATTAAATTCTTTCGAATTGAAAAATCGTCTACTCTGGTACGATTATCAGTTCATTAAATTTTCATTAATTTGCACGGGTCAATAACTATTATATATATGCGAACATAATAGTTTATGTTCATTGGAATTCTCTAGACCGTAAATGGAAATGACAAAAGCCTTTTCTGAAGCAGATAATGGCTAAATACCAGGTCTACAAAGTAATATGCGGATTGCTGACTCCGCCCACTCACTGCGCTGGCCACGCCCACAGACTCCAACAGAAAATTCCAATTTTATATTGTACGGCGTTGTCTTACAAAATATAGGGCCAGTAACAATTAACAAAAGAATAATAGAAAGTCCTTGGTTTGCGACCTAAATGACGTAGACCTACAGCTTGAATAACCAGTAGTTAGTATGTTTCAGTCGCCAAACCAACGGAAATGCTTTATAAAATTGTTGGCCAATGTGGGAGCTCAAAGATTACTTCCAGTTCGAGAGAATTATTGGATTTGTCGATTGATTGGTTCTTTGATTAACAACCGCGATTGGTCAGTTGAACGTACAGTATAATTTATGTTTTAACGACAACCCAAGGGCATACCAAAACGTGGTAGCTTTAGGAATTGGTCGCTTTAGTCCGATAGAGACACAGCTTGACCCGGATGTGGGGTTAAAACTTTTTTCTTTGCTGATTTGTGTTGGTTAGATGTTACAATTGAAGAATCTGACTGCTGACATCCTGTCATCAGGTCAGACCCCACCGGATTTTGGCCTTCTTTAGTCTATATAAAATCACTGTTTTCGTCCAGGATGTAGCACTTGTCAGAACGTTCGTTGAATTATAGCCTTTCTGATGCTGTTTCGTCGTTCATAGAACTTCTCATTAATAGTAGAAATCATATATGATGAATGATGAATTTTTTTTGAAATAATGGATTCTAACCAAAGGCACCGTCTTTTTTCCAACCATGAAAATCACATGTCGCCAATTTACACCTCCAATTTTTGAATACCATCTATAACACATAGACCTGCAAAGAAAGGGTAAAATGCACTTTCAAACAGCAGAAAAGATGCAAAATTACTACAAAATCAAACAAAATATTGCATATACCACTGTTTAAGACTCAAATCATCCCTGCCTTTCAAGAACTACATTTTCTCTAAGATCTACTTTTACCATACAACGACCTCAGGAAGTAATTTCCAGTGAGGTCACTCCATCATTGAGCATTTTGAGAAAATCAAGATGGCGTCCAAAATGGCAGCTAGATATAACGTATCGTCAAAATGTAGCTTCCACATTGCATTCAGGTTAATTTTATTTACATTTTATGGAATTAGCTAATTATTAAATATCACAGATCTTGGCCTGCAGGTTTTGGTAAAAATATCAAGAATGCTCCAAAGATGACTGTCAAAATGTGAAAGTTGACAGCAAATATGTATTAAACTGCAAGTATTGTCTATCAAATATAGTGTTTGTGTTTTGTATTTAAGAATTTATACAATTTTCATGATAGTTTGAGTATTTGTATTAAAAACCAGCGTTATTTCATATTTTAGTAAACAAAATGATGTCCAAGATGGTTTTGTTAAAGAATGGTATAGAAATTGTTTTAAAAACTATTTACTTTGTTATACGTTCATTTAGGTTTTGTTTTAGTTTTCCATTGTTGTGTATGATTTTTAGGTCACCTGACCGAAGGCCATGGCGACTTATTGCGATCGTGTTTTGTCCGTCGACGTGCGTTGTGCGTCGTGCGTTTTGCGTCGTGCGTTATCTTTTTACATTTAAAAACCCTTGGATGGATTTCAACCAAACTTGGAAGGAAGAATCCTTATGGGAAGGCCCTTCAGATTTGTACACGTCATGGATTTATCTCCCCTTGGGGCCCATAAGGGGCCAAAAAGGGTTCATTTTTAAAAATCTTCTTGTCATGAACCGGCTTTGATTAGATTCACATTTGGTATTTAGAGTCTTAAGGGCAAGGACCATCAAGTTTGGACAAATAAAAAAAATCTGTCAAGAAATGGCCGTGCTATAGGGGTGTAAAGGTGGGTGAGGTACATAAGCTTACATAGTTACAACTTTGAAAATCTTTTTCTACCAAACAAAAAGACCTACAGCTCTGATATTTGGTACGCGGCATCGTCTGGTGGACCTCTATCATTATGTATAAATTATAACCCCTGGGTCAAAATTAGCCCGTTCCCGGACGTCACAAGTTTAACATAGGCTTATATAGTGAAGATTTCAAAGATCTTCTTCTCCCAAAATCTGGTGAATTTCTATCAAGATTGTGTAAATCATGGCCCCAGAGACAGAATTAGCCCATTCGCGGACTTCACAAGTTTTACAAAAGAATTAGATATTGAAATTTTTAAAAACCTTCTTCTCAAAAACAGGAGGGCCTAGAACTTTGATATTTGGTATACAGCATCATCTGGTGGACCTCTATCAAGATTGTAAAAATGATTGCCCCAGGATTAAAATTAGCCTATTCCCGAATGTCACAAATTTAACATAGGCTTATACAGTGAAATTTGTAAAAAATCTTCTCCCAAACAGGAGGGCCGAGAAACTTTGATATTTGGTATACAGCATCATCTTGTGGACCGCTATCAAGATTGTACAAATTATTGCCTCGTGATTAAAATTAGCCCATTCCCGGATGTCACAAATTTAACATAGGCTTATATAGTGAAAACTTTTAAAAAATCTTCATCTTCATCTAGGCCTAGAGCTTTGATATTTGATATGTAGCATCATCTGGTGAATCTTTATCAATTTTGTAAGAATTATGGCCCTAGGGTCATAATTTGCCCAATCCCAGACGTCACGAATTTAACATGGGCTTATATAGTGAAATTTTCAAAAATATTTTTCTCCCAAACAGGAGGCCCTAGAGCTTTAATATTTTGTATGTAGCATCACCTGGTGGACCTCCATCAAGATTGTTTAAATTATGGCCCCAGTGTCAGAATTATCCCGTTCCAAGATGTCCCAAATTTAAAATAGGCTTGTTTGGTGAAAATATTCTTTTCCCAAACTAAAAGGTTTAGAGCTTTGATATTTAGTATGTAGCATTATCTGGTGGACTTTTATCTGTTTTGTGCTCTTTGGACTCTTGTTAATAGCAGTGAGCACAATGGTCAACATTTATCAACTGCCATGGAAGGCTTTCGGGTTTTTACTGCCTAAAATTCAAATAATGCTGATTAATGAAAACGCAAAGCTTAGAATCTTCCGGTAAACGGGAAATAAGTCTTAGAAACTGATTTTGTTACCTCGTTTGACTGGAAGGGTTGACCAAATTGTCAAATTTTTGGCATAAACCGCCTCTTGCTGTATTTTTTTGTTTAAACCATTACCAGACGGTGAAAATTTGGATTGGTCCAAATAGAATGGAGTTGCAGACGACAATTTTAATTTAATGAAATTTCATATTTTTGTCAACACATAGGAAAACACTGTGGAAAATGTAGAAATTGCTTGTAGCGAGCACCTTCTTCAATTTTCACATCATTTTTCCAGTTGTTTTTCTTAAGGGGCATTATAAAGCCTCATTGTGTGGGAATAGGTTAATGGTAATGATGAAGGTCTCCAAGCAGTATCTAATTTAATACCGCCATCATAGCGCAGTCGGTAGCGCATCAGAATCCCAATATTCCGGCGGAGGCACATATTCTTTCCGACAATGGTCTCTCACCAATGGGTTGATAATCGTAAACCTATGTGGGATAGCAGCTTGAGGCTCGAAAAGAATGAAATGGTAGTACTGGTGTGAGAAATACCAAGAATCCATTGTTAGGTGCTCCAACTGTCGCAATATGACTTGCATATTGTTAAAAGTGGCATTAACCCCCATTCAATCATTCAATCTATCTTAATTTAAGAGAAAAGTGGAGCAAGAACCTTTTAAGGCAGCTCGTACTTGGCTAGCTGACGTTCTTTGACTCGCTGTGTTGTTTGACACAATCAATTTGGAAATTTGACGACGCCTCGTCAGCTTAAATACTTCTTACATTCTTCTTCAACAAATGCAGCATTTCAACAACTTGTATTTTCCTTCGCCAACGATACAAAGCAAAGGAAATTGTATTTTCCAACTGTCAATTATCTTTACGAAATTACGAAGATGGAATCCCCACCATGTTTCCACACCCATAACTGGCTTGATCAACAGTGAACTGTCAATTTTGGACAAAATACATGTAGGATAGTTTAAGCAGTATTGCCCTCCGATCTTTTCCGAAGATTTAAAACGGATATATGTTTCTTAGTACAGTTTTTGCTTTGGAATTCGAGCAAGTTAAGAAGCTATTAATTTTCTCAATATTTTGCCCAATAATCTTTGGACCCGCGTCATACATAAATTGATTGTTCTGAAAGACCAGAAACCAATGCATGTGTCAGGTTCGCAATTTTTTGAAATGGGAAAATTTGACTTACTAGCTGGAGATTTGCAAGTTTTGTAAATATGCTCTAGTGGATAGGTTTTGGGGGTTACAATACAGATGTTACAAGTTTGATCCCCAGCCGGCATATGCCTGTCATGTTGGTAACGAATGTACTTCCTGGCTCATAAAAGGCATATTAGCCATGTGAACAGTAATAATCAATACATTTGCTACTATATGTAATTTTCTGTACTTTCACTAGAAAAAGTTATACAGGTATGGTATGCGTATGTTGATGGAATGAGGTTAGATCTCGTATATAAATAAGCTTGGGGTAGCATGCGTTTCAAAAAAGGTTGGAATACAAATTAAAGCAATATGTTTGTCTACCTATATTTTTGTATCCCATTTGTTATTCAGCTAAAAAAAAATACATGGAATGACTTTGCATTTAAGAATGTCTTAAATTAGGTATGCATATATCATAAAAAACAAGACAATGTTATTAAAACTAAAAGGAGCGAAAGAACAAGAAACTTTTTTCTACAATACATACAATGTTCTACAATACATACAATGTTCTACAATACATACCATGCAATGTTCTACAATACATACAATGTTCTAGAATACATACAGTTCAATTATTACGTTTTGGAGTCATCCTGACAACCATACTAAATTTCAGAATCCTTCCAAACTTTTTTGTTTGGTCAGACGACTTAAGTTAAATGTCAAAACAACAGGTTAAAAACAAAACATAAATCTTAAAGCTGTAAAAATGTCAAAATAAAGATTTCGTAAATTTGGCTGTCATCGTGGCTGCCATCTTGAATATTTCAAAACTCTCAATGATGACTAGGTGTCATCAGTCAGATTCTTGAAGGGGAAGGTCTGCGCTGTAAGAATTAATCAAGAAATCAAGAAAAATAGTTTAAACCCTACTTCTAGTTTCGAATAAGAATTGGCCTGAATCTGCCGGACTAATTGTAAGGCGTGTTCGTATGTAAAAGGAGTCTTTACGCTTTCTGCCATTTTGCTAGAATCCTCGTATAAAGCCATTTTCAAAATGTACAATTGTTTGGAGAAGACCGGTTTAAAAAAAAAAAGATAATAAATCGAACCTAACTCGACACTATTTTGCTTCTACCCTAGTAATATCCAACTGGATTTTCCAAACGGGGGTAACACTGATGGGCGTCAACCGTCTACCATAAACAACGTCAAGTGTTGCTTTGGATACCACTTATCTTTGTTCCTCGTGTAAAAATTTCTGTCTTTATAAAGTGGTGATAAGGGTATTGAATGAATTGAGTTTTACTGGAAATTCCAGTAATTCATAGATATATATATAGATAGCTATAGATCACCTCATAGATATACATGTATAGAAAAACCATTGAGAATTCTTTTTAAGCGGTTACACCCTTTAACAGACGGCTAAATTTAAAAGGGGTCCAAATAAAGAGGAGTCAGGAGTCGCAGACAACAACTTAATGTTTGTGAATTTTTAGATTTCTTCAACTATCTGGGTAGAAAAAATTGTGTAAAATGAAGAAATGGCTTGTTGCAAGCAATTTCTTCATTTCAAACAATATTTTCTAAACAAAAAAGTGTCAGTGTGTGGGAATAGGTTAAACTACCCAGAACTTCATTAGTTGTTCACCTCTCTAAAATATTAATGAACACATTTTAAATGATTATTTATTCATTGAACGGCTTGAAAGGGTTTGGTAATGTGATTTTCCGAACAGATCAAAATTGACCAGCACTTAGAAAAAATGAATTCTTATTGACCCTTGCCATGCTGAATAAAAAACTTTTTTTCAAAACTGCATGAAAATATAAGGGTTGCAAGTGCTGGAAGCACATGTCGTGGATCAATATTTCTTATTGAATATAAATCTCGTAAACAGCTGAGGGCCCGAGATTATAAAACTTTTGCCGGACTCAATTGATAATTTACTAAAAATTTGATTCGAATTTCGCCATTCCCACTTAGTGACGCTTTTAGACGCCAAAAAGTAAAAAGGCTTTGGAAAACATTGTGGAAAATGAAGAAATTGCTTGTCACAAGCAATTTCTTCGTTTTCCGCAATATTTTCTACCGAGGAAGTTGAAAAATCCAAAATTTCATGAACTTTAAATTGACGTCTGCAACTTCTTTCAATTTGGACCAGTCTAAAATCTATCCGTTTGGGAATAGGTGAGTGAAATGAAACATTGGTAAATCATGATTTTTAAAACAAAGTCTACAGTTAACCTAGAAAGACAACGTTTATTTTAGCTTGAGTAAATTTTGAGCAAATTCTCAACTGAATACGTTTTATAATCTCTGGGCAGGATGTTTGAAGGGACAAACATGTGGTGTAGACTGAGATCGTACTCGTTGGCCCCGCCCATTGACTCTGACAAGAAGTTCCGCTTCGATTTCAAATGGCGTTATTTTGCAAATTTATGGCTAGTAGCATGTAAAAAAACAAGTAGAATAGTTAGTTAGCGACCTAAACGTTGTAACTACAGCTTGAACAAGCTGTAGTTACGACGTTTAGGTCGCCAAACCCCCAAAAATGTACAAACCAAAAAAAGAAAAATCACAAAAATTGCGACCATTGTTTGGGTTCAAAGCTCAATTCCGGGCTGAATAAATGATTTGATTGGTCGGTTGATTCCTTGATTGACAATGCGATCAGTTACTCGACGGATCGACGATTTCAATAAGGAATCAAAGTACTGAAAGTACTGTAAGCTAGCAAAGCTTGGTGATTTTTTACGTATTCTTCTTTGTCGAAGGTGTCATGATAAACGAGGTTAAGGTAACCAAGGAGTTTATCCATTCCCACACAATCCCTCCTTTTTGTGCCCCTTTACAAATAGTTGTGGAAAACAATGTGGAAATGAAGAAATTGCTTGTCAAAAGCAATTTCTTCATTTTCAACATTGTTTTCTACCCATAGCCCTAAATATTACAGAATATTAAATTTGAAATTGTCGTCTGCATCTTCGACGATGTGCCCAAGTGAGCTTAAAATACCTAGGAGATGAACTTGCCGGCAGATTTTGAAATAATCCTGAAATACAGGAGAACTACTTTTTATGGTGTAGGCATTTAATGGATTTAGTTGTTAAGCCTCCATTGGTGGTTTGCACTCGTTGAACGCTTTGCTGGCTAAAAAACGAATAATAAATCCATTCATTTACTTAGACCGGAAGTGAATTTTGAATTCCGACATTCATGTAATCTTATTGTTCGTTAAACGTTAAGTTCGCGGACAAACGTTTTCTATGTCCCCGAATCGATAAGATGGTTGCAAGATCAAGGCCATCTATTAAGGTCAAGGACATTTATGAAGATCTCTACTTTTTAAACTTAACGAAAAAAACTTAACAGTTTGCTGTTATTTTTATACTTTTCAAACTGAATGGCTCTTGTTTGGGACGTAGGTCCCCTCTATATATTGACAGGCATCACTTGTTAATTCAAGGTCATCCATCATGATAAATGTCATGTTTGAAGGCCCTCTTAACGCAAAAACTTAAAATTTTGCTGTGATTCTAACAACTTTCAAGCTACATGGCTCATATTCTGGAGATAGGTTCCTTTTATTTATAGGCATCGTTTATTTGGTTTGCCAAGGTCATCTATTAAGGTCAATGTCAGTCTTGAAGGTCAACTTAACTTAAAACCTATCATTTTACTGATATTCAAACACCTTCCAAGATACATGGCTCTTATTTGTGAATAGGTTTCGTGCATTTATAGGTGTCAGTTGATGCTAAGGTCAATGCCATGTATTAAGGCTAAGGTCACTAATGAAGACGACTTTATGTAAAAAACTTAACACTTTACTCTTGTACAAATATCTCTCAGGATACCTGGCTCTTATTTCGGATATAGGGTCATGGCATTGATAGGAATTATTTCGTTGTAAGGTCAATGTCATTTATAAGGGTCACATTTCTGAAAAAAACAATGGCTGTTGCGGGGGCAAGGTGCTCCACATTTTACCTTTGTTATTATCGTTTCATATTATTTATGTCCCTTGCCACGATTTTCTTTTTCGAATGAATGCCGTTTACTACTTCAGTGGAACAGTCATTTCGTAGGTCATAGGGCCTGTCCAGCGATCAGTGTAATCTTCTAGATTTACCGTGAGTAGTTGCTGGTTGCTCAATAGCTTGACTTTACGTGCACGAGAAATTCTCTTACGAAATTATATAGTTAGCCCTCTCCTGTTTTAGACCGGTCCAAATTCAAAGTTTTTTCAGACGAGAATTTAAAGTGGGTTTAATTTGAAAAATAACCATTCAGTGTGGTAGAAAATATTGTAGGAAAAGAAGAAATTGCTTGTGAAAAGCAATTTCTTCGTTTTCTGCAATGTTTTCCTCATAAAATCTCAGGGACGTAAAAAACATAGATTTAATAGCAGAGGGTTAAACAAAGAGTAAACGCCAAGATCATTTAATTACTTTTTCAGATCTACAATGAAATGTTCATAAATGTAAAGAAATAAACAACATGAAACAATCATGAAAGAAAGGACAAACTCGTGTTCAGTCATAAAGGAGGTAAGTCAGTTTTAGACCTGGTAAAATCAATGGTTTTTTGACGATTTTAATTTGAACAGTAACCATTCAGTAGGGTAGCAAATATTGTTGAAAAAGAAGACATTGCTTGTATCAAGCAATTTCCTCTCTTTCTACAATATTTGCTAGATCATAATTCACATGGACGTAAAAAACCAATGATTCAACAGGATAGGGTTAAACAAATAGCAAACGTAAAGATTGTTAAATAACCATTTCAGATCTATAAATAAACTCAAATAAAAAGAAATAAACAACATGAAACAAACATGCAATTAATGACAAACTCATGTTCAGCCATAAAGGAGAGTGCGTAAATTGTATCTATCTTTGTAACAAATGGTGAAAATTTTTGTTTGTTCTCATGGAGGTATGAGACAAACAAAACTAATCTCACTTAAGTTTGTCTGAAATGTGCGTTTTATTTCGTAATACTTTTAATACAAAACTTATCACGCTTTTTGAAGATTCGAGGCGATTGTCTTTCATAAAGATCAAAGGTAATCAATTTTTCGAAAGTAATCACTAAGGCATACATTAACATGAATACAAGATCAAGAAAAACCTCTAAAGGTGAATAAATGTAATACATAACTGTATGTATAAACCTTTTACGTGAAAAATTGCATGTACAAACTAGCGCATCTATAAACTTTGAGGCGTTTTATCAACGTGCACTTTTCTCTTTATTAACAAATGCAACGGTGCATTCTCTTCTTGAGTCGCCGCCGTCATAGCGCAGTCAGTAGCGCGTCAGACTCCTAATCTTCAATTATGGGATGTCATGGGTTTGATACCTGACGGCGGCACATATTCTTTCCAACATTTCTCTCTCACCAATGGGTGGATAATCGTTAACCTAAGTTGGGTAGCAGCTGGAGGCTAGGAAAGGATGTTGAGGTAGTACTGGTGTGAGATATACCAGGAACCCATTGTTAGGTGCTCCAGCTACAACGATATGACTGAAATACTGTTAAAAGTGAATACTGTTTAAAGTGGCGTTAAACCCCATTCAATCATTATGTGCTTGATTCACGCAACCATTTTATGACAGCATGTTTATTTGTAAAGGAGTTTATGACAGACTAGATTATATGCTCCGGAGAGGTTATGCACATCTAAAATCGACACTATTTATCTTTTTACACGGGGTCTCATACACCTTATTCTGGGACCGAATTTCGGCCCCGATTCCGATAGCAAAAATATCTTTTTTCCCAATTCAGAGCAAAAAAATCCCAATTATAGGCTACAGTCCCCCAAATTCCAAGTATTCTTGTTCGATTACGCAAATTAAATACGGGGTAGAGTACAAGTCTTATAAAGCCTTACTTAGTTGTATTTTTATTAAAACTAATGAAAAAGTTTTTTTAAATCTCCTTAATTTTTCCCTTATTAGAATGATTCCGTGAATTTTCCACATTCTCCTGGCCTAAGACCTCTATTAAAAATGTATATAATGATAATAATAATAATATCTATATTAAAAGAAGCTAACTCATTTAGATAACATGATACAGTTAAAACACCATGCAATACTTATTTTCAATGAAGCCTACAAACAAAATCACACACACACTCGCGCGAGCGCGCACACACATACACACACAAACATAAATACACACACACACACACACACACTATCCGCTTCTCTTTATCACACACACATGCATTCTCTCTCTTTCTATTTTTTTCTATTAATTGCAAATTCCCTTCAATAAATCTCGTACATAATAGCATCTCAAAGACATACACAAAGAGTATTCATTCAATATACGATATTAGGTGTAGGTATCTAATTAAAGGTCCACTGACATAAGGTATGTTTTGGTTATCATTATTGCCAATAGATTTTATGCCTATAGGAATCGAATTCAAGTACTGCATCCCAGCAAAGGAGCATGTGCGCTTCCTAAATTCTGTTCTAGGTAAGCTTGTAACTTCATTGTTCAAATCAGATCTTAACTTGTAAAATTTGTTTCTTTTATAATGTATCAGGTCTTACATATATGGCGACCTTTGGTGCTATGCCATTTCAATGTTGTAAATTTGACTTAGAACAAGTTTTTCTGAGATTTTTCAAAATTGTTCACGCAGCTCTTTTTTGTAACACGATCACTCTGTTATTAAAAGCCGTTCTACAATGACTCCACGAAATAAAACCATAACCAAAACATGGGGCAATATATGAATTATAAAACAGTTGTTTCATATCATTCGTCAGAAAGTTTTTAATTCTCTTCAATAATTGCACTTTTGGGGATATCTTTGAACAAACCTTGTCTACACGAGTCTTCCAACACAGTGTATTGTCAATATACAAACCAAGAACAAGACTTGTCAAAACTCGGGGAGGGTGTAACCTTAATCTTTTCAGGAAACAAACCAAAATACATAGATTACCTAATATGTTAATCTTCAACTCAATCTTTTCTACAGTTCAATAACTTTGACTTACATACCTTACTCTGATTTGGGGAAGAGCATGCTCGCCCCCTCCCCTCTCCTTTTCCTTTTTTTTTTTTTTTTTTTTTTCCTTTTCGAAAATGAACGAACAGGACATCTAGGAATGCATTAAAATCAATAGGAAAAGTTAATTACTTTGAAAATATTAAGCAAACCTCCTCAGCTCTGCAAAACTGCGTTTTACATCAGAATTTAATTGCATCTATTATAATCCATTCTTTATTTGTCTAGTATTCATTTTCTATATAGAAATATAAAGGTATTTGTTGCCAAGTGAGCCCACTGAAATACAATTTGGAACTATTTCTCCACCTTTCTTATTTTTTAGGAATCAGATATTGATGTGATCTTTTATTTCTTGTGATAGACTTCAATTGACCAATCGCTGGCCCCGCCCACTTACTCCATAGGCCCCGCCCATTGACTCCAACAGGAAGTTCCACTTCGATCTTTAACGGCCTTAATTTGCAAAATTTATGGCCATTAGCACGAAATAAAAAGGAGAATTGTTAACTGGCGTCCTTAACGCCGTAACTACAGCTTGAATAAACTTCAGTTACAACGTTCAAGTCGCTAAACCAACTTAACAGCTTAACAAAAATGGCGATTAATGTTTGAGTTCAAAATTAACTTCCAATCTAAATGAATGATTTCATTGGTCGACTTATTATTTGGTTGAACAGCCCTGTGCAATAGTTTTACCATACAAAAGTATCTTCAGTTTTTTTGCTTTTTTTTTTGTCAGTCCCATTAGCTTAGTTGGCTTCAAACCTCAGAGTCACGGGTTCAAGCCCTGGGCTGACCAACTAGAAAACTAAATGTCTTTCGGATGAGACGTTAAACCGAGACCCCGTGTGACGGTGCTATCCATCGAGAACGTTAAAGGACCAGACGGAGCTCTCAGCAGTTTCGTCCTGTATCCCTGCACTATCCCCCGTATCAACTAACCGTCTTCTTTCTGGCGTCGCTTATTTGGGTATGTGCTACGGTAGCGACGATAAATAAACCGAAATACAAACTTATTTTACATAGTCTTTCAGAAATGACCAACAGAGAGTTGTAAGAACACCATAATTAAAAGAAAATATCTCGAGTATTGAACTACTTCCTATTATGACAGAAGCGTTTGGTAGTAGGTCTATAGTCTAAATTTAACCCATTACCAGACGACAAGAATCTAGACTGGTTTTAATTGAAAAAAATCTGCAGACGACATTTCAAAATGTGTGCAATTTGAAAAGTAATGACTGGATTTGGAAGAAAACATTGAGGGAAAAGACGAAATGTCTTGTTACAAACCATTTCTTCTTTTATCACAATGTTTTCCCTATTACTAATTCAATTCAGTGGTATTGGGTTAAGCAAGGTTTCAGAGACACACAAAAGGGTCATTTTTTTAGGAACTGATTATTGTCATCGGATTCCCATCGGCGACACCAACCGATTCTAAACGATGACCGATTATGATATACAACCGATATTCCAACACTAATTGGTCAATCAACTTCTTGAATTTGTCACCCTTAGGATCAACTCTTCTAGGCACACATGAGTGGTCCGAATGTGTGGTATGCTTTCTCCTTTCTATTCCCTGAAATACAATGATAATTTTCAAATAACAATATCATGTTGGATAAATCAAGAATTGCCCATTCAAGTCCCGCCCATTGACCCCGTTGGTCACGCCCATTGAATCAGATAGAGTTTCCACTTCGATTTTTGAACGGTCTTATTTTGTAAAACTTATGGTCAGTAGCATGTAACAAAAAGGGTAGAATATTGGTTGGCGATCTAAACGTCGTGACTTTGGTTTGAATAAGCTGTAGTTACGATGTTTCAGTCACAAAACCAACAAAATTGCGTCACATAAATCGCGGCATATGTTGGAGTTCAAAGTTAACTTCCGGTATATAAATGATTTCATTTGTCGTCTGATTATTTGATGGACATTCGGGAACGGGAATCGAGGGCGAAAAAAGGGGATATCTAGGTTTTGCCCTAAATATTACTAGTAATCCATTGCATAGTGCAGCGCTAGCTGTCCTAATTTATTGCTTTGAGATTTTTTTTACGAGATAAAGAGAATATCTTTTTGTTTTCATGATGGTATGAAACGAAAAAAATGAATTACATTGTATGATTACGGGAAGTGGATTCATATATAAGTACGATTAGTTTTTTTGTTGTTTTTTTTCATATCTCCGTTGAAACAAAAAATATTCTCTTCATATTTTCATAATTTAATGAAATCAACAACAACAAAAAATAGTTTACAAATTCTGATACATTTATGGAGCTATTTTGCTGATTGACTGAAAAAATGTTCTGACTTCCTTGAAAATTTTTAGCACACAAGTATTTTGTATGCTTGTGCACAAAGTAGATCCTAAAAATACTATTACTTCACTCAAACTAGTAAAGGTTTCGCTTTGTTTTAATTGGAGGAATTAGATTTTTGCTTGCCGCTTCGCGTATTCATACAATGTAGTGTAATGAAGTTTTCAGGTTCATACCTCAAAGAAAACAAAATTAGTCTATTCATTTCTTCATGTTTTTTTTCTACTCGAATCACCGAACGAAAAGCCATAAACTAAAGCTCGTTTTCTGAAGAAAATACAAGTTTTCCGTGGGTCAAATGTTTGTGTTTTTTTTTTTTTTTTTTTTTTTGTTTTATTGTGTTTTCAATAACTCTTGTTAGTTACACCACTTAACTTTTTATATTGTGACTATTACTTGCTGTAATTCTTAAAGTGTTTTTATTTGACAATAGCTTTGTTCCAATCAAAGCAATTAAAGTACTGATAATGGACGTCCTCGTTGGCATAGTACAGTAATATGCACATTTTGGTGTACAAAATGGCATTGTTCATATAGATAATCTTATTTAAATAATGTCTTACCGATAGACTGGTTTATTTAATATGCAACACAGGATGTTTCTATTCTAGAGTCCTGAGCACGATCATAAGTTCGGAAAAAATGCCATTGTTTCACGCGTCATTTAACTTTCACCCATGGAAATATGATAAGTAGTTTGCCTGAGCAGCTACTCATGTAATGACCCAAATTTGTTGTTGCAGTTGTACATGATACTGGTGTTAAAATTGACAGGAAGACATGGTTGGGTGCACCTACCAACCGCGGTTTTACGGAGAGTGAAATACTGAAAGTGACGTTACACCAAATTCACTTGGTCGCAGTCTAACTAGTTTTCAAGATCAATACTTTTTCTTTTAATTTTCTGAGATAATCCTTTTCCGATGACAATCCACAAATAATTAAGATATCATTTAAGAAATTTGGACGATATTATGTTAGCAATATTCATTGAGAATTAAGAGATTTTGTATATCTTCTGCAACCCAGTAGAAGCTTAACCCATTCTCACACGATTAAGCTTTTTACGCATTTGAAGAATTTCATTAAGGAAAACATTTTGAGAAAGGAGAAATTGAAACAAGCATCATAATGTTCTCTACCCTATATATGAAACCATGGTTTTGAATTTCAAAGCGATTTGATATGCCGTCTGTAACATCTGTCAATTCTGACTAGTCCGAAATTTTGTCATGTGGTAATGGGTAATAGGAACTTCTTTAATCCTGCGTAAATGTATAGCTTATTACTCCCGCAGTATAAAGATTGTATGCTGAGTTCTAATAAAAGAAGGCAAATTACTCACTTTATAAGTGAAAGACTGCGTGTTATTGAAATCGTGACCACATCTACGCTTAGCGGGATATTGGCAGGTATTTATAGCTAACATGAGCTCGACCTTCTATGGGTGAGCTATTTAGACCTTCGACATTTGGTATAAATTATCAACTATTGACCATCTACCAAAATACCTTACTGTACTTTGAAAACGATCTCTTTTCTGTTGAGCCCCTGATTTTACATAGGAATAAAGGATGAAATCTTCTTCTCAAAAACCATAAGACCTAGAGCCTTGATGTTTGGTATTAATCATCATCTATCGACTCTCTACCAAAGAGATTCAAAGCATTACCGTATTCTGAAAACCAGCCCTTTTCTGTGCGATCCCTGATTTTACATAGAAATTAAGAATGAAATCTTTGAAAATCTTCTCCCTAACTATAAGGCCAAGATCTTAATATTTGGTGGGTATAAATACCTATTGATCTTCTACCAAAAAATTAAAAATAATTACCGTATTCTGAAAGTTAGCCATTTATTAGTCCTAGAGCTTTCATATTTGGTATGTATCTATGCCCTTTGAACCTCTACCAAATTACTTTAAAGAATTACCGTACTCTGGAAATTAGCACTGTATTGTGGGATCGTCAATATGCCTAGGATTAAAGGAGAAAAGCTTTAAAAATCTTCTCTAAAACAATTAGGAGAACAGCTTTGATATTTGTTATATATCATTAAGCCTTCTACCATCATACTCAGGGGAGCGATTTTGGACCATCATGGTCCGCTTGTCGTTTTTAATAGGATTCTTTACTCATTCTACGAATTACATAAACTCCTCGTATTACGCCATTTTCAAAATGTACAGTTGTTTGGAGGAGACAGGTTTTGAAAAATAAACAAATCGAACCGAATCGGGGACTACTTCTTTTCTACCCTAGGGTTTTCCAAACTTCGACACACTGATGGACGTCGTGAACGTCCATCAAAAAATGGATTTGTCAAGATTTAGGTGATTTTAAAATGTTTACAATGATTTGTCATAAAGATGTCTAGATATAGGGACGCTTTTCATATCCAATTACCCTTGTGCATGCTTCATATACAGATAATAACATAAAAAAAATCAAAACGATAATGCACCATTATTTGAAATAGAATTTGGACCAGTCTAAAATTTCACCGTCTGTTAATGGATGAATTTACGGTTTGTCTGTAATACATGTGCACAGTATTCTTTATAATATCATATCCGATAGTCCTTACACTTTTGAAGTTATTGTTTACAACCAATAACTAAAGAAACTAATGTAATTGATTGATTGAATGAGTGGGATTTGACGCCACTTTTAACAGTACTTTAGTAATGTCGCGGCGACTGGAGCACCTAGCGACGGATTTCTAGTATTTCTCACACCAGTACTACCAGTACATCCTTTCTGAGCATCCAGCTGCTCATCCCACAAAGAAAAAGGTAAAATGGTTTACATTGTAATATGAAGCCGAAAGGGTTCGCGGCTCCGCAATTTCATATAACGAACAGTATTATCGACAATGAAAAACATGCTCACTTAAGACAAAGCCATCTGTTCTCACAGTGAGTTCTATCCTACATGACATTTGATTTTGTCTGCAATATGATGAGCTTGACCTGTCAAACATATTGTCGTATTGTAAAAAAAATTATATCACCTAAATCTCCTGCTCTAAATCCAGTTACGGGAAGGTCGTTTCTATCCGTCACGTAGCCCTCATCAACTCTCCAGGCATGGTCATTCGCGTCACATTCGCATTCGAGAGTCGTATCACTGCATGTGCCTGTTTCCCCGCAAGCACAGAACTTTCCAGGAGGACGGGAGCCAGTGAAATAGGAAGACCTGATTCTGTCTCGGTTTTCCCAGTAACACGATTTCTGAAATTTGTTCCCGTAACACTCCCATTTCGCAAATTGCTTGCATTCCTTTGAAAGGTCTACTACCTTTTTCGCAGCCTCTAGACCGATGTTGTAAACGATCGAAATGACATATGAAAATTTAGCGTCAAAGCCATGTACATAGGTTCTGTTTTCTTGATTATGCCCTGTAAAAGGAAAAAATATATAGATTTAGTTATATAACGGATTGCAGAGCTATTACGCTAAATATTACTGAAGAAATATCATTTTGACTGGGAAATTGTTCTATGTTTTGTTCTTTAACCCTTTCCTGTTTTGCAAAACTTTAGACTTGTCCAAATTTGCAGGATTTGCAGACGAAAATATAAAATCAATTTTATATGAAAAATGATTATTCAATAGGGTAGAAAACATTGTGGTAAATGAAGAAATTGCTTGGGGCAAGCATTTTCTTCTTTTACCACAATGTTTCTTGAAGCATCAAAACACAGGGACGTAAAAACCAGGGATTAAACGGGAAAAGGTTAAATGTTGTCGTTATTTATTTTGCTACGAACGATTTATCTTTCATTGAGTGAAAAATAGTAGCTGTATTTTCACGAGTAGCGTCGACAAGAGTGAAAGTATGCTTTTCTTGTTCCCAAAATTAAATACTGTTGATGCTACACGAAAAACAAACAATTTTTCAGTTTCTTTATGCACAGTAAAGAAAGAATAAGTTAGTGATATCTAAAAGCGGGTCACTTCATAGGTGAATTACGTCATAACATGACGTCATCAGTATCTTTAATTCCGCTGAGAAGGGATTTAGTAGAGCGAAATGAACGAAAGTAGGGCCAAGTAAAAAATTGCTGTAATGTACAGCAAAGTGAATTGTGTCGCCCTGAGAAATGAATATCTTGAGACAGACGGACAGTGGTAACCATTATCCGTGAAAGGATTGATGCGGATGGGGAGTAAAAATGTTCAGTTACATGCACTCACTAATTTATAATGGATATAGCTGACAGCTTATATATTTAAGATATATCTAAGGTCCAAGTTGAAAGAGAAGCATAATTCCTCAGAAAAATGCTTCTAGAGTTCCGAGCTTTCCTAGAACGGATTGATCTTGTGCTTTTGAACACACACATGAACATGCAAGTGCATATATTGAATAGTAATACACTAACGTTGAAGTAAAAGCACTACTGCGCAACTTGAGCGCCTATATCGCTCCACAGGCATGAATTTACTGATTCAGCAAATTTTCTAGAGAACCATTTCAAATTTTTCATTGTTTTTTACAAAAGTCAAGTTATGTAAAACTCATTATGTAATTTTTCACCGTATACCATATATGGAAATCGTAATATGCATGTTTTTCAACCGATTAAAATTACGTGAAGGAATCTGACAAACAGTCATCTGTCATCTGAGAATCATTCCAGTGAAATTTGGTTGAAATCCATCAACAGGTTTCTGAGAAATTTACAAAGTTTTCAGTATATACCATATATGGCAATTAGCCCTAACCATTAAAGAAAAATTTTCATCCAATCAAAAATCTTTTTTGTAATCTGATAATTGCAATACTTCAAAATAGAGTATTTTCATTGGCCCAAATCGTATCACGTGATCAAATCAATTGCACTTTATACCTCGATAAAAGACAGATCTATTTTCGACAAAAATAGAAACAAAACAAGGTCAGGGATTTCCGATATTGGGAATTCACTTCCAAGAAATACCCAACTTGTTTTGTTACTATTTATAGTCATCACCCTTTGAATTTCGATTTCCTCGAATTCCTTTATACTTCCATGGATTTTCAATAAATAGATAAACAAATAGTGTCCTTATAACAGTTATAATGTTCGTTTTAAACATGAAGATTTCGATAACTCACCTTTATTAGCCGTAAATCCGAGATGTCGAATTGGCTTCACCACATCAGCACGCATCGTGTCCATGTGGTAGGTTTATATTTCTTATCTATTACAAAGCATCTATTCATAATTCTAACTGTTATCGACCCAGATATCATAATTTACAGAGTTTAAAGTTAGTATTTGCTCATAATAATTCCAAATAAATCCAACTAATGTTCGAATTTCCATTTCAAAAAACCCAAGCGACAAAATAAAATGTCCGCCGTTACAATGACTCGAGCGATAAACTGTGTCAATGTATCCATACGCCTGTCAAAGAAAAAGTAACTACGTCCACAGTTCGTTTATTTGTTTTTATTTTCATCTCTCTATCTGTTTCGGATTTGAAAATAGACGTATTGCAATTATATGGGCTGAATGTATTTTTCACTGCGTTTATTGGAGTATAAAGTGCAATTGCCTTAGCACATGGCTTAAACATAACGCCCTACGGGCGTTATTTGCCATGTGCTAAGGCAATTGCACTTTATACTCCAATAAACGCAGTGAAAAATACACTCATCCCTATAATAAAAGGTCACCCAAGGATCGATCTGGTCAAATATGGCTGAAATCCTTCCATTGGTTTCTGACAAGAAGGATTTCAAAACTTTTACCATATATTGAAATAAGCCCAGCCCATTAAAGCCACATTTTTCATCCGATCAAAAAAAATTAGAAGCAATTTTGAAACAATTCAACAAATGTAAAATCAAGGATCGTTTCTCTGAAATTTTGTTGAAATCCATCCATTGGCTTCTGGGAAGAAGATTTTCAAAGTTTTTACCATGAATGGAAATTAGCCATGCCCATTTTAAGCCATATTTTTCATCCAATCACAATTCAAGAAATCTGGTAAAGGTTCGTGATATTATCATTTTTGTGAAATGTTGTTAAAATCAGTCCATTGGTTTCTTTGAAGAAGATTTTCAAAGCTTTTACTATATGTGGAAATTAGCCCCGACCATTAAGCCACTTTTTCATCCGATCAAAATTCTTTGAGGGAATCTAATAGAGGGTCACCCGAAGATTATTTCTGTGAAATTTGGTTGAAATCAATCGACTGGTTTATGAGAAGAAGATTTTCAAAGCTTTTACCTTATATGGAAAAAAGCCCCGCCCGTTAAAACCATATTTTTCACCCAATCAAAATTCTTTGAAGGAATCTTATAGAGGGTCACCCAAAGATCTTTTTAGAGAAGCTTTAAACATATATGTCAATTAGCCCCGACCATTGAAGCTATATTTTTTATCCGATCAAAATTCCTTAAAGGAATCTGATAGAGGGTCGGTCACCCAAGGATCATTTCTGTGAAATTTGGTTGAAATCTGTTCTATACTTTCATAGGAAAAGATTTTCATAGGAAAAGATTACGGACGGACGAACGACTGGACAGACGCACGCACGCACGACGGACAGAACGCCATTACAGTAGCTCTCTGGCTTTCAGCCAGTGAAGCTAAAAATAAATAACCGAAAATATAGACGTCAAAAGCCCGCCCAAAATGACGGAATCGTAAGAGTTAAATTCGCGTGAACAATACATTTTTTGGTATGGATAAACGCTACCAAATCTTGGCGGACTTGAATTGATTCGCATAAAATTAAGGTATAAAATATGGATCATTACGGATATTTCCTATTGTTAATGTATAAAATGTAACACAATGTACACAATACCATGTATCTGTACTTAGCACATAATAAAGAATGGGTGCAAAACAATATAAAATTCAGTGGAGTGTTACAAAAATATATCTCGGTATAATCGGTTGGTTTTTAGACAAATCTTTCATGGACCAACCGGAAAGAGGGACTTTCCAGTGACATGCACAAAATAAAACAATGAAAACATTGTTTTCATGAAATTTTTGCGTGTTGCAAGATTATGTGAACTTCATTGTAGGGTTTATTGTATTGATTTAGAAATTTAGCTTGTAAACAATCGTTATTAGAATACAGTTGCGATTCTAAGGGTAGAATTAATTTTCCCTCATAACGTAATATCTAACATTAGAATGAGTATACCACAATTAGTGTCGCCTATGAGGCGACACAATAAACCTACGAAAACAGTCAGTTTAATACTGATAATTTCACCGTCACTCGGTGAAATAATCAAGTTATAATGCACCGAGCAACCGGAGAGCATTAAAGAATTACTCATAGGTCAGACCTTTCCGTCCGCTGTCCATGCCTTGTCTAGCTCCACGGTGATATTACGAACAACTTCTATGGTCAGGTGTACCAGCGGAGTGTCAGTCTCGCTCAGTCCTCGAGCTACTTGTCATTTTTAATTAGATGAAAGATAGCCATAGTGAGCTTTTCTTACCGATCACAGTCCATGCTTTCCCCGGTTCCATAGTCAGATTACAAACAACTTCTACAGGACCGGTACCAAGCGGGTCGATCTTGACAGTTGCCGACTCTTCAAGTCCTTTAGCTACCCAGTCAGTACAAGTCTTCGCTTCTATGAAATACAATTACTGATATACACTACCGGAGATGAAATGTCGCTTGGTTACAAACAAAAATCTTTGAAATCACACGAATGGTGACTGTGTATCTCTAACCAGTCTATCGGTCACTACTTACTCCGTTGGCCCCGCCCATTGACTCCGACAAGAAGTTCCGCTTCAATATTTCACGGCGTTATTCTACAAAATTTGTAGCCATTTTAGTGTAACAAAAAAGTAAAATGGTTTGTTGGCGACCTAAATATTTAAGTCGCAAAAACCAACAAATACGTCGACAAGTGTTGGAGTTCAAAGCTCAATTCCGGACTGAATGAATTATTTGATTGGTCAGATTCCTTGATTAATGTCATCACGATCAGCTCAGTTGGTAAAGCACTTGACTTCAAAACTCAAGATCAAGGGCTCGAGCCCTAGGCTGACCATAACAACTAAACTGATTGTCTTTCGGGTGTGACGTCAACGGAGGCCCCGTGTGACGATGCTATCCATCAAGCACGTTAAAGAACCAGGCGGAGCTCTCAGCACTTTCGTCCTGAATCCTTGCAATATCCCCCGTAACAACTAACCGTCTTCTTGGGGCGTCGCTCATATGGGCATGTACCACAGTAGCGACGATACATAAATGGAAATACACACACTCCTTGATTGACAGCCACGGTTTTGCAATTGTATGTTCTGTGTGTATAACTATAACACTTTAACGTTTTAACCTGAATTATGAGACTACATTCCCTCTCTCTCTCTCTTTCTCTCTCTCTCTCTCACCCACACACGCACGCATACACATGCACACGCTCAAATAAGGATATAAAATTGAAGTATGTTACCTGAAATGGTACAGTTATATGTATTACAGGTGACCGTTTCTGAGCTATGAGTACAGGGAATACGATTATGTGGTGAACAGTTCCGAGTTCGAGTCTTTGTCCCGCCGTTACAAGTCTTGCTACAAGCCGACCACATACTCCAGGGGAACCAGGTAGGAAGAACCACTAGCCATAAAAATATACAAGATATGTTTGTTAACGGACGGATTGCGATTGAAAGTCAAAGATTCAATTGGCCAATCAATTCACTCAATTAGACTGAAAGAGAAGTTCGAACGTGGCTGATACTTTTGTGAAGTAAGATTTCATTAGTTTGAAAAATATCATAACCATTATTCCATTGTGGAAGAAGAAGTAAGAAGAGCTAACATCCACTCCAAAATGTCGATTTTTGCTTTGCTTTGTTTGTTTGTTCGTTTTCATTTTATTTTTTAAATTTTAGGCAGGTCCAAATTGAAAGAGGTTCCAGACGACCAGAAAATTGAAAGCAATATGAAATTGATACAATCCTATGTGGTAGAAAATTGTGTTGCAAGAAGTGTCTTCTTTTTCCACTATGTTTTCTCAAGTGTAAAATCAGGGTGACGTAATAATCCCGGGTTTGTACATGAACGGTATAATTTACACCATATTGCGAACATTTCCATTTATTTCTATCCTATCTCCTTAGCCCTTGTCATGCTGAACCCGGAATATTCCGATTTGGCAGGATATGTAGACAAGATCAGCCTGCACATGAGTGCAGTCTGATCTAAGTCTACATCTACTGCTTGTAATTTTCCTGCCAGAGTTGTTTGTGAAATTGAATTCTAAAAGAAATATTGATTTTTGAGTAACAAGTTCTATTAGTGCTTTCAGTCCTTTGACTAAATAGCAATTCAGTAAGGTAATTTATGGCTAAAACTATATTCTTAAATTGCCAAATCTGAAACTCAGCAAAAATGCTTAACATAACTGCCGTAGTTTTGAGTTCACTAAAGTTATTAATTTATCGTGTTTTTTGGTCATTAGAATTTTTAGCTCTACTGGCCGAAGGCTAGAAGAGCTTTGGCGATAGCGTGTTTCTCTTTCTTGTGTCTGTCTATTCGTCTGTCGGTAAAATTTTCCTTGTTAACACTCTCGAGTCCAAAGTTTTCAATAGATTTTGAATGAGAGAATAGAATGATCGTACCATCGATCACTTCGAAATTGGATTCGATCCGTGAAGTAACACGGGAAAACGGGCCTTATGAAATTTCAATTTAAAACGTCTAGTTTTACACATTAAAGTCCCCAGTTTTCATCGTATTCTCTTTCACAGAATGATACTACTAAATAAATACAATTTATAGGAATAGTTCGTTTTGAAATTGGGTCTGATCTGTTAAGTATCGTGGAAAAGGACCCGGCCATTGAAATTTCATTAAAAATCCTCGTTAACAGCTTTCATCTAATTCTTTTCAAACCAGAATAATTGTACCATCATAAGTACTGTTCATTTAGAAATCGGGTCCAATCCGTCAAGAAACAAAAGGAAAATGGGGCCTTATAAAACGTAATTAAAATAGTCCTCGATAACACAATAAACTCCATACTTCTTTATTGGATTCACATCAAACTTTCATAAAATGATTGTACCATCATACGGATAGTTCTTTTTGAAATTGGGTTCGATCCGTCTAGTATCACAGGAAAAAATGGCCTAGCCTTGTGGAAATTTCATTTGAAAAACCTCGTTAACGCAATAAAGTCTACAATTTTCATCGGTTTTACAGATTATTTGTATAATTCTAAGGATGGGTCCCTCAAGTATCACAGGAAAAGGTGCCGTACAAATGAATGAATACTTGATTGAAATATCTTCGTTGAAAGAAGTCACAGTTTTATCGGATTCTCTTCCAAAATGCATCAAATAAATGTGACATCAAAAACACAGGAAAATGGGCCTTAAGGATTTTCACTCAAAATATTCTCATTTACGCGATATGTTCTACAATTATTTTCGGATTCTCTTGAAATATTCACTGGATGATTGTTGGGCCAAAAAAAGCTACGTATCGGAAATGGAATTAGATCCGTAAAAAAACGGGCCGCCGTCATAGCGCAGTCGGTAGCGCACCAGACTCCCAACCTTCAATCATTGGATGTCATAGGTTCGATCCTCGGCGGTGGCAGACATCCTTTCCGACATTTGCCTCTCACCAATGGATGATAATCGTAAACCTAAGTGGGATAGTAGCTAGAGGCTAGGGAAGGATGTAATGGTAGTACTGGTGTGAAAAATACAAGGAATCCATTGGTAGGTGCTCGAGCTACCGCGATATGACTGAAATACTATTAAAAGTGGCGTTAAACCCATTCAATCAATCAATCAACCAAGATGTACCATTCTTACTTCTAAAATATTCCATTCCTTGCTGTGGATTGAGACCAGATATCCCGTAGTAGTGCCCTGAGCAAAGCACACAGTCATGACTATCGCGGCTATAGAAGAAGCTCCGGCACGATTGTTCCTCTTGGCATAACATCGAACATCGTACATGATTTCCAGCCGCGGTTGACTTCAATAACTCAATGGCCGGGCAGATGTGGTCCAGCATTGCTGAAGTTTTGGTTCCATATTCAAACGGTTGTAGTTTGTGTTGATCACCAAGGATCACGAAGGACTGAGCATGAATTATGCTCAGTATAACCGTTGAAGAAATTACTGTCCAAGGCTTAGCGGAAAACATCACTGTATCTATTGAACTTGTCACCTGAAAACGGACCAGAGGAAAAATAACTAAGTCCAACACGATGACGCCTTTCAGTGCCCCTCAAGAAAAACAGTTGGGAAAACATTGTGTAAAATGTGGAAATTGCTTGTTGCAAGTAATTTCTTCTTTTTACACAATGTTTTTACCATGAATGTTGAAAAATATCTAAAATTTTGTTAACTTTGAATTATCGTCTGCAACTTCTTTCAATAATATCGATAATTCCTCAGAGAAACTATCTAACCTACTTAAAAACTTACTAGAAAAACACATTCCTTTTAAAGAAGTTCTTATTAGACCTCTTGATCCATTATGGAGTAACACTACAATTAAACGAAAAATCCGTCAGAGAAAAAGGGCCTATAAGAAAGCAAAATTTAGTAACAACCCCGTGCATTGGTTTAACTTTAGGAAATTAAGGAATGAAATAATAAGAATGACACGTCAAGCAAAGAAACCCAATTTTCAGAATATAGCCAATGAATTAAATTCAGGTCAACTTAAATCTAGTGACTGGTTGAAAATGTTGAAGTGCCTACTCAGTCAAAAACAAAATTCTCATATACCACCTCTTTTTGATATCTCAAAAGACGAGCTTGTCATGGACGATCATGAAAAAGCAAACATTTTTAACAACTTGTCTAATAAGATTCGAACGACTAACGTTCAACTTGACGAAGTAAATCTTGGTTCTATCAATATACAGTCTTAAGGGGTATTGGATGTTCTAAAATCTCTCCCTATTGATAAAGCATCAGGACCAGACGGCATTAGTAATTGTGTTTTACGTGAATGTGCATATCAATTAGCTGAGCCTCTGTGTGACTTATTCAACAAATCACTACTTTTAGGAGCTATTCAAATCACATGGAAAATATCCATGTTTGTCCAATTTTCAAGTCAGGTGACCCATCTTTACCCCCAAATTATAGACCGATATCACCGCTAAACACCATAGTAAAGGCTTTTGAAAGAATAGTATTTAAACATGTATTCAATTTTCTTCAGGACAACAACTTCTTTACTCTTCACCAGTAGAGATTCCTACCAAACGATTCTACCGTCAATCAATTATCAGTTTTATACAACACTATCTGTAAGGCATTAGATGACGGCCTTGAATTTAGTGTTCTTTTTCTAGTCGGCATAAGTAAGGATTTTGATAAAGTCTGGCATAAAGGCTTGATATTTAAACTTGGGCAAGCTGGTGTAACTTCCCACAAGGTTCAATTCTAGGCCCCTTATTATTTTTAATTATATAAATGACATAGTTGATGATATCAACTCTAGTATTAACCTTTTCGTTGATGATACAAGTCTGTCTGTTATAGCTGAGGACCGTGTCCATGCTGCTCCTATTTTACAAATAGATATCAAAAAATGAAAACTAGGCTAATACATTGGTTGTGAAATTTAATCCATCTAATATCAGAATCTATCATTGTATCAAAAAACGTTCAAAACCAGCACATTCTGACCTTAATATGTCAAACGAAGTCGTACCCAATGTAGATATACATAAACTTCTGGGGCTTCGTATTTCAAATTATGGATCTGAGGATCAACACACAAAAATAACCGCGGAAAAAGCATGGCATGCGGGCTTTAAAACTCAAGCTCGATCGGAATACACTTCAAACCATATATTTTTCATTTATAAGACCTATATTAGAATTCGCCGATACTATATGAGACAATACTACTAAAAACCTCAAAACTGACCTAGACAAAATAAATCTGCAAGAATTGTAAGCGGGTGAACTAAAATTGTCTCATTAGAAAACCTTACGAGAGAAGTAGGCTGGGAAACGTTGAGATTTAGAAGAAAAAGAAACACAAGCTTATTATGTTTTTAAATTGGAATGCGGAGCAATTCCAACTTCGATTTAGCAAAACCGCAAAATGAACACAAGACAATTTCATTTCGTTTATTTATTTTTTTTTTTTATAATATATATCACGTGATCTCTTAGATATTAATACACCTCGGGTTACTTCTCATCTCAATTTGCGACGGACAATCATTTAGTTGTAGCCGAAGGCAATAATATGGCACATGTAAAGGAAGATATAAAAAATTGTTTAGGGACTTCTAAGCATACTTTAGTTTGCTTTAAATTATTGAAAAATATGGTAATAATCGGCGCAGTACTTTGTTTGTTTGTCTTGTTTTTTTTGTTGTTTTTTTTTTTGTTTTTGTTTTTTGTTGTTTGTTTTTTTAATTTTTTTTTTTTTTTGGGGGGGGGGGTCGCCGTCCTGTGTTTGGTAATCACATGATCTCAAGTGACATGTGACCATAGATAGGCAATGTTTACAAATATGGCTCAGGTCGCAAATGCATTTTTACAATAATCACGCCACCCAGTGCTTTATGACATTCTAGAGCGATTAAGGGGGATCGTAGGCATCAAGCAAACGCGATTTTTATGGGATTTACAGCTTTTACTCAATAAAAATCAAATAGATGCAAAACGAAAGTAGAAGATTTTGAGATTTTGAAAATAAGAATGTAAACATATCAACTTCCGGTTTCTACTTATTTCCTAAATAATTACGCTGTATTATGTAGTTATTTACAAGTTTAAATCAAAAACAACACATCAAACCTTTAACATGTGTCATCTAGCTTTCAGCTTGATCCTTTTTACTTAAGATTTTTTACGGTTCTAAAGCCGAATAACGAATAAGGAAATCGCGCGACTACAGGGCGCCGAAGATAATTTGATACTATCTTCATCATATTATAGGAATTTTTAGGAAAAGGGCAAAACTAACATGTGCAAACAATAACATTACAATAACGTTAACGTCTTTTTTTTTCTTTTGAATTTTACTCACAACGCTTTAAATATTCTTTTTTCCTAAGTCTAAACCGGTATTTCGAATTGATCACCATGAAACAAGTCTACGCTTATTTCAACAGATTTCAACGTATACTCATAAACTTGAAGTGAAAATGTACGTGTGTTAAGTTATATCGTTACAGAGTTGGCCGAGTTGAGGGTCAAATAATCATCGAGGTCATTGATTTATTGCTGTAGAAGCTGTTTTTCTCTGTTTTCAAGATTCTAAAAGGAGTTCACGTATTACAGTTGATCAAAATGAGAATGTTATGCTCGAAAAATTAATTTTGCTATGCGTGACACGAGCTTATAACCCATTCCAACAGGATAAAATTTTAGACCAATCAAAATTCAAAGAAGTAGCAGACGTCAATTGATAGTTGGTGAAATCTTTAAAATCCTGGTCTTTTTGTGCAGAAAACATTGTGGAAAATGAAGAAATTGCTTGTTACAAGTTATCCAAAGCTTTCATAATGAGGGTCATTTAAAAGCGCCACTGTCTGGAAATGGGTTAAGACAATGCTAGTTCTTAGCTCCTTTAAAATTTTCCTTGTTAACGCGATAGAGACCACAGCTTTCATCGGATTCCCTTCAAACTTTCACAGAATGATTGTACCATCATAAGGATCGTTCCTTTCGAAATTGGGTCAGATCCCTCAAGAAACATGGGAAAAGGGGCCTAATTAAATTTTAATTAAAAATCCTCGTTTACGCGATAGAGTCCACGGTTCTCATCGGATTCTCTTCAAACTTTCCCAGAATGATTGTACCATCATAAGGATCGTTCCTTTCGAAAATGGGTATGATCCGTCAAGAAACATGGGAAAAGGGGCCTTATGAAAAATTAATTAAAAATTCCATTAAAAATCCTCGTTTACGCGATAGAGTCCACAGTTTTCATCGGATTCTCATCAAACTTTCTTAGAATGAATGTACCTTCATAAGAATCGTTCCTTTCGAAAATGGGTATGATCCGTCAAGAAACACGGGAAAAGGGGCCTTATGAAAATTTAATCAAAAATCCTCGTTAACACTCTAGAGTCCATAGTTTTCATCAGATTGTATTTAAACTTTCTCAGAATGATTGTACCAACATAAGGATCGTTCCTTTCGAAATATGGTAGGATCCGTCAAGAAACGTGGGTAAAGGGGCCTTATGAAAATTAATAAAAATTCCATCAAAAGTCCTCGTTTACGCGATAGAGTCCACAGTTTTCATCGGATTCTCTTCAAACTTTCCAAGAATGATTGTACCATCATAAGGATCGTTCCTTTCGAAAATGGGTATGATCCGTCAAGAAACACGGGAAAAGGGACCTTATGAAAATTTATTTTAAAAAATCTACGTTAACACTCTAGAGTCCAGAGTTTACATCAGATTCAATTCAAATTTTCACAGAATGATTGAACCAACATAAGGATATTTCTTTTCGAAATTGCTTCATATCCGACAAGAAACATGGGAAAAGAGGCCTAATTAAAATTTAATTAAAAATCCTCGTTTACGCGATAGAGTCCACAGTTCTCATCGGATTCTCTTCAAACTTTCCCAGAATGATTGTACCATCATGAGGATCGTTCCTTTCGAAAATGGGTATGATCCGTCAAGAAACATGGGAAAAGGGGCCTTATGAAAAATTAATTAAAAATTCCATAAAAAATCCTCGTTTACGCGATAGAGTCCACAGTTTTCATCAGATTCACCTCAAACTTTCTCAGAATGATTGTACCATCATATGGATCGTTCCTTTCGAAAATTGGAAAAGGGGCCTGAAAATTTAATAAAAAATCCTCTTTAACACTCTGGACTCAACAGTTTTTCCCTTCAAACTTTCCAAGAATGATTGTACCAACATAAGGATCGTTCCTTTCGAAATTGGGTATGATCCTTCGAGAAACACAGGAAAAAGGGGCCTTATAAAATTTTAATGAAAAAATCTCATTAATAATCTAGAGCCAACAATTTTCAACGGATTCTTTTCAATCTTTCACAGAATGATTGTACCATCATAAGGTTTGTTCTTTTCGGAGTCGGATATGATTCCTCAAGAAACATAGGAAAAGGGGCCTTATTAAAATTCAATTCAAAGATCTTTGTTAACACTCTAGAGTCCACAGTTTTCATCTGATTGACTTCAAACTTTCACAGAATGATTGTACCATCATAAGAATTGTTCCTTTCAAAATTTGGTATGATCAGTCAAGGACCACGGGAAAAAGGGGCCCGATAAAAACTGGATTGAAAAAGTACTCGTAAACACAAAAGAGTCCATAGTTTTCAATAAATTCTCTTCAAACATTCCCAGAATGATTTTTACATTAAATGGATTGTTCCTGTCGGAAGTAGGTTTGATCCATCAAGTTTCATGGGAAAAGGGGCCCAATGAAAATTTAATAAAAAAATCTTAGTTAACACATCATGGCCCTAGATTCCACGTGATTGAATTCAAACTTTCACATAATGATTGTACCATCATAAGGATTGTTCCTTTGAAATTGGGTCTGATCCATTGAGAAACATAGGAAAAGGAGCCTTAGGAAAATTCAATTAAAAAATATTAATTAATGCTTGTAAGCCCACAGATGAGATTGGGTTGTCTTTATACTCAAACAGAATAATTATCCTTTTTTAAGAAGAGTTCCCTTTGGAATTGGTTCAGATCCATCAAGGAACATGGGAAAGGGGGGCTATATGAAAATTCAATTAATAAAACCCTGTTAACACAATGAAGCCCACAGCTTTGATCAGATTTTGTTGAAACTTTCACAGAATGATTGGAAGGTCATAACTATCATTCTTTTCATAACAGAGTTTGAACTGTCAAGAAACACAGGAAAAGGGGCCTTATGAAAATTTCATTTATAAATCCTTGTTACCAAGTCCAGAGCTTTCATCGGATTCATCAGATTCTGTTAAAACTTTCACAGAATGATTATTCCATCATGAGATTATTCCATCATGAGGATTCTTTCTTTTCAAATTAGGCGTGATCTGTCTAGTATCATGGGAAAAGGGGCCGTTTAAGAATTTTATCTATAATCCTTGTAACCAAGTCCAGAGCTTTCATTAGATTTTATTCAAACCTTCACAGAAACATTGTACAATAATCCTGATCCTTCAAGCATCACAGGAAAAGGAGCCTAATGAAAAATTTATTTTGAAAAAAGTACACCAAGATAAAGTCTGCAGTTTTCATCAGATTCTGTTCAAACTTTCCCAGAATGTTTGTACCATCATTAGGATTTTTTCTTACCAAATTGGGCCTGATCTGTCTAGTATCATAGGAAAAGGGGCTGTATGAAAAATTATTACCAAATCCTCATAAACACAACAATGTCCTCAGTCTTTATCAGAATCTCTTCAAACTTTAATAGAATGATTGTACCACCATTTGGATTGTTCCTGTTTAAATCAGGTCTGATTGGTTAAGTGACACAAGAAAAGGGACCTTATAAAAATTTTATTACAAAACATCATTATTACAATAAAGTCCTCAGTCTTTATCATTTTCTTCAAACTATCATTAGGAATGTTCCTTTGTACATTGATTTGATTTGTTAAGTTTCACAGAAAAGGGGCCTTATGAAAATTTTGTTACAAAAATTTTTGAAACAATTCAGTCCACTGTTTTCATTGATTCTCTTTAACTTTTAAAGAATGATTGTACCTTCATTAGAATTGTTCCTTTTGAAATTTGGTTTGTTCTGTAAAGTATCATGAGAAAAGGGGCCCTATGAAGAGTTCACTATAAACTCATTAACACAATAAATTCCACATATTGCATAGATTGATTGTACCATTCCAATTGTTGATTTTGACAGTGGATCTGATTATGGCAAGTGTCACATAAAAAGGGGCCTTATGAAAAACTTTTTTTTAAATATTCCTGTTAACACAATGATGTTCTTTGATTTCACCGGATTCATTTCAAAATTTCACAGATTGATTGTACAATCACTTAAATGGTTCTTTTCAGAACTGGGTACAATCCATCAAGTATCATGTAAAAAGGGGCCATATGATTTTTTTTAAATATTCTAGTAAACATAATGAATTCCCAATATTTCATCGGATTCACTTTTAACTTTTACAGAATGATAAAACCAACAGTAAAATATCACGGGAAAAGGGGCCTTATGAGAACTTGAATTTAATATCTTTGTTAACACAATAAAGTCAACAGTTTTATCGGATTCTCTTCAAAGATGCATGGAATAATTGTGGCATTCAAAACACAGGAAAAGGGGCCTTACAGATTATCATTCAAAACATTCTTGTGTATGTG
Organism: Fragum fragum; assembly: GCA_946902895.1. NCBI lineage: Eukaryota > Metazoa > Mollusca > Bivalvia > Cardiida > Cardiidae > Fragum > Fragum fragum. The sequence goes on along the minus strand of OX336368.1, from coordinate 1,230,323 downwards.
ATGAAGATCACAATCATTATCATTTAAATTTCACAGGACAATTGTAGGGTTGTAAGGAAAGTTCCTTTTGGAATGAAATTGATCCATCAAAACACAGGAAAAGGGGCCTTATTGATTTTCCTTCAAAACAATCCTGTTTATGTTATAAAGTCCACAATTATTGTCAGATTCTGATGAAATATTCACAGAATGATTGAAGGGTCATAAGGTAACTTTCTTTTGGAAATGGAGTGGATCCGTCATGAAACATGGGAAAAGGGGCCTTGAGGATTGTTGCTTAAAATGATAAAGGGGATAAAGCCCCCTTTTTTTCTTTATGCATTCTTCTTCAAGCAATTAACTTCCTTAAATATCAGATTTCTTTAACGTAAAACTTGATAACCAGTAGAGCGTCTCAGGCCCTCATGGGCCTCTTGTTTTATTTCTGTATGTGGATTTGTGTTTTTGTGTGTTATTCACGCACATATGTACACGAATTGGAATGCTGGTTTAAGTTGAAAGAATGGAGGCTTACTCGGAAAGTAATAAATGAATTTGAACCGAATTCCACAGTTATGACCCTTTCAGCGCATTCCAACTTCTCAGTCCTTGAAGTCCTTTGATTTAAAATGGTTAGAGGTCTTACCCCTGATTATTTGTCTTCTCTTGTTCCTGATAGAATAGATAATACATCACACTATAATCTTAGATGAGCTTATGATCTTCAGGAAATTCCTTGTAGAACTTCACTGTCAAAAAATCATTTATACTGTCCACAATCGACGAATGGAATAATAGTGCATTTAAGAATTATCTTGATAGGGATAAGCAAATACCAAATAAACTTTATTTCGTCGGCGAAAGAAAGTTTCAAGTAATCCACACTAGATTACGAACTAATTGTAGTGCTTTGAACTTAGATTTATTTAGTAAAAATTTGATCGATTCCCCACTTTGTCATTGTGGTGAAGTTGAAAGTAGTCAACACTTTTTCTTTGATTGTAACTTTTACACCGCGATAAGAAAAAAATTACTTCGTTCCCTGAGAGATATCTCTAATATTATTCTGGATGTTCTATTGTACGGTGATGATGGCCTTACTTACAACGAAAATGTCAGATCATTCTTGGAAGTACATGCCTTTATCAGGGATAGCAGAAGATTCTGTTTTCTTCAAGTTTCAGATAGAACCATACCAATGGTTATTGAAATATCTTTTAATCCCGAAATACGATATTGGTGTTATATCGAAGGAGGAAAAATAAAGACGTGATCATGATTTTTATCATTGTGTAGAAGCGTATATTTTGAATAGCTTTTATTGCGAGAGCACATCCCCTCGCACAACTTCTCTTTAAAACTATATATATATCATGGTTAGACATTCTATTTTTTCTAATATAGTTATTAATGAAAACACAAGGTATTACCATCTAGAAAAAAAGGAAAGGAACTCTATAAGCTATAGCTTCCGTCCAATACATTTTAAATCAAATATCTTTATATTATGTAGTCTCATTTATTTGTTTGTTGAAATTTTGATATGAATAAAATATGTTTAAACCAACTTCTTTCAATTTGGACCAGTCTAAAGTTTTGCCGTCTGGTAATGGGTTAAGCCAAAATAAGGTTACGTGTACTATTATTTCAATCACAAAAAATAGTAAGATAGTTTATAGAAATAAAATAAGCTAACGAGAAATTGCTATTCCTTTGTAATTGACGGATTGTCATTCCCAATACACTTAACTACCAACACGGTTGTTTTTCTGCAATAACAAAGAATAATAGTCAGTAAAGTTTTGAAGGGCGAAAGGGCTATTGGCGGATCGATCACAACGCTCACCAAACTTCGACCGGAAGTTCAATTTAGATATTAAAACGGTGCTATTCTGCAAATTTAATTTAACAGCAAAATGTACCAAAAAGATATAATGATTGGTTGGTGAATTAAATGTGACATTTATGAGAACTAGTTTTGTTGGTTTGGCGGCTTTCATGTCGTAACAGCTTTATATTCAAGCTTTGGCTAAGACGGTTGCCAATTAATTATTTTACTTTTTTTTGTTTTGTTACTTGATACTGGCCTGAAGTTTTGAAAAAAAATGATGTTTCGTATCGAAGTGTTTGTTTGAATATTGTTAAACGCCCCTTTAAACAGTATTTCAGTCATATCACGGCGACTGGAACACCTTACTATGAATTCTTGGTATTTATCACATCAGCACTTCCACAACATCAAGCCTCAAGCTGCTAATCCCAACATGGGTTTAAGGGTATCCAGTCATTTGTGAGAGACAAATGTCGGAAAGGATATTTTCCGCGACCGGGGATCGAACCCAATAAATTCAAACAACCACAAAATAGACACACACATACAAATCAACAAACAACAAAAGAGAAGCAAACAAACAAGTAGTGTGATTAACTTTAAGCAAAGCCAATACTCATGTGTCCATAATGCGTACGTAAGAATTTGCAATATCACTGATCTTTCACTATATGATACCAAACACCGTCATTTTTTCAAGCTGTACTTGCGGCATTCGATCGCCCTTCGACGACACCTTTTATATCTTATTATTCTTTTTCAACCAATCACATAGTTCGTAAAATATACAGCTGTATTTTTCATTTAATTTTTAGTTACGCCTTTCAAAAACGAACGTTCTGATTGGCCGGAAAGAATTATCCGTGCCTCCATGAACAAAATTTTGAGCACGAAGCTATTTTGTAAGCTTCCGCACATTAAAGTTTCATACAAAAAAGTATCAACATTTGTAAAATAAATCCGTCCGATGTTATTAGATAATAAGAAATGAAGAGAATATCTTTTGTTTTCCAGTTGTTTTCCAGGAGGTATGGATTGAAAAACCTAATTACACTTGGGTATGAATCGCGTATTCATAGTGTGATTTGTTTTTTCGTTCCATTCCTCAAAGGAAGCTATAATATTCTCTTCATTTTTTTATAATTCAATTCCATAAAGCGAAATAAAGCACAGATATTTTACAAATTTTGATACATTTTTATGGAACTATTTGGTGCGGATGCATACAAAGTAGCTGCGTCCGAAAATTATGTTCATTGTAGTATGATTTTTTCGGCCAATCAGAACGCTTGTTTTTTGATAGAAGAAACTCAAAATTAAATCATTAAAAAATATTTTTATATTTCTTTTTTTACCTCTGATATTCTCTGTGCAAGTTCATTTTTGTTATTTGACCTTTAATCTTCACCTTGACTTTGGTATAAACAATTTAGACAAGCTCATTTGAAAGGAGCCTACGCGCGTCGTTTCGAGATATTTCAGTAAGCTTAAAGGGAAGAAAGAAGATAATTGTTTCAGATTAAGATCGATATATCTTCCATTTTGTGAACAACAAAAGCTATATTTTCGCGATCAGCCACGCTTGGAAATATAGCGTTTTTGTTCATGATAAATGAATAATATTTAATTTTAGTTTCGTCTATCAAGATTCAAGCATTTTGATTGGCTGATTTTTTTAATACCTCCATGAACAAAATATTTAGTACGCAAATATTTTGTATGCTTTCGCACAAAGTAGATAAATAATATTTAATCAGAAGTGATAAAATATTTGCTTTGTTTTGTGTGATTGCATTAAATTATAAGAAATGAAGATAATGATTATTGCATCAAATTACGTATAGGATATGAAGATAATAATTGTATGTCTTTTTCATTGCATTATGAACCTTACCCAATAAACACACCAATGTATGAATGCGCGTCACGTATCGATAAAGTTCGAATGAGTTTTTAAGCTAACCTCAACGAAAAAAAAAAGATATTTCCTGCATTCCTTGCAAGATCTTCAACGTAAAACAAAACATATTCTTTTTCCTTAGGATGAAAGAAATAAAAGCGAAAATTGTGGAACAAAATCTGTAAAAGCTTGTTTTATTTTTCGCACGTGAATGGTAACATTACAACGTTGTCACTGTCCTTGACCCCGGTCGAAACGCCGTTCACAAGTTTGAAAACAGCAGAAATAGGGCTAAACCTTAAAGCATCGTCATGAAAATTTGATATAGGACAGTTAGCTGCTTTTATAGTAGTTATCGATATCATTTTCACAATAAATATTACTTGTCTTTAATCTACTTGATTGACAAGAAATTTAATTTAATGTGATATATTCCCTATGCCCTACTTTGAAACGTCCGATCAGGACTGTATTGCTAGCGGAAGCCATTGACGTAATTGATACGTCATAAAAACTACAAATAAGGCAATTTTCGTTGCAATCGACAGTTGACGTATATACCCGATGAATTCCGGCTCCATTCGGGTTGTACTCAGCAGACTCTTTTGCCGTCTCGTAACGCGTAAATTTTTTGCTTCTTTTCTCTCTTTTTTTAAGTTATGAACAGTAATTTTCCTCACGAAATCAGCTTAATCGCCTTCTAACAAACGTCTGAAAGCATTACAGCTGAAAATCTGAAAATTGATAACCAAAAGTTTTCTTTCACAATCTGTGGAAGAGCTGCTTTAACAAAACCGCGACACTAATCATTTTGATAGTTTCACTTTGTCATGGTAACCCATTTCCCACACATGACGCTTTTAAACGCCCCTCAATATGAAAACTTTAAGAGGCATTGTGGAAATTGCTACAAGCAATTTCTTCATCTTCCACAATATTTTCTACTCCAAAATCAAAGATTTTAAAGATTTCATAAAAATAAAATTGTCTTTTGCAACATTTTTGAATTTTAACTTTATGTCGTAGGAATGGATTAACCCATTCCAACTCAATCCCTCCTTTTTACGCCCCTCAAGAAAAAAACTTTGGAAAACATTGTGGGTATTGAAGAAATTGCTTGTCTCAAGCAATTTCTTCATTATCCACAATGTTTTCTATCCAAAAAGACTAAATAATTCAAAATTCCATCAACTTGAAATTGTCGTCTGCAGCTTCTTTCAATTTGGACCAGTCTAAAATTTTGCTGTGTTGGAATGGATTAAATTATTGAGTGGTAACCCACCAAGAAATCTCTTTAACAAATTATCTTGCTTGTTTGTTTGTTGTTGTGTTTTTTGGGGGGTGGGGGCTTTTTTTTTTTTTTTTTTTATTATTATTGTTGTTTGTTTTGTTTTATTTTATTTGCAACTCATTACCAGACGACAAAATTGGTCTGAATTGAAAGGAGTTACAGATGACAAATGTAAGCTCATGAAATTTTAGATTTGTCAACTTTCAACTAGAAAACATTGTGTAAAATGAAGAAATAGTTTGATACATCCAAAGAACGCACGGAATTCATTTTCGATAACTTCAATACTTGAACTTTTGAAAAAAGAGCAGAGGCATCTTTCTCTATCTTAACCTGGATTCCTGCCACATTCGATCATCCAATCGTGATTAGAACACCAAAATTGGAAAGGATACGTCTGTAAAACATAAAGACGAAGAAATTTTTATTACACAAATCATTTTCCCTTGTAATTCTAATACTAAGATTCCAAAAATGATGACACTTACGTGTTCACTCAGAGTCAGCAAGTTTCTGTAGTAACTGCGTATCGGTTTTTGTAACACATTTTCCTGTGCGGAACAACAAAGAACAAGAAGCTCAAGAGGGTCAGTAACGCTATATCGGTCATGAATCAGATTGTCTTTTCGACTCGTTATCTTCTAAGCCCGGTCGCCTGCTCGCCTGATATGAAAGTGAAAACATAAGCATGGTTTGTTTTAATCTCGAGTGCAAATTAATAAGATCGAATATTTGTTTCGGCACGATTTGTTTTCTTGACTTGTGAAATACAAAAATATGGTGTGAATATCAAGAACACTACTTGTTAACTTATAGATGAATGTGAGTCATTTCTCATCGCTTTGTGTGTGGGTATGCAATTTTCTTTCAGTTTTGGACATTTTGGCGTACTTTTAGCCTATTCAACTATCAATGACCGTGGAAGAACGTACAGCGGTATTATCCGATTAATGCAATGTATGTTTTTATACGTTTGTATAGTTGTTTTTTAAGTAATTTCTCTGGACATCTTAGTTTCCGATTCACATACAATTTTAGGCTCCTAATCATGGGATGCTGTGAAACTAAATAGGTTGAGCAGCTGCATCTTCGGAAAGGATGTTGTGGTAGTACTGGTGTGAGAAATACCAGGAATACATTGTTGGGTATTCTCTCGCCTCGATATGATTGAATTACTGTTAAGAGTGGCGTTAAACCCCATTCAATCAATCAATCTCACGTTCTCGATGTCGTATTTTCGTGATCTTGTCGTCGTACTCTCGTGATGGCGATATCATATTCTTGAGTCGTTGTAATCTCGCGTTCTCTTTATTGCACTCTCATCGCCGAACTCTAGTTTTTCACTCAGTCTTAAAGCTTCGCCCCCCCCCCCCCCCAATTTAAAAGCGTAATTTGATACTTTGAAGTTTCATTTATTACTAGCGGATGAATAAGAAATAGTTATTCGTCACTATGACGTAAATGTAGCACTTTTCGGAAAGTGGCCTTAATACCATGTGTATTGTATCCACCCAACACATCATCTGTATGTTTTTTGTGTTTTTTTTTCTTTTGGAGGGGATATTCTCAATCTCTCTCACGCGCTTTCTCACATTCTCATTCCGTCATTTCTGTACCTGTCGATCTATCTATCGTAACATCCTTTCTATCTCTCCGCCTGTTTATTTGTCACTCTACATTCTTTCTATTTCTCTATCTCCCTTCCCTTTCTCTCTGTCTCTCCTTCTCCATCCCTCACACTTATTTTCATTCCTCTCAATATTTTCCCTATTCGCTCTCTGTCACCTCTTCGCTCTCCGTTTTCCATAGATCTTATGTCTATATTCCTGTCTGTTTCTCTCCCATTTACTCCATAGTTTTCTTAGCTTCACTATTTCGAAGTTATACTAATATTTACCGCCTATCTCTTATTAAACATATCAAAATACTCCGCAGAGGATATTAAAAAGCTCTACCAAACACCCGAATAAAAAAGTTACTACACTGTTATTAGGCCTGTTTGGTAGAGCTCAGTGGAGGATTTATTTTCTACGAGACTTGAGTGCACATGTGTAACGGAAGGCGATATTACGACGGCGAGACAACGAGAACATGAGACTACGACGATGAGAACGCGACGTTACGATAACGAAAAGACAAGAGTACGACGGGAAGATTTCGAGATATTGATGACGATAAAGCAAGAGCACGAGGATGATGTTTCGAGGGTGCGACAACGAGGACAAGAAAATACGACTTGATCACAATGGTGAGAATAAGATTATAGGAGAGTACGACGCCGAGAATACGAGAATACATTGATGAGAAAAAGACGGTGAAAACACAAGAGTATCTCATATTTCCACGATCATACTCTCGTGTTCTCGTGACTCTAATATTGCTGTTATTGTCATAATCTCGTATTTTCGTATTCAAGTAATCTCTTGTTATAATTATCGTACTCTTGCCCCCCGCCTTCCAAATTTACACAGTAAAACGAAATGGCCTTAAACGTATTCCGTAATTGAAATATAAAATATTATACAACTGCACGTGTGAATAGACCAAGCATATCAATATTTCATGTACTCTTTATTATTCTAGCATTAAACAAAGTCCCGGAATTAACTGCACTGCATGCGTATGCAATTTAGACTATAAATAGAAAGATATTATATTTTATTCAGAAATGTTTGCTTGAATTTAATTTACTTAGTTGACAGCTTATTCATTTTAACCTTTCATCTTTGAAATAACTCAGACCGCGTTAATCATGTGTTTACAATATTTGAACAAGATATGTCATAATGCACAATATTGGTTTATGCTTGAATTACCATTTGCAGATGCTGAATAAAGATCGTGAAATAGAAAAGGGCGTTTTAGCGATACTTAAAGGCATAAAAACCAACAAGAGCATCATATGAAGCGCAAAGCTAGGTTGATGATGGTGCATAGTGAAAAAAATATAAGTTGAAAGGGGCATAAACATTCAAAAATGCATTTAGGGGTACCTCCCTAAATGATGGTATGGATTGTTTTTGTGACAGTGAACATCCATGTCAAATTTTAAGCAAGTTTCACCAGTAAAAACTGGGATATGAGCATCGCTACGCCAACAACAACGACGCGAAGGTGATTTGCTTGCTTTTTTGTTCCAAAACAGCCGCGCTTAAAATCAATTTGTCTACCGTCCATGACGCGTTCTCGATATATCGTAGATTGAAACGTTTTCGATACCGACATTTTTGGGATTCGCCCTTCGTTACCCTTGTTGTCACATCCGGCTGAATAATGACGTCACCACTTGTTTCTATGGACTGCCACTCTCTTTCACTCCGGTTCATTTACTTCTGTAATGGGCCCAGTAAATAGTCGCCCAATACGTCATCATTTTGTCATAGGACGTCATACACCGCAACTGATGTTGCATAAATATGAAAGTGTTTTACGGTTGTTTTTTAAACGATTTTAAAACAAAACTAGTTCGTTTGTGTACAGGTAAATTTATATATAGTTTATTCATAATTAAAGTAACAACATAGTTCGTATACATTTCACAATAAAAAGTTATGTGTCTAAATATCTGAACTAGTAGATAAATTGTAAAATTTCTAGATCCGTTACAAATGTATAATAATAATAATCTAATAAGATTTTTTACTTAAAACTATGTTTATACATCCATTATAAGGACGACACAAAAAAGATGCGAAATCTTATTTCCATTGTGGTCCTTTAATGGGAGTATAAGCATAGAAAGGCATCATCTTACATAGTAATCACAAAGTAATTATATAGGAAATGAAGGACTGAAGGAAAATAAATAAATGACTAGACAAGACACACAATGTGACGACAAACAATAAAACGTAAATTTCATTTCATTTCATTAAGAAAAGTTTTACTTTAGACTTAAAAGAGTTAAGATTAGAAACATGCTTAAGAGAACTTGGTAAAGAATTCCTTGGTAAAGAATTCCATAATTTAGACCCACTGAAAGCGAAAGTTTTCTTACCATTAGAGACAACCTTGGGTAAAATGAAATTGCCCGTGTATTGTAAGAGTGAACTGCATTTAAAGAGACAAAATTATCACTCATGTATTCAGGACTTAAGCCATTCTTTGTTTTGAAAACATTGCATAAAATAATCTGTTCAACTCTTTTTTCTACAGGAAGCCAATTCAACATTTTAAAATGTACAATACAAATATGTGCATTGTGCTCTAAGTTTAAAACAAAACGGATTAATTTGTTTTGAGTAGTTTGGAGTTTAGTTTTCATAGATTTGCTAAGACCATTATACCAAAATGAACACGCATAGTCATAATGACATTGGATAAGAGATGTAGCAATAAGTTTTTTAGTCTGTTCAGTTAGGAAGTTACGTTTTCTGTACAAAAACTTTAAACGTGCTTTAGCTTTCTTCAATAAGGAACTAGCAATATCGTCACCAGACAAGGACTGATCAATTGTAACCCCTAAGTATTTAACTGAGGTTGAAGATTGTATTTCAACACCATTACAAGAAACATTTAAAGATGAATTTGATTTCAATTTATGCTTTGAACCGAAAAGAATAGTTTCTGATTTTCCAAGGTGAAGTGATAGTTTATTGTCTAATAGCCACTCACTTATTGAGTTCAAATCTTCACTAAGCTGACTTTCAATTGAAGCCCTTGATTTATTTGCAACTAAAATAGCAGAGTCATCAGCATACAACAAAAGTTTATTTTTGATAACAGCTGGCATATCATTCACATATAAAAGAAAAAGAAGTGGGCCCAAGATTGAACCTTGTGGGACACCGCATGTAACAGTCGATGGTTTTGAAAAAGTTCCAGTGGTTTTGAAAAAGTTCCAGAGATATCAACAAGTTGCTGTCTACATAACAAATATGACTTGAACCATCGGACAATATCATTACTGAGGCCTATACATTCAAGTTTCATTAAAAGTATGGAGTGGTCTACTGTATCGAACGCTTTTTGGAGATCTAATAAAGCCAATCCTACTAAGTTACCCTTATCTAATTGAAAACGATTAAAACCAGTTAAGTGAATTAGACATGTATCTGTTGAATAATTTCTTCTAAAACCAGACTGCAAGCTATATAAAATATTTTGTTGATTAAGATACGATTCAAGCTGATCATATACAACACGCTCAAAAACTTTTGAAATGACACTCAAAATTGTGACAGGTCTGTAGTTACCTACATCTGTTTTGTTGTTCTTTTTGTACAAAGGGACAATTCTAGCTGACTTTAGATCATCTGGAACTACTCCCTGAATCAACGATAAATTAATTACATGTGAAAGAGGACATGCTATTAAAGCAGAACCATCGACAACGAATTTTGCATTTATACCATCTAATCCTGTAGCTTTTGTTGGACAAATATTACTAAGATATTTGTAGATCTTATTTTCTCTGACTAGTGAAAAAGAAAAACTATTAGGTCTAATACCTTTGTTAGAATAAAATTTAGAAACAAAGCTATATCCAATTTTAAACGACGGGGAAGGGAGCTTTGATACCAAATCTGATGCCACGTTTGTGAAAAACTCATTGAACTTTTCGGCTACTGTGATTTTATCGAAACAGAGATCACCATTGACATCAAGACCAATACTCTGTCCAGCAGAGCAACCAGACTTTTTGGAATTATAAAGTTATTGCACATGTAACGTATCTTGAATCATATTTTCTAAACAACATAGAAATAATACATCTTTCATTCCTTTGTATAATAAGAATTTCGTCATTCAGTCCATTGCAGAGGTGTACGATGAGAGTAACGAACGACAACTCTGCTGGGACATTCATGGGTTACTGGAAGGAATTTTGATCAATCAAATGCCACAATAAGCACACTCTCTTATTCCGAATTATTTCCCATTCACCCCAGTAGGGGGCTAATTAAATAGGCCGCTAATATATCGTCATTTCGCCACATATCGCCATATGCCGAAACAGAGTTCAATTTAAAACCTGACGCATGGGAATGGGATTTTTTCCCGTTGGCAAGTCAACAGTTTGACAACAAAAGTAGTTCGGGGGTTTAGAGGCAAATTTAGTTTTAAAGCACAAATACTGTATATTGAATAATCCATTTCTTGCGAAACTAGAGAAAAATAATTTTGTTTGACAAGAACGTTGTCATTTAGCCCATCGCAGAGATGTATTGTGGTAGTAATGAAAAACAACTCTGTTTTGTGATTGCAAAAAGCAGACTCTTAAACGCTGAGTTTAGTAACTATCTCATAATATGGAGTTTTTGCTATTACTTTTTTGAGCTTTTCAAGCAACTTCGAAAGTATTGACGCTAAAACATTATTTGAAAATCGGAATATGTATGGAGGCCATGTTCATTTTCATACGATCACGTGACTATCACATGGCACTAAGCTTCCCGGGTATTCATAGAGCTTCAATATTTTGTCTGTGGCACTTCCACAATGAAGAAATCTTGAAATCATGTGTAAATCGATAAAGTACCAGACCTATTACTGGCTGTAAAGGTTGGCTAATAGGATTTTTAAAAATATAATATCTGAATTTTAATGCCCCCTATTATTTAGATTAAACATATTTTTATTGTCAGAAATTTTACAACACATGCCATATGTTATCCATTCAACAACAGCTACCAGTAAAAAAGATTAGGACGAAAGCAATGCTCATATAGTTCCTCTCCCGTTTGGTAGGTAGAGACAAGTATAAGTATATCTCTTGATCAAAAGTACTATGTTGTAGTAATTTTTAACCCATGTCAAGCTGAATAAATACTTTATGGAGAATTACATCAAAATCAAAGGACTTAAATACTGTAAGACACAAATTATGGGTCAATATTTCTTTTGAAAAATTGATTTTATAAATAATTCTAGCTTGAAGTGGACAAACAGGAGGTGTAAACAAAGATCAGACTGCACATAAGTACAGGCTGATCTTTGTCCACACCTCCTGCCAAAACAGGAATATTCAGGGTTAAGCATGACAAGGGTTACGTACTGGTGACCTCTGTACCGTAGACAAGAGTGAAAGAAATATATAGGTAGAGAGAGGGAGAAGAGAGGTAGAAGAGAAAGAGAGACAGGGATAGAGAGAGAAATTAAGAGAGAAAGTAAGGGACAGCGATTAGACTAATTTAAGACGAAACGGATATTTTCCAAGTAATTTTCACAATGTTCATGCCAATACCTCCTTCCTGAAGATTTAGATCATGTTCAAATTATTGAACTACCAAAATAGGGTACATGTATACTTGTACATTTAAAAATGGTCTTATTGTCCTCAAAGTTTTAACGTTAAATCAATTCCCCTAAAAATTATCATATTAAGACTAGTTTGACCAAACTGGATAACAAATAGACATGTCTTATTCTGGCAGCAATTTACAGATTACATTCAAAGAAAATGTGAAAGCTTGTCTTAACGTCACACAACACGGAGAATCAACGATGTTTTGTTGTTGTTGTTGTTGTTGTTTTTGCATGAATAAGTGTTGATCTATAGAGAATTAGATTTATTTCTAATTCTTATATGTAGTTTCCTTTGTACAACAAAGTACAACTTGTTTGGGAGAGGTTTGATTTCATTAACTAAGATAGTGAATCCTGTTCGCGACTACGGGTAGATCGTTCCATTCCATAGTAACAGAAGGAATAAAGTTTTTGGGGTTTTTTTTGTATAAAGATCAGTTCTGCATTCAGGAATGCAGATTGTAGGATGATGTGTTGCCGAGCTACTTATCCTTAGTCAATTAAGAGATCATTAATAGAGGTGATTCCATTTGTATTTTGTCTAATTGCTCTTTTAAAGATTTTAGACAATTGTCCAAAATCACATCTGCATCATCAAGTAAAGGGCAAATAAATGAAAAGACAATACTTTGAACCGAGTTTCTACCTATTCTATTTTTAAGTTTCCGCATAACGCTTAGTCTACTAGATGCTTACCCGTTGAATTATTAATGTGATCACCCCATGAACAATCCTCAGATATATAAATTCCTTAGTGCTTGCATCTTGTCGTACCAAGGGTGGCGAACGTTCTACTTATCTAACGAAATTAGAGAAAAAGATGATCTCGATGTCCCTACACTCGTGAGGATATAATGCTTGTGACTGTGAACATTTGGTATTATCATCTTTGAAATTCGTCCTTTAACCTGCCAGAGGTGTTTCTGTTTTACAACAATATTTGTCCTACATAGAGATTTCCCGAAGAACTTAAAAGGCAACTCGTATTATTTGTTGCGACATTCTCTCTCTGTAACATGTTGTAGAACAGAAACATTTCTCACCGCATCTTGACAGAATCCGTAATGTAGAGACTTTTCCACGGCCTACTGACCTGACTTTATTGTATTTAGAGTAAAATCTATGCCACAACATTCCGCGAAAACATGTTCAAACGCGATACCTGTTACAGTGATGAAGTGTGCCACTCGGAGAGTTTACCTTCTGCAGGAAAACCCTTTAAAGTAAGAAAAATGGTATGGCACAGAAACATCCTTCGTTGTAAAAATTCTCGGGGAGTTTAAACTATTAACCCTTGTAATGCTGCTCCCGGATTTTTCCTGTTTTGAAAATAGTTGTGGCAAGCGTATAGACTAAGATCAGCCTGTACAGACGTGCAGTCTGATCTTAGTCTACACTACCTGCTTGTTCATTTAGTATTGAGGATTTATTTATACACAAGATGGATCTTAATTTGACAAAACTTTAAAATTTTGTTAAGAAAGGATAAATAATCAGCATGACAAGGGTTAACTATCGTCTTATTTTTTTTTCTTACTGGCCCTCGCCCTGTCCAGTATGTGATGGCTAACCGTCACCATTTATTGTGAGGGCTAACCGTCACCATTTATTGTGATGGTTTAGCCGTAAACACTCGTTGTGATGGTTAACCGGCACAACTCATTGTGGTGGCTAACTGTCATCATTTATAACCGGCGCCCGTTATTGTCATGGCTAACCGTTATTGTCACCATTCATTGTGATTGCTAACCATCACAACTCATTGTGATGACTAACCGTCACCATTTAGTGTGATGATTAGCCGTAAACACTCGTTGTGATGGTTAACCGGCACAACTCATTGTGGTGGCTAACCGGCACAACTCATTGGCTAACTGTCCTATTTATTGTGAGGGCTAACCGTCACCATTTATTGTGAGGGTTTACCATCACCAATCATTGTGATGGGTACTCAAAACACGTTTCCTTTTGTGTGTATTTTCGTTAATTTATTGTCGCTACCGTAGCCAATGCCCATATGAGCGACGCCCCCAGAAAACGGTAAGTTGTTACGGGGGATAGTTCAAGAATACAGGACGAAACGGCTGAGAGCTTCGGCCGGTTCTATAACGTGATAGATGGTTAGCACCGTCACACAGGGCCTAGGTTTAACGTCTCATCCGAAAGACAATTAGTTTGTTAGTTGATATAGTCAGCCCATTGCTCGAACCCGTGAATTTGAGATTTGAAGTCAAGTGCTCTATCAACTAAGCTAATCGGGTTGACAATTCGATGAACTGAATACCGCTTTTATTTAAAAGGACATGACACATAGTGAAGTTTAAAGAATTTTATAAACACCTTATATAGTTGCTTGGCTTTTCGTTTTACCAAAGCTGATGTGAAAAAAACGGTTATGTATGTTACATGTGTAAGGAGACTCCAAACATATTATTTTACTTTGATTAAAAAATCTGTTTTAACCATAAAAGAGTCCTAATGGGGACCTGTCCTTTGTTAAGAATATCCCTGTCAAAATAGCTAAGTAAATGAAATACTTTAAAAGCCATATGTGCATGTACGTATGGTTTTTTTTTTTTTGTTTTTTTTTTTGTTTGTTTTTTTTGTTTTTTGTTTTTTGTTTTTTGTGTGTTTTTTTTTTTTTGGGGGGGGGGGGCTTAATACTGTTCAAAGTGTCTTTAAACCTCATTCAATAAATCAATCATATTTTTGGGTTTAGGGTGTTGTTGTTTTGTTGGGTGGGAGGGCATATTCCATAATACCCAACCGAAAAAAGTTCAGCAAAGCACAAAGCGCATTGTATCTCTATATCTATATATTTTCAGTTCAATATAACCATTTCCAATAAAGTTTAACGTAGTCATAATTATGGTTCAGAGTTTATAGAAAAACAAAAATGTTGGGCGTAATATCTCGTTCTCCTTATTGATTCCATCGTAGTCAAGAATTTCTTCTCGAATTTCATCTTGAGATAAGTCTATGATCTCTGTAAATTTGGACCAAGTGTCGTCTGGTATCAGAATGATGCTCCTATACGCACATCAGAGGTCCAAACGTGTGGTAGACCATCTCTTGCAAGTTTCCTTAAACGATATAAAGAGGAGTGCAAGTAACCAATCGCGGCTGTCAATCAAATAACCAGTCGATGAAATCATTCATTGAGACCAGAAATGAGTTTTGATCTCTATCATTGGTCGCAATTTTTGTTAACCTTTTTGTTGGTTTGGCGACTTAAACGTCGTAACTACTATTCTATTTGTTTGTTGCATGCTACGGGCCATAATTCTTTCAAAATAAAGTGCCGCCGTCATACCGCAGTCGGTAGCGCGTCAGATTCCCAATCTTCAATCATGGGATGTCATGGGTTCGATCCCCGGCGGCGGCGCATATTCTTTCCGACATTTGTCTCTCACCAATGGGTGGATAATCGTAAACCTAAGTGGGATAGCAGCTGGAGGCTAGGAAAGGATGTAGTGGTAGTACTGATGTGAGAAATACCAGGAATCCATCGTTAGGTGCTCCAGCCGCCGCGATATGACTAAAATACTGTTAAAAGCGGTTTTAAACCCCCTTCAAACAATAAATAAATCAATCAAAATAAAGTCATTTAATCGAGGTAAGGGGGCGGGGCCAGCGATTGGTCAATTCAAGAAAAAGGGAGATAATTCCTGAACATAAATGCAACTGAAGAATCTTTCTAAAAGGATCTTTCTGTCTTGATTTTATTTTAAATAGAGCGAAATTTAAAGTAGCTATTTTGTGTGAATCATTATCAAAATATAAACCGTGATTAAACGCTGTTTGTGTTCTATTGAGACAAGGGTAGGCTAAACGAGAATCGGATATTCACTGGTCAAAATTGCTATTTCAAAAAATTCAATCGCACTTTTGGTGGAATGAACGTTTTGTTGTGTTTTTAAATTGACACAACAGAGCTCTCGAAAAAACATTTCGAGATTTTTATTTTAAAATATAAGTATAAACGTGGCGGCTCTTGACGAAGGTCGTGAAATGATTGGTCAGTCATTAACAGTAACAATTGGTCCACCAAACAAGTTTACCTGCGTTGTCTGCGCATGTCATATTCTGCGAAGATTGACCTGTCTTCGGGACCGTATCACTTATCCTGATTGGGATAAATATTATTACGTCGTACGCATAACTCCATATTCTATCGCCAAAAAGTAGCAAGTGGATAATTGCAATAAAACTTACAATTGTGGAGAAATTAGACTTAACTGTCGCCAAAAGTTAATTAGAAAAATAATTATTTTAAATTGCGAAAGTATTTACATCTTACTTAGTTCAACGGAATCGGCCGAGTTGTCACGAATGACACAACCCAGAATGCTCAAATTAGATAGGTCAGTATTTGTAAAATGCTATACCTATCGGAAGTTAACGAGTTTACCTGTATCGCCGGCTCTCACCCCGGTTATGGGCAAATCGCCTTTAGTTGTAACATAGCCTTCGTCTACTCTCCAAACATAATCGTTTATGTTACATTCACACTCCACGTTTGGCGCATTGCATGTGCCTGCTTCCCCGCATGCGCAGTACTTTCCGGGAGGAGGGGAACCAGTAAAGTAGCTTGACCTATTTCCGTGTCGGTTTTCCCAGTAGGAACTCTCTTGAATGTGTTGATGATGACATTCCCATTTTATATACTGCTTGCATTCAGTCGAGAGATCCGCCACTTTTATAGCTGTTTCTAGACCAATTTCGTACTCGATGGAAATGACGTATGAAAACCTAGCCTCATAACCATGCACATACGTTCTTTGCTCGTAGTTGTGGCCTGAGCAAATAAAACAGAAATTGTTATCAGAAAAACTTACGATTAAATTTTGATATAAAGACGATATATAGAATAGTATCTTCGTTCTTCTTTGTCAAATTACAAACGGTGCAATTATCAGAATTATTTAGAATCGATTTGTCACCCGATTTTGAGCCGATTTTTGTAAGCGGGCCGCATTAACAAATCAAATGTCTCCAATAGAAATTGTTTAAACCGAGCAAATAAGATTACCATCGAGTTGCGACCCGGACAGAAAGCTGAAGACCGGGCCGATCGAGAACGCCAAATAGTTCTTGGATAATCAAAGTACTTAATTACCGTTTGTGGGCAAATTTGACCAGGCTAGTAGTTGGTGGTCCAAAGGAATTACCGAACTTGATAATTTAAGAATAATATTTCAACGTCATCATTTTGCAGTATCCTAAATTTTGACTAGATAAGCTTTTCTTGCTTTCAAAGTTCGTTATTTATCAGAAACCATCGAAAATTTGAAAAAAGTTTTTTAGAAATTAGCCATTCTGACACAACCGCCAATAGTATACTGACTAACACAGAGAAATATATGTTTTTAGAGATCAGCAAGTTACGCATGTTTACTCTTCCAAGGCCCGAGTTTATCTTTACATACCTGTTTACTAGTGCATATTTAGATCAATATCTATGACGTATTACGTCATTGACATGCGCTAGCAGTACAGGCGTTATCGACATCGACCTCACCCGATAAATTCCTATGTTTCAAAGTAGGCCATAAGGAATATATCACATTGAATTAAATGTACAGCAAATTTAACTGATTTAACACGAAGAAAGAGTTTTTTTCGTTAAAATGACATTTATAAATTTTTGAAAGGCAGATAATTTCCCTTTATCAAATTTTCATGAAACTCTGATAATGGCCGCTTTAATAAGTAATTTATTACCCATCACAGTCCATGCCTTGCCTGGTTCCATGGTTAGATTACAAACAACTTCTACAGGCCCGGTACCAAGCGGATCAATCTGAACAGTGGCTGACTCGTCCAGTCCTCGAACTGCCCAATCACCACACGTCTTTTCTAGTAATATAAAGGTATATGTAAAACGGCAACAGAACGATTTTCGCCCCCTCCCTCTCACTCTCTCTCACCTAAAATGTCAGAAAAAGCACTATAGAATATGGTAACATTCTGAACCAATATCAAAGGTAAGAGACCTGATACTAGATTTTCCTTCTTACCCCTCTATATGGCACAATCTTGGCTCAATCTTTCTTAAACTTGCTGAAAACTTTCTATAGTCACGAGGAAGGTCCCTATTAAATATTGTGACATTCAGAAAGGGTATTATTGACAAAATTTTGATTCTGCTGTAGATCTCATAATTTTTGCTCAATCTGCCTTATGGTTGCATAAAATGTTTGTTTGGTCATAAGGAAGAACTATGTTCAGTATTGTAACCGTCTGACCGATATCACAGGGAAAATTTCCTTATTGTTAATTACATTGTTACCATGCTACAGGCCACAATTTTAACCCATTCTTTCTCAAACTTGCTGAAATATTATTATAAACGTGCAAAATGTTCCTATTGAGTATTGCAAATGGTGACTTTCTGACTAATATCAAGGAAAAGGGGCCTAATTAACAATTGCCTTTTTACTGGTCACGAATTTAGTCCATACTTGCTGGAAATGTTTATTTACTCAGTAAGAATATACCCATTCAGAATTGTGACATTCCGACCAATATCATGGTAAAAGGGACCTTATTGCCAATTAAAGTGCTAGTACTATTAAGGTCACAATTTTGGCTCAATTATTCGTAAACTTCATGTTTGACGTAACTGTTAGCAGTAGTTCAGTCAAATCGCAGTGGATAAAGCACCTACCCACGGAATCCTGGTATTTCTCACACTATTACTAACACTGCATCCTTTCAACTTAGGTTTACGATTAACCACCCAATGGTTGGAGACAAATGTCTGAAAGGGGATCACACCTTGGACCTCATGATTGAGAGTCCGATGCACTACAACTTGCGCCATGGTCGCGGCCTTCAACTAGTGGGGACAGATGACAAATATTTAGAATGAGCCTGTGCGTGACATTTCCAACAATTTCGCAGGTGCGTGACTCACACACATTGAGCACCCTGGACAGCCATTCGGGGCAATTAGAATATTCGCTGGTTGTTTAAAGAAGATTTGGGTCAGTATCTATCTACAAAGCGCAGAGTGAAGACTCTGATCAGACTGTGCGGATGCACAGGCTGATCTGAGTCTTTGCTTGGCGCACATGTGTAATGGTTGGAAATGTCACGCACGCGCTAATTTAGAATAAGTGTCCGGTAAATCTTGTTGAAAAATGAAAAAAGAGAAAAAACGCCATGCAAATCAAACCTGTTGGAGTGCAGCTGTAGTTACTACAACTGACGGTTTCTGTTCTGTCGATGCAGCGAACAACTCCGTCTGACAAGCAAGTCCGTGTTCGAGTCTTTGTCCCGCCGTTACAAGTGCGGCTACAAGTTGACCAGATACTCCAAGGTTCCCAGGGAAAAACCACTGTCAGAAAAAAAGAAAATGGTTTGTTTGTGAATTGACTTAATAATGGACCCGCCCACTTACTCCGTTGGCCACGCCCACGACTCTGGCTGGAAGTCCCGCTTCGATTTTAAAGGCGTGATTTTTCAAAATTTATGGACAGTAGCATGCAACAAAAATGTAGAATAGTTGATTGACGACATAAACGTCGTAACTACAGCTTAAATAAGTCGCCAAACCAACAAAAAAGGTCAACAAAAAATGCGGCCAATGCCGGACTTCAAAACTCATTTCTGGTCTAACTGATGATTTAGATTTCATTGGTCGACTGGTTATTTGATTGACAGCCGCGATTGGTCAAGTATCGGTATCCACAAGCTATTGATCTCTTGCGACATGTTATTTTTACGGGTAGTCGTCTTTTGTCGAACATACTCTTGTGACTATAGCTTAACCCTTTACCGCATTGCAATATATTAGATTTCCCCAACTCAAAGAGTTTACAGACGACAATTTAGAGTCGACACACTCAATCAGTGAGTTAGAAAATATTGTGGTTAAAGAAGAAAGTGCTCGTTACAAGCATTTTTTTTCTTTTTCCACAATGTTTTCTCAATTATAGAAATACAGGGATTTAAAAACCTGGGTTTTAATCGAAAAGGGTAAATGTGCCATACATGTATTCACGAGGTTTTGAACGCCTAAAGACGTAATGTATGACACGTGACAAGAAAGATAATTAAAGACGCGTGTAGTTGGAAGGTTCCAAAATTGAAACACGTTTTTATTACTTTTCCATATTCTCATACTGTTTTGACGATTCTTGAAAAACATTGTAGAAAATCAAAGAATAGCTTATTTCGGGTAATTTCTTCATTATCCACACTGTTTTCTACCCCTAAAGACAAATGTTTTTGAAGATTCTTCAACTAAAATTATCGTCTTCAACTTCTTTCAAATTGGACCAGTCTAAAATTTTGTGTAATGTAGTCTCATTGTATTTGTTTGTTGAAATTTTGATATGAATAAAATATGTTTCAACCACAATTTCTTCGTCGGATAATTGTTTCACTGGGCAATTTTGATTCCTGATCAGTTATTTTGAGATACAAACCTAAATGGTTCAAATCATTTTCGGAATAAAAAAAAAGGTACAAAAGCATTTTCGAAATAGAAAATTGGTAATAAAAAAACATTTTCGGAAAAAAAGGGCAAAATATATTTTTTGGAATTAAAACAAAAACATACAGGTACAAAAGTATTTTCGGAAAAGAAAAAGAGGCACAAAAGCTTTTTTTTGGAATAGAAAAAAAGGTACAAAAGCATTTTCGAAATAGAAAAGGGGAATAAGAATATTTTAGGAATAGAATAAAAGGTACAAAAGCATTTTCGGAAATGAAAAAAAAGTTCCAAAAACGTTTTGGAATAGAAAAAAAAGTAACAAAAGCATTTTCAGAACAGAGAAAAGGAAGGAAAGCATTTTTGGAAGAGAAAACAGTCCAGCCCTTGAACTTTTTCTGTAAATTTTACCAAATGAAATCATTAGGCTATTCCTTTACAATTATGTCATATCACGAACCTAATTTTAAGCAATTTTTGAAAATTAACGAATAAGAATTGAGAGGAGTTTGTCGTTAAGCGAAAAATTAACTTTTCATTCCCAAAGGCATCAAATAGTTTTAGGATCACCTTCATTAGTACAAATAACCTCTAACCAATCGTCTCCGGAAGATAAAGAGTTCCGATTTTGAATGTTTTTGTATGTTTGAGAATAAGGTCATGAAGAAACGACCATGGGTTAATTATTTTTAATTTGACCATTAATACTGATTGGTTTAAATCATGACAATGACATGAAAGTAGCCCTAAATAATGACAATATTTGTGTATTAGCAGATAATTTCTAACAAATTGCGATGTCTAAAGGGTTCTACATTCTGCATCCCCCCCCCTGACCTAGAGTAGATTCAAACAGCCAATCAAGTTGTGCAAACGTATACACTTAAGCACCTAAGTAAATAAAGTAAACTAATCCGCCCCCATAACCCAATTATAAAAGGCGTCGTAAAAGAAATGGAGATCATAGTGTGTTGTTTTTCTAACGTTTTTTTTTTTTTTTACATTCAGAAAATTAATTTACGATTAAAACCTGTTTATTTAGAAAAGTTATTTCGACCAGATATTAAACTTTTTCATAATTCACCAGTACTCGCAAATTAGACAAAGATCGATAATGGCTCAAGCTTAAGACCTTGTTATTGTAAAACCAACCATCTGGAAATGTACAATGCGAAAATGCCTTGTACTGGGCACATATTTACTAACCAGTCCAAATCAACATATTGACTTCGTATTTCATACCGAAGGTTGTAATTGGCCGAGTCACGTGTGACTCGTCAAATTAGAGCCCTTGTAATGCAATTCTAATTCCATTTGTATATGAGAACGTGTTGCTGAAACCGGACCGATATCTTACTTCTGTAATATTCCATTCCTTGGCGTAGATCCAGACCAGATGTGTCATAATAGTGCCCCGAGCAAAGTACACAGTCGTGAGCATCACGGTCATAGAAGAAACCCCGACACATTGGTTCTTGCTGACATAACAGTGAACATCGTACATAATTGGTAGCAAAGGTTGACTTTATCAGTTCCGCAGCAGGGCAGACATGGTCTACCATAGGTGAAGTTTCATCCCCATATTCAAATGTTTGCATTGTAAGTATGTCATCAGATCTGACGTAGGACAAAGTACAAAATATCCCCATCAAAACGTCAAGGGAGGAAGGAAGGCGGTTCTTGAGAGTCAGCATTGCAATACCTTATACACCGATTAAGCTGAAATGCATAAAATTCGACAACATAACTGTTTATTTATTCGTTCAGTAATTTCTATCTATTTATTGGTTTTATTAATTCATTTATTAATCATTTCCTTTTATTTATTTATTAATTTTGAAAAAATGACACATTCAGGTGTTGGGAAAAAACATACGCACGTAAAAGGTGTTCGTGAACTCCAGAAGAAGCAAGAAGCGATACAACCTGAATGAAACTCACCTTTCGATGAGACTTCGGGACCTCAGAAAATTGATGACGTCATAAGATGTAAAAATCAAAGCAGTGAAAGTATTGTAAGCTGGCAATGCATAGTTTTGTGAAGTAATCTTCTTTGTCAATCATCTTTGTTATCATATTAAATAAACTAGGTTAAAGTAACCCAGGAGTTAACCCATTACAATATAACAAAATCTTAGACTGATTCAAATTAAATAAGTTTCAGACGATATTTTCAAGTTGGTTGAATTTTGAAATTTTTTAACATTGTTGTGTACAAAACATTGCGGACAATCAAGAATTGCTTGACACAAGCAATTGCTTCATTGTCCATAATGTTTTCTAAGGCTTTTTTCTTGGGATGCTTAAAAAGTGGATTTGAGTGGAAAAAGAATGCTTTTTTAAGAGTTATCCACAATTTGAATACAGTTGACAATATTCCTGAAATACATAGGGACTCCTTTTATGGCGCAGGCTTTCAAAACTTTTAGTGGTTAGGCCTCCAGTGGCAGTTTGCACTAGTTGAACTTTGAGAAGACCTCAAAATTTTATCTGTTAATTTAAGCTATGTAAGCTGACGATTTGCGAGCTAAAAACATAAAAACTACATGAACACCCTATAACAAACATTAGTTATGATTCAAATTTATATTACGCACATGGGAGTCGTTCCATTAAACTTCTTTTGTGTGCACAAAAAAATACGTTCGTTATCGATTTACGCAAAGTCTATGCTTTTACGTACGCCGTTTCAGTAAGGTTTGCGTATATAGACATTTGCGTACCCGTATTTTACGAAATACTCTCCGATATTGGAGACAGACCGTTCTTTGTAAGTTTGCGACCGAAACTTCCTGTCAAATGTCATCTTTACACAAAAGTTATACTTTACCCTAAAATTTGGACGATTAGTGAAACGACTGTTCGCAAATTCTTGTTGCATTTGTTAACATTTACACAGTTTAGCAAAACGACCCCATGCCAATCTTACGACGCGTAGTTAACGTTACGCCCTAGCTGATCTTAGCCTTTACTTGGCGCATAACTCTGGTTCAAATCTTAACGACAACATTTCCATATTCCACTTGTACTTTGACACTCTCTGTCGCTGTCTCTCTTTCTATCTGTCTTTATCTCTCTGTCTGTCTGTCTCTCTGTCTGTCTTTCTCTCTCTCTATATATATATCTCTCGCCCTCTCCCTCTCGCTCGCCCCCCCCCCCTCTCTCTCTCTCTCTCTCTCTCTCTGACTCTCTCTCTCTCTCTCTCTCTCTCTCTGACTCTCTCTCTTTCAGATATATAAATTACCACCACTATGCTTCTTTTTTTATGTTATTGTATGCTTGAATACTAAAAATTTAAAAAAAAGAACTTTGCTACTTACAGTTCGTTTTCAAATAAAAAACACAACCTCCCTTTGGGTGTGTATTACTGATCAATGTCCGATACAATAAATGGCTTATGGGATATAGGGGGAAAACTGTAATTAAATTAATTCATTTTCCACAGTTGTTATTCTTGATTTAAATAAAATAACAATACACGTGCATTAAAGACTCATGTTCGAACCAGGGCGATGTGTTTATGAAGGCATATCATGTTTACTTCCTCTGTCTAAAATAGTAATCATGATATTAGTCTGAATTAAAATCCATTTATCATGCACGATGGAAGTCCATTACAATGTGTAAGGCATCCGAAGCTTTAGGGGTAGAACATGTTCTACGTCACCCACGCAAGCTCACTTGCATGCACGCACGCACTTGAATTCCAATTTCAATATTGTATTTATCAATTTATTTATTGGAGGGGAGGGTCGAGTGCGATTTTGTCCCAGTGAATGAATGGAAAATTGGTAATTATATAATGGTAAATTTCATTATATCATAAATGTCAATAGACTAATCGCGGCTGTCAATCAAATGACCAGTCAACCAATGACATCACTCATAGAGACTCCGGCACTGGCCGCCATTTGTGTGAAATATTTTTGTTGGTTTGGCGACATAAACAGCGTAACTACAGCTTATCCTTATTCAAGCTGTAGTTACGAAGTTTATGTCGCCAACCAACATTCTACGTACTTTTGCATTCTACTGGCCATAAATTTTGAAAAATAACACGGTCTGAAATCGAAGTGGATCTTCCCGTTGGAGTCAATGTGCGGGGTCAATGGAGTCAGTGGGCTGGACCCGCGATTGGTCTATTGGCCGACCAATGGAGACAGGGACTCGCACGGTGTAATAGCTATAATCTACTTTGCTTTTATATCCCGTGGAATGCCAGGTTTTGAAGAAAAATTTAGCCTAAAGGTTATCGCAGGGCGAAACCCATTTCGTCGTTGTCGTTGCATGTAGAAATGTTTCTTGGGTTAGGGTTAGCGGTGTGAAATTTCTTTGAGATATCAACTAATATGGGACTAACAAAAAAAAAAAAGAAAAAAAAATGGCCGTCATACTCGCTTTCATGGACTTAGACTGGTGAGCCTGTTCCATCTACGTTGATCATGTTCCGATATTGTATCGGATTAGAACAGGCTCGCCAGTCAATTATTGAACGTGCTTATTGTTGTTATGTGACACTTTTAATTAACCCATTCCCATAGTTTTTTCATCTTATTATTCATCAAATTGGATTATTTAATAAGTACAAATATAACTTTTTAATGGCCGCCCGTCATAGGAGAACCCCGCCCCCCATGTTGTCAACGAAGTTTTGACATTTTTGATATCTAAATCTTGTATTACATACTACATATTACATACTACTAACAGTTATCAATGTCATTTTCAGTTAAATCTACTAAATTCACTATAAATTTGATTTAATGAGATATATTCTCAATGTCCTATTTTGAAACCTTGGAATTCATCGTATGAGGACGTTCGTCTTCGGGTGATGTAGAATACAATTGAATTACTAGCGGAGTCCAACGACGTAACTGATACGCCATGGAAACTACAAATATGGCAATTTCGGTGCAATCGAAAGATAACGTATTTACCCGATGAATTTCGGTTTCATTCGGCTTGCTTTTTGTTGAATTACTTGGCGTCTCGTAACACGATTTTTTTCTTCTTTTCTTTCTTTCTTAAAAGTTGTGAATAATTATTTTCATTATAAATTCATCTTAATCATCTTCATTTAAATGTGTGAGAGCATTACAGTTAGAAATTTGAAAATGGAGAGCTAACATTTTTCTTTCAAAA
Organism: Fragum fragum; assembly: GCA_946902895.1. Taxonomy (NCBI): domain Eukaryota; kingdom Metazoa; phylum Mollusca; class Bivalvia; order Cardiida; family Cardiidae; genus Fragum; species Fragum fragum. Next base: position 1,204,489 of record OX336368.1, on the reverse strand, counting down.
TCTGTGCAAATACAGCTTTAAAACTTATAGTCAATAGACCGAATTCTATATTATTATGACAGGATTACACCTCTAACACATTTTCGAGTTATGCCATTCTTTAGATTAACGCCCTACTGTCACGCGCCATTCATCTCGCTTTTGGTAGTACGACTTAGATATCGAAAGGCGTAACAATGCTCAGTTTATCGACAAAAACTTAAGACAAAAACTAAATCGTTGGTTGGCGGCCTAAGCGTGGTTAATATGTAACTTGAATAAGCTTTAGTTACGACGTTTAAATGCTACACCAACAAAAATGCTTGATAAATGTTGGAGTTAAGCATTTCACGTACGGTCTGAGCGAATGATTTAATACTATGTTTAACTTATTTATCTTAACACAGTAGACAAAGTCTTTGAATCGTCCAACAATTCTGTCAAAGATATGTAATACAGTGGAAAAAGATTGACTAAACTATTAAACAAACTTCCGAGGATCGTTTCCGTCGAATACAGTTGAAATCTCAGTGGCTAGTTGTTTCACAGAAGATTTCAAAAGCGTTTAACCATATGCGATGACATGGAAGTTTACCCGGCCAACTATTCGGCCAAAGGGTTTTGGGGATATCAGTCCGGACGGACGGACGGACTGATATCTCAAAAACCGTATGGCAGAATAGGGTGACACTTCATGTGTGAATTCCCTATGATATTGCGCCAACGTATTTTCTCGCCATTTTTTTTTTTTTTTTTTTTTTTTTTTGAGGCCGTGACAGGGTAGATGGTCATAAGTTTGGGGGGTTTTTTTAGCTCGCCTGAGCACGAAGTGCTCTGAATGAGCTATTGTGATCGGTCATCGTCCGGCGACCCTCCGTCCGCCCGTCTGTCCGTCCGTTCACAATTACAAAAAAAAATGTTTTCTGTGCGATCCCTGATTTTACATAGAAATAAACAAGGATATTTTTGAAAATCTTTTTCTCCCAAACCATTAGGTCTAGAGCTTTGATATTTGGTACAAATCATCATCCATTGACCCTCTACCAAATTACTTCAAAGAAATACCGTACTCTTAAAATTAGTCCTTTTCTGTGCGATCCCTGATTTTACATTGATGATGAAGAAGGATATCTTTGAAAATCTTCCGTTCTCCCAAACCATTTGTCTTAGAGCTTTGATATTAGGCATAAATCATCATCTATTGACCCTTTACCGAAATACTTCATAGAATTACCGTACACCGAAAATTAGCCCTTTTCTTTGTGATTTCACATATGAATAAAGAATGAAATCTTTGATAAACTTCTTCTCCCAAACCATAAAGCCAAGAGTTTCGATATTGGGTCTGTATTAAAATCTATTCACCCTTAAGTGAAATTTTTCATAGAAATGCCGTATTCTACAATTAAGACATTTTCTTTGCAATCTAGAGTTTTAAAATGGACAAAGAAAGATATCTTTTAAAGTCTTCTTCTCATACTGAACCATTAGGCTTAAAGCCGCAGTTTGATAATCAATGCCAATTGACCGTCTACAAAAATACTTCTAAGAATTACCGCACCCTGAAAATTAGCTCTAATTAGTAGGGTCTTCACTATACCTAGGATTAAAGGAGAACATCTATAAAAAAAAAATAAACTCTCCAAAATAGTTAGGTGTAGGGCTTTGATATTTTGTATATACCGTACTCAGGGGAGCGATGTAGGACCATCGTGGCCCTCTTGTGTAATGTAGGGACCGGTTCGACATTTTTGTAGGACTTGTTTGGCCTTTTGGTGCCGATTTGACCGGGGCAGGTTTAGATCTAGGACCCGGTTTGACTTGTTCCCAAATGTTCCACTCTAAGACCAAATATCACTCTTCAGTACGGAGAAAACCGCCAAAAGATGAACGAAGAAAATAACCTTGTAGAATACACTATTCCTAGGGATGATATTGCCTACGTAACAGAATTTTGTAACGTCGATTTATCGTCACAACTTCTAGCTGTTGGAACAAAATTGAAAGTTTCGATATATCTATGTAAATTTAAGGTTAGTTGGCCTTTGTCATGGTATTTCGTGAGAATTTAAAAGATTACTAGCACAAAGAATTTCGTCATATCGGTAAACTTTGTGTGTTATTATGCCAGTAATCTTAACAGAAATGTTTTAGATAAAGATAAAAGCTATTACCGTCTTTTCTTGTAGTATTTGTGACAACAATACTTAATTGAAAAAAACTCGACGTTCAGTTTCCTTTTAGGACTAAGGGAAGTTAATCATTTTACATAGACGACCATTATAACATATACGCCAAGAGTTTGCGAGGATGACCAGACCTACTTCAAATTAAAGAGAATCCATTCATACATCAAAAAAAAAAAAATTCATTATGGCATGATCCCTTTTCTCCATGACTTGTGACCCCATTTTTGAGATGACCCTCCCTGTACAGCTGTTTCTACGGGCAATTCAAAAAAACGTACCCACTATTAAAACTTGCTAGTAAATTGTCAAAATGATTCAAAACCATTACTTTTGACTTCGTATTTTTTCAACAGAACATAAAAGGTCTTGGAAAAATTCTATCTATCTATCTATATATACTGCCCAACTCCCCTTTCGGGTATTACTGGCAGGTGAAAATTCATTGATTTTGAATTTTAATAATATTGTCCAATCAGGGGTCACCTTGATCTTGTGTTGATATGAACCGGAGTTTCCCTATACTTACCTGACAGATGACTGGAAAATGATTTCCTTCCCTTAGACCATTAAAAGATGATTTTACACATTACCAGACGGCAAGATTCTGGACTGGCCCAAATTCAAAAGGGTTGCAGACGATACTTGAAAGATTAGGAAATTTGTAGATTTTTAACTTTCTGCAAAGGAGTTGCAGAGGACACTTGAAAGATTAGGAAATTTTTAGATTTTTAACTTTCTGTGTTATCTGTGACATTGTGGTAAATGTACCTGGTTTTGCGTATGGCGTAAAACCAGGTAATTGGTCATAACAAGAATTTGATTGGTCGCAAAAAGTGTATTCCTCCGCATTGCATTTATAATGTTAACTTTCGCAGGCCGTCATCATAGTTATTGAAAAGTCACTTGTAAGATCGTTAGCATGATTTTGTAGAATTAAAAAAAGATTTTCTTTCACAATGTTTTCACAATTGTTTTCCTTGAGGTGGTGTCTAAAAGAGTCATTGTGTGGGAATGGGTTAAATATCAAGAGAAAATTTCATGAGTGAAGAATTACTGCTTTAGGTCTTTTGCCACGGTGTCAGCAATACCCATTTAAAGAGGAAATATTGCCAATTAATTTTTTCCCCAAACTCTGTTTTGAGCAATGTCTTTACAAGATGATTCAAATGAGTTTCAATGGGTTTAATTGGAAACTGTTGAAAAATCATGTTTTGAAATCAAAAAGAATGTTGAGCAAGGTTTATGAAGCAAGGGAATACTGTTCCCATGGTCATATTACAAAATTGATTAATCACACTAACCATCTATCTACAATAACTTTTGAACTAAGCGGATTGTGTCCCCATTGTCTTAAAGAAAACTGAGGGCATTTATGATTTTCTTGAGACAAAAGGCAAAAAATACAGTTGTTGTTGATCAGTGCTAGAGCGCTTTATCTATTACAGGAAGAAGATGAGGAGGTAGATGACTTTGAGTATCAACATTTGTATGACTTTGGGAATGAATGTAGAGTAACGGCTATAGCTTGGAGCCCAGAAACATCCTTGTCTATACCTAAATATATACAGTAGGTAACTTTGGTGATAAGAAAGCATTCAACCTTTGACAGTAATCCAACATTTCACGATTTCATTTGCCATTGTTGCCAAATGCGTTATCCAATTAAACAAAAGATCAACACATTGTCCAATTTTACTGCAGGCAATTCAGGTGAATGAAATATGCCAATTTGTTGATGGCCCTTATTGATTTTACCACCATAGAAAAAGGAACCTTAATGTGGCATTGTATGTTGAGACTATGGCACTCTTGCTTTTGTAAAGACATGCTTTTCTAATCAAAGTTCTGAAAGCACTGATTGAAGAGGACTATAATCAGCTGAGTTAGCTATATTCATGCGATACAAGATTTAAAAAAAAGGGTCAAAGTTTACAACTGATTTGATGTTTGTGTAATTATTGTTTATTATACAACATATAAGTTAGTGAAATTAATGTGCTGTTAAGTAATGTTCTACTTTTGCACCAACTCTTCAACAATTTGGCCCTAATTTACCTCTAATTAGCCTTAACTTTTGGATTTGGCAAAAGTAATGATGACAACTTTTTTTTCAAGCCAGAGCTAACCCTGAATTTCAGATGGATTCAGGTTGAAGGAAGGCAACAGTTTGAAATTTTATATCAAATGTAATTTAAAGTGGAATCATCTGTTTGTGAAATTACCTTACCTTCATATTCTCAATGAAACATGATATGCAGGGTTTTGTTTGTGTGAAAGTCACAAATTAGTAGTCAGGACCCTCAAAATTATCTGGTGAACCATCTAAGGCTTAAATTCAGTAAAGAATTGAAGACTGTTTTAACAGTTTCTGATTCTTTTCTGAAGTTGAGCCCTAGAAGTTCATAGCTGTCCAGTACTTTGTTTACCTATTATTATGATATACTCTGAATACTGTTCAAGAACAAGGTGATGATTCTACCCCCACCTACGAAGTAGTGGGGGTATATTAGTTTAAGATGTCCGTCTGTTTGTTTGTCTGCCCATCCATAGACTTTTTAATTCCATGCCCTAATTCTAGAACCAATTTACCTACAACCATTTAGCTTTATACAATTATTGCCATGATCAAAGGAGTGCCTTGTCAGGGTGCCCATTTACGTACTGCAGTACGTAATTCATGTACAATTACGTCGGTTCAAGTGCAAATCTTGCACCAAGACGTGCTTGAACGTATAGAAAAACAAATGAACGTAGTAACAAAAATTCCATTACGTGTGTGTGTGCACTTAAAATTATTAGCAATTAACCCATTCCCACACAAGCCCTCCTTTTTACGCCCCTCAAGAAAAAAGATTTTGAAAACATTCTTCATTATCCACAATGTTTTCTATCCCAAAAGGCGAAAAAAATTAAAATTCCATCAACTTGAAATTGTCGTCTGCAGCTTCTTCCAATTTGGACCAGGCTAAAATTCTGCTGAGTTGGAATGGGTTAAAACTAGAAACTCTACATAGGTATTTTTTCCTTAAAACCAAAAAAATGGCAAGCAATGAAGAATCAGACTAGGAGCAAGTGACTTCCCTTACATGCTACAGGAACCATGGCTTCTTTCTGGTCTGTTTTCATCTATATAGAGAATGGGGGAACCAGCAGTTGGAAAAGTTTGTATAATGGGGATCCTGATGGCCTCATCAGTTTGTTTTAAAACAAGTCCAAAGTCGCGCTATCTTTCAAACAAAGTGCAAGATATTTACGTATTTTGGCATGAAACTGACAAGATTTCATACTATAGAATTTGATTAGTTTCTCTTGTGAGTTCCGTTGTACATGTAAGTTGGGCGTGACAAAATGGAGCCGTTTATTTGATACGCGTCCGACTGTCAATCTAGAGGTCCTGGGTTCGATCCCCGACGGCGGCACAATCCTTTCCGACTATTTGTCTCTCACCAATGGGTCGATAATCGTAGGCCTATGTGGGATAGCAGCTGGAGGCTAGGAAAGGATGTAATGGTAGTACTGGTGTGAGAAATACCAGGATTCCATTGTTAGGTGCTCCAGCCGCGATATAACTGAAAGATTGTTAAAAGTGGCATAAAACCCCATTCAAACAAACAAACGTTTATTTGATGTTGTAGTTTTGTTTTAGCTACGTTATTTGCTGTCTGCAAAATGTCGTAGCAAAACCTATACTATTTCTACACAAATAGTTACTTTTGGACAGTAATAAGGCAATTTGATATTTTCTGTACCAGAATCGTTTTAATACCAGAATTTGAGCTAACAATGAGCTGACATGCCCAGTATGGCCTGATCCAAAATGCCATTCCCCTTCCTCATAATTAACTTGTTAGAGTTATTTAGCCACTGCTCTCATATCCCATTCAACCACTTCAAAATCAAATGATTAAGAGAAAGCGAATTGTCAAGTCAGCTTTTGAAAAAAGTTTGCTAACCTTCGCTCTTAATTTAATTGACACTTGCACATGACATGTGGCATTTATTTACGGGTTATTAACCCTTGTCATGCTGTATAAATTACTTTACTGAATTGCTGTAAAAACAAAGGGCTGAAAGCACTGAAAGAACTTGTTATTCAAAAATCAATATCCATTTTAGAAATCAATTTCATAAAAAGCTCTTGCAAGAAAACTACAAGCAAGAGGTATAGATAAAGATCAGACTGCACGTCTTATGTGCAGGCTGATCTTAGTCTACACCTCCTGCCAAAACCGGAATATTCAGGGTTCAGCATGACAAGGGTTAACAAATCATATTACAAAAATATTGTCATTTGGTAAAGGGTTCAGATTTGTATGGTGTATTCTTAACTCTGAAAGTAAAGGGTACACTCCACCCCCAGATTTTTCTTTGTACCCCCATTTCAAAACCTAAGGCGTTCATGTACCCCCAAAATGAAAACTCAGTGGGCATGCTGCTTGTTGTTTTGGGGGGTCAAAAAGGTCAAAGGTTAAGATCATATCCCAAAAGAGAGATCATTGGAAAAGGATTTTGTATGTAACGTAGAGAATTTCTTTCTGTACTATAATGTTCGAAAATTATTTATTTCTAGACTTGCTGTATCTGGAAGTGATCGAAGAATCAAAGTTTTCTCATCAGACTTGAAGAGCAGTAGCCCAGTTAAACCAGTGGTATGTTAATTAATCCTTTCCTGTTTTGCAAAATTTTAGACCTGCCCAAATTCAAAGAATTTACAGATAACAATATAAAATTTATTTTATTTTAAAAATAATCATTCAATCATTAGGGTAGAAAATATTGTGGAATATGAAGAAATTGCTTGTGACAAGCAATTTCTTCTTTTTCCACAATATTTCCTTAAGTATGAAATAACATGGACGTAGAAAACCAGGGATTTAACAGGAAAGGGTTAGTTCATAACCAGATGATAAAATTTCAGACAGGATGTTGCAGAAAAAAAATGTAATTGATGAAATTTGAAAACTCTTTGTACATGTACTTTGGAGTAGAGAATATTTTGGCAAATGAAGAATTCACTTTTACAACCAATTTCTTCATTTGCAGAAATTATTTTAATTGCTTTTTGTTTTGGAGTTGCTATAAAGCAAACTTTTTTGCAATTATACTAAAAAAAAAACGAAAAAACTACATGTGATTTTCAGGTATGCAGGGGGCATTCAGATTTCATCAATTCTGTGACATTTCACCCCCACAGAGGGAACCAGCTTGCAAGCACAGGAGATGATAAATGGTGTAGACTATGGGATAAAGACGGGAATCAGGAAATGGGGTTTCAGTTAGGGGCACCAGGCATGTCTGTCTGCTGGCATCGAGATGAAGAACTGAAGGTTAGAAGATTGTTTGAATATTTGGTGGCTGTCAATCAATGACTGAATGGACCAATCAAATCATTCATTTAGACCGGAAGTAAACTTTGAACACCTACATTTGCCTATATTTATTTGTAGGATTTTTGTTGGTTTGGCGACTTTAACGCTTAGATCTCTAACAAACCATTTTTGCTTCATATAAAACTGACCATATACACATGTATTTTGTAAAATAAAACTGTTTAACCCATTCCCACACAATCCCTCCTTTTTACGCCCCTCAAAAAAAGCTGGGGAAAACATTGTGAAAAATGAAGAAATTGCTTGTATCAAGCAATTTGTTCATTATCCACAATGTTTTATATCCAAAAAGACGAAAAAATTTAAAATTCCATCAACTTGAAATTGTAGTCTGCAGCTTATTTCAATTTGGACCAGAATTTGTTGTGTGGGAATGGGTTAATTTAGAAGAGGATCTTCCTGTCAAAGCTCAGTTTTTAGGGCCAGTGATCTACTAGTTATAAGTGGAATACTGGCCTTGCCTTCTGAATTCCGACTAGTCTAAGGTAACTATACAGTTTGAAGATATGAAAATTGATTGATTAATTGAATTGGGTTTAACGCCACTTTTAATAGTATTTCAGTTATATCGCGGCGGCTGGAGCACCTAACAATGGATTCCTGGTATTTCTCACACCAGCACTACCACTACATCCTTTCCTAGCCTCCAGCTGCTATCCAACTTAGGTTTACAAATATCCTCCCATTGGTGAGAGACAAATGGCGGAAAGAACATGTGCCGCAACTGGGGATCAAACCCATGACATCCTGATTGAAGATTAGGAGTCTGACGCGCTACTGACTGCACTATGACGGTGGCATAGATATAAAAAACAACACTAGTTTGCAAAGAGTGATGAAGAACATAAAAGGTAGCATTTGTGAGCAACCAAAACATCATGATTACAGCTTGGATTAGCTTTCTGACATTTGTCTCCAACAAATGGATGGATAATTGTAAACCTATGTGGGGTGTGCAGCTGGAGGCTCTGAAAGGATTTGGTGGTAGTACTGGTTTGAGAAATACCAGGAATCCATTGCTAGTTGCTCCAGACACTGCGATAAGACTGAAATACTATTGAAAGTGGTGTTAAACCCCATTCTATCAATTAATTATCTGAAAAGGACAAGTTCAACTCTCAGGATTAATCATTATGGATAAAAAAAAAAGCGTACGTGTTTTGCACATTTTTTTCCACTTCTTAACTTAAAAAATGGGAAATTGTTTCTTTATGACAGTGTTCATTTTCTTTGAAGATAAATATATCTCTATTCTGAATTACTGCTGTGGCCCTTTTCACAGTTCAATTGTCCGATTTGTCATTTTGTAATGGACTAGTCTATTTCAACAACTCATATTACCTTTAAACTGAAAATAAAGTTCAACTTCAGATTAAAAATGTGAGAAATAGAGACAAATATTACAATAATTTCTCCTTTTAGCACATTTTTTTCCTGAAGCTATTGTCTTTTGAACAGCAAAAAGAAGAATTATTTTATGATGTTTAGGGGCTAATGCAATAAATTTTGTTAAATTTCTAGGGAGTTTTTATATTTAGTTTACAAGTGATATTATCCACTATACATTTGAACTGTAATGATCTTATAAGCCTCATTATGCTGATTATAATCCTTTTTAAAATTGCACAAAAATCAAAGGGCGCACAGAGAGCACTGAAAATACGAGTTGTGGGTCAATATTCATTTTGAAATTAATATCTTATAAACAACTCTGACTTCCTAGGGACAGACAAATAATGTAGACCGAGATCAGACTGCACTTATGTGCAGGCGGATCTTTGTCTACACCACCTGTCAAAACAGAAATATTCTGGGATCAGCATGACTAAGGTTACAATTTAATAGATAATGGTGGCACAGAAAGATGGAGTTATCAAGATGTTCAGTTTGACTGGTCAACACCAGCTGATGTCCTTCGACACTGGACAGACACCACTCATGGAAGCTGATTGGAGTTTAGGAAACAACGGGTTGTTAATAGGGGCCGTGGCGGGGTCCTATTTCTACATCTTTGATATATCTGTCTTGAGGTGAGATTTTTTTTTAAATGATCAAATTAGGTTTTAGAAATTGGTGTAAAGATATTTGTTAACTCACAGGTCGGGGGGCTTAAACCATTACCAAACCACATAATCCAAGACTGGTCCAAAATAGAAAGAAGTTGTAGAATAAAAATTACTGTAAATGGAATTTAATTTTTTTTTTGTCTTTTTGTGCAGAAAAAAATGAGGATAATAAAGTATTTGCCTCTAACTGTACTATTTACTTGAAAGGTGTAACAGATATTGTGGGAATCAGTTGAATTATCTTATTTTTTCTGTTAAAGCCGACCAGTAGATAAACAACAAATACATGTGCAGGGTGCCAGACATTGTCGATGGTCAAAATGTAATGATTCTCTAGTAGCCACAGCAGGACGGCCTGGACGACAGATAAAAGTGTTCAACACTAAACATCAGCAGGCAAGTGATGTTGTAGTAAGGGACATAGTCATATGGTGAAATGGATATGTAAATCCTTACTTCTCTCCCTTTACTAGCGGCAGCCTTGGTAATGACCAACCAGTCAAACACAATGTTTGAAATTGAATTTCATAACAGGATCTCTGATTGGATCAGGCATATGTAAACATCACCATATATCTTATCTTCATGCCTCAATTATTTAATTTTTGTTAGAAACAAATGAACTTGTACTATCGGTAAGGACAATATATTTTTAAAATTGTACTCAAAAGTAAGGATTTCCTTATCATATGTTTCATATCTAATATTTAATATGACTAGTCTATTATCATAAATGTATCAATTACAGATATAAAAAAAAATCAAGTCGTATTTTCACAAAAGAACATGCAAAGTTAATTGTAACTGGACTTGGAAATTTGACTGGATTGTGAAAAGAGATGAAAGTGCTTCACACACAAAAAAATGACTATCTAGGTAGATAACGAGGGTTATGACGACCTTATGGCGATTTTGAAAACATATACTTGCCTATGAATTTCATTCATGAAAAAATACTGCAAAAAGCTGATGTGCAAAGTGATTAAGGTCACAACCTCAACTGATACTTTTATCTTTACTATTCTAACCATTATCCAAGACTGGTATTGCTTTGCTTACTAGAAATTGACAGGTCCAAGGTCACAAGTGACGAAGAGTTACAGATAAGATGGGTTAAGTGAAAAACTTTTGTAGCATAAAACTGATTGTAATCACTAAAAAGGCATTTTACAAATAATCAATGCATAAGAAACGCATTTAAAATCAATTTAGATCAGCAATTCAAATATTTTCATATTTTTCTTGGTCCGCTAAATTATTCCCATTTTGAAAAAGTCGCAAACTAGGCACATGCACTGGTTCCTTGGTTTTCAGATTCCAACATTCAATTTATGTGTGAAGCTGGTAGAAAGATTCCCAAACAAAATATTGAGATATTAATGGCTTCTAAACTTGGGGAACTTTACTCAGAAACCTCTATTTGTTTGGAATCTTTCAAAAGGTCAGAGGGCAATGCTTCTTAACCCTTGTTATGCTGTATTAATTACCTTACTGAATTGCTGTCAAATCAAAGGGCTGAAAGCACTGATAGAACTTGTTCAAAATTCAATATATTTTTAGAAATCAACTTCATAAGCAACTCTGGCAGGAAAAGTATAAGCAGGAGGTATAGATTAAGATCAGACTGCATATAAGTGCAGTCTGATCTTAGTCTACACCTCCTGCCAAAAACCGGAATATTCCGGGTTCAGCATGACAAGGGTTAAACTATCCTTCATGTATTTTGTCTGAAATTGACAGTTTATATGTTGATCAAGTCAGTTATGGTGAGAATTCTGGCTTCATAAAAATAGATGACAGACGGAAGATAAATGTTCTTTCTGTGGCTTCGTATTGTCAGCAAGGTAAATACATGTTATTGAAATGTTGCATTTGTGGACAGAAAAAAGTTAGAATTATTTAGGCTGAAGAGGGGTCGTCAAATTTCCAAATTGATTGTATCAAACATCATGGTGAGTCGAAGGAACATCAGCTAACCAATTATGAGAAATTGTCTGTAGCTTGAAAACAGACAATCAATTGTTGGCATGAGTAGCAAATTGGTTACAATCAAGCAGATTCAAATGTCATTTAACATTATTTGAGTTTCCTGAAATGGGTAAATTATTGTGTTTTATTTTTCAGAGCCCAGTTTCTATCCCACAATCCACCTGTTACGGTATCAGCTGGCATCAACATTTACCTGTTCTTGCATGTGGAGGAGACCAAAAGATCCATCTATATATGTTTGATTATATGTGAAATTTTCATTAAATATTGATGCTATTAACAACCTTTGTGTTAAATTTATGTGTAGATTTCACTATATTGGCACAGATTTGTCTGTGTGTCCATCCTCCCCCCCTCCCCCTTTTTCGGACAATTACTCCGCAAGCTCTGGACCAATTTGAATGAAACTTCACATGTGATCTTCTAATAAAAAATACACTCATGCTCATCATAGATGTTCAATTTGAGGCCTTATCATGGAAAAGGGGGACTTTGTTTCAAAGTCGAGTTGTGTTGGTATGTCCTACATCTGAGGCCAATTTCTTAAAACTTTTGATTATCAAAAGCCTTAATTTGAGTAAATATAGCATTTTAACTTGATAAAGCCATGCTCTGCGACAAGGGCCTTAATATCTTTTGCTTCACATTCTGCAAATATTGGACTCTGAAGTTAAGTATTTTCCTGTTTCTTTAAGACTCCTCAATTAACAATGCTTATTTGTGGTATGTAGACTGTCCGTCTCTCTGTTTGTCTATCTACAAAACTTAAACAAAACCTTTTTGCTCTTATGCAAATATCATTCAAATTCCTTGCATTGATAGGCATCAGTTGGTTGCAAGATTTTGGTTGCACATCAAGGTCACTTATATAGGTCAATTTTATGCAAATACTTAACATTTCCCTGTTATTCAAACATCTTTCAAGATACAGGACTCATATTTGGGACATATTATCATCCTTTGAATTGATAGGCATTAGCTGGCTGTAAGATTTAGGTCATCCATGAAGGTCAAGGTCATCAATCAAGTTCACAGGCTGTTATGTTGGACATGGTGTTTCATAAAAACATTTTGTTTCTTATGGGCACCGACGCCATCTTCAGGTATATAGAAAATTACTTAGTAACTACTGTTTACCAGCTTATTGATTTAAACTATGATATATAGAATCAATAACCGAAGAATCATTTTCAAAGTCATCTGTTCTTAGAATATGTGATTATTCATCATCGGTAATTTAGTTAGTCTGTATCTTGAATGTTTTACATGATTGGTTAAATGTTCGAGTTTTGTTTTTAGTAGTGTCTTTGTATTTTAACAAAGGTAAACTTCATCAAGGTCTTGATTTATATTTGAAATATTTTTTCATCTCGGAGACACAGCAATGAAATATTAAGTTCAGGCAGATTTAAAACCATGTATAGATTTTTCAATATCCTAATCAGAAACCCAGGATGTTTCTCTCAAGAGACCTTATCAAAATAAGTTAGAATTTATGTCTATGAAAAATTAATACCCTGTCAAACTAACAAAGTTTAATTTTATTTGAATGGGGTTTTATGCCGCTTTCAATAATCTTTCAGTTATATCGCGGCAGCTGGAACACCTAACAATGGATTCCTGGTATTTCTCACACCAGTACCGCCATCACATCCTTTCCTAGCCTCCAGCTGCTATCCCACATAGGTCTAAATTTGTAAAGTCCTATTAGGCCTCCAATACATCAATGGTTTGTAGCATGTAGGACTACTTGTCATGGGGTCCTGGGCTCTATCTGCGGCAAATATCCTTCTCTACATTTGTCTCCTAACAATCGGTGCTGAACCCATTACCACTCAACAAAGTTTTAGACTGACCAAATTCAGTCAGATAATGCTCCCTATATTTCAATGGGGGATGCAGCCCTAGGGCAGTTTGTAGCAAGTCGGACTCCTAATCATTGGGTCACGGGATCAATCCTCCGCTACCGCAAATACGATTATCGACCCATTGGTGGGAGGCAAATAGTCGGAAAGGATGAGTGCCCCCGTTGCTAAAAAAGTTTGACCTTGACTTTGTTATATGACTTTGAACTTATAATTAGCAGATGTATATAGTTGAAAATAATGTATCATCATGGAGTATAATGAGAAATGGACTTTTATCATCTTGAAGCTATAGAATTATCTTTGTTAACCCTCTCCCTTACAATCCCTGATTTTTGTCCCTGTGATTTTATACTTGGGAAAACATTGTGGGAAAAAGAAGAAATTGCTTGTAACACATAATTTCTTTCAATTTCTACTTTTTCCACAATAATTTCTATCATATAGATTGGTCATATTGTTGTCTGCAATCCTGTGGCAGGTCTAAAATTTTGCAAAACATGAGAAGGTTTAATAAAAAAAATGAACATTCTATCAAGCATCACAAGTGTTTACCCTTTCCATTACAATCTCTGAAACTGTATTGCTGTGATATTACACTTGGGAATATATTGTGGAAAAAGAAGACAATTTCTTCTTTTCCCACAATATTTCTATCATATGGGGAGGTTACTTTTTGAATTGTACTTGCTTCATAATGTTGTCTGCTATCCTTTTGAATTTGGACAAGTATAAAATTTTGAAAAAAAAAATATAAAAGGTTGAATTTGTGGAAAGTGTTGTTAACCCTTTCCTATTTTGCAAAATTTTAGACTTGTCCAAATTCACAGATTTCGCAGACAACAAATTCAAGTGGATTTAATTTGAAAAATAAGCATTCAGTAGGGTAGAAAATATTGAAGAAAAAGAAGAAATTGCTTGTAAGAAGCAACTTCTTCTTTTTCTACTATGTTTTCTCAATTATAAAATCACAAAACAAGGGATAAACAGGAAAGAGATAAACACATAGAACAAGGCTTTTATGATATCAAGTGGAGCTGTTAGGCCATGATTCTATAATTATAAATCATTTTATTTATTGAAATAGTGGTCATAGATAGATTAAGTATTGTACAGTGGTAATCCTGTATTGACCGATTATGATCTTATTTTAATAGGGATTAGCCCAAATACATTATAGACTTGATAACATGTATATTGGGTAAGGGCATCCAAGTACATGTAAATGAAAAAAGACACGAAATTGACCCATTATTCCATTACCAGACAACAAAATTTTAGACTGGTCTAATTTCGAAAGGATTTCCAGACTACAATTTAAAGTTTCTGAAATTTTAGTTTATTTCATCTTTCTAGAAAGAAAACATTGTGGAAAATGAAGAAAATGCTTGTTACAAGCTTTTTCTCCATTTTACACAAGGTTTCCCCAATTTCTTTTCTTGAGGAGTGTCAAAAAGTGTCACTCTGTGGTAATGGGTTAACCCCCTAGAAATCAATATTTGAGACTAGTCCAAATTCAAAGAGGTGGCTTACATCCATGCTTACAATCTAATTTTGGTACTTGTGAGTATATTTCCTTTGATGTTCGGCAAAGATCAGGTACCAAATAAAATAAAGAAAATTAGATCAATTAAAGAAGGGGAAACAATCCATGCAGATATCACAAACAATCATTAACCTGTAATCCCAATACAGGATTGGATATCCAATGTACATACACAAGATTATTTCTCTCCATCTATAACACCAAAAATAGAGCATCATAAGTACAAAACTCTGTTTCATAGTAAATTAACCCACACTTAACAAAGCATAGGCAAAAATCTGATGGTATTTACATGAAAAAAAATGTATAGACATGGAGAGTTTCACAGTATACATATAAATTTGGGTAAAAAATCAAGGTAACCACAAATAGGCCCCTCCTTTCAGTTAGGGAACACAGTAATGGAAGGGACATAATTATATACAAAGGTCAAACTTTGCAACTATACTCCTCAAAAAAAGTTAAGCAACAAGGAAAAGTTTGACAACTGCATCTGAATATTTTATATTTAACAAAGTACAAACAAATATTCTTTAACATCATATACTGTTACTGCAACATCAGCAAGTAATCAAGTGGTGATGTCAATAATAATGAAATAGCGGGACGCCAAAGCAGCACATACTGAAAATGGCAGTGCAAAAGTCATTTACCAGTAATGATTCTCGGTGTCAATACCGTGTTTGACCTCCACGTGACTGAACACAGGCCTGTACACGACGTGACATAGACCAAATCAGCTGATCAAGTTGTCGCTGTGGAATTGCCTGCCATTCACGCCTTAAGAATGTTTCCAGTTGATCCAGGCTCTGGGGGCGAACATTCTGTCCATACACACGTCTTCCCAAGATGTCCCAAGCGTGTTCAATGGGATTGAGGTCAGGTGACCTTGCTGGCCAGTCCAAACGATTGATATTGTTTGTCTGAATGTCATCTACAACAACCCTAGCACGATGTGGGCGTGCATTGTCATCCATAAGCACAAAGTTTGGACCAACCTGCCGTGCCAGTGGAATGATAATAGGCCTAACAATCAAGTCACGGTATCGTTGGCCAGTCATGGAACCTCTAATGACAACAATGTCAGTTCGGCGTCCAACTCCGATTCCCGCCCAGATCATCAAACTGCCACCCCCAAAACGGTCATATTAAGCAGTGGTACAATCAGTATAACGTTCAATGACAGCCCTCCATACACGAGCCCGCCCATCATTGAAATCAAGGCAAAAACGCGACTCATCTGTGAATAAGATATTGCGCCAACGATTGACTCTCCAGCTGACATGTCGGTTGGCCCAATTCAGTCTAGCTCGACGGTGCTGCACAGATAGAGGTATTCGCTGCAGAGGTCTCCTGGATCTAAGCCCGGAAGCATGCAATCTATTGCGAATTGTCTGAGTAGAGATTCTGTTTTCATGTGCCCTCTGAAAATCATTCTGGAGTGATGTGGCATTGGCAAACCTGTTCCTTCGAACTGTAGTCACCAAGTACCGATCCTGCCTAACTGAAGTTACACGTGGTCGTCCTGAACGTTGCCTTTCAGTTAATTGCCCCGTCTGTCCATGACGACTTATCGCCCTTGAAATTACACTACGGTGTACTCCTAGCTGGTTAGCTACAGCTGACTGTGTCATTCCACCCTGAACCATACCAACAGCCCTGCAACTTCATGAGAGGACAAATGTCTACGGACCATGTTGCTTGTCAAATGAGTTGGCATTAAATGTGTTAGAAAGTGCACATGAAAGACCATGCTGCATGTGCAAATCAATGCAAAATAAAGTAACAATGCATGCACATTTCATGGGCTAGTGTTTAGTCATGCAGTACAAATCATGGAGTGGTGTTATTGGGTTGGCTGTTGGAATGGTTAGTTTTGTTTAAACCATATAGCAATAGTAGGACTTAAGGTATCTGTTGCATGGCCATATTCAGTATGTGCTGCTTTGGCGTTCCTCTATTTCATTTTAATTGACGATGCCACTTGATTACCTGCTGATGTTGAAGGAACAGTATTTGGAGTTAAAGAATATTTGTTTGTATTCTGTTAAATATAAAATATTCAGATGCAGTTGTCAAACTATTTTTTGTTGCTTAACTTTTTGTGAGGAGTATATATGTGATTCGGGGCATGTATGTTTTATAAACACGTCTTATTTTACCCTCTTCACAATCATATCAGTTCGATCCCTGACAGCGGCAAATATCCTTTCTGACATTTGCCTGCCACCAATCTGTGGATAATCGTAAACCTAAGTAGGATGAGCTGCTGGTGGCTTTGAAAGGATGTAGTGATAGTACTGGTTTGAGAAATACTAGGAATCAATTTTTAGGTGCTGCAGCTGCCACAATATGACTGAAATATTGTTAAAAGTGGCATTAAACCCTATTCCAAAAGTATTTGGAAGCAACCAAAGGTCATGACAATTTCATGCTAAAGCTTGAAAATTTCGGAATATCTCGATTATTGTTTTGAAACTAGGAACATTTTTTCAGAAGCAACAACAATTTTCCACAAACTACCTGCAGTTGTATGCTCAGGGCTTTTGTCATAGAAAGTATTTTAATCAATTCCCATACAACCAAGTTTTAGACTGGTCCATATTGAAAAAAGTTGAAAGACGACAATTTGAATTGAGTGCAATGTGAAAAGTAACCAACCAACAGAGTAGAAAATGTGGGAAAAGAAGATTTTGCTTAAAACTGCATGTTTTTTTTTTTTTTAAAGTGAATCACAGGGATTATACAGGAAAGGGTAAAAATTTGTAAACGGTATAGGGTCAGAATTGATAATTCCATATTTTGTCTTGACAGTTTGAAAATCCTTCAACAAATATTGCAAAGTTGCCATTAAAGATAAGCAATTACATAACAGTGGTATTCTTTGTGAACATTATTATAACATTTATCATGTTTTTTGTCTAGCCTGCTTGCAGTGAGTAAAACATAGCAGAGGGGTAACTTTGAGAGGGTGACAGCATTATAATTGATAACTGATAATCCTTATTTCTCAACCAAATCCTATGTTGTGGGTACTCATTTGAATCGTCTTGATGAGACGATTCAAATGAGTACCTACAACATACAATTGCAGTATTGTTTAAATATTTAAATCTAAAACCTGAAATATGCCCTGTATCAGTAGCTCTGTAGTTGTCACAACAACAGTAGGGTGTATTAGTTTGTGCTGCTGTTTAAATGTCCCAGACCATTTCTTCCGCAATTACATTAACTTGGTACAGCAGTTTTAACCCTTATGCTGTATAAATTACCTTACTGAATTGCTGTAAAATCAAAGGGCTGAATGCACTGATAGAACTTGTTGTTCAAAAAACAATATTTCTTTTAGAAATAAATTTCATAAACAGCTCTGGCAGGAAAAGTACAGGCTGGAGGTATAGACCAAGATCTTGGTCTATTCCTCCCACCTCCTGTCAAAACCAGAATATTCCGGGCTCAGCATGACAAGGGTTAGTGTTCTCCATCACAAGTAGAATGATGTGCTATTTGAGTGTTTGTTTTTTTTCATCAGCTTTAAGTTAACTCATCACCACATAATTCTGCATTATAAGCCAAGAAAATGGAATTGTACACTGAGAAACTGCTTATTTCTAATGTTTTCTTCTTTTAATCCCCCGCCGTTTCGGCGAAGGGGATATAGTAAAGGTCTCCGTCCGTCATAATCTCTATTATAACTGAACACATTCAAGTGAAGCTAGGAATATATAATCACTATCAAAAGAGCAATCCATACTAAGAAGGGGGATAACTCTAAATACATTTTACACAAATTATACTCCTTTCGCTAATCCCACTTAGATTTTCTAATTAACCTATTCCAACACAATGATGCTTTTTGACGGCTCTCAAAAAGAAACTTTGACAAACATTGTGCAATTTCTTCATTATCCACTACTTTTTCTTCCTTAAAAGACAAGAATTGTCATCTGCAACTTCTTTGAATTTGGCCAGTCTAAAACTTTGTTGTGTGGTAATGAGTTAAGACCAATTGTTAGGAGACAAATGTCGGGAAGGATATTTGGGGTAGCGGAGGATCGATCCCGTGACCCAATGATTAGGAGTCCGACTTGCTACAAACTGCCCTAGGGCTGCAGCCTCTGTTGAAATATAGGGAGCATAATCTTACTGAATTTGGGTCAGTCTTAAACTTTGTTGTGTGGTAATGAGTTAAGACCAATTTTTAGGAGACAAACGTAGAGAAGGATATTTGCCGCAGATAGAGCCCAGGACCCCAAGATAAGGGGGTCCTACATGCTACAAACTTCACTATGGCTGTAGCCCCTATTGATGTATTGGAAGCCTAATAGGACTTTACAAATTTAGACCTATGTGGGATAGCAGCTGGAGGCTAGGTAAGGATGTAATGGTAGTACTGGTGTGAGAAATACCAGGAATCCATTGTTAGGTGCTCCAGCCGCCGCGATATGACTGAAAGATTGTTAAAAGCGGCGTAAAACCCCATTCAAACAAACTCTACAAATTGGATAAAAGAAATGTACTTGAAAAGAAAAGGGTTATTGAAAATGCACTGAAAGTATGATTTATAATTCTGCTTTGGATTTTCTATAATAGGATTAAAACTGAATTTTGTAACCATAATATTACAGACATCAAAGTTGAACCTTTCACATATTTTAAAATTTTAGACTGGCCCAAAATGATAGAGGTTGCAGACAACTATGAAAATCGGATGCAACTTGCAATGAAACATCCTATGTGGAATGAAATATTTTGAGAAAAGAAGAAATGGCTTGTTACAAGCAATTTCTTCTTTTTCCACAATGAAATCACAGCAATGTAAAATCCAAGGATTTATGTAGAAAAGGGTTAAACCTTTGATTGATCACTAGTTATAACCCCCACCATCACCAGAACCTGGGAAGTAAAGGAGATATATTGGTTTCACCCTGTCTGTCTGTCTGTCCACCATGTATCTATCCATCTGTCTTGACATTTTTGCTCCCATGCCTTAACCCTAGAACCAATAAACCTACTAGCATGAAACTTCATATCATTGTTGCCAATGATCCATTTAAGTGCCGTATTGTTTTGGGGTCATGTAGGTCAAAGGTCAATTGTGCTTCTTGAGTTGGTATTAGTCTGCTTTGTGACTTGTCCGAATTCAACAAAGTTATAAGTAATTACTAAGTGAGAGTGAAGGAAAAAAATACTTTCAACAACAAGTTTCTTCCCTTCCCAGAAAGTTTTCCTTAACCTATTCCCAAACATTTCTGATTCTTTAGTACCCTCAGGATATGATATTCAAGAGAAAATTATGTGAAAAGAGCATAGATTGATCACAGTGAACTTGGTTCACACATGTAATTTGACAGATGGTGAGCAGTCTCCTGCTGACCTCCAATATTGTTGTTTGACAAAGATGATGGACAACAATATGTTTTATTATATACCTTGCTGTGAAATCTTGGGATTTCTCAGTGTAATGAATTTTGATAACGTCACTGGAGTGACCATAACACTTTTCAGTTTCACTCTTTGCCGTAATTTAGGAACTACTCTTTTCCAACCCAGTAACGTTATAAAGAGTCTATCAAAAAGATTGGTTTCGATATTTCAATAAAAAATGAAATAATAAGGTATATAATAAATAGAATAATCAACTTGTTATGCCAGATATGAAAAAATCATTTCACTCGAATGCTTTGTTAGGCACTAAAAAAAACTCGTGCTGCACGCTCGTTTTTTCAACGCCTAACAACGCATCTTCGTGAAATATTTTTTCATATCTAGAATAACCAGTTGATTATCCTCTATATATAACATGGCTAGGGATATGACATAAACAGGTATTCCATTTGTTGTTGACCTAATTGTTGTAACTGTAGCTTAAAAGAGCTGTAGCTACTATGTAAAACTGTTCCCATACAATAATGCTTTTTGATGCCCCTCTAAAAAAGAAATCATTGTGTGAAATAAAGAAAATGCTTGTAACAAGCACTTTCTTCATTATCCTCATGGTTTTCAAGCTCAAAATATAAAAGAGATAAAAGAAATTCTATGAAAGAAAAATTATTATGAGCAACATCTTTGAATTTAGACCATTCTAAATGTTATTGGTCTGGTAATGGGTAAAAGTCGCCAAACCAAATAAATGGTTGACATTAACCCTTTCCCGTTTCTGGAAATTTTAGACTGGTCCGAATTGAAAGAAGTTGCAGACGACAATTAAAACTGGATGCCATTTGAAATGAAATCATCCTTGGTGGTAGAAAATATTGTGGAAAAAGAAGAAATTGCTTGTCACAAGCAATTTCTTCTTTTTCCACAATGTTTTCTCAAATCTCAGGAACGTAAGATCCCGTATTTGATTTGGAATGGGTTAATATCGTACTTTAAAGTTTACTTCTGTTATAAATGAATGAAATGATTGGTCAATCTATATTTTGACTGATGGTGCAATCTGTCATTAGTTTGAAATGTCATCCACAAACTCATTTCTGTGTGACTGTAAAAACTACTTCTGATTGCAGGGAAAGGATTAAATAGGATTAATAAGCCTCTAATACAGTGATTTTAGATTTCAAACAAACTCTTGTGTTTGAATCTCGAAGGTGTTATCGGAAGTGAATAGGAAATCTGGCAAGTTTTATTTATTGAGTACTTATAGAGTATTGATAACATTGTAAAATAGTAAGTGGCAGTCGATGATTATTAATTTAATATAGGAGAAAAATTATTCATGAATGTGGGAAATATGGATTTACTTTGAAAGATAATGTTTTGATAAATCTTTTGTGATGTTTAGTGGTTGTTTTTAAGTAATTTTTTTTCAAGTTTTCAATATCATTATCTATCTTAATCTTTCAAACTCGATGTGTGGACATGAATTTATCAAAAATGTGTCTGTAGGAATTGATTAAGTGTAATTTATCATAGCAACCCCATCATGATACACAAAATTTTAGAGTAGATTAAAGGAGATGCAACAACAATTAAAATTTTATGAATTTTTTATTTTTTCAACTTTCCAGGTAGAAAATTATGTTTAAAACGAATGAATTGCTTGTTACTAGCAATTTCTTCATTTTACACAATGTTTTCCGAATATTTCTCCCTAAGTGCGTCAAAAGATATCACTGTGAGAATGGGTTATGTATAATTTGTTTATGCGACCCTATCACGACGTACAAGGAGTAAGAAAAACCTTTAAAAATTGTTCTTTGGAAAGGAACAAAATATTGACAAATACTTTTTTCTTTTTCAACTACATTAGTTAACCCATTCCCACACAGTGACGCTTTTGAATGCCCCCCAGGAAAAAAAACATTGGGAAAACATTGTGTAAAATGAATAAATTGCTTGTGACAAGCATTTCTTCATTTTACACATTGTTTTCTATCCAGAAAGATGAAAAAATCTAAAATTTCGTAAACTTAAAATTGTCGTCTGCAACTCCTTTCAATTTGGACCAGTCTAAAATTTTGCTGTGTGGGAATAGGGTTAAAGTAAAAGTATCAATTAGCCTCTTACCATGCAATCTCAAGAAAAGTGATTATTGAAAACATAGTGGGAATAGACAAATTGCTTTAGACAAGAAATTTTCCTTTTTATAACAATATTGCCTTCCCTTTAATTCAAATTAATTTCCAATTACCCATTACCAGATGGCAAAATTTTGAACTAGTCCAAATTGAAAGGAGACGAAACAACAATTTAAAATTTATGAAATTTTGGGTAGAAAACGAGTAAAATTAAGAAATTGCTTGTAAGCAATTCCTTCATTTTACACAGTGTTTTCTAAATTGTCTTTCTCGAAGAGTGTCAAAAAGTGTTAAATTGTGTGGGAAAGGGTTAACTATTGTCTGCAGCCTCTTTCAGTTTGGATAAGTGCAAATTCTTGTTACCTGCTATTTGTCTGTTTCTTCATTGTGGAAAATGAAGAAATTGCCTGTCACAATCAATTTCTACATTATCTTCTTTGTTTTCCAGACAGAGATTTTTGAAATGTCATCAACAAAAAAATGTTTTCTGCCACTTTTTTGAATTTGGACCAACTTACATTTTTTTGTCTGTTAATTAATTGGTTAACTTCTATCCAGTAATCAATTCCAGGTCATCTCTTAACCCTTTCCTGTTCTATCCCTGGTTTATACTTCCTTGTGATTTTATAACTGAGAAAACATTGTAACAAGCAATTTCTTCTTTTTCCACAATGTTTTCTACCCTACTAAATGGCTATTTGTCAAGATAAATTTTCGTCTGCTAAACCTTTGTATTTTGGACAGGTCTAAAATTTTGCAAAACAGGAAAGGGTTAACTTGATGGTCTTGGATGTCAAGGTCAATTTTCAAAGTCGCCATCATTCATGAGGTCCAGGGTTAGATTCACTGTCATGACAAAATTTTGATATCCTTTCTGGCATTTATCTGCCACCAGTAGATGGATTATTGTGAACCTAAGTGGAATGAGTCGCTGGAACCTTGAAAAAAATGTAGTAGTAGTACTGGTGTGAGAAATACCATGAATTCTTGGTTAGGTGCTCCAGTTGCTGCGATATGACTGAAATATTGTTAAAGTGGCATTGAACCTGATTCAAACTAATCATGTTAAATGATTTTCAAATTTATTGCGATTTATGTGTAATCATGTTTTAAAACATCCACTTGTTGTATTACTCCATCACTGTATAATTCTGCACTTAGACACACTGAAATAATTATGGAAAACATTGTGGGAAAAGGAGAATTTTTGTAAGAAGCAATTTCTTTTATTCTGGTAATGTTTTCTATCCTATTTGGCACTTGTTTTCTAATTTAAGGGCAATTTGAAATATGTCTACAACTTCTTTGAATATTGACCAGTCCAAATATTTGTCATTGGGTAATAGGTTGATAAATTGTTGTAAAAGCCAAAAAGACGATGTAGAGTAAACTGAAGATAAAAGATTTTCTCAATAAAATGGAAGTGATTCGGTCCAATGTTCTGAGCTTCAACAGCAATGATTCTGGACGAGGATCTAGTGAACTAAACAGTAGCAGAAGTTTTCCGTATAAAAAGACTCGCAGTCCCTTCGAACCAAAATCCATTTCAGCTTCTAGTAAACCATTACCACAACGACAAAGTGTATCACCCATAAAAGGACTTCCATTGGAGAGCCCATTACGTCAAAATTTAATCATACCGCCATCGACGAATATTTCACGTCAGTTTGATGAAACCCCAAATGTTAATGCAGAAGTGAAACATGGACGTCGAGCCAAAGAAACAGAAACTCCCTTATCAAACTCGACTTCGCCAACAAAAAAGCGAATCAGTCCGTCAGATAGTGGAATAGATCTTTTATCAAAAGAATCTCCAGGACTGACGGTGTCCCCAACAAAAATTAACCCAAAGGTGAGCCTTTTTTTTCAGTTTACTATGTATGTTTTATAAGCTCGACTGTTTTCGGAAAATACCCAAGGTATTGCTATAGCCTTGGTGTCGTTGTCGTCGTTGGCGTGCAAAAACTTTGACATTTTATGATATCTCTGGTTCTACTATTGGCATTCACTTGAAACTTAGCACACTTGTTCACTATCAAAAAAGCAACCTATACTATAAAGGGGGATAATTCTAGATGCATTTTGTCCACTATCCAGCACCCAACAGTCGAGCATAGGCACATGTAGGCGGTGCTCTTGTTGCTAGGAGATGTGACTTTTGCTTGTTTGTTTCCTTTGAAAAAGATAAACGTATTGCTATAGCCTTGCTTTGCATGTCTTATCATTTATGTTCACTATATAGGTGTGATTAAAGATCATTATTTTCAGCTTAACCCATTCCAACTCATTCCCTCCTTTTTACGCCCCTAAAGAAAAAAACTTTGGAAAACATTGTTGAAAATGAAGAACTTGCTTGTATCAAGCAATTTCTTCATTATCCATAATGTTTTCTATCCAAAAAGACGAAAAAAATAAAAATTCCATCAACTTGAAATTGTCGTCTGCAGCTTCTTTCAATTTGGACAAGTCTAAAATTCTGCTGTGTGGGGAATGGGTAAAGAGTGTTGAGAGAAAACCCGAGGTATCGCTATGACCAGGTCTTTGTTGTCAGAAAACTGTGACATTTTGTATTCTCTGGTATTACTGAACACTTTCACTTAAAACTTGGAATAATATGCTATCAAATAAGCAATCTATACAAACAAGAGGGATAACTCTTAATGCATTTTTAGATGAGTTTTGCCCCCTTTTCAACTTAAAATTTTTACCAAGTATAGAGCACTTGAACAGCCCAGTGTTTGCATCCATATGTGATTTTATTTCAAATCTGATTTGTAGGTAGGTTATTCCGAGCAGGGGGGGGGGGGTATTCATGTTGCTGGGCTTTGGAGTCGGCATAATGCATTGGTTAACCCATTCCCACACGATAAAATTTTAGACTGGTCCAAATTGAAAGAAGATGCAGACAACAATTTGAAGTTGATGGAATTTTAATTTTTTTCATCTTTTGGGATAGAAAACATTGTGGATAATGAAGAAATTGCTTGTAACAAGCAATTTCTTCATTTTCCATAATGTTTTCTAAAAATGTTTTATTAAGGGGCGTAAAAAGGAGGGATTGAGTTGGACTGGGTTAAAGTTTAGCCCATTCCTATAATGTGATTTAAGATGCCTCCAAGAAGTAAAGCTTTAGAAAGCATTGTGGAAAATGAAGAAATTGCAAATTTCATAAACTTTGAATTGTCGTCTGCAACTTCTTTCAATTTGGGCCAGTCTGAAATTTTGTTGTCTGGTAATGGGTTAAGTGCAATTCTAATGTCTCTATTTTGACTAATGTTATCACTCTGAAGCTTCACACATGCCTTTTTTACCATATTACCATCTCATAGGCGAAGATTTGTTATTCTAACATAAATTTAATTTTAGTGGACTGTCCTCAAATTTAGATATTTTGGTAAAGTTTTGCACGCAAGTCTCTGCAACAAGTCCTTTCTCTGTTACTTTTGAAACTTTTGCTTTGGAATATTGCAAATGTGTTAAGGATCATAATTGAACTCTCCAGGTAAAGATTCATTACTCTGACATTCATTTTAGGAACATTTTGACCTTTTTTTGACTAAAATTTCCTGTCTAATATTACTGTATAATTTTAACCACTCAAGCTTTTGCTTTGAAACTTTACATAAGTCTGTAGGGTTGTACTTTAACCCATCACCACACTAGAAAATTTTAGGCTGGTCCAAATTGAAAGAAGTTGCAGACAACAATTCAAAAATTACGAAACTTTGGAGCAAAAGCAATCTACTTTCCGGGTAGAAAACGTGGAAAATGAAGAAATTGCTGTAACAAGCTATTTCGTCATTTTCCACAATGTTTTCTAAAGTTTTTTTCCTTTGGGGCGTCTCTGAGTGGGAATGGGTTAAGTCACTAGTTTTAAACTCCAAAGTTGGAATGAATGTCAAAGCATGTCTTAAATGTTTTATTGTTTAGCAAATAAGTAAGTGTCTACTTTAAGGAGAATTTGAAGGGTTTTTCATCATACCAGATCTATACAAATATTTACATAATCAATTTAGAAAATTTATATAAGGATTTTCCGATAACTGGAAATATAGATAATGTCTGATAAAATTTTCACTGCTATGTAAAATATTTTTTACTGATTACATGAAAACAAAATTTTAGAAAACTGAATACATGTACTTTACAGTGTACCAAGTACTTTATTCTTTAACCTATCACCAGACGGCAACATTTTAGACTGAAATTGACCTGAAGAGAAAATTCTCAAAGTTTACACTATATACCTAATTGACAAATTGTGGCTGTCAATCAAGGAATCAACCGACCAATCAAATAATTTATTCATCTTGGACCTGAGCTTATCATCTCCAACATTGGCCACCATTTTATTTACCTTTATTGTTGGTTATGCGACTTAAATGTCGTAACTACAGCTTAATCAAGTAACATAGTTGGTTTGTGACCTAAACGTCGTAACTACAGCTTGAATAAGGTGTAGTTAACAAACCAACTATTTTACTGTTTTCTTGCATGGTACTTGCCATAAATTTTTGCAAAATAATACCATTAAACACTGAAGTGGAACTTCCTGTTAAAGTTAATGGGTGGAGCTTAGGGACTCAGTGAGCGGGGACAGCGATTGGTCAATTATGCCCCGAACCTATGAAATATGAGAGATGGGGTATAATTGTTTCATCATGTCTGTTCGTCCATCTGTCCAAAAAGCTGTTTGGGAAGTATAAGTCCACTTTCTCACAGTTCGAGTTATGATAAGCCCTGTTAATAAAAAAAAGGGATCTGATATTGTCCACTAAGTATTCCTATGAAAGTAATGTTTATGAGATTTAAAAGAAAACTTTTGGACACCTGAAGATCAGTCAAATACATGGCACGAGTTCCACTGATTTAACCCATTACCAGACAGCAAAAACTTAGACTGGTTCAAATTCAAAAGAGCTGCAAGCTTATGAATTCTTTTTTTCCTTTCAGGTCGAAAACATTTTGGATAAGGACGAAATTGCTTGTTACAAGCAATTTTTTCATTTCAACGATGTTTTCCGAAGCTTCCTGGGGGCACCTAAAAGAGTCATTGAGTGGGAATGGGTTAAAAGCAAAAAAAAAGTTTTATTGGGACTTATACAAGTTGAATTGATTGATAACATTAAGAATTTACTGCTGATACAATAAAAATTGTCTATATTTAAAAACACAAGGTACAGTGTATGAAAGTATTTTGAAGTGACAATATCTAAACTTAGAATTAAGATGCCATTGAAAACTGATTCTTAATCTTTTTTTTATCCTTTTTTGAAGTCATCATCTGAAATCCTTTTATAGCAGTGTAAAGTCCTTTTTATTGCTTTTCTTTAACCCTTTCCCATACAATCCCTTATTTTAACATTCCTGTGATTTTATAATTTAGAAAAGATTGTAGAAAAAGAAGAAATTGCTTGTAACAAGCAATTTCTTCTTTTTCCACAATATTTTGTACACTACTGAATGGTTATTTTTCAAATTGAATTCACTTTCAATTTTCCTTTTCAAAATTTTGAACATGTCTAAGAACAGGAAAGGGTCAATATCATTATGGGAAGATTAGATACTTACATTGCAGTAAAAGAAATTCATTGCATAAACCCATTTCCACATAATCCCACTTTTTTACAGGCTGAAAAAATGTCCTTTTAGAAAATATTTGAGAAATTGCTTATAACAAGCATTTTTTTCCCTTTTCTCACAATGTTTTCTACCTCATGATTAATAATTTATGGCCGTTATTTTTCAATTTGAAAAACTTTTGTTTTGTCGTCTGTAACCTCTCTCAATTTGGAACAGTCTAAAATTTTTGGTTTGGGAAATACCAAACTTAGGTATGTTCATGTATATTTGTTTTGTATATACCATCTAAAGTCGAGGTATATTAGCATATCTTCTCCACCTGTCTATCATGATGTCCATCCATACGGCCACATCTTCTACATTAATCCTTTCCGGTACAAACCCAGGAGTTTATGTTGCTGTGATTTTTTTACTTGACAAAACATTTTGGAAAAGGAAGAAATTGCTTATCACAAGCAATTTCTTCTTTTTCTACAAAATATTTATGCCCCGTATCAAAAGATCAGGGGCATATTGTTTTACTGTTGTCTGTCTGTCTGTCTCTCCTTCATATGTCTGTCTGTCTGCAAAACTTAACCAAAAAACTTAACATTGCCAATTATTCTTGCCTATTCAAGATACAATGCTCATATTTGGCATGATGATACATCTCCATAATATGCATCTCCTCATGTCAAGGTCAAGGTCATGTGATAAGGTCAAGGTCACATACCAAGGTCAAACACCAAAAAAACCCCTCAGGTACAGCAATCATTGTGTTTCACAAACACATCTTGTCTTCCCTGCTGAATGGTTATTTTTCGAATTAAATCCACTTGATATTTTCGTCTGCAAAACCTTTGAATTTGGACGTGTCTAAAATTTTGTAAAAAAGGAAAGGGTTAGTTAATGTAGACGGATTTCAATGAAATTTTCACAGTATGTTCTAAGTCATCTGACCCCTTACATCGATTTTCCATATGAGGCTGTGTCGCAGAAGAAAGAGGTTTAAGGCAAAATTTCCTTCGAACACAACTCTTCCCCCATTCTAAACAGATTTGCATGAAATTTCTATGAAGGGACCTTAAATGTAGTGGCGTATATTTTGATAATGGCACTCTTGTTAAAATGTTGTAAAAAAAATATAAATCACTTAACCCATTCCCACTCAGAGACAATTTTTAGACGCCCTCAAGAAAAAAAGCTTTGGATAACTGTGGGAAATGAAAAAATTGCTTGTTACAAGCAATTTCTTCATTATCCTCAATGTTTTCTACCCAAAAAGTAAAAAGAATCCAAAGTTTCATAAGCTTTAAATAGTTGTCTGCAACTCCTTTGAATTTGGACCAGTCTGAAATTGTGCCGTCTGGTAATGGATTCATAGTGATAAACTATGCAGAATTATTTCTGTGGAACCCAAGAGTTTGGTCAACTGTAGTGAAGAATTAAGACCATTTTTTATGATCTCTTATATAAAAATTCACCTTGAAAGAGAAAATATTTCTTTTGTGGGAATTATTAACTTTCGTGTATTGACTGGGAAAATAACAAAATACAGCCCTTTTGTATGTTCAGACCGCCATAATGGGCTGTTATTTAATAAATCTCGTGTGAATGAAAAGTGGATTAATTTTGTACTCTAATGTGTTATAGGCTTAAGATGAATTTTTACAGTTAAAAAATCATTTATGGATGATTTCTTGGGATGAATTGCAGGTGTGTGATTTTTCAAAAAGTGCTTAGAATTGAGTTTTTTCATTAACACTTTCCTGTTCAATCCCTGGTTTGTACGTCCCTGCGATTTTATGATTGAGAAAACATTGTAGAAAAAGAAGAAATTGCTTGTAACAAGCAATTTCTTCTTTTTCCCCAATGTTTTCTACCCTACTAAATGGTTATTTTTCAAATTAAATCAGCTTTAGTTTTCGTCTGCAACACCTTCCAATTTGGACAGGTCTAAAATTTTGCAAAACAAGAAAGGGTTAAAAAGGCTTGCTACTCCCAACACTTGACAGAATACCGGCTACATCCACTGCCCTCTGATATGAAGTACGACTTGGATACAAAATGACGTTATTTTGCAATATTTATAGTTGGTAGTATGTAACAAAATATAGAAAAGTTGCCTAGTGACCTAAACATCATAACAACAACTTGAATCAGCTGTAGTTACTATGTTTTTGTCACCAAATAAATAAAAATGCAAAACATATGTCAGGGTTCAAAGTTCACTTCCGGCTTATATGAAATATTTGATTGATCAATAGAAGAATTTTATCAACAGTGGTGGAACGAAATTGGTGAAATCAAGACTAAGAAAACAGAAAATTATTAGACTGAAAAGGGTATCAACCTTTTACCACATGGCAAAATATTAGATTGGTCCAAATGGATAGGAGTTGCTGACGACGATTTAAAGTTATTGAAATTTAAGATTTGTTCAACTTTCTGGTAGAAAACACTGTTACACAATGTTTTTCCTAACGTTTTTCTTATGGGGCGTCTAAAAGCGTCACTGTGTAGGAACTTGTGAATTCTCTGCAAAAATTGTAGGCATAAAGCAGGAAAAGAAAATAATGATTATTTTGTTGTCAAAATCATAGTTTGAATATTTGTATATTTATCAAAGATAAAAGTATGAATTAGACTAGTTGGGGAATTTAAAATGATTTGAAAGGATTATACGTTGTGAAGTCTGGAATTTAAATGATGGCATTTGCCCCCTTCAAGGAGGACCGTGCTTATAAATACTTCGGCTTACAGAGGGTAAGTATACAGTTAACAAATTCAACAAAATTTAAGACTCAGCTTCAAATCGAAAGAAGTTGCAGTCGACAATATTTAGTTGATAGTTGATCAAACTATTCCCACACAGTGACCCTTTTTGACGCTCCTTAAGAAAAACAATTTGGAAAACATGTAAAATGAAGAAATTGCTTGTGACAAGCAATTTCTTCATTTTTCACATTGTTTTCTATCCAGACAGTTGAAAAAATCTAGAATTTTATAAACTTTAAATTGTTGTCTGCAACTCCGTTCAATTTGGACCAGTCTAAAATTGTGCCGTCTGGTAATGGGTTAATTAATGTATAAAAGATAATCCTTGTCCTTATGGGTAGAAAACATTTATTATTTAAAATTTTTTCAAAAGTTTATATTTTAGGGATGTCAAAAAGTTGGATTGTTTTGGAATGGGTCATACCATTGAGTAATTAGAGGGTTACTTTAGGTTTTTAGGTTGTTAACTTTTGCAGATATCCAAAAATGGTAAACTCGTTCCCACACATTGACAGTTTTTGACACCTCTCAAGAAAAGCCATTGAGAAAAAATCGTGTAAAATGAAGAAATTACTTTCAATAAGCACTTTCTTCTTTTTGCACTTTTTTTTCCACTTAAAAAGTTGAAAAAATGTAAAATATCATACACTTTAGATTGTTGTCTTCAACTCCTTTCCATTTGGACCAGTCTAAGATTTAACTGTCTGGTAATTGGTTAAACGCGTAAGTACAAAGCAGGAGGGTAATGAAGCATTTAGAGTCTCTTGGAAATAAACATGAATTGATGCTATTACTGCATAAAATCCAAACTGAGGTCATTTAAGCAGAGAAAGAAAAAGACCAAAAGGAAAGTAAGAAAATTGCGCAGCCATTGATGCTTACATTGACATAGTTATGTAATTTAAATAAGGTCACATTTGAGTTATCCTTAAGAATAAGGTCAATGTTTGGTAACATTACATTGACCAGGATTGAGTATATTCAAGTAAAAAAAGGTGGATGTAAATGGCACGGGAGTATACTGATTTATACCCTATTTCTCCTTTTAACCCATTCCCACACAATGTCACTTTTTCAACCCCAAACCCCCCCCCCCCTCAAGAAAAGCTATTGGGAAACATTGTGTAAAATGAAGAAATTGCTTGTCACAGGCAGTTTCTCCATTTTCCACAATGTTTTTATGCAGAAAGTTGAAAAAATCTAAAATTTCATAAACTTTAAATTGTCGTCTGCAACTCTTTCAATTTGGACCTGTCTAAAATTTTGTTGTATGGGAATGGGTTATCAATTTATCTAAGTCAGTTATAACATAACTTTAACCTTGTTTGTGGTGAACCCAGAATATTCCTGTTTTGGCAAAAGGTATAGACACATAAGTGCAGTCTGATCTTGGTCTACACCTCTTTGTTGTCTCTTTTAAGACAGAGTTGTTTAAATAATCAATTTTCCAAAAGAAATGTTGACCCTCAATAAGACTACCCAGTGTTGTCAGTCCTTTGATTTCAGTTCAATTCTGATTAGGATTTTAATTTAGCATGACAAGGGTAAACATACCAATAATTAGGGAGGTACGGACAAAACCTCCCTAGGACACCCCCCAACCCCCCAGGACAAAACCCCCTAGGACACCCCCATGCCCCCATGGAACCCCCCTAGGACACCCCCGACAAACCCCCCATGGACAAAACCCCATGGACCCCCCCCCTGGACAAAAGCCCCCTAGGACACCCCCCCCCATGGGACAAAACCCCCATGGGTTTTGTCCTAGGGGTTTTGTCCTAAGGGTTTATGTCCTACACTCTAATTATGCAATAATATGCAATAATTGTTAGTGTAAGTTGAAGATTAACCTTTTCGCGTTCAATCCCTGGTATGGGTTCGATCCCCGGTGGCGGCAGATATTATTTCCGACATTTGTCTCTCACCAATGGGTGGATAAGTGTAAATCTAAGTGGGATAGCAGCTGGAGGCTAGGAAAGGATGTAGTGGTAGTACTGGTGTGAGAAATAACAGGAATCCATTGTTAGGTGCTCCAGCTAACGCAATATGACTGAAATACTGTTAAAAGTGGAGTTAAACCAAATTCAATCATTCATTCAATCCCTGCTTGAACTGTGGTTTTACGCTTGAGAAAATATTGTAGAAAAAGGAGAAATGGCTTGTAACAAGAAATTTTCTACCCTATTGAATGGTTATTTTTCAATTAAATCTACTGTAAATTGTTATCTGCAAAACCTTTGAATCTGGACTGGTCTAAAATTTTGCAATTAAGGGTTAATTTATCTTCCACAGAGACAACAATAAAGATTATAGTTTTTGATGTACCTATTGATCCTACATCCTACAGGAAATTTAAACAATTACTCTTATTTCTTTATTACGCAGCCGCCGTCATAGCGCAGTTGGTAGCGCGTCGGACTGTCAATCTAGAGGTCCTGGGTTCGATCCCCGATGGCGGCACTTATCCTTTCCGACTATTTGTCTCCCACCAATGGGTCGATAATCGTAGACCTATTTCGGATAGCAGCTGGAGGCTAGGAAAGGATGAGATGGTGGTACTGGTGTGAGAAATACCAGGAAGCCATTGTTAGGTGCTCCAGCCGCCGCGATATAACTGAAAGATTGTTAAAAGCGGCGTAAAACCCCATTCAAACAAACAAATCTTTATTACGCAAATGAGACAACTGTGATTTTTATTTAGGGGTTGGTGGGGCAAAAACCTTTAAAAGCACTTGATTTTCCACATCATTTACAATTTTTCCGTTCCAACACAACCCCTCTTTTTTATTCCTTCAAGAAAAAACTTTGGAAAGCATTTTGGACGTTGTATCAAGCAATTTCTTCAACATCCACAATGTTTTCTACCCCAAAAGACAAAGAATTTTAGAATTCCATCAACTTAAAATTATAGTCTGCATCTTCTAAAATTTTGTGGGAATGGGTTAATATTACAGTTGCCTTAGTATTGTTTAGAAGATAGCCTGTCAGCTTGAAATAAACAAAAGGGCTAAATCAGCTATCAAATTTTTATAAGCTTGGCTGTTTTCGGAGAAAACCCGAGGTATTGTGATAGCCTTATGTCGTTGATGTTGTTGTTGTCGTGCAAAATCTTTGACATTTCGTGATACCTCTGGTTCTACTGAAGGCATTCACTTGAAACTTTGCACACGTATTCACTATCAAAAAAGGAACCTTTACTATCAAGGGATAACTCTCTATGCATTTTGTGCAAATTACAGTATGCCCCTTTTTCAACTTAGATTTTTTTATCCACTATCCAGCAGCCAACAGTCGAGCATAGGCACCCGTAGGCGGTGTTCTTGTTAATTTGACAGTTTCAATTTTTTGTTGATAAAATGATCCACCAAGAAAGTGGCCAAGGCATTGATGAGATTGACCATTCTTGTTTTGAAAAAAATGTTAGACCTGTCCAAATTCAAAGGCTTTGCAGACGAAAATAACCTTTCAGTAGGGTAGAAAATAATGTGGAAAAACAAGAAATTGCTTGTAAAATCAAAGGGATGTAAAAGCCAGGGATTGAACAGGAAAGGGTTAACATGCATCAGTCTGCAATTATTTAAATTCTATTGACATTTATGGAATGTTTAACCCATTACCAGAAGACAAAATTCTTGACTGGTCCAAGTTGAAGACAACAATTTCAAGTTGGTTGAATTTAGAAAGTCTTTGCCAATAGGGTAGAAAATATTATGGACATTGAAGAAATTCCTTGTCTACCTTGTTTTCCTTGAGGGGCATGAAAAAGGGGGATTGTGTGGAATGGGTTGAAGATACTGCTAATAATCAGGCAAGTTTGAAGGGGTTCAAAATTGAGGAGGCATATTTTGATAATTGAGGGGAAGTTCTCTATTCCAATGGTCCCTTTCTCTTTTTTCAAAATTCTAGACTGGTCCAACTTGAAAGAAGCTGAAGACGACAATGAAAAAATGGTGCAATTTAAAAAGTAACCAACTTACAGGTTAGAAAAAATTGTGTGAAACAATTGTGTTACAAGTAATTTCTTCTTTTCCCACTTTGTTTTCTCAAGTATAAAATGACAGGGACTTAAAATCAAGAGATTGTATGGGAAATGGTTAATTAACCCTTTCCTGTTTTGCAAAATTTGAAGTCCAAATTCAAAGGTTTTGCAGATGAAAATTGAAAGTGGATTTAATTTAAAAAATAATAATACATTAGGGTAGAAAATATTGTGGAAAAAGAAGAAAATTGCTTGTCACAAGATATTGTGTATAATGAAAAAAATTGCTTGTTACAAGCATTTTCTTCTTTTTCCACAATGTTTTCTCAAGCACAAAAACAAAGGGACGTTATAAACAGGGATTTAACAGGAAAGGGTTAATTGCATTTTTGTTGAGTTAGATTTATGTGCCTTAACCCATTCCCACACGATAATATTTTAGACCAGTCCAAATTGAAAGAAGTTGCAGACAAAAATTTAAAGTTTATGATTTTTTGGATGTTTTCAAGTTTCTTGGTAGAAAACATTGTGGAAAATGAAGAAACTGCTTGTAACTGTTTTCTCAATTTTTTTCATAAGGGGCGTCAAAAGGCCTCACTGTGTGGGAATGGGTTAACAGATTCCGAAATATCAAAATTTTAAACCAGACTGAATTTAAAGATTCAAGTTCATGAAATTAACAAATGTCTCTTAGAGCAGAAAATATTGTGGATAATTCAATTTCTTCATTGTCTACAATGTTCAAAAGCATATAATTTCCGTCAGGGGCGTAAAAAAGCAGAATTGTGTGGGAACAGGTTTAATATTATTTGTATGATTAGCTTGAAATTTTTATCAGTGAAATGACTTTATTGGAATTAAGAATTCAAAATCATTATATTGTCTTGATTATTTCCCTTCTTTAACCCAGTACCAGATGAACAAAGTTTAGACTGGTCACATTTCAAAGAAGTTGCATACAATTTTTTCTTGATGAAATTAAAAAAAATGTTTTGTGGTAGAAAACATTATGAAAAATGAAGTAATTGATTTTAACAACCAATCTTTTCCAAAATGTTTTCCAAAGTTCCTACCCAAAAAAGCTATTTTTCTTAGGGGATCAAAAAGTGTCATTGTTTGGGAAAGTGTTAACCCATTACCAGGCGATTAAATATTAGAGTGTTCAAATTTTTAATGAATTTAGTTGCCCACGACAACTTCAAGTTAATAGAATTTTGAAAATATTTGTTTCTCAAGATAGAAAGCATTTATTTTCCATAATGTCTTCCATAATGTCTTCCAAAACTCTTTTCTAGGGGGCATGAAAATGGCAGGACAGTGTGGGAAAGGGTTAAACAGACAGATATTATCAATTTATAGATACTATATTTTGTGGAGTCCTATATGATTTTTACCCATAAAAGAACAACCACTGTATTCTACCTAATTTGACACACGATATGTTCTATTCAATGTAATTTATAAAACGTTATTCAATTTATTTGAATAGATACTCATATCCTGATTATGTGGAATCTTTTCTGCTTTTAACTTAACCAGATGACAAAATTTTAGACTTGTCCTAATTGGAAGGAGTTGCAGACAATAATTTTAAGTTTGTGAAATTTCAGATTTTTTCACCTTTCTGGATAGAAAACATTGTGTAAAATGAAGAAATTGCTTGTTGAAAATAATGTTTTCCTAATTGTTTTTCTGAGGGCATCACTGTGTGGGCATGGGTTAGCTCAGATGTAAAGAATTTAGACTGGTCCTAATTCAAAAAAATTGCAGATGATAATATCATGTGGATGATTTTTTTTTATATTTTTCATCTTTCTAAGTAGAAATCACTTGTTTAAAGCATCTTTTTCATTTTCCACTATACATTTCCAAGGTATTTTTTTCTGTGTGCAGAGCATAGACATTTGTTTTTGTTTGAAAAATGGTTAAATTGATAAAAAATAAAATGTTTATACTTTAGGGTCATTTTAGACAGGCAGATGGGGGGGGGGTGTAGAGAGCAATGTGGAAAATGTAGAAATTCTTTGCATCACTCGTTCCCCATTACAAATGGTTGCTCCATATGAACAAGTTTTCAGGTAACATCTTAAGGTCACAGCTCAAGGTCAAATAATAGGTGGGCTAGGCACATATTGTCCCTTGACGACTTTCTCATTAAAAAACTTTCATTAAGCTGTTCCCAAACAGAAAATTTTCTTCCAGTCTAAATTGAAATAGATTGCAGACATTAATTCAAAGTGAATTAACCCTTGTCATGATGAACCAATAATATTCCTGTAATGGCAGGAGGTATAGACAAAGATCAGCCTGCACTTATATGCAGTCTGATCTCAGTCTACACCTCCTGTATGTCCCTATTAAGCCAAAGTTATTTATAAGATACGTTTTCAAATGAATTATTAACCCATAACAATTGCTTCTATTACAAGTCCTTTTATTTTCATGCAATTCTGAAGGTGATTTTATTCAGCATGACAAGGGTTAAAATCGAAATATAAGTACAAAGCAAGTTAGAAAACATTGTGGGCCCCCCCAAGCCATTGCTTTTTTAGCCACATTTCTTCTTTAATATGTCAAAATATGAAATTGTGACAGAGTACTGATAGGTTAAAGAAATATGTATTGAGAATGAAAACGGGAAAACAGAAATGATTCACATGGCTTTATTCTTTTTCTGCAATGTTTTCCAAAATCTGTATATAATGTATATCATAAATGCTTATTTATATCAAAGCAAAGTCAAATTGTACGGTTGGTTGTGTGAGCTGGTTTAATTTTTTTTTTAAATAATCTATATTGAATCCCATCCAAACGGGATGAAAAGAACTATTTAAAACATTATAGTCAATCATTCTAAACCATTCATTAAGTTTTTTTACATTGGATGTGTTCACAAAATAATCCAATATACATTTGACAGACACAAAAAAGACCGCAATAACTTTATAATCTACGTGTTCAAAAACATTTTGACATCATTTTCTCAAATGAAGAAAACAAGGGATTATAAACTGGATTAATTGATTTATCTCTTTTGAAATTCGAGTTAGAAAATTGACAACAATGTCATTTCGTTAATTCAAAACCTTTGAAGGAGGCAATTTTTCAAATTGTGAGATATTTGTGTTGTTAATCATATGTTGATCGTATTTCATATTACGTGCATAAAAGATCGGTGATATAAGAATATTGTCAGAATATTACGGACAGTTTATGACAAAATGTTTTATGTGGACATAATGGGTAACTGATAGCAACTTATTACTTGTAGTTTTGATTCTTTAATTGTTGGAAGTTAATGCATTATCAGACGAGAGAATTTTAGACTAGTCCAAATTGAAAGAAGTTACAGACAATGATTTAAAGTTTATGGAATTTTAGAATTTTTCATCTTTCTAGGTAGAAAATACAGTGAGAAATGAAGAAATTGCTTGTAGCAATCTAAAATTTCATAAACTTAAAGTTGTCATTTGCAACTCTTTTCAACTTAGACCAGTCTAATATTTTGTCATTCTGGTAATGAATGAATCCATGGCTGTGAAGTGACAGCATTTATCACCAATTTAATTTCAATTAATCATACAGTTGTTTGACAGTACTGGTAACTTCTCTCCAATGACGATTTGGAAATTGCTTCCATATTAATTTTGATTTCTTGGGGGGGGGGGGGTTCGTAAAAAGTAGGGATTGAATGGGAATGGGTTAATACGAAGTAAAGGGAGCAATTGGTTTCACCTTGTCTGTCTATCTGTCTGTCCGCTTTTCTGTCCATAGACTGTTTCATTTCTGTTTTCTTACCAATTTGAGCTACAACCATGAAACTTCATATATTGTTGCCAGTGGTCTAAGGAAGTTCCCTATTATTTTGGGGTCAGGTAGATTAACGGTCAAGGTAATAATTGCAACTTGGTTTAACCCTTTCCTATACAATCCCTGGTTTTTACGTCCCTGTAATTTTCTACTTGAGAAAATATTGTGAAAAAGGAGAAATTGATTTTAACAAGCAATTTCTTCTTTTTCCACAATATTTTCTACTCTACTGAATGGTTATTTTTAAAATTAAAGCCACTTTAAATTTTCGTCTGCAAAACCTTTGAATTTCGACAGGTCTAAAATTTTGCAAAACAGGAAAGGGTTAAAATTATCTCTATACCAACTAAAATTTTCAAATCAACTAATTAGACATTTGAGCTAGGACCTTGAAACTTCATACAAATGATTTCCATGACTCAAGAGGGTGACCTATTGTTTTGTGGAAGATAAGTCATGTCAACTGCGCTTTATGAAGTACAAAATGCTGGTGGGGGGGGGGGTTATAAGACCACTTTGCAACATTTTATGGATCACTGCTACCAATCAAGAAATCAATTGACCAATCAAATCATCGATCTAGACTTTGAATGACATTGAACTCTGACACTGACCGCCATTTATACGAAGCAGTTTTGCTGGCTTGGCGACTTCAACATTGTAACTACAGTACCTACAGCTATTAGACGCTATGGTTACAACATTAAACCATTACCAGATGACAAAATTCTAGACTGGTCCAAATTTAAAGGAGTTGCAGATGACAATTTAAAGTTTTTGTTATTTTAAACTTTTTCAACTCTCTTGGTAGAAAACATTGTGTAAAATGAAGACATTGCTTGTTACGAGCAATGTCTTCATTTTATAAAATGTTTTCCAAACTGTTCTTCTTGAGGGGCGTCCAAAAGTTTTATTGTGTGGGAATGGGTTAGGGGTCTCCAACCAACCATTTACTTTTGTATTACAGTTGGATTTCTAGTCCAGTGGAGTTCAGTGGATGTGCCCATCCCTCAATTTTAATTAATGGTTAATTTCAGAAATTGACCAATCGATGGCTCCTCCTACTGACTCTCTAGGCCCCGTCCATTAACTCCAACGGGAAGTTTTGCATCGATTTTTAACTAGGTTATTTTTCAAATTTATGACCAATAGTATGTAACAAAAAAGTGAAATATTTGGTTAGTAAATAAGCTGTAGTTATGACGTTTAAGTTGCCAAACCAAAAAAAAAAAAATTTTACAAATGGTAACCAATGTCAGAGTTGAAAGCTCAGGTACGGGATGATTAAATGATTTGATTGGTCCGTTAATTCCTTGATTGACATCTCCAATTGGTCAATCATATTTTATTTATAGAGACAATGTCATGACATCAAGTTGCTATCAGTCATATAGATAAATTAGATTAAAAAATGGGAACTGTGGAGGATTCAGATTACCCAAGGGTATTATCCCCCTTGAGTAAAGGGCCCATAACTCAGTTTGTGCTTGAAGGAAAAGGGGCTTTAAAGTCCCCCGAGGTGCCACATAATGATGCAGAAAATGTAAGTATTATAATATTTCAAATATTTTAGACTGGTCCAAGTTTGAAAAAAGTGATTATTAACCCATGACCAGACGGCACAATTTTAGACTGGTCCAAATTGAAAGGAGTTGCAGACGACAATTTAAAGTTTTTGGAATTTCAGATTTTTTCCTCTTACTTAGTAGAAAATATTGTGTAAAATGAAGAAATTACTTGTTACAAGCAATTTCTTCATTTTACACAATATTTTACCTAATGTTTTTCTTTAGGGGCGTTCAAAAGCGTCACTGTCTAGGAATGGGTTAATTCATGTATTACTCCTTGTCATGCTGAATAAATTGCTTAAAATGGCTTTAACCCATTACCAGACAGCAAATTTTTAGAAAGATTAAAATTGAAAGGAGTTGCAGATAACAATTCAAGTTGATGAAAATTTAGATCTGTTCAACTTTCTAGACAAAAAACATTGATGATTGTATAAAATGAAGAAATTGCTTGAACATTCAAATTCTTGATTTTATACAATGTTTTCCCAAATGTTTTTCTTGAGAGGCGTCCAAAAGCGTCACTGTGTAGGAATGTGTTAAAATCAAAGGACTGAAGGCACTGGATGCACAAGTTGTGGGTCAATATTTCTTTTTGAAGTTTATCTTATAAACAACTTTTGATTAAAAGGGACAAATAGGTAGTGAAGACTGAGATCAGACTGCACTTATGTGCAGGCTGATATTTGTCTATACCTCCTGCCAAAACATGAATACTCCAGGTTTAGCATGATAATGGTTAAACACGGGTAATAATTAGCAAGAATTATTATGAAATTGCTTATTGCAAATTGAAAATACATAATTACACAAACAACTAGGAAGAGTTCAGCTATCTTGGATGGTCATAATTAATACATAAGATTAAATCGATAACATAATCTATTTACCTCTTGGAAAAAATATGTATTATCCAATACCTCGTCTTTTTTTTTAGTTATTGATCAGATAATGCTTTCTAACAAAACTTAAATGGACCGATAGTCTAAGCACCTTTTTGTGATAAGTGTTTTTATGCTGTCTTTTTCTTCCAACTACTCTTAACCCATTACCAAACAACAAAATTTTAGACAGGTCCAAATTAAAAGAAGTTGCAGATGATTATAAAAAGATTGTGAAATTTTAGATTTTTCAGTTTTCTGGATAGAAAACATTGTGTGAAATGAAGAAATTGCTTGTAACAAGCAATTTCTTCATTTTACACAATGTTTTCCCAATTGTTTTCAATCCTAAGGGGTGTTCAAAAGTGTCACTTTGTGGGAATGGGTTAACTTAGTTGTAAAAAAATTAGACCAAATTCAAAGAAAATGCAGACAATTGTTTTAAGCCATTACCACACAACAAAAATTTAAATTCAAAGAAGTTGCTTAGGACAATTTCAAGTGGGTGAAATTTTAAATATTTCTATCTTTCTATGTAGAAAGCATTGTGGGAAATGTAGAAATTAGATATTGAAAGCATCATTTTCTTTATCCACTTTATATTCATAAGGATTTTTCTGTGAAGGGCGTAAAAATTTGTGTCAAGTTAAAAAAATTTTTCAAGGGGGGTGGGGGCAGGTAGAGAACACTGGTAAATGTGGAAATTATGTGCAATACCCTTTCTCCATTACAAGTGGATGCTCCATATGAACAAGTTTTCAGGTCACATCAAGGTCACAGCTCAAGGTCAAATAATAGGTGGGCTGGACACATGATCCCAAACAACGAATTTTCAGACTAGTCCAAATTGAAAGAATTTGCAGAAAGATCTATTAGTGACCCTTTATTATACCCTCGCAAAACGAATGTTTTCGGGGGTATACTTGAATCAGCCTGTCTGTCAGTGTGTCTGTGTGTCCAACTGTCTGTGTACAAAATACTACCAATTTTGTGTCGCGAACTCCTAATTACCCCTGGTTCAAGAATTATCTGCCCTTCAACTTGGACATTATTTATGCTTTTGTAGACATATACAGCTAATTATACTACCAATTTTGTGTTGCAAACTCCTCCTACAGTTTTGCATCAATACCATTGAAACTTTATACAAAGAGTTCTGAAGTCTTAATTTCCCCTGGCTCAAGAATTATCTCCCCTTCAACTTAGACATCATTTATGCTTTTGTAGACATATACAGCTAATTATACTACCAATTTTGCCAATCCTCCCTCAGTTTTGCGGCAATACCATTGAAACTCTATTAAAAGATTAACCCTATGTTGAAGTTTTGCAAGACGCAATTTTGAAGTCTTAATTCCCCCTGGTTCAAGAATTAACTCCCCTTTAACTTAGACATTATTTATGCTTTATAGACATACACAGCTAGTTATACTATCAATTTTGTGTCGCGAACTCCTTTCTAGAAAAGTCAGTACCTATGTCCTTGTATTGTTAAAGCTCTCGTTATACTGAAAGCACTTGCGGGGGTATTAAGTAACATTCTGTGACAAGTTCTAGTTTTTGATTTCTTTGAAGAATTTTGTTCAGTGAAAAAACATGGCTTCAATGGTAGGCCTAATACCCATATATGTTTTTTAGTGAAAATTTTGAAAGTATTCTTAGAGGATGGCTTTCAGCAAAATTTTACAGGAAAGATCTTCTAGTGACCCTTTGTCAAATTTCTTGAAGAAATTTTAATATCGATTGGATGATATACCAAAATTCACAAAGTGATGCAAAGGAAATAATTTTTACTGCTTGACTGAGAATATTTGCTGTAGATAAGAAAGTTGGCTCCTTTAAACCATTCCCAAATAACAAAGTTTTAGACTGGTCCAAATTGAAATAAGTTGCAGGCAACATTTTAAAGTTCATGGAATTTAAGATTTTTTTTTCGCAATTTTCTGGTCAAAAACATTGTGTAATCTAAAGAAATTGCTTTTGAAGCATTTTCTTCATTTTACACAATGTTTTCTCAGATGGTTTTCTTGAGGGGCTTAACCCTTTCCCGTTCAAATACGGGATTTTACGTTCCTGTGATTTTATACTTGAGAAAACATTGTGAAAAAAGAAAAAGTTGCTTGTAACAAAATTGCTTGTTCATTTCAAATAGCATCCAGTTGTCATTGTCGTCTGCAACCTCTTTCAATTTGGACTAGTCTAAAAGGCGATTGTTCACTAACCCTGCTATTTTGCCCTAAAATTTTGAAGAAAATAAAACTCACTAAAAAGATTTTATTTGTTTTTTTTTCCCCTTAAACAACTTTGAAACTTTGTGAAAATGCCATTATATGTAATACAAGTATGTACACATATACTGATATTCACCTGTTTCAGACCCCATTCTTAAAGTAAACTGTTAATTGTCGCCATTTTTCTTGGTTTTCCATACAAATTAACTATCAAAGCATCGATGTACCAACTCTTAACAATTAATATTCATAAAGAATTAAAAAATAAACAAAATGATATACGTTTGGTTATGGTACACGAATGCTTCCACATTACAATTTTTAAAAAATATGAAGGAAAGATGTGAGC
The DNA here is from genome assembly GCA_946902895.1 of Fragum fragum. Classification (NCBI taxonomy): domain Eukaryota; kingdom Metazoa; phylum Mollusca; class Bivalvia; order Cardiida; family Cardiidae; genus Fragum; species Fragum fragum. Next base: position 1,160,784 of record OX336368.1, on the reverse strand, counting down.
TATGACTCCGGCCTATAACGTCAAAAATCCATTAACACAGCATAACTTGGGAAGAATCATGGTAAAATGATTAATTTGTCAAACTATTATTCACAAGCTTTTATAATACAAGACTACTTTATTTGTAATTTTTCTTTTTTTCGATAAAACTTTCCAAAAATATTATTAAAACACGATATTTCAAAATCGTGCACGAAGTTTTTAGGGTACGAGTTTAGTCTGTATCCAACGCAACCAAAGCAGACAATGGACTTTTGTATTCCCCAAAATATCAAGTTTTACAACTTAAAAAATCACTGTTTTACTTGAATACTTTTCTAAATATCATTTGAATATACCAAAAAGACGTAAGAAAGGGCTTTATTTACGATAATCCGGTCTTTTGGACTGAATGCTCTCCATCTTATAATATCATAAAACCTCTTTAGAATACTATCAAACATGCACAATTGGCTCTTAAATTACAAATAATGGTAAGGCATTGGTCATTTTTTATAAGAAATGTATCACTTGTTGTTTTTGTCAGTAAACAAGGAAAAAACTTTTTGTTATTAGTGTTGTCGAATGACAGCGTCTATTTTTAGACACGAATGTTTTATCTTCTAATAACAACTTACTACGACAACGAGTAATAGCCCCATGGCGTTGAGGTAAGCCACAGACTTTGTAACCCAAAGTTCGCGAGTTGGAAGCACCGTGGCGCCTATTGAAAATACTATATTTTTGTTTTAATTTTGTTTTATTTTTTTGAGTGAGGATTTTACTATATTTCTAATTATACTAATTTATTTGCTTTTTTTGACGAGAAAATATTTTTTGATATCCAAATAGACTGAAATTGTTTGATTTGAAAGAAAGCAAGTAAATGAAGTCTGGAATCTGGTCGACATTTTTTCTGCTTCCTACGCTTTTTAAGAAATATTGAAACTCATACTCAAATACATATGTCGCCTTTAGATATAAGTTGAACAGAGGGTAGGCTCTATTTAAACACTGGGTAACACGTTTATTGTCCATCTATCAGATCTTTGTCCCTGGCAAAATGTTACAAAATTAATGACCAGTAGATGTTTATTGGTTAGAGAGATAAACTCCCTATGTTGTGATTTTTTTGTGTTGTGAACTATTGATGTATTACCCTCGTAGATGTTCAGGCCGACCTGATGTTTCAATTAACGGATCACTAGCCAAACCCATTTCGAACGAGACCCAACCGCATATGGGGTTGAGATACATTTAAATCCCTCATGGACAAACAAGAAGTAGCCATTCATCAGAAACCCTAGTGTCAAAAAACATCTTGAATAAGCTGTATTTTCTACATTTTTGTGACAAAACGACAGAATGCTTTCAATGATCATATTGATCGAATGGAGTATAACGTGACTTCTATTAGTATTTCAATCATATCAGGTCGGCGTGAGCACCTAACAATGGATTAATGGTTATTTCTCACATCAGTACTACCAGTACATCCTTACCTAGTTAGCAGTTATGCAATATCTTTTCAAGCAATACCGGGGCATTGGACTAAAATTTCCATAATTAATGTAGTAAAAAAAAGAACATACATATTTTGATTTTTGTTTTCTATTCATCTCAGAATTTCATACATAAAGTTGAATAGAGTGAATTGAGTTAAAATTGTCACTTACTATTTCCTAAATTACTTACCCAAAGTTCTGGTTTTGAGATCGGTGATTTAACTTTAATAGAGATCAAAGACTGAAAGTCATTATACCCCCATGAAATATGTTTGTGGGGTATATAGGGGTCAGCTTGTAGGCCAGTCTGTTGGTCGGTCCGTCCTTCTGTAGCTTTTTAGTGTCCGCTCAATTTCTGGGCAACCATTGGACGGACTTGATTCAAATTTCACAGAAACACTCGGTATAAGTCGGACATGTGCATATCCTATTTCGGTTATGGTTCATTGATTTTTGACGGAGTTATGGCCCTTTAATTAAAAAGTCCTTTTTTTGTTACGGCCCTTTGGCGGATAGCACTTGTATATTGACAAGCACTGTTGGGGGGTATTAGTCCGCTTTGCGTCAATGTCTAGTTTGTTTTTTCTTTCAATAAATGTGCCAAAAATTTCTCTGATGATATAAAAAGCACAGCAGACATCACAAAAATGTCGGGTCGGCCCATTCTACCCTATGGGAGCTCAGGGTCGTGACATACATCAAAGAGACAAACGAGAGCTTATAAACATATAGACAGTTACAACTGTTTTGCGCTGAAACATCAATTTGTTAAGTTTAGTCATTTTATGATTCGTTAATAGGAACTAATTATAACCTAGATTTATTCTCTACCCATGAAGTACATGTATTTTCCGTTTAATTTAATTGACTGAACTAACAATATCGTTATAGCAGTATCTTTAACTATTTCCAATCACAAATCAATTAAATGCAATTTCAGATATTCATTGATTATTCTAAATCATTGATTTCATTGCTTACCGAGGATGAAACGCTGTAAGAAAACGTCATACGTCTATTATCATCGCAAATTCATTTTTTCTACAAATTTCAAAGCATGTTTCAAATGAGTATTTGTGTTGAAAGTTAATTAAATCAGGGACACTCACTTGTTCATAAGATGTACTGCAAATCACCGACAGGTCTTGAAATAACCTTAACTACAGCTAAATTAAGCTATAGTTAAGATATTCTTGCGCCCCCCCAAAAAGAATATTGACAGAACAAAGCTGCCGTCATAGCGCAGCTGGTAGCGCATTAGACTCACAATCTTCAATCATTTGTGTTAGACTGGTACCACCGTCGACTTTCAGAAAGCGTTGTTAAAGTCGACAGTGGTACCAGTCTATCATGGGTGTGTCATGGGTTCGATCCACGGCGATGACACATATCCTTTCCGACTTTTGTCTCTCACCAATGGGTGGATAATCCTAAACCTAAGTGAAATAGCAGCTGGAGGCTAGTAAAGGGTGTAATGGTGGTACTGGTGCGAGAAATACTATTAATCCATGGTTAAGTGCTCCAGCCGCCGTGATATGACTAAAAAATTCTTAAAATCGGCGTTAAACCCCATTCAAACAAAAATTGAACAAATACCGTAAAAATGTTTGAAAATAAGTTCCCTTCACCATTGCTAAATTTGGTGCATTCAAAAGTGGATACTCTCAGATGTATTACAATAGATAGTCGATGCAAATGTAGGGAAAAGGGCATCATGTTTTAGTGAAAGCAGACAATGTTTACCAAAGAAGTCAGCCATGATTAGGGCTTCGTGTGCATCACTATCAATGGAGCTGTAAAAGTCGTCGTTAAAGTGGTAGGTGGGTGTCAGATGCATTCCATAAGCAACATTTTAAGGGGTTTTTTTACGATACTTATACAGTAAATATGTCTAATCTGCACACTGTACGTAAGTTTGGCCACGTGTATTTTCTCGAATTCACAGGACAATTTAAAATTATGCCAGATGCTGGGACAGACTAACCTATCCTGTACTGTCCCGGATAATATGGGATGCGTGGTATGTCTTCATTAAATCTAAATAACCAATGCAAGAAAAATATATGTAACGTCATTTTTCAACGTCAAAAAACGCGCCGTTTTTGCGCGTTATGGTGGTACGTTAAACCAAAGATTTTTTTCAAATCCATGATATTTTTTTAGGAAATAAAACTTTCACTAGGAAGTATATACAGTGCATTTAATATTTTGGGATAATAAAGAAGTTTTGACGTTGGGCGATTTTTGGTACTTAGTGAACCAGGTCCTTTCCAAAAAACGGGAAAGGGTTAAAAAGGCATCATTGTGTGGGAATTGGTAAAGTAAATTGAAAAAAAAAGTATATCTTTCTTAACCCTTTACCAGACGGCAAAATTTTAGACTGGTCAAAATTGAAAGAAGTTGCAAACGATAAGTTAAAAGTTATGAAATTCATATTTTTAGCTTGGCTATTTTCGGAGAAAACCCAAGTTATTGCTATAACCTTGGTGTCATCGTCATCATTGCCGTTGTTGTTGTTGTCGTATTGTGAAAACTTTGACATTTTGTGATATCTCTGGTTCTACTAAAGGCATTCACTTGAAATTTGGCACACTTGTTCACTATCAAAAAAGCAAACTATACTATCAACGGGGATAACTCTAGATGCATTTTGTTCACTATCCAGCACCCAACAGTCGAGCGTAGGCACTCATATGCGGTGCTCTTGTTTAAACTTTCTGGTGAGAAAACTTTTGGGAAAATCAAGAAATTGCTCATGACAAGCAATTTCTTCATTTTACGCAATGTTTTCCCAATTATTTTTCTTGAGGGGCATCAAAAAGTGTCACTGTGGGAATGGGTTAAATTGCCTGTATAATAAGTAAAGACAGGCCACTGGAGCAAATCAGGTGCTCAAGCGCCCCAGTGGTTATTAGTCTTACAGAGTTTTGCCATTTAGTAAAATATTTGAGATTGAAATTAAGATACCCAGTGTAGTCATTGTTTTAGACAATGATAAATAAATGAATAAAGTTATCATCAAAAATCTCGGTCAATCAACAATGACAATACTCTAACATTGTGTTATATCTTTATTGCTTTAACTTTTAACATTATTTCCCTGTTCTATTGAGCAAAGCTTTATAAACTTAATAAGATAATTATAATGACATAGCCAAGTTTTCCGCAAATGTACTATTAGTATGACTTGCTTTGAAAATCTGATTTGACATAAATTATAGCCAGAACTTTGTATCATATCAAAGTTATAAAGTCCAACGGCAGTTCTTAAAAAGGAGAGTCATATCTTTCATTTCAACAGACGACAATTTAAAGTTTATGAAATTTTAATTTTTTCACTTTTCTAGGTAGAAAACATTGTGTTCCCTCATTTTACACAATGTTTTCCAAAGTTTTTTTCCTTCGGGGGCATCCAAAAGTGTCACTGTGTGAACATGGGTTAAACAAACAAAGCATATGCAATTTGAATGACCATTCTATAATCTGTCACCAAATTATCTCCCCTTCAACTTTTGAATTTTACTAAATTAGTCTTATCCATAGTAATACACCTATTATTGCATGCACTGAACTCAAGTCAATACATGTGTAATTAGAAAGTTGTTAATGCACAATTGTCCAAACACCGGCCCCGACCACTGACTCCTTTGGCCCCACCCACTGACTCTGACAGGTAGTTCTGCTTCTATTTTTAATGGCGTTTGCAAATTGCCTCTGGATTTGAATGTGGTATGATTCTTCTACTTAACTATACATCTATTTTTCAAAATAATTTTGCACTGGATCCAACCTTTTCAGATATTTGTTTTATGGAACTCCTTTCTTGTTTTGTGATGTCTCACAATTATTTGTATTGTTCTATTACAGCTACGTACCATGTACAATGCCAGTAGAAGAGAACTTGATGAAAGCAGTGCTGACTTTTCTATTAACCCAGATCCAGTACCATATCAACCCTCAAATTTTATGTAAGTATATAGCCCAGTGTTAACCGAATACCCAGTATTTCATCTCTGCTAACTGGTTGATAACCAATAAAAAATGACATTCTTTCAGAATTCTTGAGAAGAAAATGCTTCTGAAGGCAAATGTAAACTTATAGTTTTCATGCAAATTAATACAAAAATACAAACTACCAAAAATTGTGCAAAAAGGTGAAACCCAAAATTTCTCTTTTTATTGCATTGTTACAGATGAACAATCTTGTTTCATTCTCTTTCACCAATTCCTGTCCATCACGACCTATTTTTATAATCATTATATCCCCGCAAAACAAATGTTTTTGGGGGTATACTGGAATCAGTCTGTCTGTCTGTGTATCCATCCGTCTGTCTGTATGCAAATACTAACAATTTTGTGTCTCAAACTCCTCCTTCAGTTCTGCTTCAATCCCTCGCAAAACAAATGTTTTCGGGGGTATACTGGAATCAAACTGTCTGTCTATGTGTCTGTCTGTACGCAAAATACTACCAATTTTTGTGTCCCAAACTCCAGCTACAGTTTTCTCAGACTTTATTACTATGTAAGACTTGTTGACCAATCGCTGGTCCCCGTAACTTACTCTGTTGGCCCCGCCCATTAACTCTGACAGGAAGTTCCGCTTTGACTTTAAGTCTTTATTGTATAATCACTGGTTTTTACGTTTATGCATTTTTATACTTAAGAAATTATTGGGATAAAAGAAGAAATTGCTCTATACAAGCAATTTCTTCTTTTATCACAATATTTTCTACCACATACAATGGTTTCGTTTCAAATTGTACGCACTTTTCATTGTCGTCTGCAACATGTTTCGAATTGGACCAGTCTAAAATTTCGAGAAACAGGAAAGGGTTAATGGTGTTATTTTGCAATTTTATGGCCAGTAGCACCTAACAAAAATGTATAATGGTTGTTTGGTGACCTAAACGTTGTGACTAAAACTTGAAAAAATTGTAGATATAATTTTTAAGTCGCCAAACCAACACCAAAGGTTAACAAAAATGGGGGCCAATGTTGGAGTCGAAAGATCAGGACAAGGCTGAATTAATGATTTGGTTGTCCTTAATTGATGGCTGCGATTGGTCAATTGTCATATTTGACCTGGTACAATAGAAAATGATTAATCTGTTCTGACTTTACCATATCAATATCGAAAGTACCGGTACCCAAAATTGAACAAGTTTTCTTGTCTACTATAATAATTATTCTGACTCTGCCTCTTCCTCAATTGGTATAAAATACTACATTAATTATTTATGAGATGACGGAATAAACCCCTTTTCTATTTTTTCAAAATTAAAGACCTGTCAAATTTGTAAAAAGTTGCAGACATCAACTAAAATTGACAGCATTTTGAAAAGTATTTACCTACAGGAAAGAAAATATTGTGGGAAAAGAAGAAATTGCTTGTGACAAGCAATTTCTTCTTTTCCTACAATATTTTCTCAAGTATAGAATTACAGGGACGTAAAACTAGGAATTGGATAGGAAAGGATTAAGCTTGGTCTATTTTGAAAGAGCTCTTGTAAATTTCCATAAATCCTTAGAAATTAACACACAACTGATACCATATTTCTCCCAGTAATTACAAGTTTACTCCTGGTTACAGGGAACTATTCCGTTTTCCATAGGCGACCATTATAAGAAAATAGCAAATAGCTCATCCCCAAAAATTGCAAGGGAGTCAAACCATATATCAAATTCAAGAACAATCATTCATCCGTCAAAATAACTGAATTGTGATATGGCATGATCCCTTTTATCAATGAGTTATGACGTCATTTTTAAGATAACCCTCTTCGCGCAGCTAGATTTACTTCATTTTTCGAAAACTACCCTAGGGTATAGAAACCGCCCCTCAAGGGCCGAAATACATTAAAATGTTATCCTTTTTGCTCCTAAGTTATTAAAAGAGTATCAATTGATCGGATCAAATCGTTAGATTTCGCCTTGATATTTTATGGACCAATCAGAGGTCACCTTGATCTTTGTTTACATGCCCGGACTTTCCCTATACAAAATGTGACAGATGGCGGGAAACTGTATTAGTTCCCTGTAACCTAAAAGTAATAAAATATTTTTTTATTATTGCATTTTATTACATCATAGCATAAATACACTTATTCCGGAAAAAATGCCCAAATTTCAGTCGGTTACGTAATACGTGTAGTGAGATATGGCCACAACCCTTTACTCAGCGAACGGAAATTCATAACAGAAATGTGTTGAGATATAAAATTCTTCCTAAACAGAAGAGACGCCTTTAGCATTCAAAAAGTGCAATGTGAAATCAGTTTAGAATTTATTGTGATACAAATTATCGTTTATCAGTTTCTTCTTAACAGATTAGAAATCGATATTTACAAGGAAATCGGTATTTCGATTTTTTATGATTTTTCTTAAACATAACCCTTATCCTTAACAAAATTTCACCAATTCCAGGCATTTAATAGCCTCCGGTACAATTGTTTTCCAACAATATTTCTTAAATAAGGTATAGACTTACACACTTATATATTGACAGCTTACATATAAAAATTAAATGAGTTTGGTCGAATAGATTCGGCACAGATAAGCCCGAACCCTTCACACTGGTCGGGTGATGCAATATGCATGTACACACAATAAACATGGTCGACGCAACCAAGTATTATTAAAACCTGCGGTTTGTTCACGTGATTGTGTCTGTCTGCCTGTATTAGACATTATTAGGTCATATTTTTCTATTGAAATAGTTTCAAATGAATTCTAGAGTGCAGATAACCCTTATCTTTGAAACAATTTAGATACCTGTCTTACGTCTTTTTAGACTGATAGACCAATTTTTATCGGAAAGATTCCTTTAAAATATCATTTTCTCACACAAAATTATATTTTTACCTTTTCCCGGTGATTCTAAAAGCGTTAGGTGGAATAGATTTTTGACAGATAAGCGCCAATCCTTTACCCTCGTATGGCGCAAAATTGGGGTTCCCGCACTAGAAAGCTATACCGAACGTCACATAGAAATAATGAAATCAACGTTTTTCTACTCGGAATCGTGTTCACCTTTACACAATGAAAATTCAACTGGGGCATTTCACTATTTGAATTATACACAGATGAATTTAAGAGTAAAATAACCCTTATCTTTAAAACAATTGAGGATTTTTTCCAAATTTTTTTCTGATAAAATGATGCTATCTAATTAAAAAAGATATTACAAAAATCATTTTTCTTGCATGGAAACACGTCTTACATATACATTATACTTCAAGTTAAATTTTAAAGCATCTTTGTGAAATGGATATTGGGTAATAAAGTGATTAACGCTTCACACCGGGCCACGGAGGAAATGTTATTGTATTCCGTCCGTCGTTGTCGGATTTCACCAAGAAATTGACAAAATAACATTTTCTACTCCGAACGGGACTCCCTCATTACTAAGGAACATTCAGCTGCCGAATTTCATACACCAAATCTATTTTCACATTATTTAGATTAAAGAAATAAACCGAAAACCCTTATCCTTGTAACTGTTTTGCCACATTTTTTATTTCTTTTAGACTGAATACCACATTTTTATCCGTAAATTTTCCTAAATAAATCATTCATTTCACGTAAATAGATTTTACTCTTCGACATAAAAGTATTTAGATGCATTTGTACCCATAGGCCTTTATAAACAAGGACATAACCCTTTGCATCGGTTCCTAATAAAAGTCATGTCCGTGTACACTATACTTACCGAACGACGCATGTGATGTTAAGAATTGGACTTATTCGCTTTATTCAGGCCTCGGTTCTATATTAAACACTTTTTCTGCCTGAATTGAAGTAATGAGAGTCACGAAAGGCGAAATTTTGAACGAAAAGGGTTTCAAAACAATGCAAAATTGTGACGTCAGCGTGTTTTTAACAGCTGATCGACAGTAACTATGGGACGAATGGTCCCTTTTTGCTTGACATCCCGTTGAATTATCTGTTTTTTCTTGGGCCTTTAAAAGAGAATTTGTTAAGATAGATTATATCAACCGGAAGAAGAAATAAATTGAAGGTCAAAAAGTAGATCGACCATAGCTACCTTCTCTATTGCATTTAGGTTACAGGGAACTATTCCGTTTTCCATAGGCGACCATTATAAGAAAATAGCAAATAGCTCATCCCCAAAAACTGCAAGGGAGTCAAACCATATATCAAATTCAAGAACAATCATTCATCCGTCAAAATAACTGAATTGTGTGATATGGCATGATCCCTTTTATCAATGAGTTATGACGTCATTTTTAAGATAACCCTCTTCGCGCAGCTAGATTTACTTCATTTTTCGAAAACTACCCTAGGGTATAGAAACCGCCCCTCAAGGGCCGAAATACATTAAAATGTTATCCTTTTTGCTCCTAAGTTATTAAAAGAGTATCAATTGATCGGATCAAATCGTTAGATTTCGCCTTGATATTTTATGGACCAATCAGAGGTCACCTTGATCTTTGTTTACATGCCCGGACTTTCCCTATACAAAATGTGACAGATGGCGGGAAACTGTATTAGTTCCCTGTAACCTCCTGGAGATTGTAAAAAAAAAATAGACTAGAAATGCCATAGTGGTTAGTGGTTGTGTAATTATGATCTATCTTTGAAGTTTGAAGAATTTGTGATGTTTAATCTAGTCAGTGCGTTACGATTCTGCAGAAACAATCATTCTAATGTCTAGGAAAAGGTTCTTCTAAAACCCCTTCCACATTATCTTTTTTTTTTTACAGTCCTCAAGAAAAATCAAAATTTGAAAACATTGTTGAAAATAAAGAAATTGCTTGTAGTATTACTTGTAAATGAAAAATAAGAGTGACATGTGGTAGAAAACATAGATAGAATAGTAGAAATTGCTTGTAAAGAGCATTTTCTCTTTTTCTCACAATGTTTTCAATTGCTGTATTTTCTTCTGCAAGAATGAAAAGCATTACTGTGTTGTATTACTTATAATAGAGGTCCTTGAAGTGTTTATTAGTAGGAATACTGTATAATATCTAAGTTTGTTACTTATTAGTCCAAACTTTTCACTTTTCAATTTCTTTGTTAAATCATCATTCTATCGTCGTCAATTATTTCATCTTTTTTTGTAAGGGCTGAACGATTAAATCGTTTAGACATCTCTCAGGTCAATGCCATGTAAGTATTAAGACGTTTTCTTGTTGTTGTTACTGCGTGTAGTTTTAGAACGTAGAAACTTACAGAGCAGCATGTAGTGTGCATGGTGTTAGAGCTTTGATTGTGTTTCAATCAACATTTTACCAGGACACAAGAAATTCAAAGAATTGTTGTAGGAAACATTTGAATGAAGGAACTTACAATGAAAGAAATTTTGACAAGCAAAATCACAGTTCCTGTTTGGGTGCCCAAATATTAGAATTGTTTCAGATAGGGTTTACGATATAATTGAGGTGTTACTGAGATTTGAATACAAGGGGGTTACACATGTCATTTTGCATAATGGACACATGTGTAAAAAAAATTCAATCCCATAATTCAAGAGTTCATCTGTGTGTGTTTGGTGTTCAAAACATTGTAACTACAGCTCATTCATGCTGTAGCTACAATATTGTGCTGCCTATAAGCATTATCAAATTGTTCTCAGGGGAAATTCCAAATTGTCATCAAGAAGGTGGATTCTCTTGTTTGGGCTCTCCCTACACATCTTTAAGGCTCATTTAGCCTTTTTTAGTTCACCTGAGCACGAAGTGCTGTGGGTGAGCTATTGTGATCAGCATCCATCCATTCATCTATCCATCCTTCCATTCACACTATACAAAAAAATGTTCTTCTCCTAAACTAACCCTGGAATTTCAATCAAACTTCACAGGACCAATCCTTAGGTCATGCTCTTTCAAAATACTTCTAAGAATTGAAATCAGTGATGCTTTGGTTGCCATAGCAACCAAGTGAAAAAATTAGAAAATCTTCTCCCCCTAATCTATAAGGCCTAGAGCTTTGAAATTTTATTAAATCATCATCAACTGACTCTACAAAACACCTTAAAGAATTACTGTACTCTAAAAATTAGGTCTCTTTTGTGCAATCCCTTATATTATATAGGAATAAAGAAGGAAATCTTTGAAAATCTTCTCCTCCCAAACAATAAGGCCTTGAGCTTTTATACTCAGGGGAGAGATGTAGGACTATCATGGTCCTCTTGTTGTGCTTATAATGTTTAAAATTGTGGATATATGCCACTGAAATACAAGATTATGGAATAAACAAAAACATTTTTTATACAAGCTAAACTGTGTGCTTTGTTTTAGTTATGTTTAAATTTTATGTTGTTTATGGGAAAGTAATGTAAAATACTGTGCGTTGGAAATGTTTGCATTGTGGATTGCTAATTTGCTAATTAGAACATTTAATTGGCTTACATTTTTGCATGTATATTTCACATTAAGTTATATTCTTTTTATTCTAAAATCTGAATTTGTATATTTCACCATGAAGTAAGTTTTATAAAATCAAGTATTTGTATATTTCTGATTTGTGGGTATATCGATATTCACAGTAACTGTTTTTTTTTTTTATATCAAATATATGGATTATGATACAGTTCTCACTGGTTTCGTTACACAAAACAAAATTAGAGTCTCATCCCAAACTGTGCCATGCTAACCCATCTTGCCTAAAATGTTTTGGTTGTCAAATTGTGAAAGGTGCAAATCATTGTGCTATATTAACTCCCGTCATTTTCGTGTACAATAAAAGAAAATGAACCCTTTCCTGTTTTACAAAATTTTAGACCTGTCCAAATTCAAAGGTTTTGCAGACGACAATTCAAAGTCTATTTTGAAAAATAACCTATCAGTAGGGTAGAAAATATTGTGAGAAAAGAAGAAATTGCTTGTGACAAGCAATTTCTTCTTTTCCCACAATGTTTTCTCAAGCATAAAATCACAGCGACGTAAAAACCAGTGATTGTACGGGAAAGGGTTAAATAAATGAAAGATTGATTTATCACCTTTTTAAAATGTACTGGCATTATCTAGTCAATTCAAAGATGTTTGTTTTATGATATTGAAAATTCCTATCAGTAAAGACCATACGAATTTACTACATAGTAATAACCAATTTTCAAACAATCCCATTTTTACACTCCTCAAGAAAACAGCACTGGAAAACATAGTGGAAAATAAAGAAATTGCTTGTTAAAATGAAGAAATTGCTTGTTACAAGCAATTTCTTCATGTAACAAGCAATTTCTTCATTATCCACAATGTTTTATAACCCAAAAGTTAAAGAATTTTGAATTTACATCAACTAAAAATTATCGTGCACAGATTTTGAAAATAACTTATAGTTGTTACCATTGGGGAGTGACCTCAAGGTCACAGCCACAGGTGAACAGACAAAATTGATCTTGTCTTGAGCATGGCTATTACATTTAAGGGTAGATTACAACCTAACTTTGCAATTATTCCCCTATAGAAGTACAATTAGCATGCGAAAGACCAAAGGTCTAGGTCACAAGCAAAGTTAAAGTGAAAAAAAATAATTTTTTTTAGCTCCACTGGCCGATGGCGATGGCTTTTTCCCGTCCGGCGTCCGTCCGTCGGCCGTCCGTTAAACTTTTCCTTGTTTACGCGATAGAGTCCACAGTTTTCAGCAGATTGTACCATCATAAGTATCGTTCCTTTTGAAATTGGGTATGATCCGTCAAGAAACATGGGAAAAGGGGCCTTATGAAAATTCAATTAAAAATTCCATTAAAAATCCTCGTTTACGCGATAGAGACCAAAGTTTTCATCGGATTCTCTTCAAACTTTCTCAGAATGATTTTACCATCATAATGATCGTTCCTTTCGAAAATGGGTCTGATCTGTCAAGAAATACGGGAAAAGGGGCCTAATGAAAATTTGATTAAAAAATCCTCTTTAACACTCTAGAGTCCACAGTTTTCATCAGATTGTATTTAAACTTTCACAGAATGATTGTACCATCATTAGGATTGTTCCTTTGGAATTTGGTCAGATCCATCAGGAAACACAGGAAAAGGGGCCTTATGAAAATTTAATCAAAAAATCTTTTAAGAAATCCTCTTTAACACTCTGGAGTCAACAGTTTTCATCGGATTCCCTTCAAATTTTCATAGAATGATTGTACTATCATAAGGAGTGTTCCTTTCGAAATTTGGTGTGATACGTCAAGAAACACAGGAAAAAGGGGTCTTATGAAAATTTTAATAAAAAATTCTCATTAATAATATAGAGCCATCAATTTTCAACAGATTCTCTTCGAACTTTCACAGAATGATTGTAACATCATAAGGATTGTTCCTTTCGGAATAGGATATGATTCCTCAAGAAACATAGGAAAAGGGGCCTTATTAAAATTTAATTCAAAGATCTTTGTTAACACTATAGAGTCCACAGTTTTCATCTGATTGACTTCAAACTTTCACAGAATGATTGTAGCATCATAAGAATTGTTCCTTTCAAAATTTGGTATGATCAGTCAAGGACCACAGGAAAAAGGGGCCCGATAAAAACTGGATTGAAAAAGTCCTCGTAAACACAATGGAGTCCATAGTTTTCAACAAATTCTCTTCAAACATTCCCAGAATGATTATTACATTAAATGGATTGTTCCTTTCGGAAGTAGGTTAGATCCATCAAGTTTCATGGGAAAAGGGGCCCTATGAAAATTTAATAAAAAAATCTTAGTTAACACATAATGGCCCTAGATTTCACCTGATTGACTTCAAACTTTCACATAATGATTGTACCATTATAAGGATTGTTCCTTTCAAATTGAGTCTGATCCATTGAGAAACATAGGAAAAGGGGCCTTAGGAAAATTCAATTAGAAAAATTTTAATTAATGCTTGTAAGTCCACAGATGAGATGGGGTTGTCTTTATACTCAAACAGAATAATTATACTTTTGTAAGAAGAGTTCCCTTTGGAATTGGTTCAGATCCATCAGGTAACATGGGAAAAGGGGCTATATGAAAATTCAATTAATAAAACCCTGTTAACACAATGAAGCCCACAGCTTTGATCAGATTTTGTTGAAACTTTCACAGAATGATTTGAAGGTCATAACTATCATTCTTTTCATAACAGGGTTTGAACTGTCAAGAAACACAGGAAAAGGAGCCTTATGAAAATTTCATTTATAAATCCTTGTTATCAAGTCCAGAGCTTTCATCCGATTTTCTTCAAACATTCACAGAATAATTGTACAATAATAATGATTGCTGATGTTTGCATTAGACCTGATCCGACAAGTATCACAGGAAAAGGAGCATTATGAAATTTAATTTTAAATCATTGTACCACAATAAAGTCAACAGTTTTCATCAGATTCTGTTAAAACTTTCACAGAATGATTATTCAATCATGAGGATTCTTTCTGTTCAAATTAGGCGTGACCTGTCTAGTATCATGGAAAAAGGGGCCTTTTGAGAATTTTATCTATAATCCTTGTAACCAAGTCCAGAGCTTTAATTGGATTCAATTCAAACCTTCACAGAATCATTGTACAATAATCACGATTGTTGATGCTGACAAGAGACCTCAGATCCTTTAAGTATCACAGGGAAAGAAGCCTTATGAAAATTTTATTTCAAAATTTTTACACCAAGATAAAGTCTGCAGTTTTCATCAGATTCTGTTCAAACTTTCACAGAATGTTTGTACCATCAAAAGGATTGTTTCTTTCCAAATTGGGCCTGATCTGTCTAGTATCATAGCTAAAGGGGCTGTATGAAAAATTATTACCAAATCCTCATAAACACAACAATGCCCTCAGTCTTTATCAGAATCTCTTCAAACGTTAATAGAATGATTGTACCATCATTTGGATTGTTCCTTTGTAAATTAGGTCTGATTTGTTAAGTGACACAAGAAAAGGGACCTTATAAAAGTTTTATTACAAAACATCATTTATTACAATAAAGTCCTCAGTCTTTATCATTTTCTTCAAACTATCATTAGGATTGTTCCTTTGTACATTGGGTCTGATTTGTTAAGTTTCACGGAAAAAGGGACCTTATGAATATTTTGTTACAAATATTCTTGACACAATTCAGTCCACTGTTTTCATTGCTTCTCTTTAACTTTTAAAGAATGATTGTACCTTCATTAGAATTGTTCCTTTTGAAATTTGGTTTGTTCTGTAAAGTATCATGGGAGAAGGGGCCCTCTGAAGATTTCACTGTAAACTCATTAACACAATAAATTCCACAGATTAAACAGATTGATTGTACCATCATTCCCATTGTTGATTTTGACAGTGGATCTGACTATGGCAAGTGTCACATAAAAAGGGGCCTTATGAAAAACTCTCTTAAATATTCTGGTTAACACAATGATGTCCCTTGATTTCACCAGATTCACTTCAAAATTTCACAGAATGATTGTACAAATACTTAAATGGGCCTTTTCAGAACTGGGTACAATCCATCAAGTATCATGTAAAAAGGGGCCATATGATTTTTTTTTTAATATTCTAGTAAACATAATGAATTCCCAATATTTCATCGGATTCACTTTTAACTTTCACAGAATGATAAAACCAACAGTAAAATATCACGGGAAAAGGGGCCTTATGAGAACTTGAATTTAATATCTTTGTTAACACAATAAAGTCAACAGTTTTATTGGATTCTCTTCAAAGATGCATGGAATAATTGTGGCATTCCAAACACAGGAAAAGGGGCCTTACAGATTATCATTCAAAACATTCTTGTGTATGTGATGAAGATCACAATCATTATCAAATTGTGTTTTAAATTTCACAGGACAATTGTTGGGTTGTAAGGAAAGTTCCTTTTGGATTGAAATTGATCCATCAGAAAACACAGGAAAAGGGGCCTTATTGATTTTCATTCAAAACAATCCTGTTTATGTGATAAAGTCCACAATTATTGTCAGATTCTGATGAAATATTCACAGAATGATTGTAGGGTCATAAGGTAACTTTCTTTTGGAAATGGAGTGGATCCATCATGAAACATGGGAAAAGGGGCCTTGAGGATTGTTGCTTAAAATGATAAAGGGGATAAAGCCCTTTTTTTTTTTTCTTTATGCATTCTTTTTGAGCAATTAAATTCCTTAAATATCAGATTTCTTTAACGGAAAACTTGATAACCAGTAGAGCGTCTCAGGCCCTCATGGGCCTCTTGTTTTAATGTAGCTTCTACATTAATTAGTTGATTTCAGAATATTTTTGCACAGTTGTTCTATATGCGTAAATGTGTTCTTATTGGTCTAACGTAAAGGTCACATTGACGGTCAAATGTCAAGACTAATCTGGCAGGCTACTGTATGTTTTATGTCACATTATGTTACAAACAATAATGTTTATGCCCCTGCTTCAAGGAAGATTGAGGTATACTGGTTAACTATTGTTTGTCTATTAGATTCCATCTGTCAGCCCATCTGTAACCATTATGTATGGGCATATTTTTCTCAGCAACAATTAATTACATCAAATTGAAACTTGGCATATAGGTTCAGCTAGGGGTCCTATATGGTACTCACTCCCTTTTCCTTTTTTTTCAACTTAACTCTTGTCATGCTGAACCTCGAATATTCCAGTAATGTGCAGGCTGATCTTGGTCTACACCTACTGCATGTACTTTTCCTGTATATGAAATTGATTTCTAAAAGAAATATTGTTTTTTGAACAACAAGTTCTATCAATGCTTTCAGCCCTTTGATTTTACAGCAATTTGGTAATGTATTTTATACAGCATGACAAGGGTTAATTTTTGTACATTGTCTGGTATAAAGGTCTAGAGCAAGGTCGGGTAATTCCGACACTTTAAGAGAAATTTCGGCGTATTTCAATGTCTACATACATTATTCCAACTTCGATGTCGGGTTTACGCGAATGTTCCTTTATACAACAGACTCGTATATTTTGAGGCGTCTTTTTGCCACAATCGATAATGGTACAACCAACTCTATATTATAATTCAGGTCTGGTAAATCCGACATCTTTCGTTCAAACCCGACACCGAATCGGAGTTTTAAAAAAAACTCGCGGCAATTCATTAAAAGGTAAGTAATTGATACAAAAATAAAAAAAAAAATATTTCATATATTACAAGCCTTTCCTTGAATTGAAAATTAATTGATAGACTGAAATTGTTAACATTGAATCCCGAGGTCAACTTGAATTAATATATGGTATTTATGATTATTTCAAACCAAACGAAATATAGTGTGTGCAATACATACAAAATAAGGTTTCAAACAGGAAGACTTATTTTGGCAAGGCTTTCATGCATAATCATTCTTGAAAGCATAACCGACAAGTTTTTACTGCCGGGATAAAGGGCAAAATGGTAAAGCCTTTCCAAATTTAATTTTTGCAGAATTCACACATGAAGGGGTACTCTTTGAGCTGTTCAAGCAGAATTTTGGATAGAAGTGCATCGCCGGTACAAGAAATGTGCCATTGTCTTGGGCAGAATTTGCATTTTACCCATTCAGCTCCATCTCAAACATCTGTCATCTATACAAAAAAAACAAACAAAAAAAAACTTGGTTACGTGAACCAATATGCAGACAAATATAAATGTTATATTATGGAATTACAATTATTTGAATTGCTAGATATAGATAAAGAAAGATTTTTGAAATGAAATTGTAGCCTATTTGATATATAGAATACCTGTATATATTTCATGTATGTGGTTAATTATTCATGTTTGCATGAATGAAATCGGAACGCCTCCTTATTTATAATTTTGGTGTCGGAATTATACTTTTTGACAAAAAGTGATGGTTAAACCCGACACCGCAATTTATCAATAGCTAAACGCTCGGATATTACTGTTTGACCTCTAAAATAATAATCAATGATAAAATGACTTATATATATCGAATTTGTTGAAAGCGGGGAATAAAAATCAATTTTATACTTACTTGGTTTGGAAACACATCTAATGACCAACTGTAAGACTACAATTTCGAAAAACCGATGAAACGGGTGGTCTATCTTAATGTTCGATGGCTAAAAAAAGAAAGCTTCTCGGTGTCATAGATTATTACACGACGTCAAAAGAGTACATGACGTAATATTGTACAGAAGAACTTGATGAATTTATGGAAATATATTGTAATACGGAAGAATATTTCTGAATAGTGTCGGAATAGGACTGATGTCGGCAATACCCGACCTTGCTCTATTTCTGTCACATCTTTCTCAGGAATTATTAACAACATCCACTCAATATAGAGGCTACACGGCTCTTACCAAATTCAGGTCCACAAGCTATCTACTTCCTGTTTACCGACTCGGATCAATTTCTGATTTTGCTTGGTATAGCGTCATACTTTTCTCAGCATACGATTTTAGCATTCACTTGAAACTTGGTATAGAGGTTCAACTAGGGGTCTACATGGGGCGTACAAAATACATTGCAACAAAATCTACATTCACTGAGGGAGTTAGAAATGGCTTGGGGCATTTGCTCTAATTGGAATTAATCGAAAACATTGCGGGAAAAGAAATAACTTTTTACTGGTAATTGTATACATCTTTCAGGGTTTTCTCTTGACTTTCAAAACAGGGGGTCATTTTGCCACATTATGACCCCTATCAAGTAAGATAAAGAAGGCTGTCTAGCTATTTTGGGGGTCATTTCTGAAAAATGGGGGTCCAAATTCAAAGAAGGAGAGGGTCATGCATTTTTTGTGGGATTAACAGTCATCTAGGAGTTTTGATGCTATATTTGTAAAATCTGAGTGCAGGGTGCAAGACCTTAGCCAAGACTACATGGAAATAACCACACACCATTTTTGACACCATTTCAACCATAGTCTGAGTTGAATTTATTATTATTATTCTAACCTGGTGTATGGTCACAAGGAAAATTTTGCAGATTAGACATTTATGCAATTTGCCCATTGCTTATGAGGATTATGTCTTGGATAGCATAAGATTCTAATATCATGTTTTCTAGGCCAGTGCACCTTAGATTTGAAAAAATATATATATTGTTATTTGTACTTTAATCCTTGTCAGGCTGAACCCGGAATATTGTGGTTTTGGCAGGAGGTTCAGCCCACTAAGAACAGCCTGCACATAAGTGATCTTAGTCTACACTTTTTGCTTGTATTTTTCAAAATATCAATTTTTGAACAAGTTCTTTCAGTGCTTTCAGCCCTTTGGTTTTACCGAAATTCAGTCAGGTAATTTATACAGCATGACAAGGTTTAACTTTTTGAATACATTTTGTTTCATTTGACCAGTTTTCCATCATTGTATTTCTTTAGAGCGTCAGAAAGCGTCATTTTTTGGTAATAGGTTAATCATTCATCTGAGTTGGTTTATCTACTGCAAAATTTTGTTGCAAAAAGACACAGGATGTCTGTCTGTCTTGGATCATAATCAGAAAACAAAATAGATAGGCAGATTCACGTATTCATTCCCTAGGTTTCCTCATTACTATGATCCAGATTGTAGCAAACTTTTAGTCTGTAGCAGCCCAAGGTCAATGTCACACATAGTGGTCAAAGGTCAAGATTGGATCGAATTCTTTAGGTTACTCCTCCATTGTTAGCTAGCAAAGCATCAGCACAGTTGTTTGCCACCACAAGAGATAGTCGTACTTACAAGTCAAAGTTTGGGTGGATAGAGCGTTCTAAGGCATTTATGCTTCTCAGACACATCTTGTTCAGTCATTTTCAAGAACCTGGCATGATAAATACTTAGAAATATCTTATTGCCAACCATTTTTTAGAAAGAGAATCGGTAGTCCCACTATAAAAATAGCCAGAACTGTCTATGATAATTATGATCATAGCAAATTGCTTGCATGGATTCATGTGAATTATATTTGTATACAAATCCCTAATCTTCAGAATTTAACCCTTGTCATGCCGAACCTGGAATATTCCTGTTTTTGCAGGAGGTATAGACAAAGATCAGCCTGCACATAAGTTCAGTCTGATCTTTATTTATACCACCTGCTTGTCCATTTTAAGTCAGGGATGTCTAAGAAATTTGATTTTCAAAATAATTATAGACCTAGAAATAGTACTTTCAGTGCTTTTACCCCTTTGATTTTCAATCTGCTTTGAAAAGAATTTTAATCAGCATGACAAGGGTTAAAGACTTATTAACCCTTGTCATGCTGTATAAAAAAACACTTAAAAAATTGCATTAAAATCAAAGGGCTGAAAGCACTGGTAGTACTTGTTGTTTGATGATCAATATTTCTTTTGAAAATTTATTTCATAAATCATACCTCTCCCAGGAAAAATACAAACAGGAGGTGTAGACTAAGATCAGACTGCACATATGTGCAGGCTTATCTTTGTCTATACTTCCTGCCGAAATTGAAATATTCCGGTTTTAGCATGAGAAGGGTTAAATCTGACTTGACCTAAATTATTATAAAACATCACTGTTGGAGTTAGTACATGAAATTCTACAACTATGACCCACATAATTCTATCTGGATTATTGCACATATACAAAGGCTTATCATATATAAAAAATCTATAAAAATCTTTAAGTCTGATAACCTTAAGCGTCACTTAACTTTTAAACGGTCGCATTCGAAACTTCACTTGACTTGTATAGTACTGAAAAACGTGATGATAAAGTCAAACTGTTCAAGAACTTAAGAATAAATTCAAGATTTTGCAGGAAGTATTGTGAAAAAGGAAAAAAAGAAAACTGTTGGTACATTTACCAGCATTTCCACCTATAATCAAAATATGCTGTCTAACTGACATTAAATTTTGTAGCAGTATCTATTGATAAAGGTTTCATTACATTGATTCAAATAGGTTAATCTTTTTGGAGAATATAATCTCTAACATGCTATATTATATTTCAACATTTAGAATATTTAAAGGCTTCTTTTCATACTAAAGATTTGAAAAGATGAAGTCTTGACCCTTTTTTATTTGTCATATCTAAAATTGAATTGTGTAAATTTTTTGCCAATTCTAGGTATCTCACTCATAGATTAATATTTCTATGTAAGCTAGATCTTGGTATTTCTTTATGAGCTATCATGAGAAAAATTGTAGAGATATTTCGTAAAAAAGATAAGAGAAAAGAGACTAATATTTTATGGAAAAAAAAAAAGAAAAAAGAGAATGACCATACAGGAATTCCATAAAAACAGATAAGAGAAAAATGACCATACAGGTATTCAATAGAAAAAAAAACAAAAAAAACATGCAGGTATTCTATAAAAAAAGATATGAGAAAAGTGACCATACAGGTATTCTATAAGAAAAAGAGATTTATCTTTAAAAAAAAATGAGAAAAGTGACTATACAGGTATTCTATAAAAAAGAATGAGATGTATTCTTTAAAAAAAAGATAGGAGAAAAGTGACCATACAGGTTTTCTATAAAAAAAGATTGAGAAAAGTGAACATGGCATACAGGTATTCTATATAAAAAAAAGATAAGAAAAGTGACCATACAGGTATTCTAAAAAAAAAGTTGAGAAAAATGACCATACAGGTATAAATGATATGAGAAAAGTGCCCATACAGGTATCCTATATAAAAAGATATGAGACAAGTGACCACACAGGTATTCTATAAAAATTCAAATTTGAAAGAAGATTTTATTCAGCATGAAATGATTGGAGCCATCTTACTGTAAACAATAAAAAAATCTTCTTTGATTTTTTTATGGTTAAACTATATAACATGTCAGATCCCAGATTTAAAACCTCAATTTAAGGACTTGATTATCAGATGACAAAATTTTAGACTGGTCCAAATTCAAAGAAGTTGAAAACAGCAATTTTACATGAATTTTTAAAAGTCTTTGTCTTACAGTGTAGAAAACCTTATGAAGAATTTGCAACATTTTCCCCACAAGGTTTTCTAAAGCTTTTGCCTTGAGGGGTGTAAATTTTGGACAAGTCTAAGTGTGATAATTGAATTTTGTGGAAATGTAATAGTTTAAGTGAGTTAACATGCCTTTATTTCAAATATGCATCTTATGTTTTTGAAGCATAATATTTTAAGTGTTATTTCTCTTCTTCAGGTCATCAACAGTGCTTAAAAAAGTGCCCGTAACACGGCGCCATCTTGATAGCTTTGGAGTGGGTGGGGTAGATCTGTCTTCTAGTCTAGGAAAGAGAGGGGTGATGTTACATACAGACAGATACCATTGGGACCTAGCTAAAGCATTAGATGGGTATGTATTTGTGTTTGTTGGGGAATATAAGGTGAATGTTACTCATAGGATTCTAACCATTAGCTGAGATAGAAATGTTATAATTGGTAAAGGAGATTTATTTAATCTTAACCCAGTACCAGATGGCAAAATTCAGACTGGTCCGAATTGAAAGGAGTTGCAGACAAAGGTAATAAAATTTTAGATTTTTTTTTACCTTTCGGGTAGAAAACATTATGGATAATGAAAAAATTGCTTGTTACAAGCAATTTCTTCATTTTCCACGGTTTCCGAAGCTCTTACTCTTGGAGGTGTCTAAAAGCATCATTGAGTGGGAATGAGTTGATTAAGCAAGGGTCAAAATCAGTTGTTTAATTCTGAATTTCACAAAAAATACCATTGACTCATTAATTCAGAGCTCTTGTGGTTTTGTAGATCTACTGGCCAAGGACCATGTAGCTATTGCAACTGCCTTCTGTCCGTAGTGTATCTGTTTATGCTGTATCCAAGTCTGAATGTTTTAATAAACTTGTTCTATATCATTGACCAATCGCTGGCCCGCCCTTTACTTCGTTAGCCCCGCCTATTAACATCAAAAGGAAGTCCCCTTTATTGCCAGTAGTATGTTTAACCCATTCCCACACAGTGAAATTTTAGACAGGTCCAAATTGTAAGAAGCTGCAGACGACAATTTCAAGTTGATGGAATTTTAAATTTCTTTTTCTTTTTGGATAGAAATTGCTTTGAACAAGCAATTTCTTCATTTTCCACAATGTTTTCCTATTTGTTTTTCTTGAGGGGGTCCAAAAGCGTCATTGTGTGGAAATGAATCAAAGAAGTAGAATATTTGGTTGGCAGCCTAAACGTTGTAAAAACAGCTAGAATAAGCTGTAGTGTAGTAGGATGTTTTAGTCACCAAACCAACAAAAAAGATGAACACAAATGGTGGCCCATGTCAGAGATCAAAACTCATAAATAATTTAATTGGTCAACTTGGTATTTGATCGACAGCTGCAGCTGGTCAATTATTCTTAGAAACTTAACAGAATACAACTGGAATATTTTTTCACTGACCCTTTATCACTGATTCATTGAAGACTTTTGATCTGAAGAAAAACATGACTTGTGTGGTGTATAGCAACAAGATTTTTTCCTCAGAAAATTCTGGGTTGATTTCAATCAAATTTAACAGGATTTCTTCTTGAGTTGCCTTTACTAAGATTCACATAATCCTGCCTTTTTAAGGTCTACATGAAAAACGTGTTGGAAACATTGCGGAAAACCAAAAAAATTGCAACAATTTTGTCTCTATCCACAATGTTTTTTATCCCAAAATAGAAAGATATTTGAGATTTCATTTCATAAAATTTTTATTTGCAACTTCTTTGAATTTGGACCATTCTGAATCTTGTAGTGAGGTAATGGGCTAAGTCTGAATCTTGTAGTGAGGTAATGGGCTAAGTGCCACAAGCTGTTGGCCTAATTTCTGTAAGAAATAGATACTATTGCAAGGGAGGTAATTACATGTAATATGCTGGACTGATTAACTTTGTTGCAAGAGCTGCTTCCCTTGGAATCTCTTCCAAGTGGGTCTTATAGAGCTAATAGGTATCTGAATTAATAAGATTTCCTTGATGTGACTACCTCTACCAGATGACAAAATTTCAGACTGGTCCAAAAGGTTCGAGCAATTTCTTCATTTTTCACAATGTTTTCCAATCATTTTTCTTGAGGGGTGTCAAAAAGCATCCTTGTGTTGGAGTTGGTTAATACACACTTCCACATTTAGATATGCTGAAGAAATAAAGCTTAGAAAAAAAAACTGTGGAAAAAAGAATCTGCATGTACTATCAAGCAATTTCTTCTTTACCAAACAATGTCTTCCATAATAGTGTTTGTGTCTCTCAACAAACTTTGAATTGTAATCTGCTCCCTACTCTAATTTTACCAGGTTTAAATGTTGTCATCAGAAATAGGTTAACCCATTCCCACACAATCCATCATCTTTACTGCCCTGAAGAAAAAAAGCACTATAAGTGATGTTTTCTATCCAAAAAGAAATGTATTAAAATTCCATCAACTGAAAATTGTTGTCTGCAACTTCTTTGAATTTGAACCAGTCTAAGATTTTGTCCTCTGGTTATGGCTTAGTTGATTCGAACACATTGACGCTTTTTGACACCCTTCCAAAAATACAAATGGGAAAAACATTACAGATGATAAAGTAATTGCTAGTGACAAAGAATTTCTTAATTATCCACAATGTTTTCTATCCCAATAGACAAAGATTTTAGAATTTCATTCACTTGAAATTGTGGTCTGCAACTTCTTTCAATTTGGAGCAGTCTTAAATTTTCTTGTGTGGTAATTGGTTAAGGATTTTTTCCCTTGAGTATCATTTTTTGTGTTACATACACACAGGTTGAGTCAGCGAGAGCGACTACAAGCGGAACTAGAATATATGGAAAGGTTACGAGGAATAAAAAGACGGAGAGAAGTTCTACCTCATAGAGCCCAGCTAGATTTATTGATGGGCGGAAAAAAAGTGGAATTCGCTGAAAGGTTAGACTTACATTTGCTGCGTCTCATCTAGAAATTATTAGCTTGGCTGTTGTTGGAGAAACCACTAGATGTTGCTATAGCCTTCTTATAACCCCAACCTACAAAGTAGAGGGGTGTATATTGGTTTCACCATGTCTGTCTATCTGTTTGTTCATCTATCCATCCAATAACTTTTTTGTTTTTGTGCTCTAACTCTAGAACCAATTGAATAATGAAACTTCATACAATTGTTAGGAACGATCCAAGGAAGTGCCCTATTGTTTTTGGGTCATGTAGGTTGGAGGTCTTTTTACAATCAATTTCTTCAATCTTAACAATGTTTTCAAACCTTTTTTGTGAGAGGTGGAATAGGTTGATGCTGAGGGAATGAGTAAAATAATTTTCAATGGTAATAATTTCTTAGTAAGAATTTTTTTTTTGATTAACCCATGTCATGCTGAACCCAGAATATTTCGGATTTAGCAGGAGATGTAGACCAAGATCAGCCAGCACATAAGTGCAGTCTGAACTTGGTCTGCACCTCCTGCTTGTAATTTTCCTGCCAGAGTTGTTTATTAGATTGATTTCTAAAAGAAACATTGATTTTTGAGCAACACATTCTATCAATGCTTTCAGCCCTTTGATTTTACAGCAATTTAATAAAGTAATTGATACAGCATGACAATGGTTAAAACATACAAAAAATTGATTGATACATATACATAACTGACATCTAAAATTTTAATTTATCTATCAAATTATCTATTTACACTAGAAATACAATGTTAATGACCTAAAACAATTATGTTAACATCCTAGTTTCTGCTTAAATAAGCCATAGTTTGATAATGACTGAACATACTGCAGTTACAAAGTTTACTGTTGACCACCAGCACTTTGCTTCTGTCCTTCTTTATTTCCAGCAATGTTTTCTACCCTGAATTTTTTATTTTTTATAAATTTCATCAACTTGAACATATAGTCTACATCATCTTTCAATTTTGTCTATAATTCTGTTGATTATGTTTATATCTCAGACAAACTGCCTTGTCAAAGTCAATATTTATTATCTCCATTGTAACATTCATAGACATTCAAATCCAGTAGTGTGAAAGTTTGATTCTCTCTATGACTTGTGGCCATTGGGTAGTTGGGAGTGTGTCAGAATCTCAATCATGAGATACAGGGTTTGATCCTCAGTCTTGGTGGACATTCTTTCCCGTATTTGTCTCCTCAGTCTTGGTGGACATTCTTTCCCGTATTTGTCTCCCTCCAATGGGTTGATAATCCTAAGTGGGATGAACAGCTGGAGGCTCTGGAAGATTGTAGTCGTAGTACTGGTGTGAAAAATATTAGGAATCCATGGTTAGATGCTCCAGCTGTGATATAACTTAAATACTAATAAAGGTGGCGTTAAATCCCATCAAAACAAACTCTCTTTGATTTCATTATTACTGCATTTGATTCCTTCCTTTCAGGTTTGAGATACAACGAGAAATCCAAAAGTTAAAGTCCCTCATCTTGCCACAACATGCCAAAGATCTGTTCCATGGTAGAGGTTTTACGCTACCAGAGTAAGTTTATTTTTTTTAATATTTCCTTGAAGAAAAATCTGTTCCATTGTAGAGGTTTACACTACCAGAGTTAGTTTATTTGTAGAATAGTTCATTGGAAAAGATCACACTTTTAAGATTTTTTAGACCTGTCCAAATTCAAAGGTTTTGCCGATGAAAATTCATTGTGGACTTAAATTGAAAAACATCCATTCAGTAGGGTAGAAAATATTGTGGAAAAAGAAGAAATTGCTTGTAACAAGCTATTTCTTCTTTTCCCACAATGTTTTCTCAAGTATAAAAACACAAGGGCGTAAAAACCAGTGATTGTACAGAAAGGGTTTAAACAAGAACTGATTACAAACGATTTTGAATAATGATTTTACACTTCATTAGTAAGTACAAAAGTATATAGACTAGAAAAAAACAACAACAAACGACCTTGTTTCGAATTATGATGATCCTCGGCAGATGTTATAATAACTAAAAGCCGCCGTCAAAGCCGCGTCGGACTGTCAATCTAGAGGTCCCGGGTTCAATCCCCGAAGGCGGCACTCATCCTTTCCGACCTATTTGTCTCCCACCAATGGGTCGATAATCGTAGACCTATGTGGGATAGCAGCTGGAGGCTAGGAAAGGATGTAATGGTAGTACTGGTGTGAGAAATACCAGGATTCCATTGTTAGGTGCTCCAGCCGCAGGGATATAACTGAAAGTTTGTTGAAAGGGGCGTAAAACCCCATTCAAACAAAACAGAAGTTATAATAACTAACATAGACTGATGTTCAATGGAAGAGATTGAACAAAGTTACTTATAACGACCAGATGTGTTTTCCATGGTCAAGAGACAGAGTGTCACCTTCTCAATCAAAAGGACCCTTGTTTGATTACTGGAAGTAGCTGTTGATCTTTGTTGTCGATCTTTGTTCTTGTCATTGGCCAACATAATTGACCAAACGCATCTGTCAGTCAAGGAATCAAACAACCAATCAAATCATTTATTTAGCCCGGACCTGAGCTTTCAACTCCGACATTGGCTGCCATTTTTATTAACCTTTTCTGTTGGTTTGGAGACTTAAACGTCATGACTACAGCTTATTCAAGCTGTAGTTAAGACGTTTAGGTCACCAACCAACCATTTTACTTTTTCGTTACATGCTACTGGCGATGAATTTTGCAAAATAAAGCTGTTAAAAATAGAAGCCAGACTTCCTGTCGGGGCCAACGTTGTAAGTGGGTGGGGCCAGCGATTGGTCTATTGGCCCAAGTACTGGAGTTGACATTGAAATAAACAAGGAAACCTTTCAAAATGTCCCCAAACCATAAAGCCTAGAGCTTTGATATTAAGTATGAACCATCATCTAATGACCCTTTACCAAAATACTTCAAAGAATTACCGTATCTTGAAAATTAGCCCTATTCTGTGCAATCCTTGATTTTACATAGAAATAAACATAGAGTAAATACTTTACTCTGAAAATTAGCGCTAAATCCTGGGGTCTTCAATATATCTAGGATTAAAGGAGAAAATCTTCTCCGAAATGAACTGGTGTAGGGCTCTGATATTTTGTTTATATCATAAAGCCTTGAGTCATCATACTCGGGGGAACTATATAGGACTATCATGGTCCTCTTGATATTGGAAAATCATCTCATGGTCAAATGCCATGGGCCCACCAGTGGGCCAATCTGAGGGTCCCTAAAATGCAAAGACAGATTGGACACTGGTAGTTTAACCTATTAGCAAATGGCAAAATTTTAGACTGGTCCAAATTGAGACGCCATTTCAAAGATTATGAAATTTTAGATTTTCTCAACTTTCTGGGTAGAAAACTGTGTGTTAAATGAAGAAATTGCTTGTCACAAGCAATTTCTTCATTTTACACAAAGTTTTCCTAATTGTCTTTCTTGAGGGGCGTCCTAAAGCGTCATTTTGTGGGAATGAGTTAAGAATAGGAGAAAGTGGGTGTTTCTATCAGGCTAAAATATAAAAAAGGTCAAATGTTAACCCTTGTCATGCTGAAAAAATCCTCTACAGAATTGTATCAAAATCAAAGGGCTGAAAGCATTAATAAAAGGGCAGGAAGCACCGGAATGAATTGATATTTGTTTTGAAAATTTATCTTACAAACAACTCCGACATAAAAATGACAAACAAGAGGTGTAGACTAAGATCAGCCAGCACATATCTTTGTCTGTGCCTCCAGCAAAAACAGGAATATTTCGTGTAGTATTATTAGGGCTGTTACTTTGCCCTTTGCTTTTACAGTGGCCTTCAAGTTTGTTGTTCTTTGTGTGTTTCAGAAATCACAATTCGATAAAACCAAGACGGTTACTACCTGCTGACATCGATTTAGAAGAAGACTGTAAGTTACTGTTATCTTACACTGAACCATTTTACAAAATGTAAGACTGGTCTGATTTGAAATAAGTTGCAGAAGACATTTCAAAGTGTGAGAGCTAATTAGTAGAATTGTATTTGTAGGGTTGCAAGCATTGCAAGAAAAGATAGAAATTGCTAACAAATCGAACTGTTTCTTTGCGAAAAGTGTTTTTATAACATTATTTGCAGGAGCATCAAACAAAGAATTTAACCCATTAACTTAGAAGTCCTCATTTTCCAGCATTATAGAAAGATATTGGGAAAATATTGAAACAAAAGGAGAAAATGATGTTATCAAATATTTTTTTCTTTTCCAACAATGTTCCTATCCCAAATAAAATACATCTGTTCCTGTTAGCACCAACCTTCTGAAACCTTTCTTTATCTTGACTAGTCTAAAATTTTAAGAATGGATAAAAATAATCTCACCAATTTCCACATAAACTGGCTTTTTTCAAAAATTAAAAAAACATTTTGAAATTTTGTGGAGAATGTAGAAAATTGTAATAATTTCTTCATTTCACACAATTTTCTACCCAAAAAAGTAAAGATTTGATAAGATTTCACCAGCAAAAAAAAATGTTGTCTGTAACTTCTTTGAATTCGGACCATCCTAAGATTTTGTAATCTGATAAGAGGTTAAAATTCTACCCAGAATAGAGAGTCAAGCAAATTTTATCACCTTAGCATGAAGTGCTCAAGGTGAGCTATTGTGATCTCGGACCAATATCCGTCGTCAGCTGATGTCATGCATATGTCAACAATTTCTTAAAACATCTTCTCCTCCTTAATCAGTTGGCCAACCTTGCTGAAATTTCTACGGATGTTCCTTGGGTGAAGCTCTCCAGATAATTGAAATCCACCCATAACTCTGGTTGCTTTGACAAAAGGTTGAAAATGAAGAAATCTTCAAAAAAAATTTCTCTGAAACCAAAAGACCAAGAGCTTTATATATTTTGTATGCAGTACCTCCTAGGGGACATCTATCAAGTTTGTTCATTTGATGCACTTTGGATCATATTTGGGCAACCCATTTAACATTTAAACAAAGAAATTAGAAATATTCCCTCAAACTAGTAAGTGTAGATAATTGAATTTTGGCATGCAGCAAGACCTCTGTCAATTTGGTTTATATGATGCCCCTTTGGTCATTTGGGCTCAAGCTGGGTGCATGCCATTTCAACATAGATACAATCAAGGAAAACTTTAAAAATTTTCTTCTCTAAAACCATAAAAGCCCAGGGCATTGATATTAATTTTTGTCTGTAGAATCTCCCAGTGAACTGGTACAAAGTGCTATTGTGGTGCTCTTGGGTCATACTTTGGCTCTGCCCAGGCATACCCTATTTTAACATAGAAACAAAGAAGGAAAATCTTAAAAACCTTCTTTACTGAACTGGGAAAGCCTAAAGCATTGATATTTGGTATGTAGAATCTGCTAGTGAACCTCTATAGGGTTGATCATGTCAAGCCCTTTGTTCATATTTGGACTCTGCCCTGGCTCAACTCATTCTTATATAGAAACACAGTAGAAAATCTTAAAATTTCTTTCCCATACCCCCAACAATACCCCAGCACAATCTATTTTACTTTGAAAACTATACAAATCATTGAAAATCTTCTCTCCAAAATTCAATAACTTTAGATTGTTGATAATTGGTTTGTAGAATCTCCAAGTGAACTTCTAAAAATATGTTTATGTGATGCTTCTTTGGTGAATTTAGGCCCTACCTCTGGATCCTTCCTGTGTTAAAAAAAATTAAGAGAAAAATGTTAGCCCTTGTCATGCTAAATAAGATCTTCTACAAAAACTGCATATTAATCAAAGGGCTGAAAGCACAGAGAGCACTACATGTAGCTAAATAATGATTTTGAAAAGTCACCAAGCTTAAAGCTTTTCTATAAGAGACTCTACCAAATCACTACATGTTTAATACATGTATTCCCAAGCTTTGTCTCAGGTGGGTGCTTTTCTTGAACTTTAATTTATATTGTCTGTCTCTCAACTCATACATGACCAAAGGTAAGGGAGGGAATTTTGAGTCCATACATCTAATCTACTTAACTGGATTTATCTCCCTTGTATTCCATTTCTATTTTAACCTATTACCAGACAGCAAAATTTTAGACTGGTCCAAATTGAAAGGAGTTGCAGATGACAATTTAAAGTGTATGAAATTTAGATTTTTTTTACTTTAGGGGTAGAAAACATTGTGTAAAATGAAGAAATTGCTTGTAACAAGCATTTTCTTCATTTTCCACAATTTTTTCCAAAGCTTTTATTCTTAGGGACGTCAGAAAGCGTCACTGAGTGGGAATGGGTTAAATAATGGTTATGTTTAAACAAAAGAATGAATAAATTCAATATATTTCACCATCTAAGGGGTTTAGAAAACTAATAACATATTTGTGTTTTTGAAGATGTTAATTTTAGAAGAAACAAAGAAAACTTGCATAAATACTTAAGTGTTCTTGATCTGCAAATTGTTTACATTAGCTTTCTGTTCCAAACTCAGTGTAACATGGTGAAGGATATACCAATTTTAAGTTGACAAAATACAAGATTCTGTAATTTGGAAATGTGAAATTTCTCCACTCGTCATGGGACCAGTAATCGCCGCCGTCATAGCGCAGTTGGTAGCGCGTCAGACTGTCAATTTAGAGGTCCCGGGTTCGATCCCCCGACGGCGGCACTCATCCTTTCCAACTATTTGTCTCTCACCAATGGGTCTATAATCGTAGACTTATGTGGGATAGCAGCTGGAGGCTAGGAAAGGATGTAATGGTAGTACTGGTGTGAGAAATACCAGGATTCCATTGTTAGGTGCTCCAGCCGCGATATAACTGAAAGATAATTGAAAGCGGCGTAAAACCCCATTCAAACAATCAAAATCAGGGGACCAGTAAAACTTGATTTTCTACTTGTCTAGAATTAAAATGAAATCTGCCGCTAAAAGTGAAGAGATAAATTTTCAGAAAATGCTTTTAATAAAGAAAATACTGGAACCCAGTATTTTCTTCATTAAACGTAATTTTTAACCTTCAATACCGGTCAAATCCTCTTAGTTTCAACCCTGATAATAGTAATTCACTGCTTAATTGCAACTGCCTTTATGAACAAACATATATTTAAGGAACAAATAGCTTCTTTTCTGTATTTACCGGTACTTGTCCCTTGACACCTGGCCTTGAAAATGTACTTGTCAATTAGAAAAGCATTTGTCAGATTTGCGCTGGTGTTTACTTGTCCCTTGACAACTGGCCTTGAAAATGTTCTTGTCAATAAGGAAAGCCTATGTCAGATTTGCGCTGGTATTTACTTGTCCCTTGACAACTGGCCTTGAAAATGTACTTGTCAATTAGAAAAGCATATGTCAGATTTGCGCTGTTGTTTACTTGTCCCTTGACAACTGGCCTTGAAAATGTTCTTGTCAATTAGTAAAGCCTATGTCAGATTTGCGCTGGTATTTACTTGTCCCTTGACAACCTGCCTTAAAAATGTACTTGTCAATTAGGAAAGCCTATGTCAGATTTGCGCTGGTATTTACTTGTCCCTTGACATCTGGCCTTGAAAATGTACTTGTCAATGAGAAAAGCCTATGTCAGATTTAGGCTGGTATCAACTTGATCCTTGACAAGTGGCCTTGAAAATGTATTTGTCAATTAGGAAAGCCTATGTCAGATTTGCGCTGGTATTTACTTGTCCTTTGTAAAACTGGCATTGAAAATGTTCTTGTCAATTAGAAAAGCCTATGTCAGATTTGCTCTGGAATTTACTTGACCCTTGACATCTGGCATTGAAAATGTACTTGTCAATTAGGAAAGCCTATGTCAGTTTGTGCTTGTATTTACTTGTCCCTTGACAACTGGCCTTGAAAATGTACTTGCCAATGAGAAAAGGGTATGTCAGATTTGCGCTGGTATTTACTTGACCCTTGACATCTGGCCTTGAAAATGTACTTGTCAATTAGAAAAGTCTATGTCAGATTTGCGCTGGTATTTACTTGTCCCTTGACATCTGGCCTTGAAAATGTACTTGTCAATTAGAAAAGCATATGTCAGATTTGCGCTGGTATTTACTTGTCCCTTAACAACTTGCCTTGAAAATGTTCTTGTCAATTAGTAAAGCCTATGTCAGATTTGCGCAGATTTGAAAATGTACTTGTCAATTAGGAAAGCCCATGCCGGACAAGTCAGGCATAGCAATTTCACACTGCTTGCACGAATAACAAAAGTTTAGTGGTATGGGCTTGAATGTTAGCAGAATAGACGAACAAGTTGAAATGGCAATTTCTCCTATCTCCACTCAGTTTTTTCAATTGTATATCTTTTGCCTGTAACATTAGAGGGAAAATGGTAAACAAGGTTATGGTTTAAAATTTACAAATAGGCATAAATTTATAAATTGACAGATCATTGGTCTAAATCAAAAAATTGATTGACTAATCAAATCATTCCTTTATTTCAGAAGTGAACATTACACTCTGACAATTATCTTATGATAATATTTTTGTTGGTTTGGCAATCTAGCCTATTCTCACACAATGATGCTTTTTGATGCCCCTCAAGAAAAACAATTTTGGAAAACTTTGTGAAAAATGAAGAAATTGCTTGCAACAAGCAATTTCTTCAATTTTCAAAAAAGTTTTCTACCCAGAAAGTTTAAACAACATTGCATATTTCATAAACTTTAAATTGTTGTCTGGAACTCCTTTCAAGCTGGACAAGTCTAAAATTTTGGTAGTGCCATAACTACAGCATAATCAAGTTGTTACTACAATATTTAGAATGCCGACCAATTTGCCATTTAGTTTACATCCCTGATCAACATCCTGGTTATTACATCAGTTGACCAATCATGGCTATCAATCAAATATACAGTCGACCAATGAAATTGCTCGTTTAGAAGAACGTTAACCTTGAAAACAGACATTGGCTGCAATTTATGTATAGGATTTTTGTTGGTTTGTTGACATATACATCGTAACTGCAGCTGATTCAAGCTGTAGTTACAATGTGTAGGTTGCCGGTACGTAATTTGTATCATGCTACTGGCAATAAATTTTTTAATATAAAAGCCATTAAATATCGAAGCGGAACTTCCTGTCAGAGTCAATGGGATAGGCAAACAGAGTAAGTGGATGGGGCCAGCGATTGGTCAATTGAACTGCCGTACCAGAGGTCAGTGGGTGTGGCCAGGGATCTGTCAATGACTTGAGTGGAGGTTTAGGTGGAAATGTTTTGTAATTAATTTTTGTGAGAGCTTATATTCTAACTGTAATAAAGGTATGTAGGTGATTGTATGTGGATTTTACAGTAGGTCCCTTTCCACCGGATAAGTATTCATTTAACCCGGAAACTGGCCGGGTTGTTCCCAAACCACAGAAGATAGATGCTGCTCAGTCCGGGATGTTCCCTCGGATAAACAATAAGGGATATTTGTTAGGTACTTACATTTTAGTAACCTTTTGGATGTGGTATGCAGTTGGTGTGTTGACACAGGTTTTAATCAGTTTGGCTTTGAAATCTTCACCTACCTTAATACATGCTTAATGCAACACTTTACTGTGTCCTCCCATCAGACAATTTCCAAGACAAACATTCTCTAAGATGTCTTTTTAGACCTAAGTTTATACATTTTACCTATTGATTTATGGAGTTGAAAGTATCATTTTCTCTGTGAAATTTTGTGTGAAAATGCATTGTTTAATGTAATATATTCTACCAAGAATGGTTTTGATATTAGATTTAAAAAAGTAATAAGAATAAGCAAGTGTGTGATTATACCATCACTTTATTCGGGTGGTTAATAGTGTTAAAATCCACAAGGTTTACTATCAGGTTAAGACAAGAATACTATCTTGTTTTAGTTTGGGCTAGTCTAAAATTTAGTTGTATGGTAATTGGTTGAACTGTAACCAATCAAATAAAACAAACTTTCTTTTTCAAGAAGTTTTCCAAGAGAATCTCAGAAATGAATGAAACAACAGAATAAGATTGAATTTGTCTGTTGGGATGGAAAAGTGTTAAGTCTAATGTTGCTTGTACTAACCTATATACCCCCACCCAGCTATCTTTAATGCATGTTTTTATGTATTTATGTTTGTCTTTTGTTGGCATGTATAGCTACTTAAAATTAATTCATTTGTTGATGTTTTCATATATCTTGAAAATCTGCTCATTGTCAATTAGTGGAATAAAAAATTAAGAATATTCATTGTACAGTAACATCATAATATTCTAAATACTAGACGTATAGCAATAAATAATTTTTTTATTGTATGAATGTATAAGTTTGCAAAAATCTTATTTTACAAGTGTATGAATACAAAAACTGTACCTTTGTTTAGTAGTATGATTCTGTAAAGGTAGCTGAAATGTAATGAGCAATTTCGAAATCAGCCTGATGTCAGTATTCCTCCCATGAGCTTATTGCATTTTAATTAACATTTTAAATGGTTAGCAGAAGACAGTTTTGTATTTAACTCGTCATAACAATATCAAAAAATTCAATCTTTAGTAACCAGTGTTATGAAATCTTGACATCAGGCAGATTTCAAACATATGCATTCAAGGCTTCCACTACCTTAAAGAGCAGGTAAAGTGAATCTACTTGTTATGATGCACTCATGAATAATGTATTGGCCTTTAAGAATTGTCGCTTTTGTATATCTGCATGCATGGAGAGTTTAGAAAGTTTGGAAGTGTATTTTTCATAAAGCTTTTATGCCCATTTATCTTAAAAGAACAAAAGACTAATTTGTTGCTCTTCAATCCTATGTTTGTTAACTTCTACCTATTGGTCATAGGCGTTTGAAAATTCAGAAAAATAACTCTGTATCGTATCATTTCTACAATTGCTTATAAACCCATTCCCACACAATCATACTTTTTACACACCTCAAGAAGAAATCTTTGGAAAACATTGTGAAAGAGAAGAAATTGCTTCTTTGGATTTGGAACAGTCTAAAATTTTTGTCAAATTTATGGACCAGTCTAAAATTTTGTCGTCTGCTGATGGATTAACCCTTTCCTGTTTTGCAAAATTTTAGACCTGCCCAATTTCAAAGGATTTACAGACGGCAATATAAAATTGATTTTAATTTGAAAAACAATTATTCAATAGGATAGAAAATATTGTAGAAAAAGAAGAAATTGCTTGTTACAAACAATTTCTTCTTTTTCCACAATGTTTTCTCAAGCATAAAATCACAGGGACGTAAAAACCA
This sequence comes from Fragum fragum, assembly GCA_946902895.1. Classification (NCBI taxonomy): domain Eukaryota; kingdom Metazoa; phylum Mollusca; class Bivalvia; order Cardiida; family Cardiidae; genus Fragum; species Fragum fragum. The sequence goes on along the minus strand of OX336368.1, from coordinate 1,124,488 downwards.
GGGATTGTACGGTAAAAGGTTAAACACAAATGATTTCCAAACTTAGTTGTTGGAAGTAATCCGCACAAGTTATATCAATATTTATATTAGTTGACATAAACCTGAAACCACTTCAGCAATTCTATTTCTCATTATGCATGCAGATGATCATTTATCACAGACTAGTACATATCTTACAAAGCTTTTTGTTTGAAAGTGGTCCCAGCTTTGACACCCTATACAGTGCTTCCAACAACAGATAAAATATAGCTGCCATTTATTAAAGCTTCTCTTGATAATGTTTTGTAAATTATATGTATCATTAATTGAATCTTCTGATTTTTAGTAAATGCCTTGGACAATTTACAAACTGCCCATGTCAATCATTAAATGGACTGACCAATCAAATTGCTCATTCTGTGCTGAGGAGCTATGTTTACCTCTCATATTTACCTAAAAACCATTAGGTTTGTTGAGACAAAAACATTGTAACTACAGCTTATTGAGCTGTTACTATTTACCATTTCTGTGCCTACCAACAACTTTTATTTTTTTATTTTTTTCGTCTCAGCAAGCAACAAACAAGGGATAATTAATACTCTGGACAAACTTCCTTATCCTAGGGCCGATTGAAGTGAACACTGCCAGCAATAGGTCAATTGACAGATTGCATCATCAATCAAAAATTTGATTGATCAATCAAATAAAATATTACAGACAGAAGTGAATCTTGAACTCCAAAATTTATGCCAAGCATTTTTGTTGGTTTGTAAACTTTTAAGTCTTGGTTTGGCAATGTTCAGGTTGCCAAGCGACAATTTGCTCACAATGAAAAAGTTTTGTTATTAACTATGTAGCCTTCCATCTCATAAATTATATTCCGTTTTTCCTTTACCATAATGTGCATGCAGTGGAAAAGAGAGTTTGCAGTTTTCTACTTTTGAGTTATGTTGAATTCTAACTTGTCTGTGTGTCTAAAATTGTCTGCAATGATTACTGGTAGTTTTTCACCAGATGACTGGTTCATAACTTGTTTTTGGGTTGAAGTATGCAGTGATTAGTATTTTGAGATTTCATTTAACTCAGAAGTAGAAAATTTACCTTCAATCAAGCCATTCAATATTGATGTAAGTAAATAAATCTTGTAACTTGAAAACTGCTTTGCCTTGAGGCGGATTTTATTATTTTGCTTTCCAAAATACACATTCTTGCTTCAAATATTTTGTTATTTAACAAAAGAATAAATATATTGTGTGCTGGACATCTCTATTTCTGACTTCATTTTTCATTACTCAAAATTATATTAAAAAGTATTTTTAAAAAAGTTATAAATAAGTGATTTTTTTTTCTTCATATGTTACTCTTAAATTGTGACTTCTGAATTACTCAATAAAATGTCTAATTTCACTACCTTTACCTTTAAAAAAAAATAGAAGTCCTAAATGGTTGTAATAAGCCTGCAAAACGGAGGCTTTTGTTGGTGTTCTGGATTCAGCTTGTCTGTCCCTCCATCTGTATACCTCTGTATCTGTATATTTCTGTATCGGTATATTCAACTGTGTACCAAAATTCAAGTAATTTTGTGTTGCAAACTCCTGCTACAATTTTGCTTCAAAAGAAATGAATCTTTACATACAAATTGATCTCATTTTGTAGTTTTTAACACTGTTTTTTGAAGTTTCAACTCCACTGGCAGTTGAATTATCTCCCTATAGACATTTTTTCATATTCTATTTGTTTACTAGCAAGGCTTTTGCGAGGGTATTAAGTCATTTCCTCTGACATTTTCTAGTTTGACATGGATTAATACAAACTCCGTTGAATATATAATAATGATATAATAATGACATCACAAATTATAATCTGGTATGATTAACATCTCACCTCTAACTCACCGAACCTTTGTCTGTCTGTCCGTATGTCCATTTGTTATCCAGAAGATGGACAATTTGGGTTTAAAATCAACAACAACAACTGCAAGTTGCTTAACCCATTCCCACAAAATCCCTCTTTTGATGCCCCCTCAAGAAAAAAAACTTTGGAAAACATTCTGGACATTGGAGAAAATGCTTGTTACAAGCAATATCTCAAATGTCCACATTATTTTCAACCCTAAATGGCAAATATTTCCTAAATTCCACCAACTTGAAATTGCAGTCTGCATCTTCTTTCAATTTTGAGCATTCCAAACTTTTGTATTATGGTAATGGGTTAAGTTACTTTAGGGAAAAATAAAAAAGAACAGAAACTCGAAAAACTGTCATTACATAGGACCATAATTTAGAACTCTGAATCTCAGAAAAAAGAAAATATTGGTATAAGATCATCTACTTCATTGAAATATTAATATTTTATGATTTGTTTTCTCCCAAATGTATGGCAATCTTTGTCTTCTAATGTCCATGTTTTGTATGATTCCCTGACCAAATTTCAGCAAAAATATTTAGCAAAAAGGTGACTTAAAATATAACATTATATTGAAAAATTTAAAAATCAATCACGTAATAGGACCATAAAGAATTAATGTATAAAAAATGCATAGAGAATGCCATAAATGTTCAGATCCCTTAATGAATTGAAGGCATTAATTTGTAATTTTACAAGCTTAAAGGCCAACTTGACTTGGCTTACCTTAATACTTCAACTGCTTGAACACATTAATATCATTTTGATGAAAAGCAATGAGACCTTTTTTTCTTTATACATATCATCTTTTTGTTTTTATCTTTTATTCCCCAGGGCATGGGTCTCCAATCATACTTTCAAAGGAAAGACGCACTGTAGAGGGTATCAAAGCTCGACTAAGAATTCCAACAAGTATGCTCATGGCCTGAGTTGCCATGGAAACATTTTGACAAGCTTGTATCTGTCTAATATATATGTAATGGATTGTGTACAAAACTTATAGAAACTATTCAGACAATGTTGCTTTCATAATGAAAACGGATGCCAAAATTTCTCTCAGTTCACAATATCAATGAAGCTGATTCAAAGTATCCAGTGGAACAAAATTTCTCTTTCAAGGTTAAACAATTTGGAAAAAAGAAACAAATGGGATGCAGGCGATTCTCATGCCATTTACGGTTTTTGTCTATTCTCTTAAGTCTGAAATGAAAAAAGACAGTTCTTCTGGTGAAATAGGAAACAAATTCAAACTGAAGAAATCATCCTTGTACCATTTTCTTATTTCAGCAACTCTGTCTGTTTAATATCATGACAAAAACATTGACTATAAATTATAATGTATTGGCTAGCTAATCATACTGTATCATTTTATGCTTCAAGTTTTATCAATGTTGCTTAGCTTACTTATGTCTGTGTACATTGGATGTGAGACCTTTATCACAAAAGTATCATAATTATTTGACTTTTAACCCTTTCCCGTTCAAACCTGGTATTTTACGTTGCTGTGATTTTATACTTGAGAAAACATTGTGGAAAAAGGAGAAATTGCTTGTTTCAAGCAATTTCTCCTTTTCCCACAATATTTTCTACCACATAGTATGGTTTAATTTCGAATTGCTTGCAAATATCATTGTCGTCTGCAACCTCTATCAAATTGGACCAGTCTAAAATTTCAAAAAAAAGGAAAGGGTTAAAGCAAAAATTGATAGATTATGGATGGCAATAAAAAAATCAACAGACCAATCAAATCATGAACATCCACTTCTAGTCTTTATGGAGTATTTGATTGGCGATCTGTCTGTTAAAAATTATGACTGGAGCATTTGTTAAAGAGAAAAAAAGGCTTTTGAAAATGTCTCATTCAATCAAATGAAATACAAGTACATATATAAAAGAATGTTGTAATTTACTGCTATTCACATATTTTACAGTATTGCACTTGTAGTGGTCATTATAATTAAAAACATTTTGATTTTGGATAATCGTTAGTTAACTCCAACTGAATTGTAATGCTATTGAAAAGATATATACTGTATGACCAAAATATTTTGTTATTTCAAGCTTTAATTTTCTAAAAGACTCTTTTTTCCCTAAAAATGTGATAAAGGACTGACTATCTGTGAGACTAAACATGTAAATAGCATGTATATTTTGTGATTTTGTTGCTATAACTATTTGTATCTTTGATCATTCATTGGTTAGATCTAAATCTGAATATTTGTTTTTCTTCATTTCATTTTAGATCTTCCCCTGATCCATGGATACAATGCTTGTTTGTTATATTAAGATGTTTACTAATACATTGAAGTGAAATAACCCATATAAATTGTTAATTAAGATATCAATATTTAATGTATAAGTAAATATTACATTGAAAACCAGTATATTTTGTTTTTATTTTATTTCCTTTTTAATTGTTTCTTTTGAAACAAACCTCAGGTTCAGTATGATTTCTTACTATCATTCCATATCTTAAATTTCATTTCTTGCTTGATTCGTAATTTATGGCATAGATTTTTCTTTGCATCAATAATATATTTAGCTTTATGTTTCTTGTTCTTATATTTGTAGTTTTTGTAAAGACTTTATTTAAAGCGCCTCTTGAACAGAATTTCATGAAAAATTGATGTAGCAAATTTACCTACTTTCAGACTTACCAATTTTCTCATTTTCCCACAATATTTTCTACCACATGGGATAGTTTCGTTTCAAATTGTATCCAATTTTCATTGTCTTCTGAAACCTCTTTTGATTTGGACCAGTCTAAAATCTAGAAAAAACAGGAAAGGGTTAAAGTAATGAACAGTCCCTTTTATTACAAAATCAGCTTATTCCCTAACTTTCCATTGTCTGAAAGTATTACAGTTAGAGATTTGAAAATTGAGTGCAAAAATGTTCCTTCCATAATCTATGCAAGAGCCGCTTTAATGATAAGTTTAATAAGTTATTTTTCACTTTCTCTCTATAATTCTGTTTTACACATTTTGCACTTGTTTGTCACCCTTTTCCACTGTGTCTCTTGTGTAGAAAACTTTCGTGCACAAAAGGGTGAACCCATACCCATTCAAACTCCGAATCCTTTCATGTTGGAAATGGAAGACACTTGGACACCATACGTGACTCGTCAATCAACGATGATGTCACCTGTACCGAGGGCCAGTAGTAAATCACCGATCCCACTTTCACCTCGACGTATCCGATACAAGGATAAACCTGTGGGTTCCCCAGATATAATGCTATCTCCCACATCATATGGACTTCTGACGTCACCTCGATACGGAACAGGACTAGGAGGTGGGCGTGGATTCATCAATTATATTTGACGTTCACATTTAATGCTTGTTTTGGATTGAATAGTCAAGGATAACAATCATCAACAAGAGTGAATGAAGGCGTAGTGATTTCTTTCAACTAATATCAAACATAGTCTATTTCCAACATGTTTTTTTGATACCCCGACATTGATAAGATTGTGACCATGATTTTTTACCAGTGTCTGTCTATCTGTATATTTTAGCTGCGATATTGTTGCCCTCTTTCTGATAATCTACCGCCGCGGCAACGATATCGCATATAGTATATTTGTCAAAAAATTAACCTGTATTCTAAACTTTTTCCTTTAACTTCATAACTATTCAGCATCAATATATATTCTATAACCCATTACCAAACAGCAAAGTTTTAGACTTGGCCAAATTCAAAGAAGATGTAGATGACAATTTGGTTTTAAAAAATCTTATAAATTATTATCATTTGGTAGAAAATATTGTGGTTAATGAAGAGATTGCTTGTTAGAAGCAATTTATTCATTTTCCACTATGTTTTAAATATGCCCAAAGGGCTGTATTATGTTATAGCCCAGGTTGTCCATCTGTACATCTGTCTGTCCGTTAGTATTTTTTTTATGTGTACAACTCCTCCTACAGTATCAATGGGAACGAAATGAATAGGAATAAACTGAAATGCACCACAGTGAATCTCTTTGATGTTTAGTTGTGCATAAGTCCATTGAAATTTGTTCAAGAATTACCTTGAGTTAACTGCCCTTGAACTGAAAAAAAATCACTATATTTCATGCGTGCTCAACTCCTCCTACAGTATCAATGGGAACGAAATGAAACTTGCTACATCTCTATGATGTCTATTGAGTAGTTGTGCAAAAGACCTTTGAAATTTGAATCACTCCAGTCCTTCTTGAATGGTCTGTCCTTGAATTTAAATAAATTGCCATGAATTCTTGTGTGCCCAACTCCTACAGTTTAAATCAAAAGAAGTTACAACTTTGCATAATGAATCTGCATAGTCTCTAGTGGTGCATTAAACCTTTGAAATGAAGACAACTCCAGTTCTTCATTGGTTATCTGCCCTTGAACTGAAACTTTTAAAACTTTCATGATTTTCTTCTTATAAAACCAGTCACACTTGTAATTCTTTGGGTAATGCCATTAATTGATATCAAGTTTGATATTATCTGTCAAGGTCAGTTTTCAAGGTCATTTGATCATAAAAAGTTATGGGAAAATATCATATTCCACTGACAAGCCCTTTCAGGCGTATATGCGCCGCTCTTTGAAGCTTTTATTTCAAAGTTGTTTTCTTGAGTGACGTCAAAAGGCAGAGTTGTTTCGGAGTTGGATAATGACAAGGTCATTTTTTAAAAAAAGAATACTTTTTTAGGGGCATTGGTGTTGAACACATCTGGGTTTTTTTCAAACATTTTGGTCAGTCTAATCTAGTTTCATTTTTTAAATTAGAAATAATAATTGTACATTTTGAATCCATACATAATACTATTACAATTTAACCCATTCCCACACAATAAAGTTTGAGACCTATCCAAAATCAAAGAAGTTGCAGACAACAATTTTTAAGTTGATGAAATCTTCAAAATCTTTGTCTTTTGGGTAAGAAAACATTATGGATAATGAAGAAATTGCTTGTATCAATCAATTTCTTCATTCTCCACAAGGTTTTCCAAAGCTTTTATATTGAGGGATGTTTAAAAGCGTCATACAGTGGGAATAGGTTAAAGGACCTTTGGAGATCAACAGCATTTGCATAGAAAACTCTTCCTCGACTCTGGTTTCAAAAGGACAGACAGTAGGTGTAGACTAAGATCAGACTGTGCAATCTGATTAAAGTCTATACCTCCTACAAAAGCAGGAATATTCCTGGTTCAGCAAGACAAGGGTTAATATCCCATGAAGACATAATCTAAGACATTTGAAGTGAGTTAATTCAACAGGTTTCATGTTTTTTCTTAGTTACTGAATCAACGCTGGCCACACCCACTGAACTCTGGTAGGAAGTTAAACTTAGATATAAAAAGGCATTATTTTGCAAAATATATCGTAAACGACATGTAACAAAAAAGTAAAATGATTGGATAGCGATCTAAACATCCTCATTATTACACCTTGAATAAGCCGTAGTTACAATGTTTTGGTCACCAAACAAACTTATATGTCTCGTATAAATGAAGGCTAATGCCGGAGTTCGAAGTTCACTTCCAATCGATATGAATAATATGATTGGTCGATTGAGTCTTTCATTGAAGGCCTGTAAATTCTTTTTCTGGTAAACGATACAGAAAATGAAGACAAAAAACAGGGCTTTGAGTCCCCTTGTAACTCTATCACAGTCAAAATTTTGGATTTAGGGCGAACACTAATGCCTTTGTTGTATATTAACCCTTGCCTTGCTGAACCTGGAATGTTCCTGCATAAGTGCAATCTGATCTTAGTCTACACCTCCTGTCTGTCCTTTTAAAACAAGAGTTGTTTTTGAAATTAATATTCAAAAGAAGTATCAACAACTGAACAACAAGTGCTACCAGAGCTTTCAAAAGGATTTTATTCAGCATGACAAGGGTTAATAAGGCAGTTTGGTGACTTGTGTTTCTGAAATTGCATGCTGCATGATGTGTGGTTTATAGTTTGGTTGGTGCAGTTTTTTGGTTGCATAACAACCACTAAGTCTTAGAGAATCTGGATTTTTCATGCCTGTGAGTGGGTTGAATACATAAAAATGATGAAATTTAAGACTTGTACAAATTAAAAGAGGTTGCAGACGACAATTCAAAGGATGTGTAAATTGAAAATTAAGTTTTAATTTGGGTAGAAAGCATTGTGAGAAAAGAAGAAATATCTTGTTTCAAGTGATTTCTCCTTGTTCTGTAATTGCATTCCAAGCCATGTTTCTTCTACTTATTAAAATGAGGGTTTGCATGGAAATGCCCTAATTACAATTTTTCAATTTCAAAACAGAGTTTTATTTTCTATCCAAGATATGCAAATCTAAAACTCTCGTTATTTTCAGAGACACTCAGGAAAGTTTGTGGCAAAAGAGCTTTTTTGTATGACTTTTCATCACCTTCAGTGATAGCCTTAGTTTAATTAGGGAGGAATTGATCAATTGCTGGACCGCCCACTTACTACTTTGGCCACGCCCAATGACTCCAACAGGAAGTTCCGCTTCGATTTTTAAAGGTGTTATTCTGCAAAATTTATGGCTAATACCATGCACGAAATAAGTAGAAAGGTTGGTTTGTGACCTGAACGTCGTAACTACAGCTTGAATAAGCTGTAGATACGACATTTAAGTCACCAAACTAAAAATAAAGGAAAACAAAGATGATCGAAAATGTCAGAGTAGATAAGCTCAGGTCCGGGCTGAATAAGTTATTTGATTGGTTGATTTGTTTCTTGATTGACAGCCGCAATTGGTCAATTGCCGTAGCCTTGTTGTCGTTTAAGCTGTTGATGTCCTTATCATTATTGTTGTGCATGTTGTAGTTTCTCTGGTATCATTGAAGGCATTCATTTTGTCCCTTTCCTGTACAAACAAGGCATTTTACGTCGCTGTGATCTTACACTTGAGAAAACATTTTGGAGAAAGAAGAAAGTGCTTGTAACAAGCAATTTCTCCTTTTCCCACAATATTTTCTACCATATTGGATAGTTTCATTTCAAATTGCATTCAATTTTCATTGTCGTCTGCAACCTCAATCAATTTTGACCAGTCTGAATTTTCAAATAACAGGAAAGGGTTAAACTTGAAAGATATTTTCAATATCTAAAGAGCTACCCATGTTATCAAGAGAGGTAACTATTATTTGTAAGCATTTTCGTAAGAACTGTGCCCTGTTATTGATGTAAATTTCTCATCAGTACTATCCAGCACTTTGCATTTCTTATTTATTTATTTTACAAGCCAGCATTGATAATGTTTTAGGGCATATTGTTTACTGATGTTTTTGTGTTTTTAACTCTGGCCGTACATTCTGTCTGTTTGTGCAAAACCCAACCTGCAAACTTAAGAATTTTAGGTCGACTATTCTATGAATAGGGGAGCCAATCTAGTCACCCGGTCGTGGGCAGTGATGTCAGCATCTTATTGCTTTGGTAATAGTTTTATGTGCAGGTCTCGTATCTTTGCTTTTTCTAACGATATTGCATTGGAACTTTGCACATGCCTTTGTGACAAGCATACCATCCCCTATGCAAAGTTTGGTTTGTATAGGGTTTTACGCCGCTTTCAACAATCTTTCAGTTAAATCACGGCGGCTGGAGCACCTAACAATGGAATCCTGGTATTTCTCACACCAGTACTACCATTACATCCTTTCCTAGCCTCCAGCTGCTATCCGACATAGGTCTATGATTATTGACACATTGGTGAAAGACAAATAGTCAGAAAGGATGAGTGCCGCCGTCGGGAATCGAACCCGGGACCTGTAGATTGACAGTACAACGCGCTACCAACTGCGCTATGATGGCGGCTTCCCTATGCAAAGATTGAATACTCTGATATAAATTTTAGTAGAAGATTGACCCTTTATTCAATATTGAAATTCTTGGTTAAAGTTTTATGAGCAACAGTCTAATTTCTGTTATGTCTTTGTTCCCACAAGTGTTATAGCTCAGAAACTTTGCATATGCTTTTTTGACCATAGTTAAATCCCTAGGTGAAGATTCATTTTGGTAGAAATTTGACCCTTTTTGGACTTAGAAATTCTTGAAACTGTCTTATCTCTCTTCCTACTACGCCTATTGCTGTACACTTGCCTCAGTGATCATTATATCAACCCCTTAGCAAATATTCATTATTCTTATGATCATAGAGTTTTAAACGTTTTCGACAAAGAATTTTAAGTGCAAGATGTTTTATCTCTATTATGATTACTAGGGTAATGGTTTGAAACTTTTTGACATGTGTTATTCATTGTGTGGAATTATGTCTCAATGTGCACAATGAATTGCTGTAATATCCAGCTCTCAGAATAGTTAAGTATGGCTGTACATTGACAACTCTTATTCTTTATCAATTCTCATATGTGGCATGGAACATATCTCATTGACACACATCTGCTAATTTCAAGGTCGTCCAGCAATATTAAGGTCACTTATCCCTTTCCTGTACAATCGCTGGTTTTTACGTGCCTGTGATTTTATACTTGAGAAAACATTGTAAGAAAAAAAGAAATTGCTTGTAGCAAGCAATTTCTTCTTTTCCCACAATATTTTCTACCCTGTAGATTGGTTACTTTTGGAATTGCACTGACTTTAAATTGTCGTCTGCAACTTCTTTGGATTTGGACAAGTCTAAAATTTTGAAAAACAGGAAAGGGTTATAAAGGTTGTAAAATATATGCCCTTTTGAAGCATTTTACAATGTTTTACAAAACACGCTGTGTATGTGAATGAAGATACAGTCAAGTCAGTGTTGATTTATAATTTGTTTTTATATCTTAACCCTTGTCATGATGATCCCGGAATATTCCTGCTTTGACAATGGCTTTGGCAGTGCCTACACTACCTACTTACTGCTGTTGTATTGCGAGAATTCTTTGAGCACAAGTTCCATCTAACTATGACCAAGTTTTAAATATAGTGAAAAGAGGAAAATATTCAGCAGGACAAGGGTTAACCCATTCCTATATAATCCAACTCATTTAGCCCATTCCAACTCAACAAAATTTTAGACTGGTTCAAATTGAAAGAAGCTGCAGACGACAATTTCAAGTTGATGGAATTTTGAACTTTTTCGTCATTTTGGATAGAAAACATTGTGGATAATGAAGAAATTGCTTGATACAAGCAATTTCTTCATTCTTCACAATGTTTTCGAAAGCTATTTTCTTGAGGGGCGTAAAAAGGAGGGATTGAGTTGGAATGGGTTAGGACCCTCAAGAAAAAGGTTTGAGAAAAACAACTTGAGGGTTAAATGTGATACTGTCTTAAGTGTCTAATCATTGTATAAACACTTAGAACAGTATTGCAATTAACCCTCAAAATTTCTTCTTTCTCTGCATTTTCTCTACTAAAAAAATCTGAGGTATTTCAACTTGAAATTATCATCTGCAATATGCTTGTATTTGGACCAGTCTAAGATTATGTGATCTGGCAATGTGTTAAATAACCTTGTAACTTTTCCTCACACATTAAATGTATCACTATGTTATATCTTTCGTTGACAAATATATCGTTTGTTACTCTACTATTGTTTGTTGTCATTGAAACTATTGTCCCTTTCATAAAGGTCCATCCTTGTTCAATAAACCCATTCCCAAACAACAAAATTTTAGACTGGTCCAAACTGAATAAAGCTGCAGACGACAATTTCAAGTTCATGTATTTTTTAAATTTGGTCTTTTGGGGTAGAAAATATTGAGATTAATGAAGAAATTGCTTGTAACAAGCAATTTCTTCATTATTTACAATGTTTTCCAAAACTTTTATATTGAGTGGCATTTAAAAGCGTCATTGAGTGGGAATGGGTTAAGAGATAAAGAGAATATTTTTTGTTTTCATGGAGGTATGAATTGAAAAAAAATATCATACTGTATGAATATGCTTCATTAATATGATTAGCTTTTCCTTTCATACCTCCATGAAATCAAAATATTCTCTTCATTTCTTATAATTTAAGGGGAAAATGCCAATAGAGCAAATATTTTACAATATTTCAATACATTTTTATGGAACTATATTGTGCGCAAGTCTACAAAATAGCTGCATGCTCAAAACTTTATATCATGGGGTATGAATGGTTTTTGTTTTTTTCCAATCAGAACGCTCAGTTTTGATAGACCAAACTAAAAATTAAATTATTTGTTGAGACTGATCACTAACAGGAGTCCTACTTGGCTCTTTAGTAAGGAGGACTCCGGAGAGTTCGAATCCCGGCCAGGCACCAGGTCACTTTGATATGTCATTTAGCAAGTCATTTCAGAGCCTTGCCAATACGATCAAGACACATGAACAAGTGGACTTTACAGTGACTTTATATTGTGAATTAAGCAGCATTACATACAGTTCTGACCTAGTGCCAAACACAGAATTTGTATGTTGGTAAAGCTTAAAAACAGATTCAGACAAACATCCTACAAGGCAGAAAACATTAATGGAAAAGAGAAAATTCTTGTAAGCAGCAATATTTTGCTTATCTAAACATTCTGGATAATGCAGATATAGCTTGAAACAAGCAATGTATTCATTTTTCACAATGTTTTAAGCTTTTTTCATGTAATGCATAAAAAGTGGGATTGGGTGGAAATGGTTTACCCGTATAAATGAAAATCGTTTATTGTAAGAGAACATGTGGAGGGAATTCTAGTTTGAATGGAGGGAAAACTACAAGGTTTAGTGTTATTGTTTGCTTTTGTTTTATTGCATAAGGATCAAAGTACTTGCAGGGTTTATTAAACTTTTGTATTGATTTGTATTGATTTATAATATTTGCATTCTTAAGCTATTGCTTCAGACATGCAATAATCTTATCAGTGGATCAATTGTTAAAATATTCCTTACCAGACAATGAAATTTCAAATTTGTACAAGTTCCATTTGATAATTTGCAGAGGATGTAATTAAAAAAAAATGATAACCATAAATCACCGAAAGAAATATCAGCAGAAGAGAAATATCTTAGGGAACAGTTTTCCTTGATTAATATAATTCTTTATCTTGTTTTTTAAAAAAATGGATTGTTTGGTAACAGGCTTACTTGTTTAAGATGTTTATAGTAACTTACTAAGCTAGTGAAAAACTGTATGAAAAACTTACGGAGGTGATTTCTAAGCTTTTTTTCTCTAAAATGGCTCTAGGAGCAAGCTCTAAAAATTCTTCTTCAGGGTTGTTCAGATTGAAAGACAAAGAAAAGAGTTGTTCGGATTTAACCTTTTCCTGTTTAAACCCAGGATTTTATGTCACTGTTAATTTAAACTTGAGAAAATATTTTGGAAAAAGGAAGAAATTACTTTTCCCTCAATATTTTCTACCACATAGGCTGCTTTCATTTCAAGTTGCATCCAATCTTCATTGTTCTATTCAACCTCTTTCAATTGGGACCAGCCTTAAATTTCTAAAAAAAGTGATAAAGTGATTTTATTGTTTTGCAAACTTTTTACTTCTATGGAAAATTACATTTTTAAGGGCTTGTGAATCAAATGAATTTTGATTCTGAATGACAAAAAATGAGTGAATAGATTTAGTGTTTAGTTAATTATGCTAATCTGTGATTAAACGAGTCAACTTGAAATGTTTTTTGAAATTTAAATGAGATTATAAAATGTGCATAAACTTTCTGTTTAGTCTTATTAGTGAAATATAATATATGATAGTCGTTTCTCAAATTTGTGATGAAAAATGAATTTATGTATAATAAGATAGTCATATGATGCTGTGGTGTCTATTAACCACACAGCAAAATTTAAATATGGTCCAAATTGAAAGGAATTGCAAACAACAATTTAAAGTTTATGAAATTTTAAAGATCTTTATCTTTTGGGGTAGAAAACATAGTAGATAACGAAGAAATTCCAAGCAATTTTCTCATTTTTCACAATGTTTTCCAAAGCCTCTTTTCTAGAGGGGCATCTAAAGGCGTCATTTTGTGGGAATGTGTTAAATAAAATAATGTGGGTTAAAGGAATTTATAATGGAGTGCCTCATTATAGATGTTCTTGACATTGTATAAGTAAAGAAAAGAATACAAATCTTTTAAGGGGAAATATTCAAGTTATCATGTGTGAAAGGAATTTATTACAAAATGTTAAAATCCAAGGCCTAGGTATTTTACTGGGCTAACTTGTGATATGAGAAAGCAAAAGCCATTTGGGATTCGTCAAAGGCAACAAGTGACTTTGAAACATGAAGTTAAAACAGAACAAGATGTGAAACACTTGAATAATTTTACGGAAGCTGGGGACCAGGAGAGTCGTGATGCCGTGAGACCACAGACAGCACCAAACATCATGCAGGTTATGTTAACAAGACTCCTTGGTAAGGTACCATAAGTACTTTGTCTTTGTGTGTGTGAACTGGAAGCCTGACACCCTTTATTTACACTTGTAGACTGGAAACAGAATTTTGGATTGTATATATAATGTTGTTTGTCTGCAGAAATTAAACTATTACCACACAAGTCAACATTTAAACAGCCCATGGGCTTGTTATTAAGGACAACATTGGAAGAAAAGGAGAAATTGCTTGTGGCACCATTCTCAACACTTCTCACCATAATTTAGGTCAGTGAGTTGAGTTAGCAATTTTGTCCATTATTTTTTCGTAACCAATTCCCAAATGATGACGCCCCTCAAGAAAAAAGATTGGGAAAACATTATATAAAATGAAGAAACTGCTTGCAACAAGCAATTTATTCATTTTACACAATGTTTTTAACCCCCCCCCCCCCCAAAAAAAAAAAAAACAGTGAAATTTCATATACTTAAACCCATTCCTACATAGTGACGCCTTTTGACGCCCCTCAAGGAAAAAACTTTGAAAAACTATGTTGAAAATCCACAAATTTTCTACCCTAAAAGGTAAAGATTCTTTAAATTCCATAAAAAATGTTGTCTGTAACTTCTTTCAATTTTGACCAGTCTAATTTTTTTTTCATCTGGTAATGGGCAAAATTGCTGTGTTGAAACTCCTTTCAGTTTGGGCTAGTCTAAAATGTTGCCATCTGGTAATGGGGTAAATGTTCATCTGCAACCCCTTTCAGTTTGGACTAGTCTAAAATATTGCAATCTGGTAATGGGACAAGAGAATTTTTATAAGATTTGAATGCTTAGAAGATGTTAATTTTTTTCTATATTCGTGAGGTAAGTTACAAATATAATGTGATAACTACTTTGAAATAGAAGTGTGATGAACCAAAATGTAAATGTATGTAACAATACTTATTTTGTTGTGATGTTTCGAGTTTTTTTTACAACGATTATGCTCTAATATAACATTATGTGCTTTCTTTATACTAACTTTACTAATTTACTTAACCCTTTTCATGCTGAACCCGGAATATTCCTGTTTTGGCAGAAGGTCTGTATAGTCTTATCTTTGTCTAGACCTCATGCTTGTCTCTGGCAAGCTAGCATTGTTTATATCATTAATTTTCTAAATAATTACCAACCCAAAATGAGCGCTTTCTGTGCTCTCAGTCCTTTGATTTTAACATAATTTTGTAGAGGACTTTATTCAGTGTGACAAGGGTTGGAAAATTCTCAAAATACCTGTATCAATTCTTATCTTTCAAATATTACTTTCATCAATATTATTTAACCCTTATCATGCTGAACACGGAATAATTTCTTTTTTGCAGGAGATATAGTTAAGTTAAGATCAGCCTGCTCATATTTGCAGTCTGATCTTATCTACATTACATAATTACTTGGAGTTTTAAGACCGGTTTGTTTATGAAATTACAAGAAAAAAACTCGAAACAAATAAATTGACCCACAATCAGAGCTTTTCAATGCTTTCAGCCCTTTAATTTCTATACAATTCTGAACAAGTAATTTTTACTCAGTATGACAAGGGTTAACATCACAGCATGGAGTGGAATATAATGTGTTATGCATGCTTTTGTAGCAGTTTTGTTTGCGAACAAGAACTTAAATCTTTTTATAGATGACAAAATTTTTGATGTAGCCGAATGGATAGAAGTGCTTATAAATTGAAATGCAAATGCCTAGGAGTGTAGAATTTATCACGGAAAATAAGAAATTGTTTATTGCTAGCAATTTCTCCTTTCCCCACAATGTTTACCAAAGCGATTGTCAAAATGCTAAATGCTCGGTTGTTCAATGACTATCTGT
The DNA here is from genome assembly GCA_946902895.1 of Fragum fragum. Lineage (NCBI taxonomy): Eukaryota > Metazoa > Mollusca > Bivalvia > Cardiida > Cardiidae > Fragum > Fragum fragum. The sequence continues at coordinate 1,108,504 of OX336368.1, read as the reverse complement.
CAGACTACGAATGTGATTTATCTATTTTGACTTTGTGTCATTCAAGGTCAACCTCTGTCATTCAGGGTCAACCTCTGTCAAGGTCAACCTCTGTCATTCAAGGTCAACCTCTGTTAAGGAAAGACTTTTATGGCATCGTAAGATGCAAAAATTTAACCCTTATGAGCTAAACTCCGTTGAATTAATCTATTTGAAACCATAACAAATCAAATCCTCTGTAGTTTGACTGTTGATTCATAATGTTGACTGTTGATTCATAATGTTGACTGTTGATTCATAATGTTGACTGTTGATTCATAATGATTGTAAAATCTGGTTGTCAAGGCAACTAGAACAAATTAGGTTTAATTAACCCATCCCCAAATTGAAATGACAAAATTTTGGACTATTCAAAATTCAAAGAAGTTGTAGGAGACATTAATTTTCAAACTGTGTAATTTGAAAGATAATGAATGAATATGGTAGAAAATATTGTGGAAAAAGGAGAAATGGCTTGATACAAGCCTTTTCTCCTTTTCCCACAATGTTTTCCTCAGTACTATTTTACAGGGTCATCAAAAGGGGCCCTAACCTTTTACACTCTCCAGGATTTACATAGGCAAAAACATAGAGAAAAAGGGAGAAACCAAGATTTTTTCCCATGAGGATCATGCTTTGCATTGTTGCCAGCTGTGTAGCCTCTTTTAATTTGGACCAGTGTATTGCTTTCTTGAAGTAAGGTACACTTAATGGGTTAAGCGTATAATTAAATGATTGACTGAATGGGGTTTAATTACACTTTTAACAGTATTTCAGTCATATTGTGGCGGCTGGAGCACAGTGGATTCCTGGTATTCCTCACACCAGATCTACCACTACATCGTTTCCTAGCCTCCAGCTGCTATCCCACTTAGGTTTACAATTATCCACCCATTGGTGAGAGACAGGATATGTGCCGCCAGGGATTGAACCCATGACATCCTATGATTGAAGATCAGGTCTCTGACGCGCTATGGACTGTGCTATTAGGATGGCTGTTAAATGTTTAAGCTCTTCAGCATACAAGTTTAGTTCAATCTATTCTTATATCGTGCTATCGATGATTGTCATTGGAACCAAATTGATTTTGAGGTTAGTTTTATTACAATATTTAAATCATCAGAGCCGTGGCCATAGCACAATTGGTATCACATATGACTCCTAATCATAGGGTCCCAGGTTCGATGCTTGGCTTCCGACCTATGTCTTTCACCAATGGGTTGATAATCATAAACCTAAGTGGGATGAGCAGCTGGAGGCTTAGGAAGGATGTAGTGTTAGTACTGGTGTGAAAAATGCCAGGAATCCAAAATTTGCGTTCCAGCCATCTTAATATAACTGAAATACTGTTAAAAGTGATTTTTAACCCCATTCAAACAAAACAAAACTCAAGTCTAATTAAATGTTTGTCTGTTAAAGCTCTTCATATCATGTTTTCATCCAACCTTGAATGATTTAATATTACAATAATTATTGCCTTATGTTTCTATTACAAAGAAGAAATTTCTTGACGATACATCAACGTATTGTCAATCCATTAAGTGTTTAACCATTTGACAAAACACTGCTTTAAATAAAAAATTCAATTAACCAATCAAATCATTCATTTAGATCTTGCGTAAATGGTGACTTCCGACATTAATGTCAAGTATTTTGTTGGTTTAATGACTGAAACGTAGTCACTAGTGCTTTTTTTAGCCGTAGTTACAACGTTTAGGTTGCAAACCAATGATTCGTCTTTTATTTCATGTTCCTAATGCAAATCTAATTTTGTCCATAAGATTTGTCAAGCTGCCTTGTCGGAGGTCAATTGGCAAGGGAGACAGCAACATTTTAACCCTTTTCCACACAGTGACACTTGCTCAATATAAAGCTTTGAAAACATTGTGGATAATGAAGAAATTGCTTATAACAAGCAATTTCTTCATTATCCACAATGTTTCCCATCCCACCAGACAAAGATTTTAAAGATTTCATCAATTTAAAATTGTCGTCTGCAACTTCTTTGAAATTGGACTGGTCTAAAATTTTATCATGTGGGAATGGTTTAAGCTGATGAAAATTGAAAGAAGTTGCAGACAGCAATTAAAAAAGGGGAGTTTAAATTGATTGAAATAAATATCATTTAGGGTAGCAAACACTTTGAGGTAAGGAGATAAATCTATTGTTCAAAACACAAAAATTATCTGGTATATATTCTAGGTGGCGCTAGCAATTCCCCGTACATGAGGCGGTCGAAGACTAATGTAACAAGTGGACAGGCTCGTCAAACGGCCCCTGCAAATACAAGAAGCGTGACTGCCTTACCAAATAAAAAAGAGACAAATAACAGGTATGACTGATTGATTTGGGTTTTTTGTTTATTCTGTAACAAGTTACAGTTTTAAAGTTTTGCACCTTTGGATAGTTGCAAATACATTTAGTTTGTTTAAATTTATTTATCACCATGACAGTTATTTAGTCTTTCAACATTGATGACGACTTAATCAGCAGATGACAAAGTTGCAGACCATCATTTCTAATTGATGAAGATTTTAAAATCTTTTCGGTATTGGAGATAATGCATTTTCCAACATTTTTTTCCAAAGCTATATTCTCGAGGGGTGTAAAAAGTGGGCAAGTGTAAGAATAGGTTAATCTGTCGATCAATAATGAGAAATTTACAAGCACGATTTTAACAATTTTTTCCCAAATCTTTATCTTAAGCATCATAATAGGAGGAAATGGGTTTATCATGTTTTTCTGATAAGAATCTATGCTATAAAATGTCAGACATTAAGGGGATCTACATTGTAAAAATTACTCCCTCCCAATCTATCTCTGCTCTATTTATTCTCTCACCTTAGCACAATATACTCAAGTTGAGCTTTTGTGATCCTTGAAAGTCCTTCTGATGCTGTGAACTGTCCTGTTGTCATAATCAATTCAAGTGATAAGATTCTACAGGCCACAGTCTTTTCTAAACCTTATGAAAGTTATGTTAACCCTTTTCAGGCTGAACTCATAAAATTCCTGTTTTGGCAGAAGGTCTAGACAAAGATCAGGCTGCACATATTAGTCCCTTTAACACCAGCATTGTTTATACCATTCATGTTCTAAATTATCAACAACCCAAAATGAGCACTTTCTGTGCTTCCAGGACTTTGATTTTATCACAGTTTTGTAGAGGATTCTATTCAGCATGACAAGGGTTAATGATTTTTAGGTTGAGTTATGAATGGGTTTGGCCAGGATAAAAAGTAGGTCACTAGGTCAAATCTTAGTTTAATCAGGCTCTTTAATTGTGAATCTTGCTTAGTTTGTTTATCCTAATGATATCAAAGTCAAGTCAAATAAGAAAAAAAATCTTGTTAACACTCTATAGACCTCAATGTCATCACAATAATCAAGAAATTCAATGTACACAAGGGTTATCCCATCTAAGTCAAGCCTGAATATGGATTAAGTCAGGTCACATGGTCAAATATAAGAAAAATGTTGTTAAAATTTTAGAGACTATAATTTCGGCTTTATCATTGTTAATGTTTATCTAATTGATATTAACCCTTGTCATGCTGTATAAATCAGCTTGTTAAATTGCTGTAAAATCAAAGGGCTGAAAGCAATGATAGATCTTTTTGTTAAAAAATCAATATTTCTTTTAGAAATCAACTGCATAAACAACTCGGGAAGGGAAAGAATGAGCAGGAGGTGTAGACTAAGATCAGCCTGCACAAATGTGCAGTCTGATCTTAGGCTGCACCTCCTGCCAAAACCAGAATATTCCGGGTTCAGCATGACAAGGGTTAAGGTTGAGTTTTGTTATGGCTGTGGTGGGGTTAAAAAGTAGGTTACTGGGCCAAATCTAAGAAAAAATCCTGATAATTTTTAGACTTCGATAAACCTTGTTAACAGTGACTAGAAGCCACAATTTTGGCCCAGTCATTGTGAAACTCTCAATGTATATCCCATGAAGTTTGAATATGGATTTTACTTTGTCTTGCCTAGTCAAAAAATCGGTCATTAGAATAATTCTAAGGACTTTTTCATAACACTTCAAGAGCAACTTTTAGAGCTCAATTATCGTTAAAAATGTTTCAAATGTTTATCTCCTTGATATCTTGATCAACTTGTAGTATAGGTTTGGCTGAGAAGAAAACATGAATCAATTAACCCAATTCCAGACGGAAAATTTTTAGATTGGCCCAAATTGAAAGAAGTTGCAGACGACAATTTTAAGTTGATCAAATTTTGGATTTTTCCAACTTTCTGGGAAGAAAACATTGTGGTAAATGAAGAAATTACTTGTGACAAGCAATTTCTTCATTTTCCACATTGTTTTCCAAAGCTCTTTTTCTTGGGGGCATCTAAAAGCGTCACTGAGTGGGAATGGGTTAAATCAAAGAATCACATTGGATGATCATTCAGTTGGCATGGTGACACTGATAGCTGTTGTAAGCTGCAGTCAATCCAAAAGATATTTTACTGTTGTAAAGTCTTGGCACCCAGAACTCAGGTGAGCAATTTGGGGCTATTTAGGTCCTCTTGTTTACAATTAGACCCATAACTATAAGCTTATATATTAAGACAAAGAGCTTTTTAGTTTATTAGTGCTTTAATAGAGTTGAAATATGGATGTTTTAAACTTATCAATGTTCTAATTTACCTATGACATGCTGAAGAAACTTTTCTTTCAGAATTGATTTAACCCATTCCCACATGACAAAATTTTAGACTAGTCTAAATTCAAACAAGTTATAGACGACAATTTTAAGTTGATGAAATCTTTAAAATCTTTGTCATTTAGGTTAGAAAAAATTGTGGATAATGAAGAAATTGCTTGTTACAAGCAATTTCTTCATTCTCAACAATGTTTTTCAATGCTATAATATTGAGGAGCGTTTAGAGGCATCATTGAGTGGGAATGGGTTAAATCAAAGGGCTGAAAGCACTGGAAGGCCTGGTTGTGTGGCATTAACCTATTTCCATACAGTGACGCTTTTAAACGCCCCTCAATATGAAAGCTTTGGAAAACATTGTGGAAAATGAAGAACCCTGTGGAAAATGAAGAAATTGCTTGTTACGAGCAATTTCTTCGTTTTCCACAATGTTTTCTACCCCATAAGGCAAAGGTTTCAAAGATTTCATCAACTTTAAATTTTTGTCTGCAACTTCTTTGAATTTAGACTGGTCTAAAATGTTATCGTGTGGGAATGGGTTAAGCATTCCCTTTATTTATTTGTAGTGGCTTTTATGAATGTTGATAGCAGAAATGAGCTTCTGCATTAATAGCCTTTTAGATTTAATTTTAATTATTATACCAAATTTTAGTTGACGTTTATTTTGGCACCAAAACACCATTCAAAAGCACCAAAACACCATTCAAAAGAAAGATGGTGGTGTTTATTTTAATGCACCTTAGTATTAGACAACCTAATTCTTTCTAGACCCGCAGTCACTGCCCCTACTCTCAAGGCCCCACTCCCTTCACCAGGAAGGGAAATCAAAATTCCAGTAAGTTCCCGGGACCCAGAGGAGACTGAACCTGAACCGAGCCCGGCTGTTCCCAAGGGAACACCAGCAACAACTACAGAGAAAAAGTAAGTAGGGTCCTAGTGCTTGCTTTCATTTGGGGAAATTAACCCTTTCCTGTATAAACCCGGGATTTTATGTCGCTGTGATTTTAGCAACTTCTTTTCCCACAATATTTTCTACTACATACAATGGTTTAATTCCAAATTGTAACCAATTTTCATTGTCGTCTGCAAGCTCTTTCAATTTGGACCATAAAATTTCTAAAATGTCTAAAATTTCAAAAAAACAAGAAAGGGTTAAGCCAATGCAATCTAGGATTTTTATTAGATTTGCTTGAGCTACATAAGGCAGTCGTCACAACTACACTTGGGTGTTTATGTGTATGTCAGTTCAACTGTTCCATCCAATTTTGTCCAAATCATAAATGCTAGATTTATGGATGGAACACAAAATAATTACACCGAATTGTTTTCCTTCAATGAACATATTTGCCATTTGAAGGATTCCCATATCTCAAAGGTCAAAGTCGCAATAAAGTTCAAGGCCTCATTTTGTAAAGATCATAACTCCTACATTTATACAATTACTAGATTTCAGAAAAACTTGGTACAGATATTCCCCTCAAAAGTAAACCTGCCATTTGATCATTTATTGCTGGAGTTCAAGATTTGAAAACTTGACATAAAATAGAGTAAAGTAAGAGCTAAACTGGTCCTTGAAAAACCTTGAAAAAGCAGATCAAGGCTCAGACAGGATGTAGTGGTAGAACTTGTGTGAGAGTTACTTGCTGCAGAAGCTGTGATATGACTGGTATAGTGTTAAAAGTGGTATTAAACCACATTCAATCAATCAAACAAACCTTTTTATTCTATTGGCAGATACAACCTACATGTATGTTAGAAGCATGGGTGATTGAATTATTAGTGTCCAGTCTATTTCATATTTCAATGATATATTAATTCATTTGGTGTAATATATTTATATGTGGCCATGAATTCCATGAGGTTATTAACTTTGTTATATTTCAAACAGTATAGACAGTATACATGAAGAACCAAATGAAATGGACATAGTCTTGGAGGAGTGGTAATGATTGTTTGGCTCCACCCCTTTTTGCATATTAATGATATATATATTTGTACAGGGTGGAGATTATATGATTTGTGTGGTTTCATTATATCATCACCGATATTAATAAAATCCTTTGTTGCACTGAACCTTCTGTTAGATACAGGTATGCACATTGTCTTAATCCATTCCAACACAATGACACTTTTGGATGATAAATGCCTTTGGGAAATATTGCGGAAAATGAAGAAAAGAGCTTCAGGGAAACATGATGGTAAATGAAGAAATTGCTTGTGACAAGCAATTTCTTCATTATCCACAATGTTTACTACCCAAAAATATAAAGATTTTCAAAATTAGACCAACTAAAAATTGTTGTCTGCAACTCCTATCATTTTGGACAAGTCTTAAATTTTGTTGTCTGGTAATAGGTCAAAGGTTTGTTCTGTAATCATACCCTTTTAACACTCACTCCAAAATGATTTTAACCCATTCCCACACAATGACACTTTTTGACACCCCCAAGTGCAGCATTTGGAAAACATTGTGTCAAATTAAGAAATATTGCTTCCAGTAAGAATTTTTTTCATTTTCCACAAAGTTTTCTGTCCAGGAAGTAAAAAAATCTTAAATTTCATAAACTTAAATTTGTTGTCTGCAACTTCTTCGAATTTGGTCCGGTCTAAATTTTTGCCGTCTGGATAAACAAGGACAAAGTGCAAAAATTTTGCGGGTGCCTATTCTTTATAGGCATTCAATACTCTAGGTTTTTTTGCAATAATAATGGATTTGCACTGTTTTTTTTGTTTGAAAACCTCATTTTCTGTTTAAACACAATCTGAAACTCTCGTTCAATTCTATGAATCAAACATCGGATGTATATAAGGCGGAGCTGCGATTATGTAACAAAACGGTGCATTTTGTTAGCCAGAAACAGTGTAGGAAAATGTAGCACATAATCTTGGTAAACCTGGATGGTTCGGAAGTCTCAAAATCACCGAAAACTTAAATTGCATTTTTGCAATTTTTTATGTTTTGCCCTAATTTGCTCTGATATTAATTTTCCTCTGAAGACCAAAACAACATCTTACAGTGCTTTATGAGATACATTTAACCGCAGTTACTTTGCATAGTGGAAAGCACCATTTTGGAAGTTTGTCGCATATATTTTTAAAATAGTCTAACGATGTACATCTGAGGTTTGATTGGTAGAATTGAACGAGGAGTTACCATCGGGGATAAATGGTAAAATCAGGCTGGTTAAGGATTGAATTGCTCCAGTGCCTCTAGTTTTATCGTTTTATAGATTAAATTAGGCTAGATTGCTTTGCTAGTTTATAATTCATTCATATTAGCTAGTTAAACAGTTATTACATGTGTTTGATAAATATATGGATTTTGGTAAAAAATTATGATCCCTTTATGGTGAGAGTGCTTGACTTGTGGTCCAGATATCACAGCTTTTGATTCATGCGCAAAACACTTGATGGCTAGCCCAAGTCTACCAAGCTGTAAAGTCAGATAGCAGTGGATTAAGCAATTGTCTCTCTCAGGAACGTGAAAACATCTCAATTGAATGTTAGATGGCAACTCTGTTAGCTGAAAGCTATTATTGTAATTGAACTAAAACCAATTAAAATAAACTAAGCCTACTCTTAACCTTTTACCACACAAAAAAATTTTAGACTGGTCCAAATTGAAAGAAGTTGCAGACGATAATTTCAAGCTGATGGAATTTTTATTTTTTTCATCTTTTTAGGTAGAAAATATTGTGGATAATGAAGAAATCCTAACAAGCAATTTCTTCACTTTTCTTCCAAAGCTTTTTTCTTGAGGGGCATAAAAAGAAACACATTATCCCATTCCCATAACATAGTGTAAATTGAAGAAACTGCTTGCATCAAACAATTTCTGCATTTTCCACAATGTTCTCTACCCTAAAAATTGAAAAAATCTAAATTTTCATCTTTTAATTGTTGTCTGCAACTCCTCTCAATTCGGACCAATGTAACATTTTGCTGTTTGGTAATTGGCTCATAGGTCAAATTTCTTTAAAAAGGTCAAAATTGAAAGAAATTGTAGTCAAGAATCCTCGTCATTAGGTTAGGAAACATTGTAGGTAGTGAGGAAATTGCATGTCACAAGCATTGTTTAAATTCTCCACAATGTTTAAAAAAGATTTCTTTAAAGAAATTCTTAGTTGATAATACAACTGAATCCCACACAATGAAGCTTTTAAACGGCCCTCAATATGAAAGCTTTGGAAAGCATTGTGGAAAATGAAGAAATTGCTTGTTATAAGCAATTTCTTCATTATCAATAATGGTTTCTACCCTATACGACAAAGATTTTTTTTAATTCAATTAACTAAAATTAGTTGTCTGCAACTTCTTTCAATTTGTACCCAGTCTAAAATATTGTCATCTGGCAATGGGTGAAAGTCTGTTGAGTGAAGAACAAAAGTGATATTTTCAATCTTGGCTAAGCCACTTGTGAAATTAGAGCTGTTGTTGCTCATAGAAAGCAAGATTTACTGGTCTTACACTGACATAAACATTTATACTCTATATATTTTTGTATATTCTCCTCTTTTCTTACTATTATCATAGTGAAAAACAATGAAAAATCTATCCCACTAAAGAAATTTATGGTAAAATAAACTCTTTTATTTGAAATTATTTTCACAGGCCAGGATATGATGCAGAAGACAGCCAGTTACACACCACAAGGGAGACAACTAGGGAAGCAGGAAGTCGACAATCACTTGTCTCCCCTTCTAAGGCACCAACACCTAACCCATTAAAGGTGAGAAATCTTGTCAGATGTTTCAATAGTATGTCTCGGTACATTTGATAAAGTAAGTGACTCGAGGGTTAATTGTGAGACTATTATATGTGTCTATAAAGTGCAAATTTAAAAAATCCAATTTCTTATTTCACTTCGTAACAAATTCTTAAAGCCATATCTTCCCCCAAAACACACTATAAAATTAGTAAGAAAACCATACTCCAGGCTCAAAAGCATAAATAAACATGATGATTGAATTTGTAAGATCAACATAATTCTATGCATTAAGCATACAATTTATGAAAGAAGTTACGATATTTTAAATGTGACCCGGCACAATTTAATGTTGTTCACATCAAATTATGACATTTTAACATTGGCTAGCCATCCAAACAGCTAGCTAGCTCACAGAGATTAAAGAAATCGTCCGTAATGTTTAGTCATCAGCACCTGTGCATATTACAGTCAATGCAGAAGATTAGTGAAGATTTCCTATGAAGAATCAGATGCATTTGTTACTATTTCAAAATGTAAAGAAACACAAATTGAAATCGACAATAAAAACACAAAAAACTCTTTCTAGAGAACATCACTCATACCCTGCTTTAGCATATTAATATTGAGATGGCCCTTGTTTACTTTAGTGACCAATTAAGAGATAGATTATTACAACTATGGCTTTAATATTTGTATTGATAAATTTATTCAAGGTCCTGAGGTTCAATTGTGTTTATTATGTCTCCCCACTCAGTGACATTAATTGTTTAAGACATCTGAATGTCCATCCACATTTCTTGTCCAAGAAATTTCTGTAGTTATTCATCCACAAAGTTCTCAAACTTGTTTGGTATCAGCTATAGCTGTGCAAGAAGAAACATTTTCATTAATTGGATTGGCTGTTTTTTTTTGAAAACCAGAGATATTACTATAGCCAGGTCATTGACAGCATTGGAAAACCTTGAAATTTTCTAATACCTCTGGTATTACCCAACAAACTTAGTTGAAACTTAGCATATATTTTCACTATCAAAAGAGCAACTTGTACCAACAAGGGGGATAAGTCTTATGATAAGTCTTAGAATTATACCTCTTTTTCAACTTACAGTTTTACTAACAATCAGGCAATTAAACATCCTAGTGTTGGCATCCAAATGTGGTGCTCTTGTTTAGTAATCCAGTCTATATTAATTTCATAAGGTAATGAAATAATTTATTGCATGATTCCTTGCTTCCTGTGACTTTATTTCACTCTGCAGACATTTTTTCTTGTTCAAAAAAATTTCAAGTTCTTTGTTTTATTGTACATGGGTATTCTGTGTACACTCCCAGTAAAACAGCAAGCACTTATTAAACAGACATTTGTTATGAAAATAATGTACATCGAGTAATCTATATTTGTGTGTTTCAGGAAATTGATTTATGGGATACATAATCAAAAGAACAAGCTTAACTCAAATATTTGTAACAGAGATAATATAAACAACATCTTCTAATTTGTGTGTTTAGGTTTTTTACAAAGTTGATTATCAGACGACTAGCAAATACAACTCAGATAATGTACAAAACATTCCATATTTGTGCGTTTAATGGTGTCTAATTACCAGGTACTTTTTAAAACAACATCATGCACAAATAATGCGGACTACATGTTTATGTGTTTCAGGGTGTTGATTTACCTTGTACATTATCAGGAGAACAGCAAGCACAACCCAAACAGATATTTATGACACAGATAATGTGGACTACAATATGTTTATGTGTTTCAGGGTGTTGATTTACCAGGTACATTATCAGAAGAACAGCAAGCACAACTCAAACAGACATTTAATAAACTTGACACAGATAAAGATGGGTAGGTATCTCATCTTTGTGTTTGTTGGTGTCACCATTTCATGTTTTGTCCATTTAGCTCACCTGAGCAAAACATTCTCAACATGAGCTTATATGGTTGTGTGTTGTCCGTTGTGTGTTGTCTGTCATCAACAGATACCTTGTTGACAATCTGGAGGCTACAAGTTTTTCTAATAGTCTTAAAAATTGTTGTTTGTATTGATAAAACCTAGACAAGTTTGAAATTATGTAACTTAGGGTATAAAAATATCTCATACGCTGTCATAGCATAGTTGGTATCGCATCAGACTGTCAATCTAGAGGTCCTGGGTTCGATCCCTGACGGCGGCACTCATCCTTTCCGACTATTTGTCTCCCACAAATGGGTCGTTAATCATAGACCTATGTGGGATAGCCGCTGGAGGCTAGGAAAGGATGTGATGGTGGTACTGGTGTGAGAAATACCAGGAATCCACTGTTAGGTGCTCCAGCTGCCGCGATATAACTGAAAGATTGTTGAAAGCGGCGTAAAACCCCATTCAAACAAACAAATAAAACTAAGTCACTAGGTCAAATCTTTAAAAAAAGAAACTTGTGTGTGCTCAAGAGAACATATTTTATGCCCATTAATCAATATGTTTGTCTTGATCAAATCTTGGACAAGATTGTAATCGAGTTACTGGAGGTCAAAAACTTGGTCACTAGGTGAAATCTTAGAACAACCTTGTGGACATTATTGAGGCATCAATTTATGCTCAATCAACCTGAAAACTTGTCAGAATGATTGCATGGATAAACTTTTCACAAATGTAAATTCCTGCTCAACTTCAAAATTTAGTCACCATGGGTCAATAACTGCTTCATTATGTCAAATTTTAGAAAACTCTTGTATGCAGTCTGAGACCTCATCTTTGTACTTATCCTAAATATAAGTACAAAAATTGATTTTTGTAAACTCTAGAATAAGTTTCAACTCAATTACCAGGGTTAAGAAAAAATTCTCAAAACTGGTCAAAACCAGTATACAATGTCAAGCATCAGAAAAACTCTATGGAAAGTGTGGCAGCCACATTTTCTTCTCCGATCTGAAAATTGCTCAGACTGCTTGGCTAGACGATAAACACAGTTGAGCAATTTAGGGCCATTATGGCCTTCTTGTTTGTAGATTTAGTATTGTCAAAAGTAATAAGATTCCTTATTCCATATTCATTATTCATTTATAGGTACAAGTTGTTTTGTTTGAATGGAACGAAAAAAAAATCCTAATTCATAGGGCCTAAAATTTGAACCTCTTTGATGGTTTTTAGCTTAGCTCAGCTGTTTTGGGAGTACATCCCTAAGGCTTTCACACGACCTCTTCATTGTTGTTAAATTTGTATATTTCTCAACCCTTGTCATGCTGTATAAATTACCTTAATTAATTGCTGTCAAATCAAAGGGCTGAAAGCACTGATAGAACTCGTCGTTCAAAAATTAATATTTTTTTTAGAAATCAACTTCATGAACAACTCTGGCAGGAATAGTACAAGCAGGAGGTGTAGACTAAGATCAGCCTGCACATAAGTGCAGTCTGATCTTAGTCTACACCTCCTGCCAAAACCGGAATATTCTGGGTTCAGCATGACAAGGGTTAATATCTCTGGTATTACTGAAGGCATTCAAACTTTAAATATATGTTCATTATCATAATAGCAAACTATTTATTCCCCCCCCCTTTTACTTAACCCTTTCCCATACAATACCTGATATTTTATGTCCCTGTTATATTATACTTATAAATCATTGTGAAAAAAGAAGAAATTACAAGCAATTTCTTTTTTCCCACCAAGTTTTTTTTATCAGATAGGATGGTTACTTTTTTAATTTTACTTACTTTTATAATGTCATCTGCTACTGCTTTGAATTTTGACAAGGTCTAATATTTTGAAAATTAGGAAAGGGTTATATGTTTTATCTACTTTCCTGCACTTGACAGCCAAGTGTCAGGCCCTGGCAATTCTCTTGTTTTCTTAATTATGATTTTTATTTTTTTATTTTTTCAGCCATTTAATGTTTAACCAGTTACAGACACAGCTACCTAAACAGTTTTCTGAGGCTCAAGAAAAATATATCAAACAGGTAAATAGCTTAAAGCCATATCTGCCCTCCGAGGAAGAAAAAATAGTTTAAATAATCTATCGCTTATTTGGTCACTTAAGCAAAAAAGGGCCTTCATAATATCGATATGCAAAAGCAGGGTTTGACTGATGTTCTCTAGAAAGAGTATTTTGTATTTTTCTCGTCGATTTCAATTTGTGTTTGTTTACATTTTGAAATCGAGACAAATTCACCTGATTCTTCACCAAAAATCTGCGCTAATATTCGGCATTAACTGTTATACGTACAGATGCTCATGACTAAACTTCACAGATGGTTTCGTTAATCTTCGTGACCTAGCTATTTGTTTGAATGACTAGCAAAAGATAAAAAGTCATCAATGACGTCATAGTTTTATGTAAACAAACCTTAAATATGGCGGATCACCATTGAAAATATCGAAACTTCTTTCGTGCATTGTACACTTACTGCGTAGAATTATGCTGATCTTCTTATTTCAATTGTCGTATTTATTTATGCTTTTGAGCCTTGGGTATGGCTTTCCTATTAATTTCATGGTGTATTTTGGGGGAAGATATGGCTTTAAACCATTACCAGACGTCAGAATTTTAGACTAGTCCAAATTGAAAGGAGCTGCAGACGACAATTTAAAGCATATGAATTCTTTTTATTTTTTTTTTCTTTTTGGCTAGAAAACATTGTGGATAATGAAGAAATTGCTTGTGACAAGCAATTTATTCATTTTCCACGGTGTTTTACAAAGCTTTTTTCTTGGAGATGTCTAAAAGCATCACTGAGTTTGATTTCCGGCGGCAGCACATATTCTTTCCGACATATGTTTCTCACCAATGGGTGGATAATCGTAAAACCTAAGTGGGATAGCAGCTGGAGACTAGGAAAGGATGTAATGGTAGTACTAGTGGGAGAAATACCAGAAATACATTGTTAGGTGCTCCAGCCAACACGATATGACTGAAATACTGTTAAAAGCGACATTGAAGCCCATTCAAACAATGTAATGGGTTAAAATGAAATGATAAATTGTTTAAAGTAGTATAACGCATATTAATTACATCATGAGAGTAAAATTATCCCATTGAAAATTTGAATATTACATAGATCAATAATCAGCTCGTGAAATAACTATGCTAATGAGTTTAACCTATTACCAAACAGCAAAATTTTAGACTGGTCCAAACTGAAAGGAGTTAGACGAAAATTTAAAATGTAAGAAATTTGATATTTTTTTCATCTTTCTTGGTAAAAAACATTTTTTTGAATGGAGAAATTGCTTGTGACAAGGAGTTTCTTCATTTTACACAATGCTTTCCCAATTATTTTTCTTGGGGGGCATCAGAAAGTGTCACTGTGTGGAAATGTGTTAAGCCTTTCCTATTTTCAAAATTTTAGTCTTGTCTAATTTGATTGAAGTTGCAGACGAATATTAAAAGTGAGTGACATTTGAAAAGTAACTGACTGACAGGGTAGAAATATTGTGGGAAAAGAGGAAATTGCTTGTTACAATATCTTCTTTTCTCACATTGTTTTCTCAATTATAAAAGCATGGGATGTAGAAACAAGGGATTGTACAGTAAGGGAGCCTATTCTAACACCTTTGAAACATTGTTAAATAATGCATGTAATGACATCTTTGTCCAAACTTCATTATATATTTTCTTTTTAATACATTTTTTCAATATCATTGAACAACCAATTCCAAGAAATTTATTAGCTCGGCTGTTTTCAGAGAAAACCCAATGTATTGTCATCACCTTGGCGTCGTGTACGTGGTAGTTGGCGTTGGTGTGACAAACTTTAACCTTGGTCATATCTCTGTTGTTATTGAAGATATCCTCATGAAACTTGGCATGTGTTATGACCATCACAAGAGCTATCTAGACTATCAAGGGGGATAACTCTATAGCATTTTTTTTAAGAGTTATGCCCCTTTTTCAACTTAGAATGTTTGCATTATCCAAGCACCTGCAGCCAAGTGTTGCACTGTGGGCTTGATGATTCATCTGATGTAGAACACCAAATTCATAATTTAAAGATAAATTGAATAAAATATTAATCTTGTAGTCTAAAAAGAATAACAATACTTCAAAGCCTTATTGTCTAGCCAAAGATGTAGGACTTAACCCTTTCCTGTCTTTAAAAATTTTAGACTTGTCCTATTTGAAAGAAGTTGCAGACAACAAAATAAAAGTGGGTGCAATTTGAAAAGTAACCAACATGAAGGGTAGAAAATATTGTGGGAAAAGGAGAAGTTGCTTTTTACAAGCAAATTTTTTCTTTCCCCACAATGTTTTCTCAAGTATAAAATTGCAGAGAAGTAAACACCAGGGATTGAACAGGAAAGGGTTTAAGTAATGAGAAAAAGCTCACCTTTAGCTGTTCACTTTACCTTACAGTAATCTGAACAGATATTTCAAATGATACATTATTTCATGATGGAGGATTACTTGACAAGTTACTTTGAAATTTATCCATACATGTAGGAGTTACGATTTTGACTAAGTTTGAATATTTGACCTTGAGCTATGACATTGACCCATAGCTTTCAAAAAAAATCTTTCAAAATGCACATCTACTTGTGGTGGAGAACAAAGGTATTTTTAAAGTGCAAAGTATTTTGAATGTTAATGGAATCAGATTATTAGAAATGAAAATCTGAGATTATTATTTCTTTCATTGAGGTATGAAATTAAATCCAATCTGAAACCACTTCTCAGGTACACAGAGTGATTAGAAATTTATTTTAACCCTGTTTAACCCTTGTCATGCTGATCCTGGAATATTCCTGTTTTGGCAAGAGGTATAGACAAAGATCAGCCTGCACATATGTGCAGTCTGATCTTTGCCTACATCACCTGTTTGTCTCTTTCAAGCCAGAATCATTCATTGTTCAGTTTTCAAATCAAATATTGACCTGCAGCTAGTGCTTCCAGAGATTTCAGTCCTTTGATTTTGGTGCAATTCTAAATAGGATTTTTTATAGCATGACAAGAGGTAATGCTTTCAAAATAAAGCACATTATGCAGTAGCTGTAATTACAGAAACATTGGTGAAGGTTTCAATATACATACATTATGGATGTCTTTACTTTCAGGTGTATGAAATCACAAGTTCAAGCACCAATTTCTGTACTTTCAGGTGTAAGAAATCACAAGTTCAAGTACCAATTTCTGTACTTTCAGGTGTATGAAATCACAAGTTCAAGCACCAATTTCTGTAATTTCAGGTGTATGAAATCACAAGTTCAAGCACCATTTTCTGTAATTTTAGGTGTATGAAATCACAAGTTCAAGCACCAATTTCTGTACTTTCAGGTGTATGAAATCACAAGTTCAAGCACCTTTTTTGGCCTGGATGAATTCATGACCATGTCCTATCTTACTAATGTTGTAACAAGCCTGCAGTAAGTGTGTTCTTTTTTTTTTATCTTATTTTAGTCCAAATCTCAAAGCACGATTCAACAGGTTGCAAGCCCTGACCACCTAACTCTGACTGGAAGTTTGTCTAGAAGGTGTCAATTAGCAAAATTTAGGATCAGTAACATGTAACAAAAATAGAATGTTTGGTTGTAACCTAAATGTTGTAACTACTTGAATAAGCTGTAGTTACAAATTTAAAGTTGCCAAACAAACAAAATACTAAAACATTAATGTTGACCATTGTCAGAGTGCACTTTTGGTCTAAATGGATAATTTGATTTGTGTATTGATTTTTGATTGACAGCTGTGAACTGCCAATTGCTACCTTGTACAAAATTTAATTCTGATTCAATTCAGTAATGTTTAACCCATTCCCACACAATGACGCTTTTTGACACCCCTTAAGAAAAGCAATTGGGAAAACAATTTGGAAAATGAAGAAATTCTTCTCCACAATGTTTTCTATCCAGAAGGTTGAACAATCTAAAATTTCACAAGCTTTAAATTATCGTCTGCAACTTCTTTCAAGTAAGACCAGACTAGAATTTTGATGTGAGGTAATGGGTCGAGACAGTAATATATTACTGCTACTAAAACATCCTACAATTTGAGACTGTAGAAACATGTTATATAGAAAATGATGCTAGGAAAAAAAACGATTAAAAACAAGTTTTTTCTGCAATATATAGTATCCCTTTAGTTAACCCATTCCTACACAATGATGCCTTTTGATGCTCCTTAAGAAAAACAAATGGGAAAATATTGTGCAAAATGAAAAAATTGTTTGCAACAAGCATTCATATTTTGGTGGGTTTCTTTTAAGAGCTGAAAAAGTAGGATTGAGTGGTAATACTAACATGAGACGTGGCAATACATGTACCACTTCATCAATATCTATTTGCTATTGTTAAGTCAAGATCATCAAACAAGGTCATCTATCAAGGTCAAAATTGTGAAAAATTTTCCAGTATTGTTGTGTCTTTTTCCTCAATGAAAATATCAACAAATCATAATTTAAGATAAAAACAAAAATGAAAATGATGATAATAAAACATAACAATTTCAAAGAAACTGTTAAAGATGTTTATATGTTTTCAGAGGTGAACCCCTTGATGCATTTAACAAACTCAACTTTCATCATTTACATGATGTCATCTTGAAATATGTGGTGAGTAGAGTATTTTGATTAAAAAAATATTAGGGAGGTTTCTTTCACAAAGTACTCAAGACGAGCTTTTGTGAGATATCTACCTGTGTCCAGTATTGGGCATCAATTCTCCATCCTTCAGCGTCTGTCATCTATCAACATCTTATGTGCACTCTAGAGGCCACAATTCTGGCTCAAGGTCACTAGGTCAAATCTCGAAATTCTTTGTATGCACTCCAGAAGCTATATCTTAGGCTCAAGTACCTTGATCAAAATAACTTTTAGATATTAAGAACAAGTTCAGTTTTTAGGTCACTTGTGCTTTTTTGGACGATTATTGCCACTGACTCAGGTGAGTGCCTTAGTGCCAATGTCCATCTTGTTTTGCTTCCGTAGCATAAAATGCTTTTCTTGTACCATGTCAATGATTAAGCATTCAGCTTAACCTATTACCAGATGAAAAACTTAAGAGTGGTCCAAATTCAAAGAAGTTGCAGACGACAATTTCTAATTAATGAAATTCTGACTTTCTTGGTCTTTCAGGTAGAAACTTTGAGGATATAGAAGAAATTGCTTCATTTTCCACAATGTTTTTTGAAAGCTTTTATTTCTTTGGGTTGTCAAAAGATGTTGTTGTGTGGGAGTGGGTTATATATCACCACGATACAGTAATAAAATCTTTGAAGAATTTCATCGGGGCCTCACAAACAAGACTAGATTTGGTAAAAGCCCTATAGTATTTGCTCAGTCTGTTTGTCAATCCATCTGTTTAGTTCCTTAACTCACTCCAAAACAACAAAATTTTAGACTAGTCCAAATTGAAAGAATCTGCAGACAATGATTTCAAGTTAAAGGAATTAAAATTGGGTATAACGAAGAAATTGCTTGATACAAGCAATTTGTTTGTTTTCCACAATGTTTTTCAAAGGGATTTTTAGACACATAAAAAGGAGGGATTGTGTGGGAATGGGTTAACACATATCAACTTCTCTATCTTTAGCTCCCCTGAGCACAACATGCTCAAAGGGAGCTTTTACGATAACTAAGTGTATATCGTGTGTCGTCAACATTTTCTTTAAACATCTTTTCCTCCTTTAACCACTTGGCCAATTTTGACTAAGTATGGCAAGAATGTTCCTTAGGTGACCCTTTCCAAAAATTGTTTTTTGGAATAGGGGGGTGGCAGGGCCAGGCTTATTAGACTAAGAGAAATCCTGAAATCCTGAAAAAGTCTTCTGAAAATCATGAAAAAATCTTCTCCTCCTTCACCATTTGGATTTAAGTTGGCGACTCTTTTCATGATTTGTTCATGAAATTTTGATTTGCAAAAAAATGGGGGCTAAATGATAGAGTAGGGCTTATAAGACTTACAGAAGTCATGAAATATTTCTTTAAAAAATCTTCTCCTCTGAAACCATTTGACCAAATTGGATTTATCTTGGCAGGAACTCTTCACAAGTTACCCTTTTCAAAAATTGTTCATGATATTTTTATTCACAAAAGAAAGGGTTGTGGTAGGGTGGGGCTTTTAAGACTTGGAAAAAATCATAAAGTAATTCTCTAAAAATCTGCTCCTCCTAAAGCTTTTGGCTAATTTTTATGTATCATGGCAGGAATGATCTTTGGTTATCATTTTCAAAACTTGTTAATGAAATCTTGATCTGTGAATAAACGTGGGCATGACATGGCTTAGCTTCTCAAAGAAATCGGAAAGTAATTCTCATGTGAGCGATCAGGGCCATTTTTGACCCTCTTGTTTCAAAGATTTTCATCAAATTTCTGCTTGGGTATCAATTATTAAAGTCTCAGATAAGTTTTAATTTGAGGATTCTTCTATGGCTGGTTTTTAAGATTGCAGACAAAATGGCAGCCTTACTAATATTTTATGTGCTTCTCTCCCATTAATATTGAGGGTTGTAAAAAGTGGGATCGTATGGGAATGGATTAAACAATTCATCAGGCCTAAGGTTGCACTTAAAGGTATTTTTTGCCTCCATGTCAATAAGATGGGGGCACATTATTTTACAGATGTCAATCTGTCTGTCTGTCTGTCTGTCTGCAAGGAGTAAACTCATTGCAAAAACTGAACATTTTGCTGTTATTCTAACAGCTTTCAAGATACATGGCTCATGTTTGGGACATAGGTTCCTTGCATTGATAGGCATCGATTGTAAGGTCAAGGTCATCCATCAATGTCAAGGTCACTTATCAAGGTCACATTTCTGAAAAAAGGCTGTTACCATTCTAATTTTTTTATCCCCTCTTTGCTTTCAGGAACTCTATCGGACTGTGGACAGAACTCACAAAGGGAAGATAACTCTTCATTCATTACAAGATATTTTATCAACAGCATTGTCAATTGATTTTAAAGTAGAACCGCAAAAATGGAACAAAATAGCAGATGATTTAACATTAGTGAGTAAACTCATAATATATATTTCTTGTAATAGACTTGTCCAAATTCAAAGAAGTTGCACACAACAATTTCTAGTTGTGAGAATTTTGAGTATCTTGGTCTTGGTGAGTAGAAAACAAGGAAGAAAACAAAGAAATTTCCTATAAATTTCTTCATTTTAACCTGGTTTTCCTTAAGATGATCAATCTTTTCTTGAGGAGGGTGAAAATATGGGATAGGTAAACATTGTTATTTTGCAAAATTTATGGCCAATCACATGTGGCAAAAAAGTAAAATGAATGGTTGACGACTTAAATGTCATAACTACAGCTTGGATTAGCTTTAGTTAGATTTAAGTCAACAAAATTGCTTCACATAAATCTCTACCAGGATCAGAGTTCAAAGTTCACTTTCGGTCTTAATGTATGATTTGATTGGTGTATTGAATGTTTGATTGCCAGTTGAGATCTGTCAATTTCATATTCATTTGGAGATATTTAACAAAAGACTATTAGGCTTCAAACTGGAGTGCAAGAACTCAATTGTAGATCACTAAACACTAGTGAGTATGTCAACTCATGCTAGAGGGGAGGAGTTAACCCATTACCTATCAAAATAATTTTAGACTTGTCCAAATTCAATGAGGTTACAAATGACAATTTCAAGTTGATGGAACTTTAAAAATCTTTCCCTTTTGGGGTAGAAAACATTGTTGATAATGAAGAAATTGCTTGTAACAAGCAATTTCTTTATTTTCCACAGTGTTTTCCAAAGGTATTTTCTTGGGGGCTTAAAAAAGTAGGACAGTTTGGGAACTGTTTAACTCATTACCAGATCACAAAATTTTAAACTAGTACAAATTCAAAGATGTTGCAGAAGTTTAGTTGATGAAACTTTGGATTTTTATTACTTTTTGTATAGAAAACATTGTTGATAATGAAGACATTTCTCGTAACTAGAATTTTTTTCATTTTCCACAATCTATTCCTAAGGGTTTTTATTGGAGGGGGGGGGGGACACCAAAAAACGTTATTGTATGGGAATGAGTTAACTTGAATTTATACATATAGGTACCATAACACAAAATATATAATAATATATGTCAATGTGTTGAAAGGACATAATATTTCTAAATCTGTTCATTTGCAGATGTTAGCCCATTCCCACAAGACAAATATATAGACTGGTTCAAGTTAAAGGAAGTTGCAGACAATAAATTAAAGTTTAAGAAGTTTTGCAATTTTTGTATCTTCAAGGGTAGAAAATGTTGTCGAGAATGAAGAATTTGCTTGTTTCAAGCAATTTCTTCATTTTCCACAATGATTTTATAAACTTCTTTTCTTGGGGGGCTTTCAAAAGCATGCCTGTGTGGGAATCGATTAATATAAAGTTGCTAGAACAGCAACTGAGATTTATGCACCAAAGTCAATATAATTTTGGGAAAAATCTTTTATCTTTCTGTCTTTTTGAAACTAAAGCCAATTCCACTCAATCCTTCCTTTATATGCTCCTCAAGAAAATAGTTCTTGAAAACAATGTGGAAAATGAAGAATTGGTCTGTTACAAGCATTTTTTGCATTTTCCACATCTGTTTTCAAGCCAGAGAGACAAAAAATTCGATAATTTCAACAATTTGAAATTTGGGTCTGCAAATTCTCTTAACCCTTGTCATGCTGTATAAAATACCTTATTGAAATGCTGTCAAATCAAAGGGCTAAAAGCACTGATAGAACCTATTGTTCATAAACCAAAATTTCTTTTAGAAATCAACTTCATAAACAACTCTGGCAGGAAAAGTACAAGCAGGCGGTATAGACTAAGATCAGCCTGCACATAAGTGCAGTCTGATCTTAGTCTACACCTCCTGCCAAAACCAGAATATTCTGGGCTCAGCATGACAAGGGTTAATTTGGAAAGATCTAATACATGTACTTCACTGTGGAAAAGGTTAACCAATATACTTAACAATCACACTGAAAATAATAACTACTATACATCTCTAATATTTGGCAATATCGAAATATATACTTAGGACGATTCAAAGTCATTTGACAAGGTCAAGGTCGACGAACAAATAAAAAAAATTGCTGTTTTTGCGGGCATCAGTTCCTTCACAAGTACATCTTGGCATATTATCATGTGTGTGTATGTATGTATTTCAGAGTCAAGGAGATTGTATATCGTACTTTGAGTACTTAGCACAGATACCCTTGTTTTGTGTCTATGGGAAAGCAGACTGAAAAAAAAAAGGTTCTTGTGTTAATGGCACATGGGAATTTCACATTTAATTTGAGTGCTCACTGTGTTAACAATAAGCTTAATTTACAATTTGTCATCAAAGCAGGCTATGAACTGAAGCAAAATTTACTGAATACATGTTCTAAGTAGATTATTTTGGAAATTAATAAGTAATATTTGAGCCAGTGCATGATATTTCCAACAATAATATGTGTGTGATAATTCAAACAATTATACATGTGTGTGGTATTCAAAGAATTACACATGTTAGTGAAAGTTCCAACAATTTTACATGTGTGATATTTTCAAGAATTACACATGTAAGCGATAGTTCCAAACAATTACACTTGCGTGTGATATTTTGAAGAATTACACATGTAATCAATATCTCCAGAAATTACACTTGTGTGTGATATATCCAAGAATAACACATGTAAGTAATAGTTCCAACAATTACAATGAGTTAGTTAAAAAAAATAGCACATGTATGCAATAGTTCCAACAATAACACATGTGCATATTCAAATGTGTGTAATATTTCCAACAGTTACACATGTAGGAAAACTTCCAACAATATCACATGTAAGAGATAGTTGCAAAAATAATAAATGTGTGTAATAGTTCAAACAATAACACATGTATGTGATAGCTCCAACAATAACACATGTGTATATTTCACATGTGTAATACATGTATTTCCAACAATTACACATGTAGGCGATAGTCCCAACACATGCATATGTGCATATTTTCAACAGTAACACATGTGTGATATGTCCAACAAAAAAACATGTACGCGATAGTTTCAACTATTACATTTATGCGTATTTCATGTGTATGTAATATTTCCAACAATTACACATGTAAGCGATAGTTCCAACAATTACATAAGTGCATATTTCCAACAATTACTCATTTCTGTGATGTGTCCAACAAAAAAAACACATGTTCACAATAGTTCAAACAATTACATTTATGCATATTTCCAACAATTACACATTTTTATGATATTTCCAACAATTACAGATGTATGTAATATTTCCAACAAATACACAAGTTTGTGATATTTCCAACAATAACATGCGTTTGTAATATTTCCAGCAATTACACATAATGCATATTTCCAACAATAACACATATGCATAATTCCTACAAATACACATGTGTCTGATATTTCCAATAATTACATATGTATATTTCCAACAATTACAGATGTCTGTAATATTTCCAACAATTAAACATATGCATATTTCCATTAAATACACATCCATTTGATGTTTCAAACAATTACACATATGCATATTTCCACCAATTACACATGTGCCTGATATTTCCAATAGTTACATAGGCATATTTCCAACAATTACACGTGTGTAATATTTCAAACAATTACATATGTGTTTGATATTTCCAAAAATAATACATGTACACGATAGTTTTGACAATTGCACATAATGCGTATTTCCAACAATCACACATGTTTGTGGTATTTCCAACAATTACACAGATGCATATTTCCAATAAATACACGTGTGTGGTAATTCTAACAATTACACATGTGCATATTTCCAACAATTACACATGTGCATTTTCCAACAATTACAGACACTTTTATTACCCTCAACAAAATTATAAATAGATTTAATGCTGATCATCATAAATTAACTTTGAGTCAGTAGCTACCTACAGAATAGATACAGATAAGACTTTGCAGATACACAGGCCTGATCTGTTCTGCCGGGTGCTTACATGAAATTGCTTACATTCCCACACACTGACGCTTTCTTAGGCCCCTCAAGAACATTGATTGGGAGAATATTGTGTAAAATGAAGAAATTGCTTGTAACAAGCAATTTCGTCATTTTATACAATGTTTACTACCTAGAAAGTTGAAAAAATCAAAACTTTTATCAAGTTCAAATTTCCGTCTGCAACTCATTTCAATTTGGACCAGTCTAAAATAATGCTGTCTGGTAATGGGTTAACCAAAATAAACTATACAGATTATACAAAATGAGGTTAAACATTTATGATTTACCTATAACAATATTGTTGCACTGTTTGTTGATTTTTACACTATATGAAAGAAATTCATAATATTTGTCATTTCATAACAAATTTGAAAAAAATCTTAACATGATTAATCTATTCTCACACAATGACACTTTTTGACGCCTCTCAAGAAAAACAAAATTACACAATATCAAAAAAGTAGATAAATCTATAATTTCATAAAATCTAAATTTTCGTCTGCAACTCTTTTCAATATGGACCAGTCTGGTAATTGTAAATTTAGCCTTCTGGTAACGGGTTGAATGTTTGCCAAGTCTGGGGTATAATTCGCGAGCTAATCTCATAGCCCCATACAAGGTACCACACTATCATGCCCTCCTTTTATGCCCTCAAGAATAAAGCTTTGGAAAACATTGTGGAAAATGGAGAAATTGCTTGTTTCAAGAAACATTGCGGAAAATGAAGAAATTGCTTGTTTCAAGCAATTTCTTCATTATCCACAATATTTCTTTCCAAAAATAAGAAAAAAATTAAAATTACATCAACTTGGAATTGTCGTCTGCAGCTTCTTTCCATTTGGACCAGTCTAAAATTTTGTTGTGTGGGAATGGGTATTAACTTAAAAATATTTCTAGCTCTGAAGAAAAATTGCAATAGATAACTTTGTGTGAAAAAAAGTAGAAATTACTGGTAAAGGTAATGGGTTAATGCAGGCATAAGATTGGATGCATATTGTGCCTGGAAGAACTGATCGGGATAAATATTTATCTTATAAACATCTCGGCTTTGAACAGAATAGCAGGACTGGTGGTGTTCACTAGGATCAGACTGCATATATGTGCTGCCTGATCTTTGCCTATACCTTGACAGGAGTATTCTAGGTCTGTCTTGACGAAGGTAAACTGTGAACTTAACAATTTCATATAACTTTAACAGTATACAATGGTATAGTCTTTATTTTATGCATGTAGATACATCACATTAAACCTATCTGCTGATCAAAGGTCATATATTTGACAAGGTCAAGGTTTTCAATAAAGGTCATACTTTAACATTTCTAGTCTTTATTCGTATCATGCAAAATTAACATACAGAAAGTCAAAACAATGGAAAAAATACAATAAAAAATGATATGATCTGATCAGAGAAACAAAAAAAGAGACATTCTTAACTCATTCCAACCCACAATCCCTCCTTTTTACGCCCCTCAAGAAAAAAGCTTTTGAAAACATTGTGGAAAATGAAGAAATTGCTTGTATCAAGCAATTTCTTCATTATCCACAATATTTTTTATCCAAAAGACGAAAAATTTCAAAATTCCATCAACTTGAAATTGTCGTCAGCAGCTTTTTTCAATTTGGACCAGTCTAAAATTTTGCTGTGTTGGAACGGGTTAATTTGATTTTCACTCATACACTCTGGATCCAAACCAAAGATCTAATTTCAAGTTTTAGAAAATTGATTAACAAGTTCATTTGACTTTTCCTTTTCTGTTTTGACCAAAGCTCCTTTTAACTACCCTCGCTTAGATTCCATTTTTATTTTTTCATTTCAGGATGTTTCTGGTCATGTCAGCAAGATAGAGTTCCTTGCCCATATACCGTACTTCCAAACCATGAAGAAAGCATAAGTCATCAACCCTCCCCTGTCTTGCAAAATTTTAGACCTGTCCAAATTTGAAGGATTTGTAGATGAAAATTTAAAATGGATTTAATTTGAAAATCACAACTCAGCAGGGTCGAAAATATTGTGGAAAAAGAAGAAATTGCTTGTAACAAGCAATTTCTTTGTTTTCTACAATGTTTTTTCAATTCACAGGGAAGTAAAAACCAGTGAAGGCAAAAAAAAAAAAAAAATCATTTTTTAGATGGATTAGTCATTGTCTGCACAACTATTTTACTAGTAGTAAATCATATATTGAAATAGACAGATAAAAAAAGTTTTCATAACATTGCAACATGAAAAAAAAATCAAGTAAAATCATACATCTGTAAGAAAAGGCAATATACCTCTATCAATTTTACAGAAGAAACCATTTTATAACCATAATAAAGTCAGTTCTATTTGGTAAATATATTTTCTAAAATTAAACTGCCTTTTTAGCTCGGCTGTTTTCGGAGAAAACCACAGGTATTGTTATCACCTTGCGGCGGCGGCTTGACAAACTTTAACCTTGGTCGTACCTCTTTTGTTATTGAAGATATCCTCATGAAACTTCGCAGGTTTATTGACCATCACAAGAGCTATCTAGACTATCAAGGGGGATAACTCTGAAAGCATTTTTGTAAGAGTAATGCCCCTTTTTCGACTTAGAATTTTGCATTATCCAGCACCTGCAGCTGAGCGTTTGCACCCTTGGGCAGTGCTCTTGTTTAGGTCACCTGATGGTGACCTATTGCGATTGTGTTTTGTTCGTTGTTGTGAGTTGTGTGTCGTGCGTCAACTTTTTACATTTTCGACTTCTTCTGAAGAGCCCTTGATTTCAACAGAACTTGACAGGAAGCATCCTTATGGGAAGGTGCTTCAGATTCGTACACTTCATGGAATTATCTCCCCTTTGGGTTCCATAAGGGGCCAAAAAGGGTACATCTTTGAAAATCTTCTTGACATGAACCGGCTGTCTTTAGGGCAAGGACTATCAAGTTTGTACAAGAAAAAAATCTGTTAAGAAATGGCCGTGCTGTGGGGGGGGCAAAGGTGGGTGGAGTATATAAGCTTACATAGTGACAACTTTGAAAATCTTTTTCTACCAAACCAAAAGATCTACAGCTCTGATATTTGGTATGTGTTATCATCTAGTGGACCTCTATCAATATTGTATAAATTATAATCCCAGTGTCAAAATTAGCATGTTTCCGGACGTCACAAGTTTAACATAGGCTTATAGTGAAAATTTAAAAAATCTTCATCTGCCAAACAGGAGGGCCTAGAACTTTAATATTTGGCATACAGCATCATCTGGTGGACCTCTGTCAAGATTGTAACAATTTTTGCCTCAGGATTAAAATTAGCCCATTCCCGGATGTGACAAATTTGACTTAGGCTTATATAGTGAAATTTGTAAAAATCTTCTTCACTCAAACAAGAGGGCCTATTTGGTATACAGCATCCTTTTGTGGACCTCTATCAAGATTGTTCAAATTATTTCCTCAGGATTAAAATAAGCCCATTCCAGGATGTCACAAATTAACATAGGCTTTTATAGTGAAATCTTTAAAAATCTTCTCCTCTCAAACAGATAGGCCTAGAGTTTTGATATTTGGTATGTAGCATCATCTGGTGGATCTCTATCAATAATGTGCGAATTATGGCCCTAGGGTAATAATTAGCCTGTTCCTGGATGTCAAGAATTCTACATATGGCTTATATAGTGAAAATTTAAAACTCTTCTTCTTCAAAACAAGAGATCCTAGAGCTTTAAATTTTTTGTATGTAGCATCACCTGGTGGACCTGCATCAAGATTGTATAAATTATGGCCCCAGGGTCAGAATTAGCCTGTTCCAAGATGTCTCAAGTGTAACTTAGGCTTGTTTAGTGAAAACTTTTAAAAATCTTCTTTTCCCAAACTAAAAGGCTTAGAGCTTTGTTATTTAGTATGTAGCATAATCTGGTGGACTTTTATTTGTTTTTGTGCTCATTGGTCTCAGGTGACCGATAAGGCCCTATGGGCCTCTTTGTTTATCAACATTTTAATACATCAAACATCCTAGCATAGCAAATAATCTACCTGTAGACATAATATTTGTTAATAGATTTGATACTTTGAAATAATTGTTCTTTTTGTAAGATCATATACAACAAAGCATTAATAAGACAAACTGATATGAAGCTGTTTCATACATTCTTCATGCTTCCAGAACAGCAAGTGTATAGTAGCTTTCTCATGAGGATATCAAAAATTGATTTCTCTAAAACCCCTCAACTAAATTGGATAAAACTTTGTGTTGAAATTCCTATGTTTTTGCGCCTTTCTTGGTTTTACAGCTTGGAGCCTCACCATAGAAAACGGGACTTTTTGTAAACTTTATCACAAAATAGCATGAATTATGCCCTTTTTCCAACACATTACCAGACGGCAAACTTTTAGACTGGTCCAATTTGAAAGGGGTGCAGGGTTACAAGCAATTTCTTCATTTTACACAATGTTTTTCCGATTTGCTTTTCTTCAGTGGCATCAAAGTGTCATTGTGTGGGATTGGGTTTATTTATTTTCTAGCACACATTAAAATTTTGCCAGGCATGCTCATGGGACCTCTTGATTGAAACTTTGTATGGGTTTTGTTTTATTTATACCAAGCACTTGTTCAGGGATCAGAATCCTTCTCTTCAGGCTCCTTTATAATTTTGCTGCCATGACATTAAGCGATGATTTCACAATCTGTTAACCATATAACCCTTTCCTGTTCAAACTCAGGATATTACGTCACTGTGATTTTATACTTGTAGAAAAAGAAGAAATAGCTTGTAACAAGCAATTTCTCCTTTTCCACAATATTTTCTACCACATAGGATGGTTTCATTTCAAATTGATCCAATTCTAATTTTAGTCTGCAACCTCTTTCAATATGGACCAGTCTAAAATAAAGAAAAATAAAAAAAAAGAAATGGGAAAGGGTTAAATGGAAAATGTTATATTTTCCATTACTGAACATTGTTGTTGTACAGTCTGTAATGTGATTGTGTATAGACAAATTCTACTGTTGAATTAGTAGAAGCTTCATCTGTTCATTACTCCATTTACTACCAAAGCTGCTGCCGTCATAGCGCAGATGGTAGTGCGTTGGACTGTCAATCTAGAGGTCCCGGGTTCGATTCCCGACGGCGGCACTCATACTTTCCGACTATTTGTCTCTCACCAATGCGTCGATAAACGTAGACCTACGTGGGATAGCAGCTGGAGGCTAGGAAAGGATGTAATGGTAGTACTGGTGTGAGAAATACCAGGAATCCATTGTTAGGTGCTCCAGCCGCTGCGATATGACTGAAAGATTGTTAAAAGCGGCGTAAAACCCCATTCAAACAAACAAAACAAACTACCAAAGTTAATGAGTCCACTGTTTTATATATCCTTGGATACCTTTGGATCTCCTTATTTGCTATGCTACGTTTTGATACTCCAAAATGTAGCTTAGTATTTTGTAGAAAATAAATAGACCCCGGAGTATCCGAGGATGCCTTCTATATGATCTAGTGTCAAACTGTACAATATGAGGTCATGTGTGTCATGCAAAGTTTTGTCTATTTTGACAATTTTGAAAGAAGAATTCACATAATTATCATCCTCCTGCCCTCCTTGTGGTAAACTTTGGAATTTTTATTGAACCAAAGATATTCCTTTTGTAGCAGGAAGGATAGACAAAGATGGGCCTGCTCATTCATGCAGCCAGTCTTCCATTTTGATGTGTTGGGGAAAAATATCCATGGGAAACATAGTGAAAAAAAGAAAAAAAATATTATGACCTAGCAATTTCTCCTTTTCTCATCTTTTTCATTTATGATTCATATGTCAAGTTAACTTTGAATTGTTGTCTGCATCCTCTGTCTTATGGACCAAAATAAAACTCATTCTTTTTTATTTTGTTGTTGTTGTGTATTTCAATACGTTGTTTGGCATTTAATGTTGTTTTTCTGTGATATACATGTATGTAAGTGTTTTATTTTGTGTTGTTTTTTTTAATGTGAAATCTCTTTATACAAATAATTGACATGAAACCAATACAGATAAGATGACCTTGTTTTAACCCTTTTCTGTTCAATACCTGGTTTTTACGTCTATGTGATTGTATAATTGAGAAAACATTGTAGAAAAAGAAGAAATTGCTTGTTACATGCAATTTCTTCTTTCTCTTCAATATTTTCTACCCTACTGAATAGTTTTGAATTTGGACAGGCCAAAAATTTTACCAAATGGGAAAGGGTTAACTCAATTCCCACTAAAAATTTCAAAACTTGTCAAGATTGAAAGAAGTTGCAGATGACAATTTCAAGTTTTAGTAATTCTTTGCCTAGTTGGGTAGAAAGCATTGTGGACATGAAAGAAAGTGCTTGTTACAAGCAATCTCTCATTGTCCACAAGGTTTTTCAAACCTTTTTTAGCGCCACTGGCTGAAAGCCAGCAAGCTATTGTGATGGCGTTGTGTCCATCGTGCATCGGTTCGTCTGTAAACTTTTACTTAAAAAATCTTTTTGTTAGAAAGTACTGAACAGAATTCAACCATATTTCACAGAAATGATCCTTGGGTGACCCTTTATCGGATTCCATCAAAGAATTTCATTCGGATGAAAAACATGGCTTGAATGGGCATGGCTTATTTCCATATATGGTGAAACCTTTAAAAATCTTCTTCTCAGAAACAAATGAATGGATTTCAACCAATTTTTACAGAAATGATCCTTGGGTGACCCTTTATCAGATTCCTTCAAAGAAATTTGATCAGATGAAAAACATGGCTGTAATGGGCATGGCTTATTTCCATATATGGTGAAACCTTTAAAAATCTTCTCTGAAACCAGTTGATGGATTTCAAACAAATTTTACAGAAATGCTCATTGGGTGAACATCTATCAGATTCCTTCAAAGAATTTTGATTGGATGAAACACATGGCTTTAATTGGCGTGGCTAATTTCCATATATGGTAAAGCCTTTAAAAATCTTCTTCTCATAAACCATAGGATGGATTTCAAACAAATGTTACAGGAATGCTCATTGGGTGACCCTTTATTAAGATTCCTTCAATGGATGAATAACATGGCTTTAATGGGCGTGGTTAATTTCCATATATGTCGAAATCTTTAAAAATCTTGTTCTTAGAATCCAATGGATGGATTTCAACCAAATATCACTGGAATGATCCTTTGGTGATCCCTTATTAGATTGCTAAAAAAGAATTGATGGGCTGTAAACATTACTTTAATGGATTGGGATAATTTCCATATATGGTAAAGAGTGAAAACCTACAATTTTCTCAGATTACAAAAGGTTATTCTTTTTCAAAAAAATGTCATAAAATGAATCTTTGGTGACTCTGTATCAGATTCCTGCATAAAATATGGCTCAGTTGAAAGTAATGGCTTTTAAAGGTGTCCTTAAAATCCTATTCTTGCAAACTGCAGGATGGTTTAAACCAAATTTCTCAGGAATGATAAGTAAATTCAGGCCGGAGGAGCAGATCAGGCGCCCCTAATTGTTTGGAGGTTTCAAAAAGCTTGGTTTTGGGGAATGGGTTTAGAAAGTTTTGCAGTGGGTGGAAAATTGGAGAAACTGTCCTTTTTCCCTGTCCAATATAAATCAAACATACCACTTTCTTACTCTGTGCTATCAATCCTTGTGTAATAAGTTTTCTTCAAAATTAACTCATTCCCACACAGTGATGCTTTCGGACGCCCCTTGAAAAAAACATTTGGGAAAACCTTGTGTAAAATGAAAAAAATTGCTTGTAACAAGTAATTTCTTCATTTTACACAATATTTGCTCTTTGGAAAGTTGAATAAATCTAAAATTTCATCAACTTGAAATTGTTGTCTGCAACTCCTTTCAATTTGGACTAGTCTAAAATGGGTTAATCAACATTCTGTTTGATATTTGCCAAGATATTTGATACGGGTCTCGCCAATTTTTGAATTATCGTCTGTTGGATGAGTTGGTGATTCCTTAAATTTAATCAATCAATTGACAGTAGGATTATAAACTGGTTCAAAATATATTCAAATTTAAAAGCAAGTCCTTTACAGAGTAGAAACTGCTTTTACATGCAACGTTTTCTCCCAAATTAACATTTTGTAAAATGAAGAAATTGCTTGTTTCAAGCAATTTCTTCATTAAACACAATGTTCTCCCAAATAGTTTTCTTGTGAGGCATTAAAAAGTGTCATTGTGTGGGAATGGGTGAAATTGAATGTATAGTTAGAAAATGATTTATAAAATTTCTTTGTCTTGTGTTTAATTAATGTTAGTTGTTTGTGAACCCATGGTTGTAAAATCTGTAGAAATTGTTATCAGTATTAAAGAAACTTTACTATTGTAGTTTGGTCTTGAAGATTTTTATTTTAGGTGCCGGCCACAGGGCAGTGATAGCACATAGGGCTCCTAGTCAAGAGGTCACAGATTCGATCCCCAGTCACGGCAAATATCCTTTTGACATTAGTCTCCCACCAATGGGTGTATAATCGTAAAACTAAGTGAGATGAGCAGTTGGAGTTTGGAAGGGATGTAATGGTAGTACTGGTGTGAGAAATACCACGAAACCAGCCAACACAATGTGACTGAAATACTGTTAAAAGTATGGTTTAGTAAACATTGTGGAAAATGAAGAAATTGCTTGTTACAAGCAAATTCTTCATTATCCACAATATTTTCCAACCCGAAATACAAAAAATTTGTGAAATTTCATCACTTAACAGTTGTCGTCTGCAACTTCTTTGAATTTGGACCAGTCTAAAATTTGGTACAATATTTTCTACCCCAACATACAAAAGATTGTAAAATTTCATCACTTAAAAGTTGTCGTCTGCATATTCTTTGAATTTGGACCAGTCTAAAATATTGTCGTATGGTAATGTGTTTAGAGTTTTCTAACTTCCAAAAAAGAATATTTCTTTTGAACAATTGAAGAATAAGGAGAAATTGCAAAAAACAATGTCTATAGGTCCATAAAATATTCCAAAGGGAATCGAATAAACACCTTTAACCCTTTCCCGTTTTTGGAAATTTTAGGCTAGTCCAAATTGAAAGAGCTTACAGACGACAATGACAACTGGATGCCATTTGAAATTAAACCATCATATGTGGTAGAAAATATTGTGGAAAAAGGAGAAATTGCTTGTTACAAGCAATTTCTCCTTTTTTTCACAATGTTTTCTCAAGTATAAAATCACAGGAACGTAAAATCCCGTATTTGAACGGGAAAGGGTTAAATAATGTACTCTATTTCGATATTTCGGCTACTACAGAAGAGACACTAGTCTCAGCGATGTGTTGGTGCATGGAAAGACAAACAAGCCTACTAAAACAGACAAAACGAAATGTGACGACAGCTGTAACATATGCCCGTTAATCTACAAAGGAGATATTCAGGATACTAGGGCCTATTCCACTTACAACACAGTAAAAGAGGCTAACTGTCATACGAGAAATGTAGTATATGGTTTAATTTGTAAAAAGTGCCAGTTTACCATATATGTAGGTGAGACCGAGCGAGAGATAAACGCTAGAATAACGGAACATTTGCAAGATATACGCTTGAAGAAGGATAAGCCAATCAATTCACACTTTGGTATGAAAAATCACTCCGTAGATGACGTGTCTGTAGCTGTGTTACGAAAATGCTACGGGGCTGAAAGTACAGAGCGCCAGTTACATGAGGGATTGTTGATTCAGAGGCTTAAGACAGCTAAACCGAGTGGCTGCAACATTAAAAATAGCACGAGGACTCTCCCAACAGTATTCAATGACTTAATTGCGCCAAATAGTGACCTTACACATAGCAACGTCAATTCGCCGGATGACGTCACACTGATTACGCCAAAATGACGTCATGTTTCCAGCGGCGACGTCCAAAACAAATATTCAATATGGCCGCACAGTAAGAGTGTAAAGATGTAGATGTGACATTTCCATGAGTTATTTCTTGAAAAAGGCAATGTCTATATCCTGGAGCTTTCTTATGGTGAGAAATGTGCTATTTGAAATATTTATTGGGACTATGGTTAACTCTTGTCATGCTGAATAAAATCTGCTACAGAATTTCATTAAATATCAAAGGGACGAAAGCACTGGATGACTTGACTTGGACCAATATTTTTTTTTGAAAATTATTTCTTAAATAATGTTGGCTTAAAATGGACTAACGGGTGGTGTAGACTTAGATCAGACTGCACATGTGTGCAGTCTGATCTTTGTCTATACCTCCAGTCAGCACTGGAATATTTCGGGTTCAGCATGACAAGGGTCAAGGTCACAGCTGAAGGTGTACTAACCCATTATCAAACAAATTTTAGACTGCTCATAATTTAAATGAGTTGCCAACGACAATTTGGAAAATGAAATTTTAAAGATCTTTGTCTTTTGGAAAGGAAAACACCCTAGAAAATATAAATTTCTTCTTTTTTCCATTCAGTTTTCTAACGCTTTCTTTTAAAGGGAAAATGTGTTATTGAGCTAAAACTATGGCCTGTAATGATGACAAATGACAGACGATGGCCATAGCTACATCACAAAAGCTCACCTTGATCTCAAGGAGAGCTAAATAGGTCAAAAGCAAAACTTTCAGACCCTGATCAGTCTGCATTTTCTGTTAAGTCAGATCAAAGGCAAAACTTTTCCCACTTTTCCCATGAGATGGTCTCTTTTCACATGATAGATAAACATAACATTTTTCATTCATTCATTTTTTTTTTTTGATAGGTGTACAATTTCTTGTGACTTTTTTGATAGGTGTACAATTTCTTGTGACTTTTTTGATAGGTGTACAATTTCTTGTGACTTTTTTGGATAGGTGTACAATTTCTTGTGACTGGATTTTCATAACAGTTGGTGTAGCACAATAAACCATGCAAGTCCAGTTTACTTTAAACTTTTATTTCAATTTTGGGAATCTTATACTAAGAACAATCCAAATTAAGTTATTTATGTACAAAAGGGGAAAAAAACACATTTTCAAACAAATGAACACAATTTCTGCTTGTTCAACCAAGCAGATGGGAAAAAGCATACATACATTTTGAAATCAAAACTTTCCATAGGTATAAAGATATAATTAACCCAGCCCAAAATATCAAAAAATGAAAGAAGTTGCAGATGATCATTTTAATTGGATGAAATTTTAAATATCTTTGTCTTTTGGAGAAGACAACATTGTGGACAACGAAGAAGTTGCAATCCACAACGTTTTCAAAAGTTTTTTACCTTTTTTGGCGTTATTTTTCCATGCCTTTTTCTCAAGAAAAAACATCTATTTGATTCTATATAATTTATTTCAACAATTGATCACTGATCTAACTAAAGATGCATTCAGGGCTTGAAAATTCTAATTGTCCAATAATACTGCAGGACAAATGAAAAATGAAAGATTTGAATGCAGAAATTAATGTTACACTATAATTTCTAAATATGCAGGGCAACTTTAAATTTCAGGTTTTTTTCAAGCCCTGATGTACTTTAAATGTTTTCAGAGAAAACAGAGATTTGAATTACATTGTCAGATAACAGGTGGTACACAGTATCAAAAATACTTTTAAAAAATGAATTCCTCAATGATGAATTCCTAGAAACTGTCCCCTTTCTCCTTACTGTAAACAAATTCATGGCAAATTGCCAAGAATTAATCTATAGTTTTACAGAACCAGTTTCTGAGTGCAAAAAAGCTTACCCTAATGGCTACAAGTCCCAATACAAGTACCTGGTTTTTACGTCCCTGTGATTCTGTAATTAAGAAAATATGGTAGAAAAAGAAGAAATTGCTTGTAACAAGCAATTTCTTCTTTTTCCACAATATTTTCCAACCTACTGAATAATTATTTTTCAAATGAAATTTTTGTCTACAAAACCTTTGAATTTGGACAGGTCTGAAATTTTGCAAATGGGAAAGGGTCATTCCATGAACAAAGGCCAAGGCCACCCAGTTAAAGCGAGCTAAAATACTTACTCTAACCCTTTCCCAGATAATCAAGCATTTTCATGACCCTCATTTTTATGTTAAATTCAAGAATAAATGGGAAAAGAAGGAACTACTTGTTGCAATCAATTTCTTCCTTTTTCAATAATGTTTTCTCCACTTTACAATGGTTATTTTTAAAAAAAAAAACACTTTCATTTGTTACCTGCAACCGCTTATAATTTGAACCAGTCTGAAATTTTAAGTTTCTATAATGAGTTAAACTTTCCTAAAACAACCATGGATTTTAATCCATTACCATTCAATCCTACATTTTAAACTTACTGAAGAAAAGTGACTGAGAAAAATATTGTGACAAAAGGGAGGTTACTTGTTACAAGCCATTCTTCCTTTTGTAACAATACTTTCTACTCAATAAGACGCTTACTTTTCAATTTATAAACGCTTTGAAATGTGTCTGCAACTTCTTTAAATAAAATTTAGTCATACTTCAGACAGTGCTACAAGCAATTTCTTACCAGATTGTACCAAATGTCTCAATGTTTTGCAAATGCCCTCAAACCTTATTTACATACCTGGACCTAATAAAATGTTATCTTATTAACCCAGTTCAATTCCCATGTCTATAAAACCTTAGAATTTTAAACCCTTTTAAATTTTGTCATATCCAACCCCAAATATACCTGTTTTGACAGAAGGTATGGGCAGTGATTGTCTCATCTTTTTCTAATTTAAGCCAGAATTGTTTATGAAATCATTTTTTTCAAATATTGATTCACAACTAGTGCTGCCATTGCTTTCAGTCCTTTGGTTTTCCATGCAATTTGATTAACCCATTTCCAAACAATACTAATGCTTTGAAAAACATTGTGGAAAAACAAGCAATTTCTTTAATGTCTACAATGTTTTCTTTCCAAAAAGATTAAAAAACCTGAAATTCCATCAACCTGTAATTGTCATCTACAGCTTCTTTTTGAACCAGTCTAAAATTTTGTTGTATAGGAACATGTTAAGCAAAAGATAAACTTGTATCATTTTTCCAACAATTATGCAGGAGATGAGTGATAGTACAGTCCAAATGACATGGCAATTGTCCACGACGTACAAATCCACCATAACACGAAGGAAAGTAGTCCACGGTAAAACATTGGTGTAAATACTGAAGGGAGACTTGAAAACGCAACTGTAAACTGCACTGCTTTGTCCACTATTGATTCTGTCGTGTTAACTGGCGTAGTTTGGTTAAATACCTGTGGTTGAGACTTTTTGAATGATGTCACAAATTCTTCTGCTGTGTCTCCAAATATTCCCGACCATGAATAATTTCCAAGAGTTTTGTACATGAACGATATAAATAGCATCATAATGACTGGTGTAAGATACTGAACAACTACAACACCGAGAAAATAGAACACTCGCGCAACCATTTTCTGGATCTCAACGTTGCTGATTCTTCCACTTTCCTTGCGTAGACTTTCAACTTTGTCATAAGCTGAATTGAGATGAGACTGTAAATGCATCGGTAAGAGAACCAATCGTACCAGTGCTAAAATAACAAAAGTTCCGATTCTAAAATTGTCAAAGACGGATTCTGAGAATATTCTTGTTGTAATTTTCCAGTTAAGTCCACAAAGCATGTCTCTACCGATGGGTTTAACCCATAGTAATACTATAAGATATGGCACTACAAAGTTTATGTGTAACATAACTTGTCTGATGGGACTCTCCTTGCTATATTTCAAAGAATCTAGATGTAATTTTGCCATACGTAAACCAGGAAATGTTACTAAAGCTCCCATGACAGAACAAAAGAAAGCTAAAACAATCTTAAATGTCATTATCCCTACAGGACCTTCGGATTCAATTCCCTGTCTCTCTAAAAACATCATGGCTCCATCGCTAAAATTCTGATACCCACTGTCAAGTCCAAATTCCAAAGTTTGTTCATCAACAATAAGCACCCCTAATGCCATCACCAAGAAAAAGAATCCAAATGTGACAATTAGAATTCTCTCGCCTCCATCAGGGCTTTGAAAGTATAGTGCTGCATTCCTTAGTAGCAGTCTCAGACAAAAACCAAAGGCAAGCATACACCACAAAATACTAATATTCATCTCATTCCAATCTCCAAGCACATAATAAATCTCTGTAAGTATGTATACAACCACTGCTGACATTGAAAAATCCACCAACCATAAATATTCCTCATAATATTGTAAGAGAATAAGGTCAAATGTTTCAACCTTGACGAGATCAAGCGATATGGGTGTGCTTCTTGGAATTGTAAAAGTCTCTGATTTATCTTTGTGGTTATTTCCCTTTTTGTCATGTTTTCTAGATTTGGACGATGTTTGTATTCCAGCAGCTTTTTTGAGATCCTCATCTGACGGGTGTAAGTAACGGACAAGTCGACCTGAAATATTATAATACAGGGATAACAAGTCTAGATTATAGGATGGGGTAATATCACTCTGCAAACATTTCTCATTGAGACTCAGGGGGGGACAATAACTTTGCTTCAATGGGATCCCACAGGAATCCCTACTTATTACTTCAGGGTTTCCTCCAGATAATTAGGGATCCCTCCTTAACATACATCTCATTCCTACACCATCCTAGCCTTTTAAGCCCAAATTGAAAAAAAGCTTCGGACGACAATGTTTCTACGAAATCAAGCAAACAAATAAATTCCAAACATTTTTTATTTAGAATTCCTTTAACCGACATATGTAGTCTGCAAAGCCTTTAAATTCGGAACAGTCTAAAATTTTCAATTCTAGTAATTTGTTAAATGTCAAAGAAAGAACAAGCTGAAATTCACTGAAACGTCTTCTGGAGCATTAGTTGATACATTAACCCATTCCAACTTAAGCCCTCCTTTTTACGCCCTTCAAGAAAAAAGCTTTGGAAAACATTGTGGAAAATGAAGAAATTGCTTGTATCAAGCAATTTCTTCATTATCCACAATGTTTTCTATACAAAAAGGTAAAAAACTTTAAAATTCCATCAACTGGAAATTGTGGTCTGCATCTTCTTTCAATTTGGACCAGTCTAAAATTTTGTCAAGTGGGAATGGGTTAACCCTTGTCTTGCTGAACCAGGAAAATTCCGGTTATGGCAGGAGTTGTAGACCAAGATCAGCCTGTACATAAGTGCAGTCTGATCTTGGTCTACATCTCCTGCTTGTACTTTTCCTCCCAGAGTTGTTTATGAAATTGATTTTTAAAGAAATATTGATTTTTGAACAACAAGTTCTATCAGTACTTTCAGCCCTTTGATTTTACGGCAATAAGGTAAAGCATTTTATACAGCATGACAAGGGTTAAGATCTATTGTACTTGAGAAATTTTGAAGGATCCTGACAGAATCCCTAGGCCTGGAATTGCTAGGATCCCTTCAAATTTTCTTGGATCCTCGGGATCCCAGGAAACCGTTAGTGTCAATCCCTGTCTGAGACACTATATTAACTGATTTTAGTGAAATCCCAAAAGATAGGAATGGGTTTGGTACAGCATAAATATTTAGAGTGTAAAAGCCTCATTTCTATCTGTCTATAGATGACTTGCATAATAAATTTAGTATTTCATGAACAATCATCAAATATCCTTTATAGAAATACTGTTCAAAAATGCCTTGCCAAAAATTTGTTATACCATCTAAATTTGCGATTAGGCAAAAATGAGGCTCTTGGATCCTTTCAGGGTTTGGTATTGATATTCGACAAGAAATGAAGATATTTTGACCTGAAACTACTACAGGAAATTAATATACTGAGATTTTATTTCTTTCCTATTTTTGTTGTTTACTTTTTATATACATACTCTATAGAAGTCTGATATCATTTCCTATTTTCACAAGGCTTCCTATCTTAAAGATCATTAGTACAACAATCTGAATTGCCGCAGATTTTTTCAACTTGAACCAGTAGTTTTGTTGCTTGGAAAAGCGTTAAATTTCATTGGTTTGTAAAGGACTAAACTCTTACCTGCCAGTAACCATCGTCCAAATGAATAGTAACAGGACAATTTCTGAAGAAAACTGAAGATGATTAGGCTGAACACAAGCTGAGCTCCCAACACCGCCATCTTCCCTACAGATCTGTAATATCAATTTAAGTATTTATAGGCGTGAACTTTGAACTCCAACATTTATTTTAAGTATTTCAATTGGTTTTGGCGACTTATTCAAGCTGTACTTGAAGTGTTTAGGTTACTAACCAGCAAATTTACTTATTTGTTACATAAATTTTTGAAAAGTAACACTTTTTTATTTAGACGTCTTAGACTAAGTTCCTGTTAGGCAGCAATCTATCAATTTAACCTTAAAGCTATGAAGAAGATTTGGAAAGCTCAAATTATCAATATAAGTTGAAGATGATACATATATATTTAATGTGTAACAAGTTTGAAAAGATAAGCCTTCTGTATTAGGTAAAACCTTGGGGGCAGAAATCAGGATCCAAGACAATCCTTTCTTCTTCATTATGCTTTGAAGCTAGAGTATGCAACAAAAAGGCAATTTATGGATTTAAACTAACTATCTATTCTGACATGATGAGTACCTATTCTTTTCCTGATTATCTATTCTCTTTAGAAAATAATGAATAAACTTTAAAGTAAAACAACTTTAAAGGGAGGTATCGCTGTTTCTGAAACCTAGATATTATCTAAGATAAGACAAAATTACCAAGTGCCGAAAAACAGACTCAAACGAAAATTTGATACTTTAAGTTAGGTCAGGTAATGTCTTGGTGGTAATCTAATAGACCTAAAGTGGCTTTTTGTAGTTATATCGGAAAGGTTCAGCGGAATTCCAGGTTATTTTTAGATATCACGGAATTCGGCTGTTGACATGGAATGACCTCATTTGCATATGACCCAAAGTCAAATGAAGGTAACAAATTTACTAGCGAAACAGCCAATGTCCTAAATCATGTCACATGAAAGGACTGATCTTTACAGACCTGCTAGCAAACATAACTCCTGATGACATGATGTAATTTGAACTAAATGCAAGGTTTCAACGGTTATTCGCGCCACGTGAAGGCCCTATAATCTTGGTAACTGTCTCGGATTAATCTTAAAATAGATTAATAGCCTACGTAGGCTATAAGTGAAATAGCCTGCCTTTTTCTGATCAGCGACCTCATATTTTGCAAAACTATTTTGTGGCATATTGTATTCAAATAGATTATGAGAGGAAATAAAAATAATTAAAATCTGTGACATGAAAAAAACATCATATCTACCATTAAAACTCACTTTTAAAGGTATTTCACGTGCTGGTGGTCAGATAAAATAAAGCAAGTGTAATATTGATCATACCGACTTTAAATTGATTTTACACATTAAGATGTCAAAATATATATTTACGTCAGTCGAGCTCCCTGTCAAATGTTGCTTGAGGCAAACAGGTGTAAAGGATTGAGTACGAAATGCAGGTCCGAAATATATACTGTACAGATGATAGCCAATATCTCTAATACAGGTAGAATGAGTACAATAAGCTGTGCTTTTATTTTTGTGAAGTTGATTTGAAAGTTTGAGAGCAATCTTCAAAGAGTTTAAAATGCATCTTCATGCCAAAAAATAAACTGACCTTACCTGAATCTTCGAATTGATATGGGTACGAATAAGACGGTGTCGTATATATTACGTTTGGGTGAAAATAAGGCAAACTTGTCCATTTTCCCCAGTTCTTGTCTGGTAACCCATTTAATATGCAGAAGAACGAAGATGAGAATGGTAGCAAGATAAATTCAGCATCTGTAAGTGAACCCCACGTTGTATATCCTTGTGGATAAAGCTCATTATAGAAATTGATTCATTCGTACCTGGAAACGCTCGCACGTCGTTCTCACCTGATTTATTTAATGTCACACCAGTGTGTATTGTCAAAACTCAATTATCATGCATACCTACGTTATCGTGCATGGCCTCTAAGGAGCCCCAGTGAACTTTAGTGACCTTATTTTTTCACAGGATGTTTAGTTTTTGGCTCAAGTAACTGTTGCTGCGAGAAACACCCATACCATACAGCACACTTAACTTAAACCTAAGGAGATGCAAAATTGACCCCCAAATTATACATTTCACAAAATAGGGGACAGGGGATAAATTTCACATGAGTTTTCATAACTCTAAACTAAAACTTACATCAAATAAATCTTCTAGATTAATTGTTTAAAAGAAAAGATGGATGACAAAAATTGAGAAAATAAATTTGCTTCTTTTTGGTTGTCATAGACACTCTCTTTTGTATGATGCATGATAACTGCAGAAGCAATCCAAAGGTCAACAAGGCAACTTTCAACATAAATTTCATGATGAAGTTTAGAATAGAACTGGACAAATCTTTACTTAAAGATAGGTTAATGTATGTAAGATATATAAAAACTATTTCATTAGATAAAAACATTTTTTTTATTGATACTGAACCCCGGGTTCCTTACATGCATGATGATTGAGGTGAAGGGTATACAGAGTATTCTATTTTCCTAAGTTTTTTCAACCCAGGCTTTGCTGCAATATTTTAGCCCTCTTTCTGATAATCTGTTGGCGAGGACAGCAGATTATCAGAAAGAGGGCTAGAATATCACCCCTAACCCGGGCTTGGCTTACATTGTCTCCAGCATTTGACAAGATTTATGGTCATTTGTGTCATTTGTTTCTCATGATAAGTATTTATCCAATATGGGATGAGTGGTTTTTGGCTTGGATTAACCCATTCCTGCACAACAATGCTTTTTGACGCCCCTCTAGTAAAAAGAACTGGGAAAATATTGTGGAAAATGAAGAATTTGCTTGAACTAAGCAATTTCTTCATTTCCAACAATAGTTTCTAAACAAAAGGTTGAAAAATCTAAAATTTCCCAAACTTTAAGTTGTCATAGGCAACTCCTTTCAATTTGGACCAGTCTAAAATTTTGTTGAGTGAGAATAGGTTAAATGTTGTTGTTGTACTGGTGTGAGAAAGAACAAGAAACCATGGGTATGTGTACCTGCCATGCCAGTGATATAACTGAAAATGTATTGAGAGTGACTTTAAAACCATATGTGACAGTTTCAGGGGAGGTGATTTGTAGTTATTTGGAAATAAGGAAATTCCCAGAGAGACATGCAACCATTTGCAGTTGTTTATAGATAGAGTAAACCCATTTAGGGTTGAAAATCCTTTTCTCTGAATGAATAGGCTTTGTCTACCAGCCCTGCATGTTACAGTTGATGGTTTGATTCCCGGCGGCTACACATATCCCATCGGACATTTGTCTCTCACCAATGAGTGGATAATCGTAAACCTAAGTGGGATAGCAGCTGGAGGTTAGGAAAGGATGTAGTGGTAGTGCTGGTGTGAGAAATACAAAAGGCGTTAAGCCCCATTCGATCAATCAATCAACAGTGGGATGATGACAACTGCCAGACTAGAGTCGCCTTAACCCACAGATCTTCCAGGCAAAGACTCTGGACAATTCTTCTTCGAGGGGAGAGTAATGTGATGGATTAAGGGGGGGGGGGGTTAATTTGTAGTAAAATGCTAATTAGGAAACCTCGAGAG
Source organism: Fragum fragum (assembly GCA_946902895.1). Classification (NCBI taxonomy): domain Eukaryota; kingdom Metazoa; phylum Mollusca; class Bivalvia; order Cardiida; family Cardiidae; genus Fragum; species Fragum fragum. The sequence continues at coordinate 1,064,792 of OX336368.1, read as the reverse complement.
AGACATGTGACTATTTGTAGATTACATGGACAGAGTTGGCCCATTTTGGATTGAGGATTATTTTCTCTGATTGAAATAGCTTTGTCTACGGCTCTGCCTATTACACATTCAAGCAATCAACAAATTTAAAGTTTATTCACAAAAGGGCATCAATGCCTCAGAGTACTCAGAGTAATTAAAAGTCACAACTGACAATCTCAACCTACCATTGTACAGATCACAAGGATTAAAAAACAACTTTTCATGTGGAGTACATGTTAACCCATTACTACACAAGAAATATTTGGACCGGTCCAAATTGAAAGGAGTTGCAGACAATGTTTTAAAGTTTATGAAAATTTAAATCTGTCCAACTTCCTTGGTAGAATACATTCTGTAAAATGAAGAAATTGCTTGTGACAAGAAATTTCTTCATTTTACACAATGTTTTCTCAGTTGTTTTTTTTAAAGGCGTCCACAAGTGTCACTGTGTGGGAATTGGTTAATTAACCCTTGACATTGTCTTGCTGAACCCAGAGTATTCCTGTATTGATGGGAGGCACAGGCAACAATCAACTAGAACATTTTGTGCAGTCTGATCCTAGTCAAAACCACGTGTTTGTCCCTTTTAGGCTGAGGTTGTTTATGAAATTAATTTTAAAAGAAATATCAGCCCATAAATTCTTCAATTGATTTCAGTCCTTTGATTTTAATGCAGTGCTGGAACAAGAACTTTTATGCAACATATGATATATACCGGTAAATTTTCTATCTCTGATGAATACTGTATCATTTATCTTTATTGCATTCAACATATTGTTAGAAATCTATAAATGCCAGGATGTTTATCAAAACAATCTTCAAAAGAAAGGAGCTTAAGTTATCTGACGAGGTTTTGAAACAAAGAGAACAATGGTCTAAAAAAAGTGGGGACATTTTACAACATTGATAGATTACACTGACAATTTAGCTTCAGGACTCTGGAACCAAGGAGAATTTGTCCCAATGTTTTTAACCCATTCCCACATAGTGACGCTTTCTTACGCCCCTAAAGAAAAACATTTGGGAAAACATTGTGTAAAATGAAGAAATTGCTTGAAACAAGCAATTTCTTTATTTTTCACGATATTTTTATACCCAGATTGTTGAAAAAAATCTAAAGTTTCATAAATTTTAGATTTTCATCTGAAACTCATTTCAATTTGAACCAGTCTAAAAAAAATTTGTTTGGTTATCGGTTAACAAACTGGGGACATAGATATTTTTAGCTCCAATGGCTGGAAGCCAGCGAGCTATTGTCATGGTGCTGTGTCTGTTGTGCATGTGTCAGTGCGTCCGTCCGTAAACTTTTACTTTAAATATCTTCTCAGAAAGTACTGGACTGAATTCAGCCAAATTTCACAGAAATGATCCGTGGGTGACCCTATATCAGATTCCCTCAAAGAATTTTGATTGGATGAAAAACATGGCTTTAATGGGGTGGGCCAATTACCATTCAAAATGGATTTCAACAAAACTTTACAGGAATGATCATTGGGTGACCCTATATCAGATTGGTAAAAAAAGAATTGATTGGCTGAAAAGGTTGCTTCAATGGATTTGGCTAATTTCCATATTACGGTAAACAGTGAAGATCTTTTTTCTCAGATTCCAAACAAGTACAAGTTTTCAACAAAATTTCACAAACTGATCCTTTGGTGACTCTTAGTAAGATTCTTTTGGAAAATATGGCTCAGATGGGGGTGTCCATATAATTATGGTATTTAGTGAAATTTTGAAAATCTTATTCTTGCAAACTGCAGGATGGTTTTCAACCAAATTTCTCAGAAATGATACATAAATTCAGGCCGGTGGAGCAAATCAAGCGCTCAAGAACCTCTAGTTTTGGGAGTGACCATTACCCATTACTAGACAGCAAAGTTCTAGACTGGTCTAGATTGAAAGGAGTTGAAGACAACAATTTTTAGTTTTTAATTTTTTTTCACTTTTTTAAACTGTGAAATTCAAAATTGTTTTAACTTTCTAGTTGGAAAACATTGTGCAAAATGAAGAAATTGCTTGTTGCAAGCAATTTCTTCATTTTTCCTAATGTTTTCCCAATTATTTTTCTTAGGGGTTGACAAAAAAAAAAGGTCATTGTGTGAAAATGGGTTAATTATATTTGGCTACAGATTCCACAAAACATTCAAAATTCACCAAGAGATCAAGTGGTAACTACTAATTCATTTCCAGCAATGGCCTCTAATAGATTCCGGTATAGCACAGTTTTTTTTAAAAAAACAGAAACCCTCTTGATTAAGAGTGCATCAACCCAATCTTGCCTGCCAAAGTGTTTACATTTAACCCATTACCTGTTTTGTTTTTTATTTTAAACTGATCCAAATTGAAAGAGGTTGCAGATGACAATGAAAATTGGGTGCAATTTGAATTGAAACCAGCCTATGTGTTTGAAAATATTGTGGAAAAAAGACTAATTGCGTGTTACAAGCAATTTCTTCTTCTTTCATGTTGTTTTCTCAAGTATTAAATCACACTTAAGTAAAATCTGGGATTGTACGGGAAAGGATAAATCCATTACCTGACAACAAAGCTTTTATCTGGTCCAAATTCAAAGAAGTTGCAGACAACAATTTTATTATGAGAAAAATTAAAAAACAGTTGGTCTTCTTGTAACAAGTAATTTCTTCATTTTCCTTAGTGCTTTCCAAAGCTTTTTTCTATATGGGTGTCAAAAATCATGATTGTGTGGGAATGGGTTGATCTGTTGAACTGTCATGCATTTGATTAAAATTTTGTTTCTTAAACCATTTCAGTTAATAGACTTGAAGGCAGAACTATTCCGTAAGCAGGAGGAGTACAAAGCACAAAAATTAGCCAATCAGAATGCTGGTTACATCAAAGGGAAACCGTCATCTCCACAAAAGGTAAGAGATGTAATAGTATAGTGTTATATTTGACAGCCCGATTAGCTCAGTTGGTAGAGCACTTGACTTCAAACCTCAAGATCTCGGGTTCAAGCCCTGGGCTGACCATATCAACTAATTAATTGTCTTTTGGATGAGAAGTTAAACTGAGGCCCCGTGTGACGATGCTATCCATTGAGCATGTTAAAGAACCAGGCGGGGCTCTCAGTAGTTTCGTCTTGTATCCTTGCACTATCCCCATAACAACTAACCGTCTTCTGGGGGCGTTGCTCATATGGGCATGTACTACGGTAGCGACGATAAATAAACAGAAATACACTAGTATAGTGTCAGTATGTTTTATTACATTCCATTAACCCATTACCACACAACAAAATTTTAGACTGGTCCAAATTCTAAAAGAATTACAGACAACAAATTAAAGGTTGGTGGAATTAAGAAAATCATGGCCTTTTAGGGTAGAAACATTGTGGACATTGAAGAAATTGCTTGTTACAAGCAATTTCTTCATTGTCCACAATGTTTTCCAAAGCCTTTTTCTAGAGGGGCGGCAAAAAGTGTCATTGAGTGTGAATGGGTTAACCCATTACAAGACGACAACATTGTAGAGTGGTCCATATTGAAAGAGGTTGCAGACAACATTGATTAGTTTTCTTTTTTCAAATAAGTTAGAAAAAATGTAGAGTTAAGGAGAAACAACCGAACCTCTTTTTTCCACATTTTATTTATTTGAAATTTCACTTATCGCGGGCTAAGTGCAAAAGGGTTGTAACTCACTTTTTATCAACAAATGTTTTTTTCCATATTTGTTACCTACATATACCAATACACAATCCCTTAAAATATTGTTAGAAAATACCCATTATTTAAAGAGAAATTGAAAAGTGGTCAAGAGGTTGTATCTCAAAACCAATTTTATTTTTCATGCAAAATGGCTGTAACTCATGAGTTACAACCGTTTTGCAGTAAAAATTAATTTGAAAAAGTTAAATCATATCCAATACTATGAAATTGATAACAGTTTTGATTCTGTATTAGCCAGTAATACTTTTGAGACCTTTTGAGAAGCTTTTTGTTTTGAAATAAATTGTTAACTTTATTGTATTTTTGATTGAGTTTTGATCTTATTGTTTTTTTGTTCTGTACCCCATAATTTGAATAGCTTTCAATTGACACCATAAAAATAGTAATAAATATCAACCATTTATTTGTTTCTTAGAAACTTATGACTTGAAGATACCTGGATTTCTTTTTACATAACTTGTGTAATGATTAGTTTTGTGTTGAATGAACTACCAATATGCCTCAAATTCATAGAGTTATTGTAGCTTATCACGGCCAGAGAAGTTGGCACATATGTATTCCTTGTGAGGTAGTATTCTTCTAGAAAACTAAACAGGTTATGTCAAGCAAGCTCTAAAGACCAAGAACAATATATATTATTCTTCTTTCTGTCAAAGGATATAGTTTTCTTGTTGCCTGTCCATCTGTTCCCCTTGCATAGTATCTCAGCACAACTTAGTAACCAGGTTGTTGATACTTCATACATGAATTTCTTATCCCCTAACAAAGATTAGTTTTAGGAGTACCCATGTCATGAAAAAAGTGAAGATTTGATGTGAAATAACATCTGTATTACTGCATGGCAAGATTAACTAAACTTCAGGATCTTATTCTAAGTCACTAGGGGATGACTTAGTGGCACTTGTTTTGCTAATTTAGCAATTCAAGAGATCATTATGTTTTGTTTATTACTTCTTTATTTGAAAATTTGCTTTCTCTTACAACTATATTCTTAACAAGCTTTCTAAAGCTATTTAGTATTTTCTGCAGCTTTCCATTAAATATAAAGCTTTTATGCATTGCCATGCAATTCCTCCCTTAGTATAAATGGCTCTTTTTATCAATGTCTCTAATTCTGTCTCATTATCTACATCATGGGAAATGAAAAGCCTCCTTGGACAGGGATATATCGTTTCAACAAGATTACGAGCTTGTCATATGCATATCATGAGCAACTAAATAAGTGTCATCCTTTTGTCTGCCTGTTTACCTTATTTTGACTCTAAAAAATGTCTACACTCAACATATTGATCATCCTTCACTTACTTTGTACTTAACCAAGGAAAAAGCTTGAAAGTATATCAATTGACTATCAAGAACCAAAATTTCTGTTTCATATTTAACTAGATTCTTCCTTGATATCATTTGAATTGAGTCCTATATAATTTTTACGGAAAGGTGTTTGGCATATTTGTCATCTTGGTAAAATTCTAGTTTTGCAAATAAGAAAATTTAATTAATGACCTGCTTCATTAATCTTAGGACATCCTGCTCAATAGAAGTCTTTTAGGATCATCTATAGTCATGCTGTCAAAAATGTTCACCTGAACTGATGGAAATTTTAAGGTTAAGAAAAATGAAGAAATTTTACTTTTGTATACACCATGTAAGTTTTAAAAAGTTAAATTTTGTCAAAATTGTTACTAACTTGCTAGATTGGGCTGATAAATTTTGATTAAAGAATCTAAAGCTAAACTTAACTTTGGGAAAAAGTTTCTTCAAGATGTTATTATAATTTTTATTTGTTTTATTTAAGTCAAACTAGAAATAAGTCACAGACATGGATGCCCCCAATGATTTTGCCTGACCTTAAATTGGGGAGTATCCTATAATAATTTAATCATGAAACTAGTACTGTTCAAGGGGAACAACTGTTTTGAAATCCACCAATTTATGTAGGAGATATGCTTGTACAAAAACTTGATACACACACCAACACACAGACAGATAGTTCTATGATCATTGCTAAAAGTGCATGACAAGGGCAGGGAAATAATATTTATGAGTTTACACTTTCTTTTCCTTCCATTCTCTTCCTTGAAATTCATGTAAGCATTCCGGCCCTCTTGTCTCCATCGTAATGAAACAATGCAGGGACTTTTTCTTGTATAACAAAAAACTGTTTGACCTCTATGAATTCCTATGCAATAATGTGCCTAATAATATTATTTTTCTTTTTCAGCACAACTATAAGTTAATTGGTCTTTTATTCTACCTATAATTTACATAATCTTGATATGATTTCAATTCTCTGAGTCAGTTCACAATATACATTGATTGATTGAATGGGGTATTTAACAGTATTTCAGTCATAACACGGCGGCTAGAGCACCTAACAATGGATTCCTGGTATTTCTCACACCAGTACTACTACTACATCATTGCCTAGCCTCCAGCTGCTATTCCACTTAGGTAAATGAGACATGATATAGATGTAATACAAGATAAGCCGTCTAACTAAGCTACTTGATGCACAAAAAGTTCTTCAGACTACTTAGAACTTTTTAGGACAATAATAATAAAAATGTCACAAAGCAGTGGACTATCCTTCCTCCCCACTAAAGAATGATTTGTTATTGAAGAAGCATTTTTGCGAACCAATAAAGTTTTTTCACTCTAAATGATCTCAAAAAAGTAAGTCATCTCAGTTGAATCAACTGTAACACTTGTGTAAACTTAAATTGTCCCTAGGGCCAAATCATTAGTCTATCTTACAGCTTGAAAATGGTTTAAAAGAATCTTAGTCTGACCTTTGCTACTAAAGAAAAAGGTCAATGGCATGTGTATATGTGTAAAGTTACATGGTCCTAGGTCAAAATTGCTTATCCTTGGATAAAAATGACTTCATGTGTCTGTGTTTAATATATGAGACACTAATGGGGGCTTTGTTGTATTAAGATGTACTGTACTTGGAACTTCTTAGACATACCTTAGATGCTTGGACTAACATTCTTTTGTTTTGTCAACCAAGCAAATTTAATCTTTAAGAAAAAAGAAGAAATTCATTGGAAAGGTTGTAAACATTACATGTATTCCCCATTCTTGCGAATAAAGTATTAGAAATATATGGAAATAAACTTAGGTAAGTGAAGAAATTACCTTCAAGAAATATATATAGACTCTGCTGAATCAATAATTTCTTTCACAGGTATGATTTAGCTTATTTAAAATGAGTTACAACCCTTTTGCATGAAAAATTTATTTCAAGTTTCTTATTTTTTTGTGCAAAACGGTTGTAACTCAAACTTTTGCAAATAACATATTTAAGAAACATCTTGCACAATTTTGAAAAATAATTCAATTAATATCTAGTGAAAGTGATTTTAGATATGCCCATATTTCTACAAAAGATCTTTTTACTTTAATTTTATTCAGTTTTTACCCTCTCCTGTAAAAAAGCTAAAAAGTGAGTTACAACCGTTTTGCACTAAGCCCGATGGAATTGAGCGTAATGAAAATTACTAAATTCTACCTTTATCTTCCAGCTCTATCAGAACTGAATAATCCATAAATTTCTACAGGTCTACAAATAATGTTTCTCTTTCGGCCCCCTAATATGAAAGCTAGAATTGTCACCCGAGACATGATTTTTTATTAAAATAGATACTTGTTGGCATTTAAATGTAATTAAATTTAGTTTTACTTTGTTGTAAATATTTCCAGCCTTAGAGAAAAGGGACGAAAATCTAAGTATCCGGCATAGCGACATCTTTAGAATTTTTCTCTGGCAAAACCCTTTGAATTGGATTCGTGTTTGATGTGAGATTTCAAAAGTCTATGCCTGATGACAACAAACAAATTCACACTGACCTTGGAAAAAAATTGATAATGATAATAATTGATGTTCTAATTGTTATTGTTATCGCTTTGAATTTATTACTCATTCATAGTCATTTTCATTATATTTGTCATAGTGCTTTTTCTTATACTAGACATGTCCTTAAATGTATTTTCATGTTTCCCCCATATTCCAACCTTGTTTCTTCGTTTCGAACAAGGTCGGGAATGACGGGGATACAGCAATTATGGCACAGCTTTGATGTGAATATACACAACCTAACAAAATTAAACATATAATATAGCTGCTCGTAAGTGGGCATCCAAATATCGCAATTACAGCTTATCTAAGTTGTAATTGTCGTATTTGTTCCACTTCGAAACATTACTTTTGATTATTCCGCAAAATTTGTTAATCCTACGGCAATTTCACCAAATTACCTCATCTGCCACTATATGTACTCTATAAAAAGGCTCAATCATTGACCGCATCTATCCCTCGGAAAATATATGTCATCTCAACTATTTCCATCTACTTGTTTTACCGGAAGTACTTATTTATTCTATTTTCATAAAAGTTTTTGTATATATGTCCTTATTGTACCTTGTTGTACCTGGACGAAATAAATGATATGTTCTGTTCTGTTCTGTTCTGATTTATCAATATTTATAATTGATCTAAACCTTAAGCATTTAACTATGACCTAAGGCATTAATCACCGCTCCTGTCCACTCTTAGGTGTGAAATACTTACCTGGCTAATACTTACTACTGGCTTCAGGTAATTATCTCTTTTTATTTGGCTCCCATTTTATTTCAATTACATGGTAAAAAACGTGATTAAATCAGCATTTACGTTGAATCAGGAACCATCATTACAGCAAGCAAAAATGGTCACACCCCCAAATTATCGGGAGCCAAGCGGACCCTTCATTATAGTGGATTCAGCGCTGTAGCAGATAATGCTTTATTCCTTTCCTCTTTATCCCTGATTTTTACAGTGTTTTTATACTTGAGAAAGCTATTCCGTCTTTTCCCACAATATTTTCTATCATATTGAATAATAATTTGTCAAATAGAATAATTTTAAGTTGTCATCTGCAAAATCCTTGAATTTGGACAGGTCTAGATTTTTGAAAAACAGGAAAGGGTTAATGGAGTTGCAGTGTAGTTGGTTGCAACTCCAGTCCAGTCTAATATTTCTCTATCTAGTTTATGAAAAGTCATTGCTGATCTTCGTCTCATATTTGTTCTTTGCAGAAGCCAGTTATTTGGAACAAAAAGAATAAAGGAGTGTCAGAGAGAGCTGAGAAAGATTATGAAGAAAAGATAGAAGAAGAAAATATTTTTGATCTGTCAAAGTAAGTTCAATTTGAATTCAACTTAAATTACTTCCACAGAATCCCACTTTTTTATGCCCCTAAAAGATAAGAGCTTTGCAAAATATTTTTGTAAAAGATGAAAATGTGTGTTGCAAGTAATTTCTTCATTATCCACAATGTTTTCAACTTGAAATAAAAGGATTTTAAAATCCCATCTAGAAATTGTTATTTGCCACTTCTTTGAATTTGGACTAGTCTAAAATTTTATTTGAATCAATCTCTTCATTTTACACATTTTTTCAATTGTTTTTTCTTTTGGCCCTCCAAAAGCTTCATAGTGTGGGAATAGGTTAATGTAGCTTTCCCTAAGACCAAAGCTTGGGGTATTCCATCTAAGGTAAACAAACATTACATTTTTGATACAGTTCTGAAGATGGTGCAAAATATTTAAACTTGTTCCCAAACAATCCCACTTTTTATGACCCCCCAAAAGTATGGAATATGGAAGACGATTTAATTGCCTGTTATGAGTATTTTCTTCTTAGGCTGACAAAGGTGGAATATGTTAGTATATCATCTTCTCTGTCAGTCCCTCTCAATGTCTGTCAGTCTTTAGGTGTGGTGATCCGTCCGAATGTACATCCACATCTCGTTCATACATCTCCTCCGACATTTATGGACAAATTTGAATGAAATGTTTGTAGTAACATGGTCTTGTGCATATTGTCACAGTTTACTCATTTTAGGCTGGGTAACAGAAAAGGGGTCTTAATGCAAACAGGGCAGACTAGTCTAAAATTTTGCTATCTGGTAATAGGTAACCCATTCCCACACAATGATGCTTTTGGATGCCCCTATATAAGGAAGCTAAGGTAATCATTGTGGAAAATGAAGAAATTGCTTCATTATCCACAATGTTTACTTCCACAAAAGACAAAGATGTTTATAATTTAACTAATTCCCACACAATACTGCATTTTTATGCCCATCAAGGAAAAAAAGTTACAAGCAATTTCTGCACTTTCCACATTGTTTTCTACCAAGAATGATAGAATTTCTTGCAGTTCTATTAGCTACAAATTGTCTTCTGCAACTTTTTTGAATTTTGACCAGTCTATCTTTGTTGTGTGGTAATGTTTTAATAAACTAAAAATGGTCCTCTTTTAAGCCTTTCCTGTTTAATCCCTGGTTTTATGTCCCAGTGTTTTTATACTTGAGAAAACAGTGTGGAAAAAGATTCAATTGCTTGTAACAAGCAATTTCTAATTTTTCACAATATTTTCTTCCTTACTGAATGATTATTTTTATCCCCCGCTGTTTCGGCAAAGGGGATATAGTAATGGTCTCCGTCCATCATTCCGTCCTTCCGTCCTTCCGTCACTAAACTTGTCCAGAGCATATCTCTGAAAGTATAATAGCTATTGACTTGAAACTTCATAGGTGGATAGATGTCATTGAGGAGAAGTGCAGTGCACAAGAACCACAACTCTTGCTTGCATAATTTTGGAGTTATTGCCCTTTGTTGTTTTAAAGTCTTAGATTTGTCCTGAGCATATCTCTGAAAGTATTATAGCTATTATCAAACTATTTGAGAAGAAATGCAGTGCCTAAATCTAAATGGCTTCAGTTTACTATCAAGCTTTTTAGGTGGGGGATGGCCATGTCCTACATGGCTCTTGTTCAAATAGAATCAAAATTAATTTGTTGTCTGTAAAACCTTTTGATTTGGACCGGTCTAAAATTTTGTAAAACTGGAAAGTGTTAATTTGGACCAGTCTAAAAGATGTAAACCAGAGTCTTTTGCTTTTGTGACTTTGATAAACAAGCAATATCTTATTTTCCTTATTTTTCAGGAAAAGTTTGGAAAACAAGGCCAAATTATATGAAAAGATAGCCAACTCAAGGGAAGTTCCAGGTATGTCTAAGTTTAGATCTTAGGTCTTTATAAGGAATATTATATTATAGTTATCCCTGGCAGAGGCACATATCCTTACCCACATTTGTCTCTCACCAATTGATGGATAATCGTAAACCTAATTTGGATGAGCTGCTGGAGGCTCGGAACGGATGTAGTTGTAGTACTGGTGTGGGAAATACCAGGAATCCATTGTTGGGTGCTCAAGCCGCCGCAATATGAGTGAAATACTATTAAAAGTGGAGTTAAATCCTATTCAATCAATCAATTATATTATAGTTGTAATACAGGCTTTGTGAAATATCAAAATTTTTTCTATGCAGCAAGAATCTATTATAAAGTTTTGTATCACTACCACATCTTAGTATTTCATTCATATGATGTCATTTTACCGGGATTGGACCAGTGGTGATAGATACATTAGTATCATAATATAAACATATGTCAATCAAAAAGAAAAAAAAATAAGAGAGTAAATAAGTGATGCATTTATTTCGCAATTCTTTATGCTCACTTATTCAAGAAGATCATTTTCTAAGGACAGCGTGGTTTCTTGGTTGTCCCTTTTTACCCTTAACCAATTCCCGTTTAATATTGGATTTTACGTTCCTGTGATTTTATACTCGAGAAAACATTGTGGAAAAAGAAGAAATTGCTTGTATCAAGCAATTTCTCCTTTTTCCACAATATTTTCTACTACATAGGATGGTTTCATTTCAAATGGCATCCAGTTTTCTTTGTCGTCTGCAACCTCTTTCAATTTGGGGCAGTCTAAAATTTCCAAAAACAGGAATGAGTTAACTGTTTTTTAAGTTGAAAATAAAGAAAACAACTTCAAAAATGGATTCAAAACTTATTATTCAATACACGACGTTTCGGCCATTAGCCTTTTTAAAGTGTAAGATATAAACAAGTAAACAGGAAATGACGTCAACGTCACTTGACATCAATAACAACGACGTCAAAAGGAAACACATCAGTTGGCGTACAAAATATCAAATAAAGGATCTGTCTAAGATACAAATTACTAGCAGAGATACAGGTTATATGTATGAAAAAGAAATAGCTAGTAAAAACTTTGTATTGATAAGGAAAAATGAATAGTTCCAGATAAGTTAAACAAATAGAAACATTGTGAGAAAAGAAGAAAAATGCTTTAAAGCGCCCTTTCTCCTTCTTCCACATTGCTTCAACTACAGCCCAGAATATTACCACTAGGCAACCCAAATGTCGCAAACAGCTTTATTTAAGGCTGTATTTACGACATTCAAATTGTCTAAAAAAAAAGAGTTACATTGTATATTGTATTAAAATAAAATTTTTGAATTACGACCAAATGGATACACTGTTCCAAGACACTGCATCCTTCAAAAGGTCTCCTTCAAAAGGTGTTTCCAATTATTTGTAACTTTATCTATTGGCATAAATGTAAAATCTTTGATTGAATGATCCGGTAAGTTGAAATGTTCCAAGACTGTAGTATTCATTTCTGGAAAATGTTTTATTTCAAATTTATGTTTATTCATTATCTGACTGCATTTTTGTTGAGTCTATCCCACATACTGAACTTGACACTTATTACACGTAATGAGATAAATTACATTTTTCATACATATTATCTGTTTTTTTAAAATTTAAGACTTGTCCGAATTCCAAGGGGAAGCAGACCACATTACAGAGAATACTATTAAAAAAAATAACCATCCTATATGACAGCATTGTGGGAAAAGAAGAAATTGCTTGTTACAAGTAATTTCTTTCTTTACCAAAATGTTTCCTTAACCCTTTCCTGTTTTGCAAAATTTTAGACCTGTCCAAATTCAAAGGTTTTGCAGACGAAAATTCAAATTTGATTTTATTTGAAAAACAACCATATAGTAGTAGCTTGTAAGCAATTTCATTTTTTTCCACAATGCTTTCTCAATGATAAAATCACAGGGATGTTAAAACCTTGGAATTGAACAGGAAAGTGTTGATTATAACATCACAAGTATTAATAAATCAGGGACAGTATGGGAAAGAGTTAAGTTTTGATGCATCTCATTTTACAGAGGAGGATGGCAGTAATTTCTACCTCGTGGATTTTCAAAAGAAGGTTATTGATGACAGAGAGGAGAGAAAGAAAAGAGAAATCTTGGAGGAAAAGGAGAGAAAAGAAGCAGAGGAAGAGAGACGGTTGTGTGAACAGCCAGTACCTGAACCAGAGACTCCAGATGAAGAATGGTAAAAATTTTACATTGTAGAGAAATACATAACCAAAAAAGGAAAGAAATGAAAGACATGTCTCTTTTTAAGAAAATGTTTTCCTTATGATGATTAATTAAAGTTGGAATGTTATTGTTTATGACAGGGTTAAGATTTGGTAGATCCATGCCAGATAATGAAAGAGGCAAGGTTATGATGATGAACAAAAATTCTTCATAAACAGAGCAATTGCGTATTGATTAAGCAGTTAAATCTTAAAGGTTAAGGTCACAATATGTTACAGCAATTTTGTGAAAGATTTCCGTTTAGTTGAAAAACAATGTAATCTAAACCAAACGTTTTTCAAACAACTGTTTATTGTATGGAAGGTCTTTGAAGGGCACTGTTTGTAAAAATTCTTATTACAGGGTTGATTTTACTGATTCCCTGGGACGATCAAGGCGATGTTTGAGAGCTGATCTTCCTTCTTTACAACAGAGAGATCAAGAATTTTATCAGTCCAAAATGTGAGTAATTCAGATGCAAACTTTTTTTTGTACATTTTATTGGCTTGGCTGTTATTGAAGCAAAAATGAGGTACTGTTATAGTCTTGGTAACATAAGCATCTGAATGGAGAATCTTTGACATATAAAGAAAATTGCTTGAAAACTTTGAATACTCTTGTTTCTGAAATATGTTTTTGATCAAAAACAATCTTTACATGTACTTACAAAACAGACAACTAGCAATTCTCTCTGAAAGATTCATGTATTTTTATGCCCCTGTTTGCCGAAAAAGGTTTTATCATTGAGTTACCTTTGACCATCTTTGTGCATATATGTATATTTGTATGATCTATTGTATCAGAAGCCTGTCTTCTAGATGTATGGATGCAAATGAAAAATCCCTCCTTTTTACAACCCTCAAGAAATCATTTCTGGAAAACAATATGGAAAATGAAGAACTTGCTTGTATAAGCAATTTCTTCATTTTTTACATTGTTTTCTACCCAAAGAGTAGGATTTTAAAATTTTCTGTAATTTGAAATTGTCGTCTGCAGTTGGACCGATCTAAAATTCACTGATTTGGAATGGGTAAAGGTGACACAATTGCTGTCCATGAGGATTTCTAGTGTCCTGTAAATTCCTTTTCCTGGTACAGCTGTGAATCAAACGTCAGTTAACACAAGCATCCATTTTTGTGACCCATTTCTAGTTTCTCTGTCCAAACCTTTAATAGTTCTTCTCTTGTTTCTAAGTAAACAACAATTTTGTAAACAATTTAAAGGTCAAATCTGATGAGTATTCAACTATAACCAGTACTTTGAGTTGTAAATCTGTCAAATTAATGTTTATTGTAAAGCTACAACTTGATCTGCATTGAATGATCGGGAAAGGTTAAAGTCTACCTGCAGGCTGTGTAACTGTATCTATCTACTGATCTGCAGTGGACGTCAACAATGACTAAACTCATTACTAGACAACTAAATTTTAGACTTGTTCAAAGAAGTTGCAGACAACGATTTGTTGAAATTTAAAAATCTTTGTCATTGGGAGTTGAAAACAAGCAATTTCTTCATTTTCTACAATGTTTTCATGAGGGTCATCAAAACATAGGATTGTGTGGGAATGTGGCAACACCAATAGAATTAAAATATTGAACAGATTTCTGCTACTTTTTTCAGAAAACATGAAATAAATGCTAGTTAATTTTAATATTTCAGTGTTCCAAAGGAGAAAGCTGCCAAAGATTTTCAGGAATTAAGGTTTGTTAAACGAAGCATTTCTTAACTCATTAAGAGATAAATTTTAGACTGGTCTACAGGCAACACTTTCATGGTATGTTTATGTTTCAAGGTCATCATTCCAATCATATGGCCGCCATCATAGCTCAGTCGGTAGCACATCAGACGGTTTGTTTTATTGCCTTATGATCCTCGATCAAAATAATGAAGGCCTTATATCATGGTATCCATGGTTATGCATAGATATAAATAGGGAAGCTTTAAAAGAACTTCTCCAAAACAAAATCCTACAGCTTTCAAATTTGCATGTAACAAATTCTTCTTCAAGACCATTAGACTTTGGATGCTTATATTTTGCAATTGCCTTATGGTGGTAAAAGCAATCAAATTTTGGCACTGAATGATTAAAATCACCCCTTTTATTGGATCCTTTACCTTTACAAAGAGATAGAAGGAGAACAACCTGAAAATCCTCCCCAAAAATAAGTTCTTTGCTGTCATTTTAGAGTATTATCTTATGGTGTTCTATCAATATAAATGAGTTCATCACTCTTGAAGCCATTCCCACACAACAAAATTTTAAATTGAGAGAATCTGCAGACATCAGATGGAATTTCATGTCTTTGGATAGAAAGCATTGTGGATAATGAAGAAATTGCTTGTGTCTAGCAATATCTTTATTATCCACAATGTTTTCCAAAGCTTTTTTCTTGAGGGGCGTAAAAAGGAGGGATTGTGTTAGAATGGATTAAAGTCCATTATTGTACAACATGATAAAAATGGGAATATTTTACCCTTTCCTCTTTTTAAAAATTTAAGACCTCAAAGGTTTTGCAGAAGAACATTTAAAGAGGATTTAAATTGAAAAATAATCATTCAGTAGGGTAAACAATTTCTTTTTTTTCCACAATTTATCAATTTTAAAACCACGGGACATAAAATCCTGAGCTTTTACAGGAAAGGATTAAATGACATTCTCAAACTCTGTTAAGCCCAGAGCTCAGGTGAACTATATAGGACCAACATGGTACTCTTGCTTGAGATAGGTCTTTCCTGTAAATGTTTAAAAATGTCTTCTCTTTTAATTATGTAGGGACAAAACTGGAGATCAAGATTTAATGTCTAAAGACATGTTGAGAGAAAAAGAAAGACAAAAATGGGAGGAAGAAGAAGAAGCAAAGATGAAAACAGAGAAAGAAGGACCCATACATTATGGGGATGTGTTACATAATGGTAAGTGTTAGAAGTCAGTCAGTCTCTCATCAATGGGTGGGATGGGCAGCTGGAGGCTGTGATCAGTAAATGTCCGGCGTCTGTCTGTCCTTCTGTCCATCTGTCTGTCCGTCCGTAAACAATTACATGTATACGAAAATCTCCTCCTCCTAAACCATAAGGCCTAGAGCTTTGATATTTGGTACAAATCATCACCTTATAACCCTCTACCGAAATACTTCAAAGAATTACTGTACTCTGAAAATTAGCCCTTTTCTGTTCAATCCCAGATTTTACAAAGGAATAAAGAAGGAAATATTTGAAAATCTTCTCCTCCCAAATCGTAAGGCCTAGATCTCTGATATTTGGAATAAATCATCTTTTGAACCTCTACCAAAATACTTAATAGAAATATCATACTCTGAAAATTAGCACACCACCGAAAGGTAGACATATATTCATACCATCTTCTCTATGGGGGACTGAGTGGGGGACTGAGTGAATAATATTGTATTATCAATTTGTACTTTTGTGCAAGAATGTTATATTCTGGGCCGGTGGCCTATATTTACAATAAATCATATTCTATTCTATTCTCTGTCTGTCCATCAGTTTGTCCCTAGGTCTGTCTTGTGGATGATCTGTCCATCTGTATGTACTTCCATATCTTGTTAATACAAATCTTCCTCCATTTATGGACAAATTTTACTGAAATGTTCACAAAATATTACTAGTTACGCAACCTTATTCATGTTGTCGGGGTTTTACACATTCTAGGCTGCATCACAGAAAAAGGGATCTTAACCCTTGTCATGGTGAGCCAGGAATATGAAGTGAAGTCTGATCTTGGTCTACACCTCCTGTTTGTCCCCTCTAAGCAAGAGTTGTTTAAATAATCAATCTAAACAAATATTGACTCTCATTAAGGCCATCCAGTGCTGTCAGTCCTTTGATTTTAAATCAATTCTGTATTTGATTTTAATTCAGTATGACAAGGGTTAATATGGTGGCATGTGTTGTGAATATAGCACTCTTTTTTAACCCAATATTCCCACATGACAAATGTTAGACTGTCCCATTTTAAAGATGCTGCAGACGATAATTTAAAATTAATGACATTTTAGATTTTTTAACATTATGGGTAGAAAACATTTTGTAAAATGAAGAAATTGCTGGCAACAAGAAATTTCTCTATTTTACACAATGTTTTACTTGATGGGTGTTCAAAAGCATCATTGTGTGGGAATAGGTTAATCATTCTAAGTCTCAAAGTCCATTTAGGATGCCCTTAGTAACAGAAAAGTCCTATTATAATGTGAAGAGACGGATTACGTCTGTCATTCAAAGAATCAATTGACGAATCAAATTATGAATTGAGACTGGAAGTTCATTATGAGCTTTGGACATTGGCCATCATTTATGTGAAGCATTTGATTATTTAGTACTTTCAGTGCTTTGATTAATCTTGTACATTTGCTTACAGAAATACGTACCCATGGTGTTGCGTATTACAAGTTTGATACGGATGAAGACAAAAGACAAGAACAGATGGATGAGTTGATGAAGATGAGACAGGAGGTAAGTACACACTCAGTCATTCCCATAAATTTTGGGAGCAGACCTAGGACGTATATAAGGCAGAGCATTATGTTACAAAATTTTGGTACTCTGAAACAGTGTAGGAAAACATAGTACATAATCTTGTAAAAACCTGGATGGTTGGGAAGTCTCAAAATCGCAGAAAAGCTTAAATTTCCATTTGATGTTTTATGATTTGCCCTGTTTTGCTCTGATATTAAGTTTCCTTAAAGACCAAACAAAATATAATAACATGTATGAAACTTATATTACCACATTTATTTTTCATAACGGATAGCACCATTTTGGAAGTTTGTCACATAAAGCTTAAAAATCTTACGATGTACGTCCGATTTTTGATTTGTAGAATTGAATGAGGAGTTCTGACTGGAGGTAAGTGATGAGATGAATTGACCAATTACGGCTGTCAATCAAATAACACGTTCACCAATGAAGTCATTAATTTAAATCAGAAATGAGTTTTGAGGTCCGCCATTGGCGGCCATTTTTGTTTACATTTTTTGTTGTTTGGTGACCTTAACGTCGTAGCTACAACTTGAATAAGTTTTAGGTCACCAAACAATTACTCTACTTATTGGTTACTGGCCATAACTTTAACAAAATAACGCTGATTAACCCATTCCCACACAATGACGCCTTTAAACAACCCTCAATATGAAAGCTATGGAAAACATTGTAGAAAATGAAGAAATTGCTTGTTACAAGCAATTTCTTCATTATCCACAATGTTTTATACCCAAGAAGACAAGGATTTTAAAGATTCAATCACATTAAAATTGTCGTCTGCAACTTCTTTGAATTTGGACTGGTCTAAAATTTTATCATGTGGGAATAGGTTAAAATGGAAGTGGGATTTCCTGTCGGATTCAATGGAAGGGGACAACGTAGTCTGTCTCAAACTTACTTAAAATGATTTTTGTGGTCATGAGGAATATCCCAAGAGATTATAGTGACTTTACACCATTGTCAAGGGAACAACAATTTCAAGTCGTTGGAATTTTAAGTTTTTTCATCTTTTTGGATAGAAAAAATTGTGGATAATGAAGAAATTGCTTGATACAAGCAATTTCTTTATTTTCTTAAATGTTTTACACAGCTTTTTTCTTCAGGGGTGTAAAAAGGAGGGGTTGTGTGGGAATGGGTTTAATATAATGACATTCTATCAAATATCAAGTAAAAAATTGCATTTGTAACAATATTAGCAATTTAAGGCCATCTTGGCCCTCTTTTATGATATGGCATAGATATACTAATACCACAATTACTTTTATTTTAAGACAAAAGATGAAAGATCCAAATCAGAGAGAATTAAAGCAAAAAGAAAAGCAGCTTTGGCAGCTAGATTAGCCAAAGTAAAGCAGAGAAAAAGAGAAAAGTTGGGATTACCAGAGGATGAAGGTTAATATCATTTCATAACTTAAAGACTGTAACTTACTTCAACTTTGACCTTTCTAAAATTATGTTGTTTGGTAACAGGATAAATCTTTTTTGTTTGGGATATTTAATTATGCCATTGCTACAAGTTATTTTGGTTGTTACTTTACCCATATGTTAAATTTGAGACTAGTTCAAATTCAAAGAAGTTGCAAACAACAATTTAAACTTGATGGAATTTAAAGCTCCTTGTCTTATGTGGTAGAAAACATTGTGGATAATGAAGAAATTTCTTTTATCAAAGAATTTTTTTTATTCACAATGTTTTCCACAGGGGGCATAAAAAGACTGGATTGTTTAAGAATTGGCAAAGTATATTAGGAAACTAACGCTTACCAAAATTTTAAAACCCCTTTGAAAAAAGATGTAAGATTACTGGATTTTTGAAATAATATTTTTTCCTTTGTAACCTGACATGCAAATCAGGATCTTTTGGATGACCTTTACTTTGTGTGCACAACTACTCCTGAAAATCGGACTTTGATGAAATTTTCACCAAATATTTGTCTCTATGTGACCTATGGCATATTATAAGCATTCTGTGATTCAATGCTGCATCTTGAAGAAAGGAAAATAATTGTTAAAATATTTGTGTGGTCAACCACTCGTAAAATTCTTGATGGAATTTGATGAAGCTATTAAAAAGCCTAGTTTTGTGACAATTTTGTATCTTGTTACCTAAATGAAAACTAAATATGGATTGCAGACGAAAAAGCAGACTCTGATGAAGAGATTGGTCCTAAACTTGATGAAGCTGCAGAGATCAAGATAGAACCAGAGTTGTTGACGAGAGATGATGAATGGAGGAAAAATGTGGAGAATAAACGTGAATGGGATAAAGGAAAACACAGTAAGAGTTGTTTGTCCTGAAATTATATGTACTCAATTTCTAGTTAACACTTTCCTGTTCAATCCCTTTTTTTACGTCCCCATGTTTTTATATTCGAGGAAACATGGTGGAAAAAGAAGAAATTGCTTGAAACAAGCAATTTCTTCATTATCCACAATGTTTCTATTCAAAAAGACAAAGATTTCTTAAATTCCATCAACTAAAATTGTTGTCTGTAACTTCTTTCAAATTGGACTGGTCTACCCTATTGAAGGATTATTTTCAAATAAAATCGATTTTAATTGTCATCTGCAAATCCTTTGAATTCGGACAGGTCTAAAATTTTAATATACAATAAAATATATAAATAAAATTTTACGAAATCTTGAAAAACAAGTCTGGAGGATGAGTTTTTTAATGACTAATAAAGCAATCAAGTTACATATTTTTCATATCAAAATGGCAAGTCAAATATTCCATTTATTATGTTTGTAATAGTTTTATTATCATTCTGTATTTTTGTTTTTTAAATTGGCGCATTAATACAAATAGGTTTTCCTATTTTCTTGTCTTCATTTTTGATTGCTTTTTCCAGGGTGGCAAGGGTAGATGTGTGATTTGAAAGAATTTTTTTGAAAGCTTTAAGGTCAAGGTCACACTTCAAAGGTAAATGTTAAGATTAAGCTTGTCCCAAGCAGAACTCCTGTATTAGTGGTTAGATTTAATAAAAAAGTGTTGGAAATGTCACTTCTTTATTTGTGATTTACTTTGTTTTAGATTTACCTGAGAGGTCAGAACAAGCATGGCTTGAAAAACAGCGTTCAGAGAGATTTGATGACTTTGCCCCACCTTCATTTTATTATAATGAAAAGAGAACCGGAAAGCAGACTGATGGACAGACATTTAGTGCAACTTTTGGTGCAGATGGCAAAAGACATAAACAACCTCAACAGACTGGTTCCACTGATAGTTCTGCTAGTACAATACACAATATTGTTGATAAACAGCTGAATGAAATGAGAACCAAACTGGAAAAAAATTCAGAATCTAATCTAGAACAAAAACAGTCAGAGGTAGATACCAAAAATTGTGAACATAAGATTCAGGATGAAACTGTGTCACAACCTCAACTTTATCATCCAGGAGGAGGATCAACCTATCAATCAATGTATGTAACTCCGCCCCCAGGAAATGATTTGACTAATGTGCTACCAGTAAATGTCAATATACCGCCTCCACCTGTACAAGGATATTCTGGTCCCATAAATACATCAGTTCCACCCCCACCATTGGTCCAAAATATATCAGCCACACCTCCTGTAAATTATGCTCCTCCCCCTCAGTTTCCATTCAATATGTCAGTACCTCCCCCTCCTTTATCAAATCAGGCACAGCAGATGACACATGTTAGTACGTCTGTTACCCAACCAGTGTGGAATACAAACTATAATCAGCCAATGGACATTCAAAGGGCCGGACAAACATCTGCCAAAGCCACACCTACTTCTAATGTCTCAACCAATCCTGTGCCAGCTAATGAAAGACAAAAGTTTATACCAAGGATGAATGTTTTAGATACCCGTTTTATGGAGAGTGACTAGGATTATATAATTCGTACCAAGTTATCAACTGTCAAGTTTTAAAGCAAGATTACTCTGTCCAAAAAAGTATGTATTAAATGAGTCATAGAGCTATTTTGGTCCAATTGAGTCTCAAATACTACAACATGAACCCCTACACATTTATTAACTGAAACACAAAGTTTATGACTAGAATATTGACCCTTTACTGTTTTTCAAACTTTTAGACTAGTCAAAAATTCAAAGAGGTAGCAGATGACATAAAGTAAGTACAGTAAATCCCCTCTGATACCACCACTTGCAGTACTTTTTTTAAAATGGTCTTAATAGCGGATGGTGGTAATTCTGAGGTTTGTTTGTTTGTTTGACTGTTGTCAAGTAATTCATGTTTATTTATCTTTGTTATTTGAATATATTTTGTATGATACATGCAGAATTTATAACTATAAAAACATGTATTACATAAAATCTAATGTTATTTTTAAATTTTCAATCTTTGATATGTTATATGTTTCTCTCTTCTCCATTTGGATCTGATTCAGAAGTCCGAGCTCAGATTATTTATTCGTAAATACAGGTCCAAAGTGTCTAAAGGTTGATATCATATCTTCTATAACGCGGATACTTCTTCGCTTTCCACTTTATTACTCGAGTCAAAACCTGTGACATTTACAAAAATTAAGAATTAAACAAGCTATGATTTCTAAAAGTGATTGGCCTATATAATCTGTTTAATCAAAGTAACGCCTTTCATAATAAGGGTTTGATATTACAAAATCAAAAATCCATTATTGTATTGATAATGCATTTATATCCACTTAGTGTCGCTCTTATCAAGTGTGAAATTCGGATGGTTGGTCTCAAGGTGTGAAGTTAATGGTCGTTTCGGTTAGGTTCAAAATAGTGTATCAGCTATAGTTGGTACTGTATTTAGTGGTTGTATTCGGAATAGTGTGGTGCCCTTTTTAGAGGGTTTTACAACCATTGAAATAAAGAACAAAAAAGATCTGTTCTGTCAAAATTCAGTCTTAATAGCAGGGTGCCTGTATTTCCGGGGTTGTCATTCTCAAGTGAGAATAGGGTGATTAAGATTAAAACACAAGTATGCAATCTAATCTAATTCTATTGAACGAAGTAATTACAGCTAAACATATAGATACATCTTAACTCTATTGATTCAAGTAACAGACTGATCTTATCAATAGATCTGGGAAAGTTATAAGGAAGCAGTTACAGTCTATTTCAATGTATAACTATTTCATCTCCCTGTTTTCAAAAAGAAGCGTCATAAAATACATGTACAATTTTCCAACAACGGAATTTAATAACTTCTGGGTCAAATCTTTTGATCTGTGGGAAACGCTTCTGGGTTTTATTAAGGAGTCGCCGATTACGTCTATAAATTGCCCCATCTTCCGTTTGTACTGAGAATGACCTGCTATTGTGTACTTTACAACTTTTGCTGGTTTCCGAATCCTACCCCTACAGAAAATGTTAGTAAAAGTCATGATGCTCTTAATTGCCATGTAATTTGACAAGGGGGAATACTTTTGTACTGCAAACCAAAAAGGAAAGACAACTGTGCCCAAACCTTGCTGTACAATATGGCGTGCAGTCTAACACTATAACTAATGCACATGATACACTTAAGTATGTAACATGTATCGGAAATAATTTTTCACATGAAATCAGAATGAAAGAAGCCCAGAACTACTATCAAGCGATTTGGTTCAACTAAAGAGTTTAAATCTTATCATCAAATTACATACTTGTGACAATATTCACTTCCGTCAAAATTAATCCTGATTTTCAGGTAAAGTAAAATTCTAAGAAATACATAGCAAGCAAGAGCTTAAGGAAAATGGTCTAAACCTATTCCTTGTACACAATCTTGCTTTTTGATAACCTTCCAGGAAAAAAAATAGAAAAATGTGGAAAATGAAGAAATTGCTTGTTACAAGAGATTTCTTGTGGCCTGTTTTCTCGGACAATGCCCCAAAATTATGGTTACATCGGAATTCTGGGTGGCCTGCATCACACACAAGACATTAATTGTATATTTCCAGGTGTGATAGAAACAATCCTTTGTTTTGATACAATCCAGGCATATGCCCCTGGTTTTCAGATTATTGTTGAATGGCTGCTGAGGTTTTTTGTTAGAATTTTGACCTGC
Organism: Fragum fragum; assembly: GCA_946902895.1. Classification (NCBI taxonomy): domain Eukaryota; kingdom Metazoa; phylum Mollusca; class Bivalvia; order Cardiida; family Cardiidae; genus Fragum; species Fragum fragum. Next base: position 1,041,276 of record OX336368.1, on the reverse strand, counting down.
AGAAGTAGCAGGGGGAACAGAAATACAATGTAGCCACAAATTTGTATTTAGTTAATTCCATGGATGAGGTAAAACAGCTTGGCGCATTCTAAAATGTTTATCTTGAGATAGTTAGCCCATAACTGTTTTTTGAAATTTCAGACTGGTCCAAATTGAAAGAGGTTGTAGACAATATTGGAAATTGTACACAATTTGAAATGAAACTATCCTATCTTGTAGAAAATATTGTGGGAAAAGGAGAAATCTCTTGTCACAAGCAATTTCTTCATTTCCCACCATTTTTTTCTCAAGTATAAGATCACAGCAACATAAAACCCCAGATTTGAACAGGAAAGGGCTAAGATGTCTTGCTTTCTTTCAGTGTCCCTAATTATATACCTGTAGTGCAGTAAGCTCTGCGCTGCGTTTGTTTGCTTTTTTGTGTAAATAGATATATGACTGTGGAATGCATCTGTCAGTTCCGGTATATTAACAATTTCTGTAGCCTGTTTGAGGTGAGTGACAATTTGCTGATCCTCACTAGAAAAAAGTCTCTGTTTACGCTCCTCAGTTACCCCAGTCCTGTAATTCTTGGCCTGAATGCAGTCTAGTTCAATAAATTCACCCAGCCTTATCATTTTTAGCTCACCTGAGCACGTAGTGCTCAAGTGAGCTATTGTGATCGTCTTTTGTCCAGCGTCCGTCCGTTGTGCGTCGTCCGTCAACAATTTCTTTAAATGACATCTCCTCCCAAACCACTGGGCCAATTTGAAGCAAATTTGGCAGAAATGTTCCTTAGGTTGTCCCCTTCAAAAATAGCTAAAAGAATTGAAATCTGTTAAAAACTCTGGTTGCCATGGCAACAAAAGTGAAATTTTGAAATAATCTTTAAAAATCTTCTTCTCCTGACCCAGCAGGCGTAGAGCCTTGATATTTTGCATGAAGCATCAGTATATTGACCTCTTTCAAAATAGCTAAAATCATGATCCTCGGGTCCCCAGGGGCGAAGCCCCAGGGGGGTGGGGTTTTATATAGAAATAAGAACGATTTTTTAAATGACATCTCCTCCCAAACCACTGGGCCAATTTGAACCAAAATTGGCAGAAATGTTCCTTAGGTGGTCCCCTTCAAAAATAGATAAAAGAATTGAAATCTGTTAAAAACTCTGGTTGCCATGGCAACAAAAGTGAAATTTTAAAATAATCTTTAAAAATCTTCTCCTCCTGACCCAGAAGACGTAGAGCCTTGATATTTTGCATGAAGCATCAGTATATTGACCTCTTTCAAAATAGCTAAAATCATGATCCTCAGGTCCCCAAGGGCAGAGCCCCGGGGGGGGGGGGGAGGTTATATAGAAATAAAGAACAATTTTTTAAATGACATCTCCTCCCAAACCACTGGACCAATTTATACCAAATTTTGCAGAAATGTACCTTAGATGGTCCCCCTTAAAATTAGCTAAAAGAATTGAAATCTATTTTAAACTCTGGTTGCCATGGCAACAAAAGTGAAATTTCAAAATAATCTTTAAGAATCTTTTCCTCCTGACCCAGAAGGCGTAGAGCCTATATATTTTGCATGAAGCATCAGTATATTGATCTCTTACAAAATAGCTAAAATCATGATCCTCGGGTCTCCAGGGGCAGACCCAGGGGGGGGGGGTATAGGCATGAAGCATCAGTTCACAGACTTCTTTCTTATTTCTGAAATTATAACCCATGGAAAAAGTTTTTTCCTTCTTTCAAATCAGCACTAAAGCCTTGGAATTTGTAATTTAGACTTGGATCCCCAAGTTCATAGTGTTTATATGTAATTGTGGCCCACTTGTTTCATAATCCTAACCTTAACATGAAATTAGACTGTTGAAAGAAAAAGAGCCTTTATCTCAGGTGAGCGCCCCAGGGCCAACGGCCCTCTTGTTTATGAAATCAGAAGAAACATGGAGGATAAAAAATCCTCTGCCAGGCCAAAGCCTTGTCAGGAAGGGCCAAGTTAAAGCTGATAACAGTTGGATTCTGAAAAATGCAGAAAAACTATTACCCAAATTATCAGCATTGGGTTTCCTTCAATTGGTGCCAACTTCCCGATTCTGTCTGCTTCCCTATCATGTTGCGCCTTTTTGTTTTCTCATTCGTCTAAGGCATCTCTAATCAATTTGATTAAATCTAATTCAAAGAAAAATGTTGGTGTTTTTATATGCCCGTCGAAGACGGGACGTATTATGGGATCACCTGCGGTGTCCGGGCGTCCGGTTGTCCGGGCGTCCGGTCGTCCGGGCATCCGGGCGGTGTCCACTTCTTTGTCCGGAGCATAACTCTGTCATCGTAAGTCCGATTGACTTTAAACTTGGCAGTTATATTCTTCTCATCAATACGGAGTGCAGTGCGCAATAACCATAACTCTACCTGGCCTATTTTTTGAATTATTGCCCTTTGTTTTTTTTCATACTTGAATCTTGTCCGGAGTATATCTCTAAAAGTATTATAGCTAGGATCATGAAACTTCATGGGTGTATAGATCTCACCAAGGGGGAGTGCAGTGCATAAGAACCATAACTCTACCTGGCCTATTTTTTGAGTTATTGCCCTTTGTTGTTTTTCATACTTGAATCTTGTCCGGAGTATATCTCTAAAAGTATTATAGCTAAGATCATGAAACTTCATGGATGTATAGATGTCACAAAGGGGGAGTGCAGTGCACAAGAACCATAACTCTACCTGGTCTATTTTTTGAGTTATTGCCCTTTGTTGTTTTTCATACTTGAATCTTGTCCGGAGTATATCTCTAAAAGTATAATAGCTAGAATCATGAAATTTCATGGATGGATAGAGCTCACCAAGGGGGAGTGCAGTGTACAAGAACCATAACTCTACCTAGCCTATTTATTGAGTTATTGCCCTTTGTTGTTTTTTATACTTGAATCTTGTCCGGAGTATATCTCTAAAAGTATAATAGCTAGAATTATTAAATTTCATGGATGGATAGAGCTCACCAAGTGGGAGGGCAGTGTACAAGAACCATAACTCTACCTTGCCTATTTTTTGAGTTATTGCCCTTTGTTGTTTTTCATACTTGAATCTTGTCCGGAGTATATCTCTAAAAGTATAATAGCTAGAATCATGAAATTTCATGGATGGATAGAGCTCACCAAGTGGGAGTGCAGTGTACAAGAACCATAACTCTACCTAGCCTATTTATTGAGTTATTGCCCTTTGTTGTTTTTTATACTTGAATCTTGTCCAGAGTATATCTCTAAAAGTATTATATCTAGGATCATGAAACTTCATGGGTGTATAGATCTCACCAAGGGGGAGTGCAGTGCACAAGATACATAATTCTACCTGGCCTATTTTTTGAGTTATTGCCCTTTGTTGTTTTTCATACTTGAATCTTTTCCAGAGTATATCTCTAAAAGTATAATAGCTAGAATTATGAAATTTCATGGATGGATAGAGCTCACCAAGTGGGAGTGCAGTGTACAAGAACCATAACTCTACCTAGCCTATTTTTTGAGTTATTGCCCTTTGTTGTTTTTCATACTTGAATCTTGTCCGGAGTATATCTCTAAAAGTATTATAGCTAGGATCATGAAACTTCATGGGTGTATAGATCTCACCAAGGGGGAGTGCAGTGCATAAGAACCATAACTCTACCTAGCCTATTTTTTGAGTTATTGCCCTTTGTTGTTTTTCATACTTGAATCTTGTCCGGAGTATATCTCTAAAAGTATTATAGCTAGGATCATGAAACTTCATGGATGTATAGATCTCACCAAGGGGGAGTGCAGTGCACAAGAACCATAACTCTACCTGGCCTATTTTTTGAGTTATTGCCCTTTGTTGTTTTTCATACTTGAATCTTGTCCGGAGTATATCTCTAAAAGTATAATAGCTAGAATCATGAAATTTCATGGATGGATAGAGCTCACCAAGGGGGAGTGCAGTGTACAAGAACCATAACTCTACCTAGCCTATTGAGTTATTGCCCTTTGTTGTTTTTTATACTTGAATCTTGTCCGGAGTATATCTCTAAAAGTATAATAGCTAGAATTATTAAATTTCATGGATGGATAGAGCTCACCAAGTGGGAGGGCAGTGTACAAGAACCATAACTCTACCTTGCCTATTTTTTGAGTTATTGCCCTTTGTTGTTTTTCATACTTGAATCTTGTCAGGAGTATATCTCTAAAAGTATAATAGCTAGAATCATGAAATTTCATGGATGGATAGATCTTACCAAGGGGGAGTGCAGTGCACAAGAACCATAACTCTACCTAGCCAATTTTTTGAGTTATTGCCCTTTGTTGTTTTTCATACTTGAATCTTATCCGGAGTATATCTCTAAAAGTATAATAGCTATAATCATGAAATTTCATGGATGGATAGAGCTCACCAAGTGGGAGTGTAGTGTACAAGAACCATAACTCTTCCTAGCCTATTTTTTGAGTTATTGCCCTTTGTTGTTTTTCATACTTGAATCTTGTCAGGAGTATATCTCTAAAAGTATAATAGCTAGAATCATGAAATTTCATGGATGGATAGATCTCACCAAGGGGGAGTGCAGTGCACAAGAACCATAACTCTACCTAGCCAATTTTTTGAGTTATTGCCCTTTGTTGTTTTTCATACTTGAATCTTGTCCGGAGTATATCTCTAAAAGTATAATAGCTAGAATCATGAAATTTCATGGATGGATAGAGCTCACCAAGTGGGAGTGTAGTGTACAAGAACCATAACTCTTCCTAGCCTATTTTTTTATAGTTATTGCCCTTTGTTGTTTTTCATACATTGTTTGACAAAAAATATTAATTCAAAATAACCTCAGTTCTATTCAAACCCTCAGTTCATATTAAGCAGTGTGACGGGCGTATCTTGTGACAATTTGGCACCTTGTTTTACTATGAAGCTAAAAGAAATCTGCCGAAAAACTGGTTGTTGTGGTTACATAAGTTAAAATTGAAAAAAATCTCCAGACCCAGTTGGCCATAAGCCTTGAAGAAAAGAGCTTTATCTCCAATGAGCATGCCAGGGCAAATAGCCCTCTTGTTGCAATTTTCTTTAACTGTATTTTCTTAGATCAATTTAAATACAATAATTGGTACAACACTAAGCTTAGTATACTAATTCCCAATAATAATATTCATTTTAATTTCTCTAGCTTTTCGCAATTGTTCAATATCCAACCTACTCCACTGGCTTCTGAAACATCATAATGCTATTCGCATCTTTATGAAATTTTCTTCAGTTTTAATATCATAAGGATTCAGCAATGACATCATTCTGTATTTGAAAATATGATTAGCTTTCAAAACCACCAATCTAATCCTCCACACACACACACACACACTTGCACAGTATTTCATTCTTCATTAGTTAGAGTTTCTAAGATGACACTGACCTTGCCTGATGACCTTGACTTTAGCCATTGGTCATTGATGAGATGTACATGTATCTTAGTGCCAATAATGTTTTTTGTACCTTTTTACCTTAACCCACTACCACACACCAAAATATTAGACTGGTCCAAAATGAAAGAAGCTGCAGACATTTTGAAGTTGATGGAATTTTACTTTTTTTCGTCTTTTAGGATGGAAAACTTTGTGGATAATGAAGAAATTGCTTGAACAAGCAATTTCTTCATTTCCCACAATGTTTTACAAAGCTTTTTTCCTGAGGCGCATACAAAAGAGGGCTTGTATGGGAATGGATCGCATAGCATCTGATGTAACAGGAAAATGTTTAGTTTGCAGGTAAACAAACAAGTAGACATATCAACATATGAACTGACACAGTAAAACACCAAGCCCAATAATCTTAACTACTATACTTGTAAGCCATTAATATCCTCCAAATGTTCCAGTCAAAGAGAAAAAAATTGTCACAAACCAAAATTTAATATGTACTTATGTTTTCCTTGTTGGTATGTAGGACCCTCATGCTACATAGGGTCAGCTCTTCAATGGCAAATGCTCCCCTCATGGCTTCTCGACAGCTGGTGATACCTTCTCCCTGGCAATGACTGCTCTAATTTTTCCCTTCAAAGAATAAAAAGTAACATACCGAAATTGAAAGTTCGTAATCCAAAGCGTAGGTCAGTACTTGTAAAGACCAGAATAATTTCCATTTTCCAATTCGATCTCCAACAGATTATCAGAAAAATGGGTTATGTTATTGAAGCTAGAGGATACATTAATACCTGTGATTGGGCCTGTCTTTCTGCTTGCTGTTCCATATTCTTGGCAAGGTGTTTGTCCCTCCCAAACATACAATTTCTTTCCAGGCTGGAAACAATCAGACAGGGAAGTCTTGTGTTGGAAACAACCCCATCTTTCTCAAACCAGATCTTGCTGGTAGGTCTAGTTTCTGAAAAAATATGTAAAATGAATGTTTACATGTTATTATAGTAACATCTCAAAAATAAATGTAAATGCTGGAAATTGGCTATAATTTCTCTATTGATTTTGATAAATCAACTGATTATCAATTTCTAATTTCTCTGAATGTACAGAGCTGTACATATGACTAGCTATTGGCGAGCAGTGTGAGTGTTTACGACTAGCCACTGCCTGTCTTTAACCAGTTTGCTGATAAGTTGAAGTGATTTTCAATGACTTTATGAAAAGTTTAAAAAGAATACGAAGTCATGTACCCTTATTCTAACATTGAATTTTACGCTTCAAGCAAGTATCACTGATAAAATATTAGACAGCTATGGAAGGCAGGTAAGTATCTTAATACGAAACACTTACGTAGCATAAAGAGGCCCCTGCAGTCTTTATATGATGCAAGTCTCTATCGAAATAAAGTGCTGCCGTCATAGCGCAGTTGGTAGCATGTCGGACTGTCAATCTAGAGGTCCCGGGTTTTGATCCTCGACAGCGGCACTCATACTTTCCGACTATTTGTCTCTCACCAATGGGTCGATAATCTTAGACTTATGTGGGATAGCAGCTGGAGGCGAGGAGAGGATGAAATGGTTGTACTGGTGTGAGAATACCATGATTCCATTGTTAGGTGCTCCAGCTGCCGCGATATAACTGGGATTGTTGAAAGCTGCATAAAACCCCATTCAAACAAACAAATCTGTCGACATAAAAAATTCATCCTCAACCATGTCAGTTATTATCAAAGTAATGCTCTTACTAGCACCTGTACAGAATATCGGCTCTTACTCAAGATATAAGTGATTGAAGAGTGGACCTCAGGTGTGGTTTTGACTGTCAATCTTTTCGGAGGTCCTCACGTATCTACAAAATGTGGCAAGTCTCTAATACATCCAAAAATAGCCGAACATAAATGGGCAGGTCTCATGAATTACCCATATTCCTGTATCAGGGCTTCTTTTCGGACTACCGTTCAAACCTTTATACCTCAATATCTACCTTCCTAAAAACGTCATTAGACAATTTGGATATGCATATAGTAACTATGGCACTGATGTTAATTTTTGTCAACCCTGCTTTCGGTGAGTGAGACATTATTGTCACTATGACAAGTCAGTGTATGTGTGTAAGTCTGTTAGTCCAACCGTCCGTCCAAATTTGTGCGGACAATTTCACCTACATCTATGGATGGATTTCAAAATAACTTGGCACAATTATTCTCCCCTAGGAGTAGATGTGCCAATTTAAAGAATTTTTGGAAAGGTCTAATGTCAAGGTCACAGCCTAAAATTGTGTTTGTCTGGACAATTAATCCTACATTTATGGATGGATTTCAAAATAACTTTGCACAATTATTCTCCATAATCAGTAGATGTGCCATTTGAAAGAATTTTTGGGATAGTTCTAATGTCAAGGTCACAGCTCAAGGTCAAATACTAAAATTGTGATTGTCAAGAGCATTTCTCCTACAGTTATGGATGGATTCTAAAATAACTTGGCACAATTATTCTCCATCATGAGTAGATGTGCCATTTGAAATAATTTTGGGATAGTTCTAATGTAAAGGTCACAGCTCAAGGTAAAACACTAAAATGGTGCTTGTCCAAAGCATGATACCTTCAAAACTTTGTGGGTGATTGCAGTTGTCCTGGGACAACCATCTAGTTTCTATAAAAAATTTGAAAAATATCTGTTGAAGCGTCGTTGTTTTACTTTTCTCATTGTTTCTCTTTTTATTGAATATTTAAACCATTACCAGACGACAATTTTTCAAAATGCAAGAGGTTGTAGACAAAAGTTTCAAGCTCATGGAATTACAAGAATTTAGATTCTCTTGTTACAAAGCAGTTTCCTCATTTTCCACAATATTTTCCAAAGCCTTTTTCTTTAGGAGTGTAAAATAGTTGGGTCATGTGGGAATCAGTTTTCTATTAATAGAATTTTGCACTATTTTCATTCAACAGGCAAGCAATATTCCCTTTATTTGTTAATAAATCATTAAGTATCAAAGAATCATGGTACCTTAAATGCTGTTTTCTTCTTTATCTTTATTTTGTTTTCTCTATTTTGTGAGGTAAATGCCATTTTGCACAGACGTGCAGTCTGATCTTAGTCTATACTACCTGCTTGTGCTTTTAGAGTTGAGGAAATATTTGAACACAAGGTAAGACAAAATTGGACAAAATATCAAAATTTTGTTAAGAAATGTTAAATATTCAGCAGGACAAGAGTTAAAATACTAGTTGTTATGTTTGATACATATTATTGAATAAAAGATAAAATCTTTGATTACTATTCCTTATTTATTTAGCTTCACTCCAGGATCACGTGTCACAATTTTCCGACATTTGTCTCTCACCAATGGGTGGATAATAGTAAACCTAAGAGGAACAGCAGCTGGAGGCTAGGAAAGGCTGATGTAGTGGTAGATCTGGTGTGAGAAATACCAGGAATCCATTGTTAGGTGCTCCAGCCTGATATGACTGAAATACCTTTAAATGTTGCATTAAACCCCATTTAATCAATCAATCAATCAATCAAGCCCTATCATTGAATAGGATTTAACGCTGCTTTCAACATTACCGGTATATCAGCCATACTGTAGCAGCTCTTGCACCTTACCATGAGTTCCTGTTATTTCTTACTTCAGGTCTCTAACACCTATCTATTGGAGCCTCCAACTGCTCATCCCCTTTAGGCTGTTGAAGGATTTCTAGCCTAACTCACTGGACACGCTCTCTCACTTCAACGGGAAGTTTCACTGAGATATTGATTATTTTGAGTAACAAGTAAAGAAAAAGTAAATAGTTGATTTGCAACCAAAACGTTGCTTTTTGTCCTTTTAGAAACTTTTAAATCGTAACTACAGCTTAACCCATAACCAGACGGCAAAATTTTAGACCAGTCCAAATTGAAAGAAGTTGCAGACAACAATTTTAAAGTCTTTTGGATTTTTTTTTCAATTTTCTGCATAAAAACTTAGAGAAAAATGAAGAAATTGCTTGTAACAAGCAATTTCTTCATTTTCCACAATATTTTCTAAAGCATTTTTCCTTGGGGGCGTTTAAAAGCCTCACTGAGTGGGAATGGGTTTAACAATCTGTAGTTACAATGTAAAAGACTCATAACTGACAAAAAGGCTGTATATAAAATTGGCCACTGTTGGAGTTCAAGGTTTACCTCTAATCAAACAAGCAGGAAGAGTTAAACTGAAGTGGCCACAAATTCTGACATTCAGTTCCTTGGTATTATAGATCTATTAAACTTTTGTTACCAAAGTTGACAGGATGTTGTGTAAAAATGTCTCCAAACCCTTATACCCTTTTCAAAATTACAAAATATTAGACTGGTCCAAATTGAAAGATGTTGAAGGCAGTAGAACAAACTGTGTTCAATTTGAAAATATGAGGGCCAAATGATGTAGAAAATGTGAGAAGAGAAGGACTTCCTTACTAAAAGGATTTTCTTCTTTTCCAACAATGTTTTCTGTATCCATATTTCTTAGGCGCGTAAAAATACAGGATTATGATAATAGGTTAACCCATACCCACACAACAAAATTTAAGACTGGTCCAAATTGAAAGAAGTTGCAGACAACAAATTTTAGAAGGTGGAATTTAGGAGATCTTCACCTTTTACGGTAGAAAACATAGTGGACATTGAAGAAATTGCTTGTAACATGCAATTTCTTCATTGTCCACAATGTTTTCTAAACCCTTTTTTCCTAGGGGCATCAAAAAGTGTCATTGTGTGGGAATGGGTTAAGGTAGAAAAGAAAAGGAGTCTTAACCCATCACCACACAATGACACTTTCTGACACCTTGAAGAAATAACATCATAAGAACCTTGTGGGAAAAGGAGAAATAGTTTGAAATATTTCTCCTTTTCTCATATTTTTTTACCTTTTTGGCACTTATTTCCAAAATCTAACACAATTTGAAATGTTGTCTGCCACTTCTTTCAATTCAAACTAGTCCAAGATTTTGTTGTATGGTTATGGGTTAAAGACAGAAACTGTTAAAGTTAAGGTTAGCGATTAAGTAATATGATGGTCCTCTTGTCTCACAATTTTTGCTTTGTTTTTATGGCAATTATTTTTCAATAGACCCCCTTTGAAAAGTTGTATACAAATTGCAATGAGTTGAAAGTTCAAGTGCATATCAGCTGTATAAGTGCTTACAACCTTTTAGCACTTAGATGTCTTATTCTGTGCACTCAATGAATACCTTAACCAATTACAGATGGCAAATTTTATTTCATCTATTTAACTTGCCAATCATTAAACATATAGGATATTACTTCCTCGTATATGCTCTGACTCATTTAGACGCATGTCAAACATGCCATCAACCATGACAATTCACACTGACATGCGCATACCTCAGTTTTACTTTCTGAACAACGCTTGACATGTTTTTTCAGTGCTCATTTTCTATGAGCCTTTGTTCTATTGAGACTACTTTTTAGCTCACCTGAGCACGAAGTAATCAAGGTGAGCTATTGTCATCACCCAATATCTGGAGTTCAGTGTAGTCATGCGCCATAGGCGCTGTGCGTCTGTCAACAATTACTTTAAACGTCTTCTCCTCCTGAACCAGTAAGCCAATCTTGATTAAACTTGGCGGGGATGTTCCTTGGGTGAAGCTCTTCCAAATATGTTCAAATAATTGAAATCCACCCGTAACTCTTTACAGATGTCAGCCAATGTTGGATGCAAAGTTCACTTCAGGTCAAATGAACAATTTGATTAGTCCATTGATTTTTTGATTGATAGCTGCAATCCATCAATTTCTCCTTTTGCAAAATAGTTTGTCTAATTTATATGTCTTCTTTTCCATGATGTTTTCTCAAGCATAAAATCAATATGACATAAAACCAGGGATTGATTAGGAAAGGATAAACCAAGGCAATAATATTTCCAATGAATACTCAACATATTATCAAGGACAATCTATTAATCCATTCCCACACAATCCCTTTATACGCCTCTCAAGAAAAAGCAACTTGAAATTGTCATCTGCAGCTTCTTTCAATTTGGATCAGTCTAAAATTTTGTAGTGTGGGAATGGGTTAAGGATGCAACAGATGACAAAAATAGGTAGTAACGAATGAAAACAGTTTAATTTTCAAATGAACAAATGATAAATAGAAAAATTCAGAAAAGATGGTTTCTGTCACGTTTGCTCTTGAACTGGCATAGTTATTGTCAGTATCTGAAACAAAGCAAAGAATGGTTATCGAAATTATGCTTTCAAACTGGCCTTTAACCAATTTAGGATCAACAAAGTTTTTGGCTAGTCCAAATTCAAAGATGTTGCAGGGACAATTTTCAGTTAATGAAATTTTACGAATTTATGCGGTTTTCTAAAGCATATTTCATTAGGGGCGTCCAAAAGCGTCATTGTGTGGGAATGGGTTAAGTGCAAAATGGGGAAGAAAACATTGTGAGGAGATCCAAATCACTTGTTACGATTGATTTTTTTTTTTTTTTTTTTAGCAAGGTAGGAAAACTTTGATATCTCATGATACTGAATATATAGTGGAATATCGAAACTTTTCCTACACAGCCTGAAGCTAATACATGGCCTGACTGACTTTGTTTTAACCCTTTCCAGTTTTATGCGTTCTTTTTGTTGAGACTCTTAAGGTTCTTAATTAGAGTTTTAGCTTGACTATTCGAAGAAAAGGTCAACTATTCTGGTCACCTGTTTGACTTAAAATTTTAATTGAAAGATTTTTTATCTCTATTACTACTTAAGTATTCTGCCTAATGTCAACATTCAATTGCTGTTACTATCCAGCACTCAGAATAGTTGATTGTTGCTGCCCACTTACAGCTCTTGTTAAGAAAAAGCATTCTTTAGATTAAGATTTTTTATCCACTAAATAATAATCATAAGAATTCTTAATCAGGAATTTATATATACTCAGCACAGGCTCAAACGAATAGCCTTGATGATGTGAAAAATTTTCACTCAGAACGAAATTCATTCTTCAAGACATCTCAAAAACTCTCATTAGTGGGATTTTTTGTCTATGTAAAGAACACACCTCTACTCTAGTTTGTCTGTTAAATTGTGCCCAACATTCCTCTTGTGTAATATTGAACGGTATAAATATATTTAGATGGTATAACTCACTCTGGTTTGTCTATTAAACTGTGCCCCACATTCCTCTTGTATGATATTGAAAGGTATAAATATGTCTAGATGGTATAACTTACTCTAGTTTGTCTGTTAAACTGTGCCCCACAATCCTCTTGTATGATATTAAAGGGTATAAATACATCTAGATGGTATATATTTGATCTAGTTTCCAATACTATTCTATCCTCACCAAGATCTAAACTTAAACTTGTGCTAGTTTTCTGAAATATAACAATTTTCTTTAATAATTACTGATGGATAGTAAAGAATTATTAATGAATTATCACTAGATAACTTAACCAATAAACTGGTGATATGATCAAAATGATACACTCACTATTTTGATAGATCTTGCTGTTATTCATTTCAGGCAACTAGCAGAACCATATGATGCATTTGTACATTTTGTCTAAAACTTTTAAAATTGTCTCTCTTTTATGTATCAATAAAGTAGAATGATTAATTATTTAACCCTTTCCAGTTCAATTCGTAATTTTTAAGTCTCCATGATTTTACGATTGAAGAAAACATTGTAGAAAAAAAGAAATTGCTTGTAACAAGCAATTTCTTATTGTTACACAATATTTTATACCCTTCTAAATGGTAATTTTCAAATTTAATCCACATTGAATTTTCGTCTGCAAAACATATGAATTTCTTGTTAAGAAAGTATGATTAATAAATATTTTATTTTGTGAACAAGAAACACTTTATGGCTGACTCATTGTGCTGGGGACAGACAGACAGATATTCTGATCCCAGTATAACTTACAAAAACTGTTTGTTTAATACACAAGGAAATGGGGACAGATCTAATGTAAACCATGTAAACCATAAACCAATGCAAGTAACCTATTACCAGACTGCAAAATTATAGACTGGTCCAAATTGAAAGAAATTATAGACGAAAATTTAACTTGATGAAATCTTATCATTTTCTGTCATTTTGGTAAAAACATTGTAGGTAATGAAGAATTTGATAGATTTTCTAACTGTCTTTTCTTAAAGGGTTTGAACAAGTAAAATTGTGCCGGAATTGGTTAAAGTTCTTTACTGTCTTTTTGGGGCGGTTGTGTTAACTGATGAAAAACACGAGACATTTTGAGGTAATCAATCTTTAAAATCACCTCCCCCCCCCCACACAACTTTTTTGATTCTAAACCTCTTCAGTATGTATGTTTTAAATTTGGGAATAAATAACTTACAACTTGTGGAAGATTGATTTCAGCAACAAGGAATTCTGGGTAACCACTGGCTGGTTCCTGTATTATGCGAAAGTCTGGTTGCTGACCTCTGAAATAGTTATAAATATCATTGCTCCATGAGAAAGGAATAAAATCATAAGAATGCTTTCATTTTTCTTCTATTTTTAAACTTTTTTTCAAAATATATTTTTATGCCCCCGCATTGATATATTGTTTTACCGGTGTCCGACTGTCTGTCAGTCTGTCTGTCAGTCTGTCTGTCTGTCTGCAAAACTTAACCTGCCAACTAAACATTTTCCTATAACTTCAACCCTGATTAAGTTACAATGCTAATATTTGGTATGTAGATAGGTCTCAACAAGGCGCAACTGGGGAAGGTCATTTCATCAAGATCAAGGTCAAAATTGTAACCCTTCTCCCTAAAACAAAGAAAAAAAACAATAAAAATCACCCGTTTCTAAAGAATTCCTATTTAGGGGGCATGGTGTTTCACAAACACATCTTGTTCTTTATAAGTTTTATGATAAAAGCTTTTGAACCTTTTTTTATACCTTCTCAGAAATATTTCCTCCTCGATACACAAAGATGTCAAAATAAAATGTTGATCTCTGACATTGCTGGTCTGTTCATGCAATCAAACAGTGCTCTGTATCCAATAACAGAGTTTTTATAACCAATTGTAACCTGCATCGTCTTCTTCATTTGTTTACATTATTCAAAAACAATGTAAAGTTGAAACATTAACACTCAAACAAAAAAACGTCTATGTAACGGTTGTGTTTTCCAAATATGTTAACCCTTGTCATGATTTATATATATCATACTGAATTGCTGTAAAATCAAAGGGCTGAAATCACTGATAGAACTTGTTAAAAAATCAATATTTCTTTTAGAAATAAATCTCATAAACAGCTCTGGCAGGAAAAGTACAAGCAGACGGTGTAGACCAAGACCAGACTGGACTTATGTGCATGCTGATCTTGGTCTTCACCTCCTGCCAAAACCGGAAAATTCCGGAGTCAGCAAGGGTTTTTGAGTTAAAACAAGATTTGGAGGTACTTACTTTGATTTTAAATCTTCTTTAGATGTTTCAACTTCTTGGATGAGACTTTTTGGCTTACTTTGATGTGAATCTGAAGAACTATAAAGACAGGATCAAATTTAACCTTTTTAACATAATACCAGACAACATAATTCTGGTCCACTCCAAATTGAAAGAAGTTGAAGACAACATTTCAGAGTGCAATTGAATTAAAAAATAAGTATCATACAGAATAAGAAACATTGTGAATAAATAAGAAATTACTTGAAGCAAGCAATTTTTCTTTTATTCACAATGTTTTCCTTAATATCATTCATTTTGGCGCAAAAAGTCAGGATTGGATGGTAATGGATTAACCCATGAATAGCCAGAGTTCAAGATATGAGGGAGGGATGACAGTCTAAATCTTTTGTATTTCTTCCAAACCTTTTGTTGTTGGTACTAATCAAAATCACTTTGATCACCTTGAGCGTTTTGATTGGCCAAAAAGACTGGTTCAAATTCAAAGAAGTTGCATATGACAGGTTCAAATACGGGAATTTTATAAATCTTTGTCCTTTTAGGTATAAGACATTGTGGATAGTTGCTTCATTTTCAACAAAGTTTTCTAAGCTTTTTCATGAGGGGCTAACAGAGTAGGATTATGTTTTTCAGTCATTTTCAAGGATATCTAAATGTAGGTTGTGGGAAATAGGGTTAAATAGTTTTGGAGTTCCTAAAAATTGTAATGACAGCTTGCAAGTTCACATTATGAATGACAAATAAATTGACAGGCACTGATAGAAAACTTGACTTTAATCTTCATTGAGGGGTGGGGGTAGGGGGGGTGGGGTAGTGAACAAAAAGGAGATTTCTTTTTTACATTAAAACATCAGACAGTGTATGTTCTTAATTGTTTTATTTTATTTATTTGTTTTTTTGGGGGGGTGTAAAGGGGGTAATTTCTTTTCAATACTTACTCTCCCATTTCAACGATAAAGGGCTTAGATTTGGTTCTGACATTTTGTTCTTGTAACTTTCCTACAAACTTCTTATTCTTTAGAATAACCCATTCTGTAAAGATAAGATTGTATTTTAATAGCTGAGCGTAGATTCTTTCTTTTGGGCTAGAAAACAATGTTGGAAATGAAGAAATTGCTTGTAGCAAAAAAGTAAGCAATTTCTTCAATTGAAATCTTGTTTTCTTTGGGTTTTTTACTGAGGGGCATAAAAAGCGGGATTGTGTGGGAATGGGTTAAGCTATTTCAACTCTACAACATTTTAGACTGGTCTAATTTGAAAGAAGTTTTAGATATATATCCAATTGTGCATTCCATTTTAATTTGAAGCCCTTTGGTATTTTAGATTTGTTCACACATTTATTTAGAAATGTTTGATGTGACACCTTGCTCTATTTTCTTTCATATAAGTTGGATATTGACAGTGAGACAAGATTGAAGTACAGGAAAACAAGAGTAATGTCTTGATGTTATTCATACATTGCTTGGTTATTTTTGAAGTCAAGTGAGCCATTTTGAATGTTGGTGTCTAAGAAAATGGATGTTACATAGTTTTTAACCCATTACCAGATGGCAAAATTTTAGACTGGTCCAAATTGAAAGGAGTTGCAGACAACAATTTCAAACATGATTTTTTTTTTATTGTTTTTCAGATAAAACTCATTGTGGATAATAAAGAAATTGCTTGTAACAAGCAATTTCCTCTTTTTTCACAATGTTTTCCAAGGCATTTTACTTGGGGGCGTCTAAAACAGTCACTGAGTGGGAATGGGTTTATTATACTGTCATTTCTGGAGAAGGTATTAGTTGAAAAATTAATTAGAGGAATTTAATTGAAGACTGTTTTACATTAACCCATTTCCACACTATCCCTTCTTTTTAGACTTCTAAAGAAAAATGCTTTTGAAAACATTGTGGAAAATGAAAAAAATCCTTGTATCAAGCAATTTCTTCATTATCTACAATGTTTTCTATCCAAAAAGTGGAAAAAATATAAGAGTCCATCAACTTGAAATTGTTGTCTGAAGCTCTTTCAATTTGGACCAGTCTAAAATTTTGTTGTGTGGGATTGGATTCCCTTCCACCTACAATACTAATTATCATTGGAAAAAAAATGTCTGACTCACCTCTGCTTAGTTCTGTTTCATATTTACTCTCTAATCCTTCCATCATTACGGTCAGGAAAAATGTTTGAAATAATTCGCTGTCCTTCATTTTCTCCATGAATGTTGGAGACACAACCACATCATATGCCGTACAACCCTGCCCTCCTGAAATAGATGGTAAAAATTAAGGATCACTCTTATCAATGAACCAGAGGCACTTAATCCATAACCAGACATCAAAATGTTAGACTGGTCCAAATTGAATGAAGTTGCAGACAACAATTTCTTTTTGATTGAATTTAAAAAATCTGTCTTTAGAGATAGAGAGCATTGCAGACAATGAAGAAATTGCTTGCAACAAGCAATTTCTTCATTTTCCACACAGTTTTCCAAAGTCTTTTTCTTAAGGGGCATCAAAAGGACGGATTTTATGGGAATTGGTTAAGCACCTGTTTTTGTCCACATGCCTGAATGTACAGATTTGTAGAATAATAATGATAGAAATTTAATATAATCTTATTAATTTTTGCTATACATGTAAAGCGCAAAAATATCTAGTCAATGAAATCTTTGAAAAAGTTCCGGGGAAGATTTAACACTTTTAAGTCAAGTAAAGCTTGAGTTGTGTTCTGACACAATCTTGGGTGTGTGAAATGCAAGGTAAGAAAGTATGAGTTTGAAGGGAGACAATCCTGCAACAAATTTACTTGTTTCAGGAGCAGTTACAGCCCTTCTTTTCCTATCTAAATATATGGCCCAACTATAAAAACACCAAATTTTCATCCAGCAAGAAATCTCATAAATTTGGTTGAAATCCATCAAGCATTATCTGAGAGAGTTTAGAAGTTTTCACCATGTACCATTTTTTGAAATGAGACCCACCTTCAAAAAGTCATGTTTTTTCTATGATTAAAATTCTTTCAAAGAATCTGATGAAGTGAGAAAAGATCCCCAAAAGGATCTTTCTTGTGAAATTTGATTGAATTGCTTCAAATGGTTTCTGAGGTGATGGTTTTTAAATTAAAAGTTTACAGACAGACAAAACACCATTTCAATATTCAGTGGAGCTAAAAACCACTTCACCAATCAAATCCCTAAGCAGCCTCATGTATCTTAGAAAAACTTAAGCTATTTTGTTGTTGGATGACCTAAAAGTGGCATTATTTACAACCTTTAACCCATAACCAGCCAAACAAATTTGACTGGTAAAAATTGAAAGAATTTGAAGACAACATTTTTTAGTTGATGAAATTTCAAAACTCTTTGCCCTATGGTGAAGAAAACACTGGGGATAATGAAGAAATTGCATGTAATAAACAATTTCTTCCTTTTCTAAAATGTTTTCCAAAGCTTTTTTCTTGAAGACAGATTGTGTTGGAATGGGTTAAGTCGGCCATCAACAAATGACTTTTTGTCCTCAACAGCCAACAAACAAAACAAACTGCCATGTTGAAGTGCTGTTTGAAATGAGAGTTGCTATTGATCCGTCAGTTCCAGTTTGATTGATTAATTGACTGATTGAATGGGGTTTAATGCCACTATTAACCGTATTTCAGTCATATTGCAGCGGCTGGAGTACCTAACAATGGATTCCTGGTATTTCCCACACCAGTACTACCACTACATCCTTTCCTAGTCTCCAGCTGCTATCCCACTTAAGTTTATGATTATCCACCCATTGGTGAGAGACAAGGGTATGTGCCACTGCTGGGGATCAAACCCATGACATTCCATTATTGAAGATTGAGAGCCAGATGCACTACTGACTTCGCTATGACAGCAGCCCGTCAATTCCAGGATTGATGGGTCACCGCTGTCAATCAATTAAAACAAATGGTTCATTTACATTTGAAGTGAACTTTGAACTCCTTCATTTTTGTTCAGATTTTTTGTTGGTTTGGCGACTAAACCTATTACCATATGACAATATTTTAGACAGATCTAAATTCAGAGATGTTGCAGATGACAAATTTGTGTTGATAAAATGTGGATTTTTTGTACTGTTAGGGTAGAATTCATTGTGGATATTGAAGAAATTGCTTGTCACAAGCAATTTCTTCATTTTCCACAATGTTTTCCAAAGCTCTTTTCTTAAGGCATCAAAAAGGGTCATTGTGTGGGAACGGGTTAAATGTAAGGCATCAAAAAAGGCCATTGTGTGGGAATGGTTAAATGTCATATCTTCAGCTTATTATCAGCTGCTATTACATCATTGAAGTCTTCAACAATTAATTTGAAGTCTATGTCTGTACCAAAATTATCAAGGGTTAACTCTTCAAGTATAAGGGTTATGTTGTAAAAACCTTATATCCATGTAAAAACAATCACTTTACCCATGCTTTAATAATGCTCACTGTGTTTGTACAATAATGTTCACTTTTAACCTTTCTGAGGTAGTCAGATTACAGTTATAAGATGATAAAGATGTTATTTGTAAAGTGAAGCGAATTGTTCAGCCTTAGATTGAAGTTTAGGTGAGTTAAATCTTATACCCCAACATCGATAAGATTGGGGGGAGGGGAAGGGGGGCACATTATTTTGCCAATGTCTATCTGTCTGTCTGTGAGCAATTAAGTTATCACCTTACTGTTGTTGACAAAAAGTTGAAGATTTATGGCTCATATTTGGAACATAGGTTCTTTGAACTAAAGGGCATTAATTGGTTTAAAGGTCAAGGTCATCCACCAGTGTCAAGGTCACTCACCAAAGCCATTTTACTGCAAAAACTTAACTTTTTTGCTGTTATTCAAATACCGTTGAAGATACACTGCACATATTTGGGACATAGTTTTGTTGCATTGATAGGCATCGATTGTAAGATCAAGGCCATCCATCAAGCTCAAGATCACTTTTGAAGATCAGATTTGAAACAAAAAGGCTGCAACGGGGCATGGTATTTCACAAACACATCTTGTTTCTTCTTCATTTAGTTTTCTCAGTGTTTTTATGTGTTTTAATTCATGTCTTTGTTCGCTATTTGTTTATCTCAAAAATATAACTACTTTTCAATTAATTGATGGATTTTGGCTGTCAGTCAAAGAAATAATTAACCAATCAAATCACTTATTTAAAATCAGGAGAAAACTTTGAACTTGAACATTGGCAATTTTTTATGTTAAGCATTTTTGTTGGATTGGTAACTTAGATTTTGGAACTACGTTATATTATATTCAAGCTGTAGTTACGATGTTTAGGTCGCCAAACAATATGACATCTTTTTACATGCTAATGACCATACATTTTGCAAATAAGACTGTTTAAGTTCGGAATGGCGCTCATTGGGTGGGGTAGCAGTCTGTCATTTGTATTGGGCAATGAATTTCTGAGGGATCCTTTAATATAGTTTTTAATATCTCTCATAATGTTATACATGTACATGTATGACAAGATATGTTGTACCGAGAATAAAGGCATTAATGTCAGTAGACGACATATGACTTAGTCAGACTGTTTAACCTAACTATCTTGGGAGAGAGATAAGCTGAAAAATTGAACCTTCAACTAGACCGGGAATTTATTTATATAAAGCATAGAAACAAACCTTAACCCATTCCCAGATAGCAAAATTTTAGACTGTTCCAATTTGAAAGAAGTTGTAGACGAAAATTTAAAGTTATCAAAGTTTGGATTTTTCCAAATTTCCAAGTAGAAAACAAGCAGTTTCTACATTTTTCCACAATGTTTTCCAAAGCTTTTTTTTCTTGGGGGTGTCTAAAAGCATCATTTGAGTAAGAATGGGTTAAAAGCATCAGCAGTTTTTGCTGCAATTTCACAACAATATTGATTACAAGAGGGTGCAATGTTATCTTTTATGCTAGGGTGCTTTATTTCACAGGTATTAATCAAGTGATGGCCCTGCATCTTATCCTGAGACCTGTGACCTTGATGCCTGGTGAACATTACAAATAGAACAACCCAAAACTTCAACAATGCTTCCACTTGACCCTGTGAACTTAGTCTTGACCTTTGAACTACTTATAAAATTCTAAGTTGACTCTTTACTGTATTACAAAATGTCCAAATTCAAAGGTTTTGCAGACAACAATTCAGAGTCAATCTTATTAGAAAATAATCATTCAGTAGGGTAGAAAAAGTTGTTGATATAGAAGAAATTGGTTGTAACAAGCAATTTCTTCATTTTCCCCCATGTTTTCTCAAGTATAAAAACAGGGGGATGTATAAACAGTGATTGTTCAGGAAAGGGTAAAGCAAAATCCCTAACTTTGCTTATACTTTCTGAATTCTTGAACATAGGACCATCCTACTTCATTTATACAATCTCATCATGTGATAGGCCTTCACTTTACATCAAGTTTCTTAACATTGTGACCTTGACCTTTGACCTTCTTAACAATTACTTCAACCTGAAACTTTAACCTTGCTTATTTTTTCTGAATGCTGATATCTTGGATCATCATACTTCACGTCAACCCTCATCAGGTGTCAGGCTTTCACTTAATACAAAGAACTTTAACCCTGTGAACTTGGCCTTGACCTTTGACCTTGATTAAAAACTTTAACTTTATTATAATTTCAGAATGCTTATACCTAGGACCATCATACTTAATATACACATTAATCAAGTGGTAGGCTTTTACTCGATATCAAGTTTCTTAACCGTCCATGTGACCTTGACCTTTGACTTACTTATAAATAACTTTAACGAAAAAGCTTCAAACTTGCTTAAGATTTCTAAATGCATATTTCACATATACACTCGACAGGTGCTGTCATTTTATATGAAGTACCTTGTTCCTGTGACCTTGGCCATCACCTTACAAGCATTTTTTCCATTGTCCACAAAATTTTCTACACCTGAAGATAAAGATTGTTTAGCTTCACTGGCTGAAAGCCAGAGGGCTATTGTCATTGTGTGGTGGCCATCATGCATGCATCCATCTGTCCGGTTATCTGTAACCCATTCCCACACAGTTACACTTTTGGACGCCCCTTGAGAAAAACAATCAGGAAAACTATGTGTAAAATGAAGAAATTGCTTGTAACACATTGTTTTCTATCTTGAAAGTTGAAAAAATCTAAAATTTCATAAACTTTAAAATGTTGTCTGCAACTCCTTTCAATTTGGACCAGTCTAAAATTTTGCGATCTGGTAATGGGTTAAAAATCTTCTAAGAAAGTACTGTACAGGGCTAATTTCCATATATGGTGAAAGCTCTAAATCTCTTCTCAGAATGATGCATTTCAACAAAATTGAAAAAAATATGATTAAGAGTCAACCAAGGATCATTTCTGTGAAATTTGGTTGAATTCTGTTAGGTACTCTCTGAGGAGAAGATTTTTAAAGTTAACGTCTACTGACGGACGGATGCACGAGGACAAAAAGCTATTACAATAGCTTGCTGGCTTTCAGCCATAGGAGCTAAAAATTGACCTAGCCCTACAGAGGTCAATAAGATATAATAATGGCATAACAAATCCCAGACTGCACCTTTATCCAGCTCAGCATGAGGTTCACCTATAGACATTGGTATTCTATAACCTGTCGGATCTTCTGATTCGAGCAGTTCTATCAACTCTTTGTCTGACATCTCTTTTGGGGCAGGAACCTTAAATAGAAAAATATTAAGTCTGATGATAAGTCATATCAAAATATGTTATTTAACCCATTCCCACATATAGATCCTTTTGGACACCCAACAAGCAATTTCTTAATTATCCACAATGAACAATCTTGTAAAGACAAGATTTTAGACTTATCAAAACAGTAAAAGGTTGCAGACATCAGTTCAAACTGCATTTGAATTGAAAAATTAGAATTAAATAGGTTTGAAAATAATGGGAGAAAAGGAGAAATTGCTTTATTACAAGGATTTATTGTCTTTTCCCACAATGTTTTCAGCCGCCATCATAGCGCAGTCGGTAGCACGTCAGACTCCTAATCTTCGATCATGGGATGACATGGGTTCGATCCCCGGCGGCGGCACATATTCATTCCGACATTTCTCTCTCACCAATGGGTGGATAATAGTAAACATAAGTGGGATAGCAGCTGAAGGCTAGGAAAGGATGTAGTGGTAGTACTGGTTTGAGAAATAAGATCTTAGTCTACACCATCTGTTTGTCCCTTTATATCCAGAGTTGTTTATGAAATTAATTTTCACAAGAACATTGACCTTAAACCAGGATTACCATACTTTTCAGCCCTTTGATTTTAACACTTTTTGTGAACAGGGATTTTATTCATCATGACAAGGGTTAATTTAGCTTATACTTACATTATCTGACATACATATGTTGATGAATACTTTCTCTTTATTTGCATCCTTTGTCTTCAAACAGAATCCTGAAAGATACCAAAAGGTGTAGTTAGAAGTTACAGGAGGGTGGTGTAGTTTCTGGATTTTATTCTTGTTGTGTTATGGGCACTGGTTTTATAAATATCCTCTTTCAGGCTAGAAAATAATATCTTTATTTTGCACAAAGTTTCCCCGAGCTTTTTTCTACAGAGTCTTGAAAAGCAGGATTTTATGGGAATGGGTTAATCAAAATTTGTATGATTAGCCTTTCATTTTTTTCCTATAGAACAGACGGCTTGAATACACACACCTCAACACACCTGCCAGGGGAGAATAGACATGGTGATTGCAGTGGGTTCAATGCATAGTAAAGTGGGCCCATGTAGGGGGGGGGTGTTTTACAGATCCACTGTTGAAGAGTGTTATAAGCCCACTGCAGGAAGTATCAGATTACCTGGTATAGGTACCACTGTTTGTGTCGGTATTGCTTGTTTATTCAAAGATGATAGCAGATTAGGGTCTTCTCTCTGAAAAATAAAATAAAAATTTTGCCTTTTTTTCCCCAGTATATCAGTGTCAGTTCACTTGCCACCCCCTCTGACAAGGCAGTTTTGCTAAGAAATAAAAACATTTTTTTTTAAATAAAAAGTAATGTTTCAGGGGTATGAAACTCCAGGCATCACATTTAATAGTTTTCAGTAAACCTATTTAATATGATGGCAGTTTACCTGAACCTTTGCATCAACAGTCTGTTACGAGCTGTTATTATTATTTACCCTGAAATAAGGATTTAAGTTTTTTGTATGGTAGTAAACACAATGGATTTTGTCTGTCAATCAAACCTGAAATATCTGATTTTGGCAGGTATAGACAAAGATCAGCCTGCACATAAATTCAATCTGATCTTAGTCAACACATCCAGCCTGTCCTTTTCAAACCAAAATTGCTTATGAAATTAATTTTCAAAGAAGTACTACCAATGCTTTCAGCCCATTGCAATTCAACTCGGCATGACAAGGATTGCAACTGATTTTCCCCTAGCCGCCATCATAGCACAGTCGGTAGCGCGTCAGACTACTAATCTTCAAACATGGGGGTGTCATGGGTTCGATCCCCGGCGGCGGCACATATTCTTTCCGACATTTGTCTCTCACCAATGGGTGGATAATCGTAAACCTATGTGGGATAGCAGCTGGAGGCTAGGAAAGGATGTTGTGGTAGTACTGGTGTGAGAAATACCAGGAATCCATTGTTAGGTGCTCCAGCCGCCACGGTATGACTGAAATACTGTTAAAAGCGGCGTTAAACTCCATTCAATCAATCAATGATTTTCCTCTTAAATTAGGCAACATGATATATTAGTATCAGTCTACAAATAATGTGGTCTATTCTTATTTCTGTCTATGCTATGTGAGTCTCATTCAGATTTAAAACCTTTTCCATTACAATAAGATGAAAGACCATTCTTTTGCAATGAAAATCTTTAAGTATATATAGAATACTGCCTAAAATTGAGAAAAGGTCTATGAAAATATTTTTTGAACAATGAAATTATTTTGTAACTTTCTGACTATAACTAAAGGAAGGCTCTCAAAGAAACTGTACATACAGCAGCATTTATAAGAAGGTTTTGTAACATCGCATCTCTGTCAGCTCCGGCTATATCCAAGTTACTGTCTAAAAAGGAAGGGTCCATCTTTTCTGCTCAATTTTATTGACAAGGCTGAAAATAATGATAAAATTAACCTAAGAAACAATGTGAATATGTGACCAGGGTCATTCCAAACATGTGATAAAAATCTGAATCCTGATAGAAACTAAGTTCTGTAAACTCAGCTCTCATTCAACTTGTGTTGGCAGTCTTTGATTAGTGAGTTTGGCATGGACATGTTACACAAAGAAAATCTTTATTGTAGGGTTAGCTGTGTTATTTTTACTGACCTTCACAAACAATTTGAAAAAAAGGGACCTGGGTAAGCCTAGATAAGTCACAGTAAACAATTTGTATACATTCAAAGTCAGAGATCAAGTTTAATTCCAATTAAACAGTTTCCAGCTTAAATTTATCGTAAATGTGTAAAATTTCAAATATGTCCGAAATTTTACTGTATCCGAACGTTATGACTCTTTACTTGGACTGGTATTTTCCAACCTAAGATGGTATTTTAAAAGATGAAATAATTAAAAAAATAAATCTTCATATAGAAGACATAACTTTTCGACAAAAGAAGAAAAAAAGTAATAGTGGTATGGTAAAATGAATGAAAAAATTTAATGTCCAAACTTGCCTGCCGTTGTAAACAAACATAACCTTGACCTTTGAATTTGGTTCCCGCGTTGACAAACAACGATTCAAATATCCCTTGAAGCAAGCGGGGTACGAAATTAAACGGTGTTGAATTATGGCATCGACGACCCAGCAACAGTCGCAGCAGGCAAATAGCGTCAAAGAAATTTTTAAATCTTTGAGTTATGGACCAGCCCCTGAGTCAGACAGTGTAGCTCAGGTAGGCTAGCAAATTTACAGGGTTGTCAATCGATTATTCACATGCAGTTATCTTCAAAATACAAAATTCAGTCACGCAAACGGTGTTTCAGTATAAAGACACCCCTCAATTTTATCCTATGCTATTTGTATCCCCCCAGTTTTCTCCTTGCGTCCTATACTGCTGGGTTGCGAAATCTAATTCTGAGCCTTTTTGTTATTCAAAATGATATGTCTTTGGCTGAATTCTGAAGTCCTGAGTTAGTAGTGTTCTGGGTTTCAATGTCATTTGACCTTTGGAACGGTGACCAGTCAACCTGGCGGTCTACTTGGCCCATTTTCAACTCTGCCCAACATATAACTTGGCCTTAATCTTATTTTAAGTCAGAACAATTGTAATATTGATTATTTATTAAGTAAATTTTTATAAATACAAAAGTATTCAATTATCATTGTGTTGTGAGGAAATTTACGTATGCATCATCTGCAGATTGAAAAATTAAATTGGAGTTTAACAGTCATTTAAATCAGGGTTCTGCAGAGTGGGCGACTCAGGCAAAAAAGTTGCCTGGTTTCATTAAACTGCTTGTTTGCTGATCAAAGCGAAGTCGAAGTCGCCTGGAATTTTCGGGAAGTCGCCTGGATACGATGGGTGATAACCAAATCTGGCCCAGTGGCTATATAAGTAGAAGACAGTGAATACAATCGGAAGCCCTTTGATCGTAATTCAAGCGTGTATCGATAGTCGCGAGGCCAGCAGATTATCAGAAAGAGGGGCCAATAGTCAACATGCTTGCTTCATTCACACCTACGCTGATTGGTTTTGGCAATTGTTTGTATACTATTGGCACCAGAAATCTTTATCTAAAATCCTTTCCCTTCTTAAGTTTTAATTATTTCTGTAAATTATCATCAGTCTAAGAGATTTGTTGCTTACTTTCACATAATGAGAATAATGGCCGACATTTACGGACGCCGTCTCATTTACCAGAAGTCAAAATTTTCTTAAAAATTTGAAATCTTGATGAAAAATAATTCTGCCCAAAATCTACGTAGAGAAAACTCATTTTTCATTAGAATCCTTCAATTTGAATTATCTGCTTTAATTGTAACAAGTGAAGAAAATTATGGCAAACAATTTAAAGGCTGCTACGATTTTTTCCTGAGTTACTTGCTATGATACGTTCTTTCCAAAACTAAATTTCACTTACTCGTGTTGGTAATAATTCCTTTAAATAACATGTAATCCTATAAAATGGAGCAAATTATCCTGTGTTAACTTTAAACCTCTGCATGTACAGTCTGGTTTTGTGTACTAAGCAGTAACCCTTACCCTTTACACACTATAACTGACTTAATCACAGAGGACCTTTTTTGACCAATTAATGACAATTTATATCCATTTAGGCCCTATATGTTATCAGGTAAAGTGGACAGACTTTAACTCATTACCACACAATCCCCCATTTTGGCATCTTGAAATGTTTGTATGGGAAACTGTGGAAAAAGGAGGAAATGATTGCAACTAGCAATTAATCCTTTCCCAACATGTTTGTACCCTCTTTGGCACCTTCTTTCCTATTTTAGCTCACTTTGAAATGTCTTATTTAGCTTCTTTCAATTTGTATCAGTCTGGATTTTTTCTTCTATTAATCGTTTGATTAAATACATGTTGTTACAATAAAATCTTTTCTCATTTTCTGCTTCAAATAGGATCACTACTCATTTCATTTAGACTGCCTATACTCTATTTGCATTTTTTTTTATTAGTTGACTTTTTTTATCATATATGAATCTTTTATGATTTATTAAAAAAAAAATAAATTCAGAATCAAACTTTTGAATTCTAAAACCTAAAAAAATAAAAATAAAAAGTATTTGTTCACAGAAATAAGGGCAGTATTTTCTATCTTTATTGCATTATACATAATATCAAATGCAACTACTTTGTTTTAGAGCTATTTTATTTTCTGATAGAAATGAGGAATACGCGCAAAAACTTAATTTTTAACACGATCCACTTCTCCTGAAAGTCTCACCACTTCTCCCCATTTTGAAAAACTTCTCCCAATTCTCAGACTAGTGAGAAGTGACTTCTCCCCAAATTCTGGGAGTCTGCAGAGCCCTGTAAATAGCATATATTCAAGCAATAATTCAATTTAATGTTATTAAAAACACAAAATAATGTATTTTAAAATACTATAGATAAAAATAGTAAGGTAATACTGCATCATTTTTACCAAACTTAAGCATTTTCTAAGAATTATTCTATATTTTACTATAGATAACATATTGGTGCCTAGTTGAACAGGCCAAGTTTTTTGATGGGCCGAGTTGACTGGTAACCTTTTGAACTCGCCCTTTCAAATTCTACTGCCAGACTTACAGCACTTTTTTTCTGGTCATTTCAGGACGTATTTTGGGATGTTTTGACCCTCAAAAAAGAGAACACCATCTATTAGGTCACAAAACCATATTTAGATTCTACTCTTTTGAATTTGACTACGTTCATTTTACAATGTGAAGTGAAGTGTAGGAGAGTCTGTAAAGTTATATTACATAATTTATATTTTATATCTACAGGCATGGTTGGATGATCATGAAAGAAACTTTGGCCATTTTATTGATGGAAAATGGGTGAAACCAGAGGGGAGAAGATCTTATCAGACCAAAAACCCATCTACAGGTGAGATCTCATAGACGTTTCCCATCTTAACCCTGTGATCTGCTGAGGTTTTTAAAGCAAGGGGACAATGCCCCTGTGCTCTGAAAATGTGGGAACATTTTATTAAATGAATGGATCCCACTAACAATCCAGCTACAGGGCTTTGAAACTAGAGGGACAGTGTCCCAATGGTCTGAAAAAAAACTGGGGACATTGGTGATTTTTTTTTTGGGGGGGGGGGGATAACACTGCAAAACACAGCATTGGTAGATCAATGTAAACCCATTATAACACACTGAGTTGTGAAAGTTAAAAGCTGTCACAGACAACAATTTGAAGTTAAATAAGATCTTTGCTTTTAGGTTAAAAACATTGTGAATAACAAAAATTTGCTTGTTACAAGCTGTTTCTTCCTTGACGCACTGTTTTCCAAAACTTTTTATATACTGCCAAAGGTGGATATAATGATATTGGTATCATCTTCTCTGATTGTCCATTTAAGAGATGAAGAGAATATTTTTTGTTTTCATGGAGGTATGAACCGAAAAACCTAATCACACTGTATGAATACGCGAATTATAATTTAATAGTATCGAGCGAAAAAAGTAAAAACCCTACATCTTTTGACACCTTTTTGTATGGGACTATTTTGTGCGGAAGCATACAAAATCACTGCATGATCAAAATTGTGTTCATGGAGGTATGAATTAAAATTTTCGACCAATCAGAAGGCTCGTTTTTGATAGACGAAACTAACAATTAAATTATACATACATAGGTCCACTCCTTGTTAACACATCTCCTCCCTCACTTATGGAGGAATTTATGGAAATTTTCACAGAATGTTCCCAGGCACCTGACCTTGGGCATATTGCTTGGGTTTTGCCATTTTAGGCTGAGTCACAGAAGTTTGGCAGGAAATGACAGAATACCTAGAATAAAAGCTCATTCTCCTTTTCCCACATTGCTGACTATATTTCTTGAAGAGTTCAGAAAATATAGGATTGTGAGGCAATGAATTCGAACACAATCCCACTTCTTGACTAACCTCAAGAATTTAGCTTGAATTCATTGTGGAAGATGAAAAAAATTGCTTGTTAACAAGCAATCTATTTTCACACAAATTTTCTCTTCCATTAAAAGCAAAATTGACTCCTAATTTCATCAACTTAGAATTGATGCTTTGAATTTCATTCAATTAATCAATATTCCCACACTATCACTTTTTTTGGAAATCATTATGGAATGTTAAGAAAATGCTTATTACAAGCATTTTTTTTATTATCCACAATGTTTTCTACCACAACAAAGATTTTTTAAAATTTCATTGACTAAGAATTGCTCTCTGCAACTTCTTTGAATCTGAATGGTCAAAACTTTTGTTGTCTGGTAATGGTTTAAGACCATCTTGGTATCTGGTCATCGGTTGAAATATTGGTTTTTCTATCTACAGGCCAAACTCTAGCCACTACCATACAAGGTGATAAAGAAGATGTAGACCTGGCCGTGAAGTCAGCCAAAAAGGCTTATGAGTCCTGGAGTAAAACTCCTCCCCATGTCAGAGCAAGGCATATGTACAGGTAGATTATGTGTTTATTTTTTACCTGTCACTGAAAAAAATGACATCTCCCTAGGGCCTTTGGTAGCGAGTCAAACTCTCAATCACAAGATCTGGGGTTCGATTGAAAAACATTGTGCAAAATGAAGAAATTGCTTGATACAAGCAATTTCTTCATTTTGCACAATCAATTTTTTCATTATCGACAATATTTCCTATCCAAAATGACGAAAAAAAAATTCTTTCAATATGAAACTGTCGTCATCAGCTTTCATTTTGGACTGGTCTGAAATTTTGTTGTGTGGGAATGGGTTAATGCAGACACTATGCTCCGGATAAGAAATGGACACAATAGCTCACCCACTAACAAACACACAAATACCACCCACATCGACAGAGGTAACTTTATGTAAAAAAGAGGTAAAATAGAAAAATCATATCTTTAGGCTAGAAATAATGCTATAGGAGTAGAAATTGCTGATCATATGCAATATCTTTATTTTCTATAATGTTTCAAATAAGGTTAAATTTCAACCTGCACTAAATTACTGTGAAACTATGAGCCAGATTTACTTCAAATACATGTTCACTTACAGTCTTATTTGTGCAGGATTAAATTATGTTCAGTTCGAAGTCAGATCTTAAAATTACATTACATTACATTGTGACCAGCCATTTCTTCATTTTCCACAATGTTTTCACAAGGCTATTTGTTGCAGGGCGTAAAAAAGCGGAATTGTATGGGAGTAGGTTAAGGTTAGAAATAATGTACTACATTTATTGCAGTTTCTAACCTCGTTTCTCTCCAGCACATTTGGGAGACTCATGACTTGTGGTCAGCGAGACATTATTGGTTGTCACTTTCACAAGTTAGTGTAAATGTGCGTCACTAAGATAATGCATCAGTCTAAACTTGACCTTAGTACATCCCCTATGTTTATGGATGAATTTGAAAATAACTTGGTGGAATTGTTCTCCATCATCAGTAGGTGTGCCATTTGAAAGAAGTTAATGATTATGTAAGTCAGATTATAAGCAATAAGATGTAAAACATTAAACAATCAAACCAAAATAATTTTGATTTAACCTTATTTGACAATAAAGGGATTAGACATACAATAATCGTAGTCATAACAGGTACATAATAACCAAATATGGTGTCAATCTGAGTTTATATAATGAGAACTTGGCCTAGTACAGTGAATTATTAGTCCAACATAATTTTGATTTAACATTATTCTACTGTATATAGACTAAACATACAGCAATATTAACCATCACAATTAAACAGTTAACTTGATATAATGTTATTGTGACTTAACATAATAAAAACTTGAACATGGGTGATGTACTACTAACCCAACATAGTATTGATTTAACCGTTTTTCTTACACACTTATTAATCAAATGTAATTCAGATTTAGAATAAGGAGAACTGGACCAAACATAATGAGCTATGAACCTAACAAAATGTTGATATAAGCATTTTTAACACTAAACAAAGTCAACATACAATAACTTTAGTCGTTCTAATTACTTACAAACTGGATGTAATATTACTCTGACTTAATATAACGAAGGTTTGACCTAACACGATGAGTGACCAACCCAACACAATATTAATTCAACAACAGCTAACAACATATGACGAAATCAGAAATTTATCTGGGTCAGTACCATACTTTGTAATCCATGCAAACCATAAATAAACTCTATTGGATAATAAAGGGACTCAATATAATGATAACTTAGCCCAATTAAACGACTTAAGAACCTTACCAAAGTCTAATACAGCTTTATAAAGTGACAATCTAACAACACATTTTGTCAATGAAACTCAAAACATTTACTAGTTGATTAAAAATTACTTTTTATTGACAGAACAGTTGATATATACAAGTAAATGTCATCTTTGTTTAACTGCAGATAATGAAAGACCAGCTCTGTCAAATAGAAATGAAGTGGATAACATGTCTGATTTATACAAAAGACAGTTACGGCGTTCCATAATCGAACTCATTGACAAGAAATGCAGTGCACAAGAAGTCTAAATCTTACTGGCTTCATTTAACTATCAATTTTTTACGGCAGGGGATGGCCATGTCCGACTTTTCAAATTGCATCCACTTTTAATTGTCATCTGCAAATTCTTTATAATTGGACCAGTCTAAAATTTTGAAAAACGGGAAAGGGTTGGGTAAAAATAATCACAGTTAGTATTTACATCATTGTACATTTCTAATGATTTACATACAAAAAGTCTCTCATTTCTGGCAGTATTGCACGCCATATCCAGAAACACCAGAGGTTGATTACGGTCATTGAGTCGATGGATAATGGTAAACCATTCCGTGAGAGTAAGGATGCTGACATTCCTACAGTCATCAGACACTGGTACCATCATGCAGGCTGGGCCCAGCTCATGGACTCAGAAATGAGAGGATGGGCACCAGTTGGTGAGTAGATTATATGTTGGGTAGAAAAAAGAATTGCTGTACAAGATATATTTTTAAGACCCTGTTCAGTCTATTTAGCCTTATCTGATCCTCTTGGAACTTTTACAGGATGATTGTAGAGTCTCAAGAATTGTTCCTTCTGAAAATGGAATGGATCTGTCAGAAGTCACAGGAAAACATGCCTTAACAGGAAAACATGCCTTAAGGATTGTTGCTCAAAATAATATGGGGGATAAAGTCCAATTTGTTGTTTTCATTTTATGCATTCTTCTTTAAGCAAATGAGTTCCTTAAATATTGGATTAAATTAAGGGAAAACTTGATTGCCAGTAGAGTGTCTCAGGCCCTGGTTACATTTTTGCTATCATCATGTAGCTTCAAGGCTTTTTCTCAGGAATTATAACAAAAATATATTCAAATGAAAATATGAAAGATATATCTAAAGCTGTAGGATGATATAAAAATTGTAAGAGAAAAAAATACCATGTACCCGGTAATACGAAAAATTAAAATCATAATTCTAAATCATTCCAATATTCTTAACAAATTCAGATTCTAGTATAAATTATAAATGGTTAGAGGTTTCATGAACAATGCTATTGTACTATAGATGAATTCATTGCTTATTCTCAACATTTTCCTGACATTGCTTTGACCTTTGACCTTTCAGGTGTGGTGGGGGCTATTGTTCCTTGGAATTTCCCCCTCATGTTACTCACATGGAAAGTTTGCCCTGCTTTAGCCATGGGAAACACTATAGTCCTGAAACCAGCCACTTACACACGCCTGTCTGCTCTCCTATTGGCTGAAATCTGTTCAGAGGCGGGGCTACCACCAGGAGTGTTCAATGTGATCACAGGAAGTGGACAAATGGGGAGTGCCCTAGCTTTACATCCAGACATTGATAAGGTGGCTTTTACTGGGTCTACACAGGTAAGATTATTTCATTAACAAATGTTTTGTTTTTTTCTTTTAAATTAATTCTATTTATTTCAGATTATTTATCTAATTAGAGGAAAATTTCTAATTCTGGAATTGCAATTCAAAAGACAAATTGACAGACTGCTTGCCATGACAACAGAGCTCAGACAGGAAATTTATGGTCAGTATGTAACTAATGTAACTAAAATGTAAAATAGTTGGTTGGCAACTTAATAGTCAATTTGAGTTGCCAACCAACAAAATTGCTTCATGTAAATATCGGCTAATGTGTGAGTTTAAAGTTCATTTCCAGTCTAAATGTATGATTTGGTTGGTTGATTGATTCTTTGTTTCACAGCATTTACGCAATCCTTTCCATTGTCATGCTAAACTTTTTTTCTGACATGTGATGAGAATAATTTGACAAGCATCATTTGTTTTTCACCAATTGTCTAAAGATAAGTAGTGTACCTAAGTGGGATGAGGAGCTAGTAGCTGTAATATTAATGTGAGAAACAACAGGAACTCGTGGCTAGATGCACCAGCTGCCATGGTATAACTGAAATACTGTTGAAAGTGATGTTGAACCCAATACAATCAATCAATCAATTTCATGTCTTTCTTAGCTGTAACACTAGCTAGAAGATTCATACAGCTACCTTTTGTAAAAAGCCATTTCGTGTGCTAGAGGTGGTTCTTGGACGTTATTTCACGTTTCAGGTTGGACAGACTTTGAGAAGGCTGATAGCTGGCAGTGGTAAAAAGTTATCCCTTGAACTCGGTGGGAAATCTGCTGTTGTTGTTTTTGAGTCTGCAGACCTTGACAGTACGGTAGAAGGACTTGTGGATGCTATATGGTTTAACCAGGGACAGGTAAATCTTATTAATCCATTCCCACATAATCCCACTTGCTACAACCCTCAATAATGAGCTTTGGAAAAATTGTGGTAAGTGCTGAAATTGGTTGAAGCAGGCAATTCAGTTTCTTATTTCCCGAATTTTTAACCCGATTTTCGTGAGGAATAATCTTGTTTATGGATTTGTGGATGGTGGTGGTGGGTGGCTGGACAAGTGTTAACTTTACCTTGTGTACTCCTACAGATCTGGATGGATTTTGATGAAATTGTCACCAATTTTTGTCTTCATGTGACCTAGCACATATTATCAAAAAGAATGCTTAAAAATCTAAATTTATGGAACCCTTTAGTTTGATTTCCTTAAAAAGAAAAAAATTCTCACACATTCCCTCATTTAGAACCCTAAAGGAAAGAATTCATGGAAACAGTATGAAAATTTAAATTTGTTTCTTTTCTACTGAAAAAGACAAAGCTAATTACAAATTTATCACATAAATCTTTTGTCAGTAACTTCTTTAAATTCAACTGTTCTAAAATTTGTCAAATTGTTAGACTGGTCCAAATTAAAAAAAGTTGCAGACAGCAATGTACATTTGCTGGAATTTCAAGAAAAAAAATGTGTTCTTGTTTAAAAACATTGTGGATAATGAAGAAATTGCTTGTTACAAGCAAATTCTTCATTCTCTACTATGTTTTCAAAAGCTTTATTCTGGGGGGGGGGGGGTGTGCGTAAAAATGTGAGATTGTATTGGGAAAATGGGTTAAGCAATTGATTCTTGCAAGCTTACTGCTCCTTAACTGAAGTTTTGATAATAGTTTTATAGACAAACTTAGGAATACCAAAATAGGTAAGACATGATAAAAGGTTGAATTTACTTTCATCTAATGCTTGAAATCTTGGATGTACCATTATTTATTCAGGTTTGTAGTGCTGGTTCCCGACTACTGGTTCAAGAATCTGTGTTTGGTAAGGTTGTGGGTAAACTGAGAGAGCGATTGACTCACTTTAGACTGGGAGACAGTCTTGATAAAGCTGTGGATATGGGTGCCATAGTGGATGAGTCACAACGTAAAACAATTGAAGAATTTGTAGAAGATGCCAGGAAAGAAGGGGCAGAGGTATATTTGAATTTAGGTACTTTGCATCAGATTTTGGATAAAAAATTTTGATCTTTTATTCCCAAACTCTCATGTTTTTGCAGATTGGAATAAGTTGAAAATTAGTCTAAATTTCATAGGTTATCAATATCCAATAAACTTAAGTCGCAATTTAAAGGCATTTTTAGTTAAAAAAATGGAAAATACATTAGTGATAGCTCAATCATGTAATGCTTAAAAAAAGGAAAGTCTCCTTTTGTACAAAGTTTTATGAAAATCAGATGTAAGGCAGCTGTAATAGAAAATTAAGTTAATCTTTTCCTACATAATGACACTCCATAAGTAAATAGGTTTAGAAACAAGATGTGTTTGTGAACACAATGTCCCCACAAAAGGAATAAACATTTGACCTTGGTATGTATGACCTTATCATATGACCTTGATCTTGACTTGAGGAGATGCGTATTATAGAGATGTATCATCATGCCAAATATATGAGCATTGTATCTTGAATAGGCTGGTAGTAATTGGCAATGTTAAGTTTTTAGCTCTTTGTGATCGGTAATTATCCAGCGTCCGTCTGACCGTCCGTCTGACCGTCCGTAAACAATTATTAAAAAATCTTCTCCTAAACCATAAGGCCTAGAGCTTTGATAATTTGTACATATCATCAACTATTGACCCTCTACCAAAATACTTAAAAAGATTTACTGTACTCTTAAAAGTAACCCTTTTCTGTGCAATTCCTGATTTTATAAAGGAAATCTTTAAAAATCTTCTCCTCCTAAACCATAAGGCCAAGAGCTTTGATATTTGGAACATATCATCACCTATTGACCCTCTGCCAAAATACTTCAAAGAATAACTGTATTCTGAAAAGAAGCCCTTTTCTGTGCGGGAAGGAAATCTTAGAAAATTTTCTACTCTAAAACTATCATCACCTATTGACCTTCTGCCAAAATACTTCAAAGAATTACTGTATTCTGAAAATTAGCCATTTTCTGTTTGATCCCTGATTTCACAAAGGAATAAAGAAGGAAATCTTTTAAAGTCTTCTTCTCCCAAACCATAAGGCCTAGAGCTTTGATATTTGGTATATATCACCAACTATTGACCCTCTACCAAATTACTTCAAAGAATTTCCGTATTCTGAAAATTAGCCCTTTTCTGTGCGATCCCTAATTTTAGTTTGGAATAAATAATGATATCTTTGAAGACCATTTTCTCCTAAACCATTAGGCCTATGACTTTTATACTTGGTATGTATTGATGTCTATTCTTCAAAGCATTACCATATTCAGGAAATTAGTGCTATATGTTGGGATCATCAATATACCTAGGATTAAAAGAGAAATCCTTAAACATCTTCTCCAAAATAATTAGACAGAGGGCTTTGCTATTTTGTGTATATCATAAAGCCATGAACCATCATACTCAGGGGAGCAATTTAGGACCATCATGGTCCTCTTGTTTGGTTAAGTTTTGCAGACAGACCGACAGATGAATTGACAGACAGACAGACAGACGACAGTAAAAGAATAAGCCACTGATTTTTCGATGCAAGGGTATAAAAATGCAGAAATTGCTTGTGACAAGCAAATTCTTAATTATCCACAGGGTTTTCTATCCAAAAAGACAAATATTCTTTCATTTCATTCAACCATGTAGTAATTTGTTAGAACAGTATCACCTCTAAAGAGTTCAAGACAAGAGGAACTGAAGACAATTATAACTTGTTATTTCTCATTCATCATGAATCAATCAGTACCATTAATAAAGATGTGGTTTCCTGTATTGCAGGTTTACCAAGCATCAGCATGTGTTCCAGCTCGTGGTTGTTTTTACCCTCCGACCATGATTACTAATGTACAGACTGTATCTAGGGTGGTTGCTGAAGAGGTAATTTTTGAAATAATGAATTTAACCAATTCCTTTTCAGTATCTGTTTTTTATGTTCGTGTGATTTTAGAATTGAGAAAACCTTGTAGAAAAGGAAGAAACTGTTGTAACAAGCAATTTCTCCTTTTTCAACAGTATATTCTACCCTACTACATAATTATTTTTGAAATTATATTTACTTTAAATTTTTGTCTGCAAATTGTTTGAATTTGGATAGGTCTAAAATTTCTTAACCTGGTGTTCTATCTACAATTGATCTATCTCTGGCCCCGGCCCCCAATCATGGCAGTTAGACTGAGGTAATAAACATCATTATGAACCCATTACCAAACGCCAAAATTTTTAGACTGGTCTAAATTGAAAGGAGTTGCAGAGTTTATGAAATTTTAGATTGTTTCAACCTTTTGGGTAGAAAAGTTGTGTAATATGAAGAAATTGCTGGTAACAAGGAATTTCTATATTTTACACAATGTTTTCTTATTGTTTTTCTTGAGGGGCATCCAAAATCATCTTTGTGTGGGAATGGGTTAACCTGAGCACAACATGCTTATTGTATGCTTTTAGGATAATTCATTGTGCATCAGAAGTTGTGTATTGTGCTTTGTCAACAATTTAGTGTTACCACTCCAGAGGTCGCAATTTTGTCTCAGTCTTTCTCAAACATGGTGACATTTTGATTAGTATCAAGGAAAAAGGAGCCTAATTAACAATTTCCTTGTTACCACACTGAGGGTCAAAATTTTTGTTTGTCTCTCACCAATGGGTAGATAATCGTAAAGCTAAATGGGATAGCAGCTGGAGGCTAGGAAAGGATGTAGCGGTAGTACTGGTGTGAGAAATACCAGGAATCCATTGTTAGGTGCTCCAGCTGCCGCAATATGAATGAAGTACTGTTAAAAGAGGCGTTAAACCCCCTTCAATCAA
Organism: Fragum fragum; assembly: GCA_946902895.1. Taxonomy (NCBI): domain Eukaryota; kingdom Metazoa; phylum Mollusca; class Bivalvia; order Cardiida; family Cardiidae; genus Fragum; species Fragum fragum. The sequence goes on along the minus strand of OX336368.1, from coordinate 1,003,299 downwards.
TCAATCAATCAATAAAAAGTTTCGCTCTGTCTTTCTCAACCTAGCTAAAAATGTCTGTATAGTCATGAGTCTAAACCCTATTGACATTATTACCAAATTTTAAGGGGAAAAGGAAATCATTGGTTTGTGACCTAAATGATGTAATTTCATCTTGAATAAGCTGTAGTTACATTGTTTTAGCCCCTAAACTGACAAAAACTGCTTTTCATAATGTGAGTTCAAAGTTCATTTTTGGTTGAAATGCATGATTCAATAGATTTGTTTATTAACAATAATTCTTTAATTTCTCATAGAGTGTGAAGTGTTAATGAATATTCCAGAAAATGTTCTTTTGTCTCCTTTTTGCAAAGCATATTTTTCTTATAACCCAAGAAGTTTTATTATGATTTTCTATTGATATTCAATCAGAATAAAGGTTGACATGAAATTTTGGTGAATTGTTGGAGAGAAAAAGGTGAAAAAAGCCATTTCTCACAAAGCATCAATAAAGCTTGATACAGGAAGTGACAAAGATGCTCTTCATATCTCCCAATTCTAGAGAATGAAAATCAGAGGTTTTGTTGAATTACCTGCATTAGTATGAGATACTGACAAAACTTTAATTGTGTCTTTCCATGAGATAGTTTTAGTAAGTATCAGGGAACCTTTATCAAATTTGACCCAGCCGCAGATTTCAGATATATAAGCCTGATTGAACAGATGGAAAAAAGATGGACTGATAAATGGATAGCACCAAAACTTTACTCTCCTGTCTTTCAAGAGCAGTAGAAAGGGTAAAAATACTCATCCCCAAAAACTATTCTAATTTTAGATATTTGGACCTGTCTTGGTTGTCTTACCATTCAGAACAGCGAAAGAGGCGGTGACTTTAGCAAACAATTCTATGTATGGACTGGCAGGTAGTGTGTTCACAGAAAACATTAGTTTAGCAACAGAGGTTGCCCTGAGTATCAAAGTAAGTAATTGTCTGTTGTTTATTACAAGTAAACAACTTAACGAATGTTTGATGTAGTATTAGGTAACCCTTTCCTGGACAAACCCGGTATTTTATGTCACTCAATTTTATACTTCAGAAAACATTGTGGAAAAAGAAGAAATTGCTTGGTTTCATTTCAAATTTTCAGTGTTATGTATTAACCCATGCCCCACATGAAAAATGCTCAAGATTGTGGAAAATGACGACATTGCCTGTTACAAGCAATTTCTTCAATAGTCACATTTAACAAAAAATAGCTAAGAAAATAAAAATTCATAAACTAAAATTTTTTGTCTGCAAATTATTGGTTTTGGACTAGTCTAAATATTTGTCTCCTGCTAATGGGCTGGCTGAATAGCTTTTCATTTATCTTTTTCTGTTGCAAGCTAAACATTTATCTATACATTTGCTGATAATTTGGGCATGAAAAACAACTTTTGCCAAAAGGGTAGTTCTAAGTATTTAAGAATATTTGAATATTCACATATTTCTCTTTATCAAACCATTCCCACACAATCTGCCTTTTTAACCCATTCCCACACAATAAAATTTTAGACCAGTCCAAATTCAAAGAAGTTGCAGACAAAAATATAATGATGACAAAACCTTTAAAACCTTTGCCTTTTGGGATAGAAAACATTGTGGATAATGAAGAAATTGCTTGTAATGTTTTCATATTGAGGGGCAATTAGAAGCATCACTGGGTTAAAGCTTTGAAAAAAGCTTTGGGAAAGATGGCAGAAAAAGAAGATATTTGCTTGTATCTTTTCTTCCAAAAGATTAAAAAAAAAGATCATGAACAGAAAATTGCCATCTGCAAAATCTTTGACTTTGGAGCAGTATAGAATATTGTTGTCTGGTAATGAGTTGATTTGTACTTTTAAGTGTTGCATTTCTCAGTGATAGGGGTGGCAGACTTGTAACCGTAGAGAAGTTTAAGGATGTACTTGTGATGCCCTTGAAGCACATGAATAACCCATTCCCCTTCAAGGACACTTTAGATGCTCCCAAGAAAAAAAGCTTTGGAAAACATTATGAAAAATGAAGAAATTGCTTGTTGCAAGCAATATCTTCATTATCAACAATGTTTTTTACCCGAAAGGTAAACAAAATCCAAAATTTCATAACCTTCTGCAACTTCTTTCAATTTGGATCAGATTTGTCTCTCACCAATGGGTCGATAATCGTAGACTTATATGGGATAGCAGCTGGAGGCTAGGAAAGGATGTAATGGTAGTACTGGTTTGAGAAATACCAAGATTCCATTTTTAGGTGCTCCAGCCGCCACAATATAACTGAGAGATTGTTGAAAGCGGCGTAAAACCCCATTCAAACAAACAAATCAATTTGGATCAGTCTAAATTGTTGCTGTATGGTAATGGGATAACTGAATTTTGCCATGATATCAGGAAAAGTTGTAAAAACTTCATGTTTAACATATTTCCACACAGCAAGATTTTAGACTGGGCTGAATTCAAAGAAGCTACAGACGACAATTTCAGTCTGACACAATTTTCAATTTCTCTGTCTTGTTGGGTAGAAAATAAGGTTAAAAGAAAGACATTGCTTGTTGAAATTGCCTGTAACATGCAATTTTTTTATTATGCCCCGCATCGACAGATTGGGGGCATATTGTTTTACCATTGTCCGTCTATCTGTCTGTGTGCAAAACTAAACCAAAAAACTTGACATTTCCAATTACTACCAGCCTATTCAAGATACAATGCTCTTATTTGGCATGAACATACATCTCCATAATACACATCTCATGTCAAGGTCATGTGATAAGGTCACAAACCAAGGTCAAGCACCAAAAAAACCCTCATGTACGGCAGGGGCATTGTGTTTCACAAACACATCTTGTTTTCAAACTAGTTTTCTAGGAGGGAATTTTGTTGGAGTGGGTTAATCAATAAGTTAGTGTGTACTTTATGTATATTTTCTATTCTAGGCTGGCACCATCTGGGTAAATAGCCACAATATGTTTGATGCTGCAGCAGGATTTGGTGGTTATAGACAGAGTGGTTATGGTAGAGACGGTGGTAAAGAGGTATCTCAATTTTTACATCGACTGTTTTCAGAGAAAAACTGAGGTATTGCAATAGCCTTTGTATCGTCATCGTTGGTGTGTGAAAACTTTGACATTTTGTGGTATCTCTAAAGGCATTCACTTGAAACTTGGCACACTTGTTCACTATCAAAGGCAAGCTATACTATCAAGGGGGATAACTCTAGATGCATTTTGTCCACTGTCCAGCACCCAACAGCCGAGCTTAGGCACCCATAGGCGGTGCTCTTGTTATAGTTGATAACATCCTTTATGTGTCCTTGCTTTTGGAAGAGGATACATATGTACAAAATTACATAAATGTTTGCATAAGTTTGTTTGTGTCTCATATTAGAACTCTGTCACTAGGAAGTACTTCATTTTGTATTTAGATGAGTCTTTGACATGTTGTATGCAACTTCTTTTGATTTGGTCAAGCATAGATTTTGATGTCTGCCTATTTGTTTAACCCATAACAAGATGACAGAATTTTCTGCCGTGAAAATGTTAAGGTTGCAGGTGATAAATTTGTATGCTTTGAATCTAAAAGGAAGAGCAATATTATATATTATAGAAACATTGTGAGTGAAAGAAGAATTGTTACAAGCAATTTCTTTTTTCCCCCACTATGTTTTCCAAAGTATTTTTGTTTTAACCCATTCCCACATAGTCGCTTTTGGATGCCCCTCAAGAAAAACAACTGGGAAAAGATTGTTTAAAATTAATAAATTGTTTGATACAAGCAATTTCTTTATTTTCCACAATGTTTTCTAAAGAGAAAGTTGAAAAAACCTTAACTTTCATCTTTTTAAAATTGTCCTCTGCAACTCCTTTCAATTTGGACCAGTGTATAATTTTGTTGTTTGGCAATTGGTTAACATGTTGACATAAAAGAATATGTGGTAATGAGTTAAGTGTTGAAATGATAAATCAATTCCAGGGTTTGTACGAGTATGTGAGACCCGATTGGGAGTCGAGACCTCAACCTGCCCACATTGACCTTGACCTTAAAACATTCGGAGCTGCGTTACCAGATAGACCCACACTGAAGGACAATGAAAGTGAAGGCATACCGAAGTAAGATGAGTAAATATTCAGTCAACTCTATGGGAACAGAGCATTTTTTTGTCCAAACAAAATCTGAAAATATGTGGCAGATTTTTTTGTATTGTCATTTTTTAGTACAGTGATATCCTGTTTACCCATTCCCACATATTGATTCTTTTAGACGCCCCTTAAGAAAAATGATAGGGAAAACATCGTGGAAAATGAAGAAATTTCTTGCAACAAGCAATTTCTTCATTTTCCACAATGTTTTCTAACAAGAAATTTGAAAAAATTTAAAATTTAAAAAAATTGCAAGGTGATCTGCAACTCCTTTCAATTAGGGCCAGTCTAAAATTTCATTGTTTGGGAAATGGGTTATTTGCAACAGCAATTTGTCAAAGCTTTTGTTGCAATAAACCAGAAGTTGCTATTAACCCTTTCCCACACTATGATGCTTTTTGATGCCCCTCATGAAAAACAATTGGAAAATATAGTGTAAAATGAAGAAATTACTTGTAACAAGTAATTTCTTCATTTTACACAATATTTTCTACCCAGAAGGTTGAAAAAAATTAGAATTCCATAGACTTTAACTTGTCGTCTGCAACTCTTTTCAATTTGGACCAGTCTAAAATTCTGCCATCTTGTAATGGGTTTTAACCCTTTCCTGTTTTATGAAATTTTAGACTGGTCCAATTTGAAAGAAGTTGCATACGACAATGAAAAATGCATGCAATTTGAAATCTGACCATCCTATGTGTAGGAAAATATTGTGGGAAAAGGAGAAATTGCTTGTCACAATTTCTCCTTTTTCCACAATGTTTTCTCAAGTATAAAATCACAGTGACATAAAATCCCGTACTGTACTAGCACTTGAAAGAAGAAAAAATCATTTTAGTATGCCCCTGCATCGAAAGATCGGAGGCATATTGTTTTACTGTTGTCTGTCTGTCCGTCATTCAGCCTGTCTGTCTGTTTGCAAAACTTAACCAAAAAACTTAGCATTATTACTACCAGCCTATTCAAGATACAATGCTCATATTTGGCATGATGATACATCTCCAAGTCGAGAACACTTTTCACAGTTAAGTCCTGTTGTGGGGGCTTTGTGTTTCACACACATCTTGTTAATAAAAATTGAAGGTAATACTTCAAGGTTGTGAAGGAAATTATTGCTAGAACTTATTTCTTCTTTTGATTGAACCATAGAAGGGAGATAAATGTTTTTTGTTATTCCATTCCCGCACAATCACGCTTTTTGACGCCTCGTAGAAAAAAGCTTATGAAAACATAGCAGATAATTTCTTCATTATCTGCAATGTTTCTACCCAAAAAGGCAGATTTTTAAAATTTCAGCTATTGGAAATTTTTGTCTACAAAATCTTTAAATTTTGACCAGTCTAAAATTTTGTCATCTGGTAATTGGGTAAAAACATTTTCTAGGTGAAACCAGTTTTGTGTTTTGCCATGTAATTAATATTTGTTGAAAATGCGGCTGAATATATTAAAGAATTATGAAATAAATATCCTCAAAGTAAGAATAAGCTTTATGAAAAAATATCTTCGACATTTCTGAATAGAAACAGATGTAAGTAAAGACAATTTCTTGAAAAGAAGTGAATTTCTAAAATGATCAATTAACCATTACCACGCAATCTCTCATTTGATGCCATTGTAGATTATTATTGAGAAAACCAGTGTGAGAAAAGGAGAAACGGCTTCTAACAAACCATTTCTACTTCTCACACAAGGTTTTCTTCCCTAGATGGTCCTAATTTTTCTTTTTAACCCTTTCCTGTTCAATCCCTGGTTTTACATTCCTGTGATGAGAATACATTGTAGAAAAAGAAGAATTGCTTGTAACAAGTAATTTTTTTCTTTATACACAATACTTTCTGCCCTACTAACTGCTCTTTTTTTTTTCAAACAAAATCCACTTTTAATTTTCGTCGGCAAAACCTTTGAATTTGGACTGGTCTATAATATTGAAAAAAACAGGAAAGGGTGCACCTTGAAATGTCTTTTGCAATTTCTTTGAACTTGTCTTAAATTCTGTAGTCTTGGTTTAGCTACTCTTATCAAACTTGTCTTTGACTATTCCATTTTGTAGGGTGGACAGGACCTATAAGGTATACTATGGTGGAGCCCAAAAGAGACCTGATGGCCAGTATTCACGCCCTGTTATAAACCCAGATGGAAAAGTTGTGGGTCATGTCGGAGATGGAAATAGAAAGGATATAAGAAATGCAGTTGAGGCTGCTCATAAAGCTGCCCCAGGGTTAGTCAATGCTTTAATATTTTTGTCATGCTCAATCAAGGCAGGGTAAGCGCTTTCAGGCATTTGACTGAAATTTATATATGAGTCCCTGGAAATGGCTCATTCTTCTTCATTTTCACTACATGAATTGACCAAAAGCTAGCCCTTCCTATTTACTCTGTTTGTCCTGCCAATTGACTCCGACAGAAAGATCCACTTTCATTTTAAACAATGTTTTTTTGTAATAATTTATGGCCAGTGGCATGTAACAAAAAAGTGAAATCGTTTGTTGGTGACCTCAATGTCTTAACTACAGCTTGAATAAGTTGTAGTTACGACTTTTAAGTCGCCAAGCCAACAAAAAACTTTCATACAAATGGCGGCCAATGTTGGAGTTCAAAGCTTAAATTCGGGCTGAACAAAAGATTTCATTGGTGGAATGGTTTCTTGATTGACATCTGCATTTGGTTAATTGTTTGGAATACTGGATTTTAGGGTTTTGCTATTTTCTCACTTCTATCCACAAACCTTAAGTATATCAATAGCCTTGACTTTGTTGGAAATTTGTGATATCTGTGTTTTTACAAAAGATATTTACTAAACAGTTTCCCACACAATCCCCTTGGTTTTACACCCCTCATGAAAAAAAGTTTGAGAATTCTTAGTTGGAAATGAAGAAATTACTTGTTTCAAGCAATTTCTTCATTACTTGCCACAAAGAATTTTAAAATTCCATCAATTTAAATTGTATTGCATTTCTATCAAGGTTGAACAGTCCAAAATTTTAAGTAGTAAAATTTAAAATCGTAAGTAAAGGTTTTCCATCAAAAAGATCTATCTATGCTGCGCCCACACCCCACATGCTTGTCTCTTTTCAGTCAGAGTTGTTTATAAGATAAATTTTCACCACAATTAGTGCATCCAGTGTTGTCAGCCCTTTGATTTGATGGAATTCAGAAGAGGATTATATTCAGCATGATAAGGGTTAAGCTTATCATTAACCCATTCCTGTTTCTTGAAATTTTAGACTGGTCCAAATTAAATTGAAAGAGGTTGCAGACGTCAATGAAAACTGGATGCAATTTGAAATGAAACCATCCTATGTGGTAGAAAATATTGTTGGAAAAGAAGAAATTGCTTGTTACAAGCAATTTCTCCTTTTACCACAATGTTTTCTCAAGTATAAAATCACAGCAACGTAAAATCATGGGTTTAAACAGGAAAGGGTTAATTAAATCACTTTTTCTGAAGTACATTTCTAACCAATATCCAACTTTCCTCAATCGAGTGTACTTTGTAACATGAGAGAAACTTCTTTTTTTCATTTTATTGCGTAGCTGGGGTAAGAGAGCAGCCCACAATAGAGCACAGATTGTATATTACATGGCAGAGAATTTAGAGATACGACGTGATGAACTCGCTCAACATATCAGTGAAATGACAGGCTGTACGATAGAGGAAGGCCTACGAGAAGTTGACTTGTCTATAAATAGATTGTTTCACTGGGGAGCTTACTGTGATAAATACGGTGGAACAGTTCAGGTACAAATATTTGTATAAACACTTTTACTAGACAAACAATTTTTGTCGAGCCGGCTTGCGTTGTGCGAGACATAGTTGTCACTATGACAAGGCAGTATATGTGCGTAAGTGCCATAGTTAGTCTGTTAGTCCGTCCGCCCGTCTGAATTTGTCTGAACAATTGCTCCGACATTTATGGATGGATTTCAAAATAACTTGGCACAATTATTCTCCATCATCAGTAGATGTGCCATTTGAAAGAATTTTTTGGTTAGCTTCAAGTTCAAGGTCACAGCTCAAGGTCAAACACTAAAATTGTGCTTGTCCGGAGCATTTCTCCTACACAATAATGGATGGATTTCAAAATAACTTGGCACAATTGTTCTCTATCATCAGTAGATGTGCCATTTGAAAGAGCTTTTTTGAATAGCTTCAAGTTTAAGGTCACAGCTCAAGGTCAAACACTAAAATTGTGCTTGTCAAGAGCATTTCTCCTACAGTTATGGATGGATTTCAAAATAAATTGGCACAATTGTTTTCCATCATCAGTAGATGTGTCATTTGAAAGAATTTTTTTGAATAGCTTCAAGTTCAAGGTCAATGCTCAAGGTCAAACACTAAAATGTTCTTGCCCGGAGCATTTCTCCTACAATTATGGATGGATTTTAAAATAAATGGGCACAATTGTTCTCCATCATCAGTAGATGTGCCATTTTAAAAAAAAATTTGGATAGCATCATGTTCAAGGTCAAAGCTTAAGGTCAAAAAGGTCAAACACTAAAATTGTGCTTATCTTGAGTATTATACCTACGAAATTTTGCCGGCTCAACAGCTGTTGTCCTGGGACAACCATTTAGTTGAACTAGTGCCAGTGGACCAATCATTGACCAAGCTCGCTTACCAAGTTGGGCCCACCCATTGACTACAACAGGGTGTTCCACATGGATTTTAAAGGGTGCTATTTTGCAAAATTTATGGCTATTAACATGTAGCAAAAAATAAAATGGTTGGTGACTTAACCCTCTCCTGTTTTGGAAATTTTAGACTAGTCCAAACTGAAAGAGGTTGCAGATATCATTGAAAATTGGATGCAATTTGAAATGAAGCCATCACATGTGATAGAAAATATTGTGGGAAAAGGAGAAATTGCTTGTTACACTACAAGCAATTTCTCCTTTTTCCACAATGTTTTCTGAAGTATAAAATCATAGAGACGTAAAATCCCGGGTTTGTACAGGAAAGGGTTAAATGTTATAACTACAGCTTGAATAACCTGTAGTTACGACTTAAGAGTGCTTATTCCTTCACATATATTGCGGTCATTGTAGGAGTTCAAACTTCGCTCCCGGTCTAAACAAATTACTTCATTGGTTGACTCATTGTTTGATCGACAACCACAATTAGTCAATTCTATGAAATTAGTCACAACAATTTTAAGTGGATACAGTTTAAAAAGAATTCTCCTTCTAGTTTCAATAATATTTTAATAATGTTGTGAGAAAATAAGATTACTTTTTACATGCAATTTCTCTTGTCCGCAATGTTTTACCTATTCCCATTTTGAGCTGGACATGACAACATACTGTAATGTTGTAATGTCTTAAAGATGGATTCTTTGTTTGCCTTTTTATGCCCCTCCGGAAAAAGTCAATGGAAACAATGAAGAAATTGCTTTTCATAAGAAATTTGTAGATTTTTTCACAACGTTTTTACCCCAAAGACAGATTTTTTTAATTTTCACAAACTTGAAATTGTTGTCTGCAACTTCTTTGAATTTAGACCAGTCTAAAATTTTTGTCATGTGGCATAGATGAGATCTTCGAATTTTGTATCAGATAGAAAATATTATGGGGAAAGAAGAAAATACTGGTGATCAGCATTTTTCTCTTTTTTCTTTCCTTTTCAATCCTAGTTTTTATGTCCATAAATTTGTGATTAGGAAAACATTATATTCTTCTTTTTCCGCAATATTTTCTGCCCTGCTGAATTATTATTTTCTAAATTAAATCTGCTTTAAATTTTTGTGTGCAAAAACCTTTGAATTTGGAAAGGTCTAAAATTTTGTAAAAAAGGAAATAGTTAACTTTTAGCTCCACAGCTTTCAGCCAGCTTTTGTCATAGTATGTGTTTGTCGTGCATCCGTTGTGCGTGCGTCAGTGCTTCGTCTGTAAACTTTTTGTTTTAAAAGTCTTCACCTCAGAAAGTACTGAACAGAATCCAACCAAATTTCACAGAAATGATGCTTGGGTGACCCTTTATCAGATTTCTTCAGAGAAATTTGATTGGATGAAAAAAACAACATTGCTTAAATGGACGGGGCTAATTTCCATATATATGGTGAATGCTTTAAAAATCATCTTCTAAGAAACCTATTGATGGATATCAACCAAATTTTACTTGAATGCTCATTGGGTGACCCTTTTTCAGATTTCTTCAAAGAATTTTGATTGGATTAAAAATATTGCTTTAATGGGTGGGACTTATTTCAATATATGGTGAAAGCTTTGAAAATTTTCTTCTCAGAAAACAGTGGATGGATTTCAACCAAATTCCACTCGATTGATCATTGGGTGACCCTTTATCAGATTCCTTCTAAGAATTTTGATAAGGTCAGAAAACTTGGTTTAAATGGGTGAGGCAAATTTCCATATATGGTAAAAGCTTTGAAAATCTTCTCAGAAACCAATGGATGGATTTCAACCAAATTTCACTGGAATGATCCATTGGTGAACCCTTTTAGATTTCTAAAAAAAGAATTGATTGGCTGTAAACATTGGTTTAATGGAATAGGCTAATTTCTATATATGGTAAACAGTGAAAACCTACAATCTTCTCAGATTACAAAATTTAATCATTAAAGAACATAATTTCACACAAAATGTTCCTTTGGTGACTCTTTGTCCAATTCCTTCATAAAATATGGCTCAGATGAAAATTATGGCTTTTAAGGGGGGGGGGGTGCTTGTGTCCATATATTCTCAGGAATGATAAGTAATTCAAGCCGATGGAGTGAATCGGGCGCTCAAGCGCCTCTAGTTTCTTGGGCAATAAAAATGCAGGATGTGTCAGAGTGGCTAAATCCATTAGCACACGGTGACGCTTTAGGACGTTCCCCAAGAAAAACAATTTGGAAAACATTGTAATACGCAATTTCTTCACTTTACACATGTTTTCTATCCAGAAAGTTGAAAAAATCTAAGATTTCATGAACTTAAAATTGTCGTCTGCAACTCCTTCCAATTTGGACCAATCAAAAATTTTTCCGTCTGGTAATGGGTTAAGTGTGAAGCGTATTATCTGCTTATGTTATATATTATCAGTATATCAATAATGCTAAAATCAGTGACTTATAAGAACAAGCCTGACCGTGAGCCAAACAAAATATCATTGTAAGTTGAGTTTATTCTGTACGGTACACTCCAGTTATAAAGATATTTAGGGGACCAATGAAAAGACTTTGTTAAAACTGCTGACAATTCTTCAAAAATGACCGCCGTTGGGACCTCAACTTTGTTCTAGGCAACATTTGATATGAGTACTTTGATTATAAGGGGAGTTTACTATAACTGGATTCTCTTTCCTCTGTTCTAGGAGACCACTCTATATGGTTGTACTATAAAGGTTCATGAACCAGTCGGTGTTATTGGTATAGCCTGTCCAGATAATTACCCGCTACTTGGTTTTGTGTCATTGTTTGCACCGGCTGTGATCAGGGGAAACACTGTGGTCATAATACCTAGTGAGAAATATCCACTATCAGCTTTAGATCTCTATCAGGTAAGTGAGGAATTAAAGCATTTCATCCTGCCGTTGATGCCTCTCATGAAAAACAGCTTCAGAAAATATTGTGGAAAATGAAGATACAATCCAAATTTTTCTCGCTAAAAGAGATTTGGAAACATTGTGGTTAATGAAGTAATTGCAGTAATGAAGTAATTTCTACCCCACAAGGCAAAGACTCTAAATTCCACCAACTTGAAATTGTTGTCAGCAACTTCTTTGAATTTCTACCAGTCTAAAATTTTGTTGTATGGTAATGGGTTAAAACAGTTCAGCACATCAGATTATAGCATATGAGCCTAAGCATGACATTTCCAAACATTTCGTGACTCGCACACATTGAGCACCCTGGACAGCCATTTGGGGCAATAAGATCATTCACTTATTGTTTAAAGAAGCTTTGGGTCAGTATCTATCTACAGAGCGCAGAGTGAAGACTCTGATCAGACTGTGCGGATTCTACCCAATTTAAACCTGCTTCAAATAGTTGTATGCAACTTCTTTCAAAATAGGAAAATTATGAAATATTGTCTACTCAGAATGGGTAAAGCTTAAATAAAGAAAGTTGCCAATATAATTGGCGGCACGTCACAAAGGGTGTTAAATGTTCTGTTACAGATTTTTGACACATCTGATCTTCCTGGAGGTGTGGTTAACATTATTACTGGTGATCGGGATCATTTAACCAAGTTTTTAGCAGAACACCAAGACGTACAGTCTATGTGGTACTTTGGTTGTGTGGAGGGATCAAAGTATGTAGAGTACATCTCGGCAGAAAATGTGAAAAGAACCTGGGTCAATTATGGGTATGTACATTAACCCTTGTCATGCTGTATAAATTACCTTACTGAAATGCTGTCAAATCAAAGGGCTGAAAGCACTGATAGAACTATTTATTAAAAAATCAATATTTCTTTTAGATTTAAACTTCATAAACAATTCTGCCAGGGAAAGTACAAGCAGGAGGTGTAGACTAAGATCAGCCTGCACATAAGTGCAGTCTGATCTTAGTCTACACCTCCTGCCAAAACCGGAATATTCCGGGTTCAGCATGACAAGGGTTAATAATTGGCTACTCAAGAAAAGATGCGTAACATAAATCTTTTATACATAATCTTTTTCCAAACAACAAAATTTTGGATTGGTCCAAATTGAAAGAAAATACAAGCAATGGTTTTAAGTTTGTGGAATTTTTAAAGTCTTTGGCGTTTAGGATGGAAAACATTTGAGAAATGTAGAAATGGGTTATTTTACAAGCCATTTCTTCATTTTCCACAATGCATTCTAAAACCTTTTCCTTGAGGGGCAAAAAGAAGAGGGATTTTGTGGGAAGGGGTTAAGGATTGCCAAAAGTAAATATTTTATTAGTACGCAAATTACAAATGTAAACGTTGGAAGAAAAGGTTATCAAGATCCATATCATAATTCATAAACCAAATACCTAATAACACAATTTTAGACTGGTCCAAATTTAAAGAAGTTGCAGACAACATTTCAAAGTGTGCTAGAATTTGAAAATAAAAGCGAAATAAGGTAGAAAGCAATGTGAGAAAAGGAGAGATTACTTGTTTCTCGTGTCCCCACCAATTTTTCTGTTACTATATTGCTTCAATGTGTTGAAAAGCAGGATTGTGTGGTAATGGGTTAAGACTGTTTGACTGGCCATCAATTTTGTAAATTCATTATTCTAAATGTGGGACTTTAATTTTTTCAGCACAAAGGCCAGTCAAGCTAATATGTTTAAACCATTCCCAGACAATGACACTTTTTTACCCACCCACCCACCCCCTTTAAATTAGTAAGTTGGAAAAGATTGTGAAAATGAATTTCTTCATTTCACACAATCTTTTCTACCCCAAAAGTTGAAAAAAAACAACACTTAAATTATTGTTTGCAACATCTTTCAAATTGGACCAGTCTAAAATTTTGTCGGAATGGGTATAGATATAGGATATAGATTTCTTGCTTTAGTAATATTGAATGAAACATTTTACAACTGATCTTCATATGCTTATCAGAATTACAAACCACATGCACTCTCATTGGTCCACAATTTTTATTCCATCACTATGTAATGACGAGGCACATTTAGATTTACCTCTGCCAGTGTTTTTATTGGTTGGTGTGTTAGTGTGTTTGTGGGTTGGTGTGTTTGTGGGTTGGTGTGTTTGTGGGTTGGTGTGTAAGTGTGTTTGTGGGTTGGTGTATTAGTGTGTTTGTGGGTTGGTGTGTTAGTGTGTTTGTGGGTTAGTGTGTTTGTGGGTTGGTGTGTTTGTGGGTTGGTGTGTTAGTGTGTTTGTGGGTTGGTGTGTTAGTGTGTTTGTGGGTTGGTGTGTTAGTGTGTTTGTGGGTTGGTGTGTTAGTGTGTTTGTGGGTTGGTGTGTTAGTGTGTTTGTGGGTTGATGTGTTAGTGTGTTTGTGGGATGGTGTGTTAGTGTGTTTGTGGGTTGGTGTGTTAGTGTGTTGGTGTGTTAGTGTGTTTGTGGGTTGGTGTGTTAGTGTGTTTGTGGGTTGTGTGTTAGTGTGTTTGTGGGTTGGTGTGTTAGTGTGTTTGTGGGTTGGTGTGTAAGTGTGTTTGTGGGTTGGTGTGTTAGTGTGTTGGTGTGTTAGTGTGTTTGTGGGTTGGTGTGTTAGTGTGTTTGTGGGTTGGTGTGTTAGTGTGTTGGTGTGTTAGTGTGTTAGTGGGTTGGTGGGTTGGTGTGTTAGTGTGTTTGTGGGTTGGTGTGTTAGTGTGTTTGCATCCAATTCTTGTCTTGAGCATATCTTCTACATTAATTGATGGATTTTAAAATGACTTGCCACAGTTGTTCCCCTTTATGAGTACTATTGTCACATGTAAAGTTGTGTTGGATACTCTGAAGTTCAAGGTCACAACTGAAGGTCGTGTGTCAAGTTATTATGCAGCATTTATGACTGTGACACATTTCTAGTTTACCAGAGGTTTTGAAATCTCAAACTCCTCTAAATAATATTGATTAGGTTATATTTTATATTTCAAGGTATGAACGAGACTGGGAAGATACAGATCAAGGTCAAGGTGACGAGTTTTTATATCACGCTGTACAGGTGAAAAATATCTGGATACCTATGGGAGATATCTTTGCCAACTAAACAGTAAAGTACTACACAGACTTAAGAAAAATATCTAGACAGCTTTGGGCGATATCTTTACCACCAGTCCAAATCATTGAAATAATAAACAGACTTTTAACAAAAATATCTTGAAACCCATGGGCGTTATCTTTACCTCCTAAAAAGTGAAATGATAAACAGACCCAATAAAAATATCTGGACGTGAATGTGTGATATCTCCGTCAAATAAATAGTGAAGAACATGTATTACAAATACTAAAGAGAATTGTCCCTATTGATACCTATGGTATCTTTATCAACTGAACAGTGCCAGTTGGTCACTGAGTTGGCCATTACCTGGTAACAACATATTATTCTAGATCATGAATTAACCCTTTCTTGATTTGCTAAATTTTAGACCTGTCCAAATTCAAAGGTTTTGCAGACGGAAATTTAAAGTGGATTTAATTTGATAAATAACCATTCAGTAGGGTTGAAAATATTTGTGGAGAAAGAAGAAAGTGCTTGTTACAAGCACTTTCTCCTTTTTCTACAATGTTTACTTAATTATAAGATCACAGGGACGTAAAAAGCGGGAATTGAAAGGGTTAAAAGAGGTTTCAAACAACAATTTATGTCGGCGAAACTAGATGATAAAGTTTTTACAATATTTCCAAGCCTGAAAGACAGACTCTAGAAATCATCTTGCTTAAAATTGTCACCTGCAACTTCTTTCAATTTGGACTAGACTAAAATTTTGTTGTTTAGTTATGAGTTAAAATTAAGTATGTGTTCTGTTCCTATAAACTAGTCAATTATTAACCCGATAACAGACAATCCCAAAGTTTGACATACTGAAAGAATAAACTACAGAAAACATAGTGGGTAATGAGATAAGAGATAATGTTTTTCATAAGCAATGTCTCCTTTTCTGACAATGTTTTCTACCTGGTTTAGTACTTAATTTCCAATTGCAAACCATTGAATTTTCATCTGCAACCTCTTTCAATTTGGACAAGTGTAAGATTTTTGTCATCTGGTAACAGGTTTGAAGTATTTCGAAACTTTTGGTTAACTGTAGAAGAAATGAATTTTACTACATTTATCAGTATTTAGGCAGCTTTTATATTTGTGATTTTGTGTGGAATATATTTAGTTGTTATAAACTGCATAACCATGTATATAGATATTCTGTGCTGCATTATTTTCCAGATTAGAGAATTAACGGAATTTTATGCATCTATTGTTGAAAAACTAGAGAGTTTTTGTCAAGTTACCTCATTACAAGACAACAAGATTTTAGACCAGTCCAAAATGAATTAAGTTGTAGAGGCACTTGAAATTGAACTAAAATCAGAAAATAAATACCAAATATGGTAAATTCATTGTAGGAAAAGGAGAAATTGTTTGTTATGAGAATTTCTTATTTTTCTCACAAAGTTTTCTGTGATGAAATTTCTTCAGGACGTCAGAAAATGTTGTATGGTAATTGGTTAACTTTCAGTTAGTTTTCAAATTGAAAGTTTGTTGTATGTTGGTGCATCTGCCTGTCCTTTCATCCTTATGAATTTGCATGCTCCTTTTTTTAGAAATTTTAGACTTGTCCAAACAGACAGAGGTTTCAGACAACAATGAAAATTCATTGTCTGAAACCTCTGTCTGTTTGGATGCATTTGAAATGAATCCATCCTATCAGGCAGAAAATATTGTGGGAAAAAGAGAAATTGCTTGATAGATGGATCGATATTTTGATTGAAAGCCGCAATCCATGAAATTGTCAATTCGTGTGTATGTTATATAAAATATGAAATGAGAATCATGTATTCAAGACTTCAGATACTAGTCAGTTTGAATTTGTCTTAACCCATTCCCACATGAAAATTTTTAGACTGGTCCAATTTGAAAGAAGTTGCAGACGACAATTTTTAGTTTAAGAAATTTTAAAAATCTTTGCCTTTTGAGGTAGAAAACATTGTGGATAATAAAGAAATTGCTTGTTGCAAGCGATTTCTTCATTTTCTACAATGTTTTCACCATTGTGTTTCATGAGAGGCGTCCAAAAGCATCATTGTGTGGGAATGGGTTAATTTGGTAGAATTATTGTTACGCTTTATGTTATGGATTTTGCTAGAATAGTTGAACAATTGTATGTTTTGACATTACTTGCAGAAAGTGACCTTAACCCATTACCAGACGACAAAATTTTATTCTGGACCAAATTCAAAGAATTCAGCAATTTATAGTTGATGGAATTTTGAAAATCATTGTCTCTCAACCAATTCCAACACAAGCCCTCCTTTTTACGCCCCTCAAAAAAAAGCTTTGGCAAACATAGTGGAAAATGAAGAAATTGCTTGGGTCAAGCAATTTCTTCATTATCCACAATGTTTTCTATCCCAAAACAAAAAAAATAAAAATAAAATTCCATCAACCTGAAATTGTCGTCTGCAGCTTCTTTGAATTCAGACCAGTCTAAAATTTTGCCATGTTGGAATGGGTTAAGCTATAAGCAATTGTGGATAATGAAGAAATTGCTCGAAACAATCAGATGATCTGCCTTAATCCATTACCAGACAATTATTTTAGACTAGTCAAAAATAAAAGAAGTTGTAGTTGACATTTTGAAGTACATGAAACTTGAATTTGATGGGGGGGGGGGAGTTTAGGGGAAAATATTGTGGGAAATGAAGAAATTGCTTTTTGGTTCAAATTCAAAGAATCTCCAGATGAAAATTTACAGTTGAAGTTATTTTGAAAATCTGTGTGGCTTGAGCTAAAAACCATTGTGGATAATGAAGAAATGGCTTGTAAAAAGTAATTTCTTCATTTTCCACAATGTTTTTACAAAGCTTTCTACTTTAAGTAATAGATAGGTAAAATTGTGTAGGAATGGGTTAAAGGAATAAGGTTTGATCCAGATTAACCTGTACAAACAGGACAGGCTTATCATGGTATCACAGCATATTTAGATAGCCCCTTTTGTCATTACAGATAAAAATGTAATTTGTTTTTTCACATCATTAGGATCCTCAAATATTACTGTGACTCAAGTACTTTGATCATAAAGTCATTGAGTGTACAGGTCTAATAACCTTTTCTCATACAATCTTTTTTTTTCTCTAATTAGGAAGCATCGTTTTATGGGAAATTTACTTTTAAAGTCAATTGGGAATCAATGTTCCTACAGGATAGAAATGTTAGGGGAAAAGGAGAAATGCTTGTTGCAATATCTTTTCCAACAATGTTTGCAAAGTAAAACTTTGGACTGGACTGTAAAGATGGTGATATTTTAGGGCATTTGTCCTTTTCTGTTTTGAAATTTGTAAAGTTTTGTTGAGAGAAAAGATTAATAGTAAGGCCAAAATTAAGAATTGTCCAAATTCGAAAGAAACTGCTGGAAAATGTGAGATAAAGAGAATATTATTTACAAATACATCTTTATGAGCATGTTTTGTAGATACTCATTAAACTGATATGATAAACAAAGGTAAGTTTTAAACAGTTGGAAGAAGTTGCAGACAACAGTTTCAAGTTTATGAAATTTTTAGAATCTTGGCCTTTGTGGGTATAAAACATCTTGAAAAAAGAAGAAATTGCTTATAGTAAGCAATTTCTTCATTTTCCACAATGTTTGCTAAAGCTGTTTTCTAAAGGGGCATCAAAACAGTGAGATTGTATCGACATGGGCTAGGATTTGACACTGAATTTTGCTGGCTGGCTGGCTGGCTGGTAGGACAAGTTAGTTCCAATTCCTACAGGTCCTCCTCAGTGGTTGAAGGTCTGCAAAGTCTATGGTTGTTTTATTAACCCATTGCCAGACGACAAAATTTTAGACTGGTCAAAACTGAAAGGAGTTGCAGAGTACAATTTGAAGAGTTTGAATTTTTTTATATTTTTATGCCCCTGCATATTGTTTTATGGTTGCTCGTCTGTCTGCAAAACTTAACCAAAAAACATTACATTGCCAATTAATACCAGGCTATTCAAGATACAATGCTCATATTTGGCATGATGATACATCTCCATAATACGCATCTCCTCATGTCAAGGTCAACATCATGTGATAAGGTCAAGGTCACATACCAAGGTCAGACGTTTAGTCCTGTGTTGGGAGCATTGTGTTTCACAAACACATCTTGTTTTACTTTTGGGGTAGAAAACATTGTAGATAATTAAGAAATTGCTTGTAACAAGTAATTTCTTCATTTTCCACAATGTTTTTCAAAGCTTTCCAAAGCTTCTTTTATTAGAGGCATCATTGAGAGGGAATGGGTTAGATATAAAAGTATGTGCGTTATATAATTGAAATATGCATATGATTGATAGCCAATATGGTTTAGAAAACAGTGTAGGAAAAAAAGAAATTGCTTGTTACAAACAATTTCTTCATTTTCCACAATCTTTTCCAAAGCTTTTTCTCTTGCGGGGAGCAAATAGTGGGATTTATGAGGGAATCGGTTAAGCAAGAGTCGGTAGGACTGTGATTTTAAAGTTGTTTTGTAAATAAGAGACAATTTATCCATTTAAACCTATGTAAAAGAAATATAGGGCTATTTATGTTTTGTTCAATTTGCTTGTTAACTCGTTCCCACACAATAGCGTTTTTGATTCCCCGCAAGAAAAACAACTCGGAAAAAGATGTGCAAATGAAGAAATTGCTTGCAACAAGCAATTTCTTCATTTTCTACAATGTTTTTAGCGAGAAAGTTGAGAAATCCTAAAATTTCACAAACTAAAAATTGTGGTCTGATTTGGACTAGTCTAAAAATTTGCTGCCTGCTAATGTGTTAAGGATGCGTGGTTTAAACGTTTTGTGTTTGGTACATTCCTGAATCAGTTTTGGTGCTTAGATTCTTAATCTGTCCTAACCTATTACCATATGACAAATTTTAGACTGGTCCAAGTTTAATGAAGTTGTTGACGAGATTTCATATGTGCTAAAATTCAAAATAAGGTAGAAAACATCGTGAAAAAGAAAAATTTGCAATTTCTCATTTTCCCACAAAGTTCTCCCTTGGTATATTTCATGAATGCTTCAAAAAGTGAAATTATGTGGTAATGGGTTTACTCGTTATCTGACAATGAAATATTAGTTTAGTCCAAATTCAAAGACAATGCAGCCAGTATTTAGAAATGAATGCACGTTAAGAAAATAAGTACCGAATTGGGAAGAAAACATTGTGGGAAAAGGGCTGATTACATGTTACAAGAATAGTATTTTTTCACACGTTTTCCATTTTGTAAAAAAAAGGGAGTGTGTGTTCATGGATTTGTTAACAGTAAGAGTAGAGTAATGTTGTATTCCAGTGTTTTGGTTAGGAAAGCTCAATTTTTAGCTCGACTATTTTCTGAGAAAAAAAAGGTATTGCTATATCCTTGGCATTGTCGGTAGTCGTGCATAAACTGACATTGTGTGAACATTTTGACATCAATTCCGGTTTTATTTCAGATACTTGTACATATTGATGGAAGCTACTTTTTCACACTTGAGTCAGGCCCCTAACTCTCAAAGTTAATGTCATGGCACAGAGTCAAATCTTGACATATATGTACATCTGGGTGAGAGTATGTGCACTACACTTGATTCAAGGTCCTAATCTGAAGGTCAAGGTCACGGCAAAAGGTCAGCATTCAAATATTGACCTTGCCGATAACTCTTTAATCAATGTTCCAAATCTGATATTTCATATACCTTTCATAATATGAGCAAGTGCACTGCCCTTCATGCTGACTTCTCCACCAATGGAAACAAAAACCCCGTTGTTAGCACATCAGACTTTCAATCATGAGGTCAAGGGTTAAATCCCCGGTCACATCAAATATTCTTTTTGACAATTATCTTCCACCCATCGGTGGGTAATCATAAACTAAGTGAGATGAGCAGCCGAAGGCTCGGGGAAAGGATGTAGTGGTAGTACTGGAGATAAATATACCAAGAATCCATAGTTAGGTGCTTTGAGTGCTGCAACTAAGATACTGTTTAATTTGGATAATGATACAGAAAAGGTCAGAGAAAAAGTATAAAAGCTACATTTGGAATTTTTGATCCTATGGCCCAATTCTTGTTTGACTGATAATTGAAGCAGAGTGTTGGCTACAGCTTGCTTTGCTTTTGTATTGATTTTATGCTTAACCCGTGTTCAGAGTTTTTTGCTTAAACATTTTAAGCATAGTTGTTTGGAACATTCGTCTCAGTTGAATGAATCTTTGGCTCAGTATCTAAAGGTTCTAACTGCCTATTCTTGGGTATTTGAAACCTTAATGCAAATGGACGTCATAACATATGCAGTCATGAATTTTAAAGACACTTGTTATTTATTCAACCCATTCCCACACAATCCACCTTTTTAACGCCCCTCAAGAAAAAGGCTTGGGAAAACATGGTGGAGAATGAAGAAATTTCTTTCACAAACAATTTCTTCATTTACCACATGTTTTCAAAGTCAGTCAAGAGACAAAAAGAAAAAGTTTCATAAACTAAAAATTGTGGTGTGCAATTTCTCTGAATTTGGACCAGTCTGACGTTATATGGTAATCATTTATAAAGCTTTGCAATAGCCCTTTGATTTTCACAATCTTATCAGGACAATCATTTTGGTTAGATAGATATTGGGAATATAAGTTTTTGTCCTATTTGTCCATTTGTTTTACCAATGTCTGTCGATCTGCAACACTTAAATCAATGAAAAACCTTAACACTTTTACATGCTGTTATTCATTGTTGAAGATGCAAGGTCTCTTGGTATAAACATCAAGAACGTTTTCTTAGGTCAAATTGATGCAAAATGAAAACTTACATGCTAGTTGTAGCTTTTATCCTTTGCAGAACAACAAAATTTTAGACTAGACTAAATCGAAAGATGATGCATATGGCAATCATCAATAAACCCATTCACACACAATTACACTTTTAAACGCCCCTCAATATGAAAGCTTTGGAACACATTGTGGAGAATGAAGAAATTACTTGCTACAAGCAATTTCGTCATTATCAACTATGTTTTCTACCCTAAAAGACAAAGATATTAAAGATTTCATCAATTTAAAATTGTCATCTGCAACTTCTTTGAATTTGGACTGGTCCAAAGTTTTTTTTTTAAAGCCTTTTTCTTGAGGGGCATAAAAAAGTAATATGCATGGGAAATTACAATTTTATTGTCTCCAAGAGTTGTTACAAAAGATTGTGGACAAAAGCAATTTGTCCCTTTTCTACAAAGTTTTCCCCGGCGTTTTTCTCCTGGGGCGTTAAAAAGTAGGGTCATATGAGAAAGGGTCGAAGAAAATCACAGAATATTCAATGCGTTTAACAAATCAACATTTATTTGGAATTAATTGTATAATAATAATACTTAAAAAGTTATGTTACATAAAATACAATCTGATATATACCTTTATCTTTACAATACATGTATATGTACAGAAATGAGCATCAAAGTAATTGAACCCATTCTCGCACAGTGCTTGTCACTTTATTTTAAGGTTCGTAAAACAATTTCATTATCCACAATGATTAAAATTTCATCAACTTGAAATTGTTGTAACTCAATTTGGACAAGTATGAAATTTTGTCATCTGGTAATGGGTTCAATGTAGACAAATGTTAGAGTTCAATTCCCACCATGTTTTGTACCCACAGATAAAGATTCAACTTAGTTTTAACCCATTACTAGACAATAAAAATTTAAAGTGGTTCAAATTCACAGGAGTTGCAGACGACAATTTTTTTTTTTTTTCTACGCAGAAAAAGAATTGCTTGTTACAAGCAATTTCTTCATTTTACTAAATGTCTTCTTTGAGGCACGTCCAAAATAGTCACTGACTGGAAATGAGTAAAAGTTCTTTCATTTAGGACCAGTCTAGAATTTGGTCATCTGATATATACTTTATAACGACTCCACAGTCTGTGGACACATTTAGTAGACATTTTGGCCTCTAAATATGGCCACAATGTTTTCAACATAGGATCTTAATTTCCTTTTTTTTTTTTTTTTTTATTTAGGGAAAAAATTTGGAAGGATAATATTTGAAAATTAAACATGATTAAATTTCAGACTGGTTATGTTTTCTGCATTTACCCATTACCAGACAACATTCCAAAAAGCATTAAAATTGGAAAATGAGCTGCAAATTATGTAGACCAGGGGGCAAGTAAAAGCCCACGCGAACCTTAGATATGTTGACCCATCAAGATTGTTAAATTTCATTAATATTTTTCTTTTAAACTAGAAGAGGTTGCTCGTGACATTTCTTCATTTTCCGCTTTTTTCTTGAGGTGCAGTGAAAAAAAAGGATGATTGTGTGGGAATGAGTTAAACAGTTGATAAATTGTACCGTGAATTAAATGGTATTTAACAGTATTTCAGTCGTGACAGCAATGATTAGGTTGGTTGATAAGAGTTCAACCCCTCTTTTATAGCATTTCAGTCATATTGCTGTGGATGGAGTACCTAACAATGGATTCCTGGTATTTCTTACACCAGTACTACCACTACATCCTTTCCAAGCCTCCACTTAGGTTTAGGATTATCAACCCATTGGTGAGAGACAAATGTCGGAAAGGATATGTGCCACCGCCGGGGATTGAACCCACGACATCCTGTGATTGAAGATTGGGAGTTTCATGCGCTGCCAACTGCACTATGACGGCAGCTCACACCATAATTAGAAGTGTACCAACTGCTCTATGGCTGCTGTTACATTGAAACCTTGTAGCTTAATAGAATTTTGTTGATTTTCTCCCTTGTTTCCATTTTAAAATAAGGTATACCCTAGTAACATCATATGAAAAAATTTGGAATTAGTCTTTCTGGTCTTGGATAAGATTTGTAAAGATTTCCATCTGAGTTTCTGTGTATATGGCCATCACATGAACAGAATCACTATGAGATTCCTTATATCAAGTAACAAAGCCTAATTACTGGGAAAATTTTAAAAATTTGATCCAACATTAAAATAGGGTGCCCCTGGGAAGAGTCAAAATATGACCCCTATGACCTAACAATTGATTCCTGGTATTTCTCACACCATTTCTACTACTACATCCTTTCCTAGCCTCCAGCTGCTATCCCACTTAGGTTTATTAACCACCCAACCGAAAGGATATATGCAGCTGTCGGGATCGAACCTATGACATCCCACTAATATATGAACCAAACAACATCACATGAACAATCCTTGTGGAGGTTCAGTAAGAGCTTTTACAAACCAATTATGGTTTGAAAGAAGTATACTAAAATTTTTCTTCTGTTGATTAATCGTGATATATGATGTGCCCTAATCACCCAAGGGTCACCATATGAACAAATTTGATAAGTCTCCTAGGAGGTACTGTATAACAAATATCAAAGCTCTCAGCCATCTGGTTTCAGAGAAGATTTTTAAGGATTTCACTCCTTTTATGATTGTGGCAACCAGAGTTAGGGGTGGATTTCAATTATGGGAACTACTTCAGCCAAAGAACTTCCTGGCAAAATTCTATCAAGATTGACTGGTTTTGGAGAAATGTTGTGGAAAAACGAGAAGAATGAAAATTAATAAGATATGCCCATCTGAGTATGATATGTTAACAGTCATAAACAAGAGCCGTCAAAGACGGGTTATGCTACTTGAACAAGTACTTGTCATAAAATGTACGAAGATTTACAAACATAAAAATACATCATTAAGTCCCCTTTTACTAAAAAACTCTTTTTTTTTCATGAACCCTTGCCTGTACAAGCCCGGGGATTTACAAGGCTGTGTTTTTCTTTTTACTTGAGAAAATATTGTTGTAAAAGAAAACAAGAGGACCATGATGGTCCTAAATCGCTCACCTGAGGCATCTGCAAATTACAGTACTTTTTTGTATAAAAAAGACACAATCTGAGCAAAATGAATAAAACAAGTGTAAGACTTTGGGCTTTGTACAAAACAATCCAGTAATGCTTAACAATAATAATGAATGCCTTTGGCTTTATAGTTTAATCCATTACCAAACTATCCCAGAATTTGTCACCCTCAGGGAAAATAGGTTTAAAAAAGTATTGTGAGAAAGGGAGTGACAAGAAATTTCTCCATTTCTATTTAAGCAGAAGAATTCTTTCAATGCGATTTACGCAATTTTCGACCCCAGGAGCAAAGGCATTTTTTATCCTAAGTACAAAATTATTTAGTCATGCTACTTACCAAATATGAATGCCCTTCACCTTATATTTCAGAAGAAGACTTTTGAAGTTGCTCTAATTGGGTGTTTAATCAAAATTTTGGACCTCTGGGGCAGTGCCATGTTTTATCCCAGGGCTAATATTTTAGTTAACATGGTAGAGAACCATCTGGTTATGCTATATACCAAAAATAAATGCCTTAGACTTTGTAGATTGGGAGGAGAAGACTGTTGAACATGGTCTAATTGAGCATTTTTACGAACTTTGGACACCCAGGGAAGGGTTTTTTTAAACTACAGGCATAATTTAATCAAACTTGATAGATAAAAGCCAGGCTATGCTACACTCAAAATATAAATGCCTTCCGTCTTAAAATGAATTTTTTTTAACATACTCAAATTTTGCTTTTTTCCAAATTTTTGGACCTCTAGGGGGCGACTTTAAGTGAAATAGTACAAAACCATCTAGTTATGCTACATACCAAATATGAATATCCTAGACTTTATAGTTTAAGAGGAGAAGTCTTTTGAAATTGCTCTAATTAAGCATTTTTCCAAACTTCAGACCTAAGGGGCGGGCCATTTTTGACCCCAGAGATTAAATTTCTAAAAACTTGGTAGAGAAGCACATGATTAAGCTCTATAAAGGTATAAAGGCCTTTGGCCTTGTAGTCTATGAAAAACACAACAACAAAGATTTACTAGAATTTCCCATTTTCATATGCCGCGGTTACAAGAGTTTTTCACAAATAGAAATTCTTTTAAAAACTTTTGAAAAGCTTCACCATAGGAACATCCCTGCAAAGTTTCAGCTTGATTGGTCTACTGGTTTAGGAGGAGAAGATTTTTAAAGATTTATAAAGAATTACTAAAGATTCCCAATTTCAAATGCCGCGGCAACCAGAGTTTTTGACGGAATTAAATTATTCTAACAACTTTTGTAGAACTTCAGCCAAGGAACATCCCTGCAAAGTTTCAGCTTGATTGGCCTACTGGTTTATGAGGAGAAGATTTTTAAAGATTTATAAAGAATTACTAAAGATTCCCATTTTCAAATGCCGCGGCAACCAGAGTTTTTGACGGAATTAAATTCTTCTCACAACTTTTGTAGAACTTCAGCCAAGGAACATCCCTGCAAAGTTTCAGCTTGACTGGCCCACTGGTTTATGAGGAGAAGATTTTTAAAGAAATTGTTGACAGACGGAAGGACCGACAATGACCGATCACAATAGCTCACCTCGCACTTTGTGCTCAGGTGAGCTAAAAATTGCTTGTAACAAGCAATTCCCCTATTCCCACAAATTTCTACCACAAAGAATAGTTTCATTTCAAATTTCTAACCGTAGATATTGATGAATAAAATTTACCAATGATTTAGAACATTTAGACTGGCCCAAATTCAAACAGTTTATGGAGATGCTTTGGGGTTGTCACAATCTCGCTTTTTATGCCCCTAAGGAAAACAAGGTGGACTCTTTACTCTTTACAAGCAATGTCTCCATTTTCAATTTCTCTCGACTTGAAATGGTCGTCCACAACGTCTTTAAATTTGGACCAGTCTAAAAATTTCTTGTGTTGGGATAGGTTAATGCCACTTTTTCCACAAAATTTCGGGGAGCATTATAATTATGTCACAACCTAGTGATGATATGTATCTTTTACAAACAAAACTGGAATGTCTTTAAGCAATATAAAATAAATCAACTTTTTTATGCTTTGTCATGATTTAGAAATACCTCTTGCAGAATTTCCCTTCACTCAACGCAAGATGAAAAAAAAATTCACCAGTCTAAAGATGTTGCAGAGGATAATTTTCAGTTGGTGAAATTTTAATGAATCTTTGTTGTTTAGGGTAGAAAAAAATGTGGATAATGAAATTACTTGTAATAAGCAATTTCTTCATTTTCCACGATGTTTTCCAAAGCCTTGGGTGGGGAGCGTCCAATAGCATTACAATGTAGGAATGAGTAAATAATTCACAGACAAAAGCATGCAGTTCTCAAATCAATAAACTCACAGTTTTGACAGTTTTGATTTATTCATTTTCACTTGCGTATATTTTAATGTCATATAGTGGGAATAAAAGAAGCCTGTGAGATAATTCACACAATACATGGCAGGCTCGAGATTTTAAACGAAAAATTTCACATTTTTTTTTTCACAACCAATTGAATATTTCTTTTTTGCTATGCCAGATTGTCTTTAATTGGGTAAACAAGAATATGAATATTTTCTTAACCAGTTCAGCCATGCATGAAAATATAGATTTTTTGGTTCACATAGAAATAATTGAATCCCTCATTTAATTAAAAAAAAATCAAAGTGCAATATACAACTAAAGCATATTCTCATTCCCCCATACACTAACCCCCACACAATCCCTCTTTTTGACACCTTGGAGAAATATAATTATGGAAAACTTTGTGGGAAAACCAATTTCTCATTACCTTATAATATTTTCTTCCTTATCTGGTATTTATTTTCCCATTTTAGTAGATTTTGAAATGTGCTCTGCAACTTCTTTCAATTGGGACAAGTCTAAAATTTTGTCGACTGGTAATGGGTTAACCCTCGTCATGCTGTATAAATTACCATACTGAATTGCTGTCAAATCAAAGGGCCGAAAGCACTGATAGAACTTGTTGTTTAAAATGAATATTTCTTTTAGAAATCGAATTCATAAATAATTCTGTCAGGAAAATTACAATCAGGAGGTGTAGACAAACATCAGCTTGCACCAAAATGCAGTCTGATCTCTGTCTAGACCTCCTGCCAAAACCGGAATATTCCGGGTTCAGCATGACAAGTGTTAATATATACCTTTCTTTACACTATAAAACTGACACATCACTATTTAACCCATTCCCACACAGTGAAATTTTAGACTCGTCCAAATTGAAAGAAGCTGCAGACGATAATTTCAAGTTGATTGAATTTTAAATTTCTTTGTCTTTTTGTATAGAAAACATTGTGGATAATGAAGAAATTGCTTGTTACAAGCAATTTCTTCATTTTCCACAATGTTTTCCCAATCATTGTTCTTGAGGCGCGTCCAAAGGTGTCACTGTGTGGGAATGGGTTAACTGATTCCTACCCAATCCTCTTTTTTACTTATCTCAAGAAAAAAGCTATGGAAAACATCATAGACATCGAAACGTTGAAGACAATGAAGAAATTGCTTCCAACAAATTCTTCAATGCCTGCAATGTTTTCTAACCCTTCTCATGTTGAATAAAAATAGTTTAGAAACTGATTTTCATGGACAATTCTGACTTGAAATTGACAGACAGATAGTGTAGACTAAGATCAGATTGCTCATATATGCATTCTGATCTTTGTGTCTCCCACTCAAACAGGAATATTCCAGGTTCAGCATGACAAGGGTTAAAAGGCAAATATTTTCTGAATTCTACTAAGATTTCGTCATGTGTTAATAGGGTAACCAGTTGATAGAAAATAAGACTTAAACAAAATGAAGTTGCCGAAATCAAAAAGACGCCAATATTTTAGACTGGACCATATCAAAGATATTGCGGGCAAGTTTTCATTGCTGATTTTTTTCTCTTTCCAGTTAGAATACATTGTAGATAATGAACAAATTGCTTGTAACAAGCAATTTCTTCATTTTCCAAACTGTTTTCCTGGGCTTTTTTTCTAGGGATAGTCAAAAAGCATTTTTTACGGGAATAGGTTAATGCATGATTGAGTGATTTTCATCGATAATTAGTAAAACTTTCAATGAGGAAAAGGGTGATACTTTCATAATGTTTTCCTCCATAAAATCTTGATAAATTAAATTCTTTGGTAAAAACTAAAGTATTGATAAACTGTTGTCCCACCTATTAAAATCCCCAATAGAACTGCATTAAAATCAAAGGGCCGAAAGTGCTTTATATCCCTTTTAAAATTCATCTTATAAACAACTCTTGTTTAAAAGGGACAAGTAGGTGTGATAGACTAATATCAGACAGCACACATGTGGAGGCTGATCTTTGTCTAAACCTCCTGCAAAAATGGTAGTATTCGGTTGATTGATTGATTGAATGGGGTTTAACGCCGCTTTTAACAGTATTTCAGTCATATCGCGGCGGCTGGAGCACCTAACAATGGATTCCTGGTATTTCTCACACCAGTACTACCACTACATCCTTTCCTAGCCCCCAGCTGCTATCCCACTTAGGTTTACGATTATCAACCCATTGGTGAGAGACAATTGTCGGAAAGAATATTTGCCGCCATGAAAATTTGTGTGAATCAATCTTCAAGACTGACAAATGAAACTTTTGCTATCACAGGTGAAAAAACTCTGGATGTACACACCTGTTAATAATATTGTCTAAAAATCACAGAAAAATTCTATCACTCATTATTTCTGCAACATTATATGATATAAAATATTGACACAAGTAAAATGCTAATTACTTATAAATGCAATTCCATCCTTGAAAACAAATAAATTCCACTGTTCAGGTATAAATTAAAATTATACAAAAATAACTGACTAAATATACAATGGAAGAATAACTCTCACAAATGTTCAGACGCAATGATATTTGACGACTGATGTTTCATTGCGGCTTTCTTTATAGATCGTTCCATACTCATTCTATGTCCAACTTGCGTTACACCCAGATCAATATAATTGTTTCTTGTTAAATTTAGCAAATTTTTACCGTCTATACAATTTTGCTGAAATCTGCTTTTGTATTGGTTCATATTTAAACTGTCTAACCAATCTAGAACATCGTTACACAACCAGGATTCCACTGGCTTATCACTAAACGATTTTCCCGAGTTTTTATTGTTTTTGTTTTCGTTTCCAAATTCTGGAGGCGGAGGAATAACAACCCCATCTCCATCATCAAAACCAGGTGGGGGCGGGGCTATTAAATCCTCATAGTTGCCCCGCCCATCATGGTCACCTGACAAGGAGGACAAAGTGGATAGGGAAGAAACAACACTGGCCGTGTCTGGAGAAAATGCTGGACTATGTTGATTGGTTGATTCCTGTTGACCTGCATCCATGGTAAAATTAGGGGGTGGGGGAATTATTTCTAATTGCACTACTGTATTTTGGACCCGTTTACCATCTCTAAACTCAAAAGGTGGTGGAGGAACATTAGCATAGTTCTTTGACTGATCATCGCTTTTTTTCGTGTCCCCGTTCATTGTTGAAATAGGACGTACTTTAACTGGCCCCTTTGACGACTGATATTCTGTGTAAGATTGCGATGTTGTAGCACCTTTTATGAGTTTAGGTTTCGTAGATATAGGTGGCGATCCTTTTTTCTCTGCTGGTTTAATTTCAATAGTTTTTGTTCTAAACACTTCACGATCCGGTGTGGTACTTGTCGAATTCCTCGGTGTTGTTGGTTTCGAACCAGGAGGAGTTTTACTCTTGCGCGACAGATATTCCTGACGTTTCTTCTCAGCAAGTGCCAAGAAATCGGACTGTCCATTGGATGTTTTATTATCATTTGTATTTGATTCTTCTTTATTTTCAGTAGTTTGAGGTTTTGATACCACTGAAACAGGCTTTTTATCAACCTGAACACCATTCACTTGTTTTATTTCTTGTTTATTGTTCACTATATTTGGCTTAACTTCACTAACTCCTGTCTGCTTGACACTTGAAGCTGATTTCACAGTAAAGTTCAATTCTTTTGGCTTAGAAGTATTCTCTTCTCTAACTGCTTTTGTCTGTGGTTTAACAATGCCTGTTTTATTAACGATACTCTTAACATTTGATTCTTTGACTTGTGATGTTGTGTTTAATTTTACTGAATCAGTTTTCACTGGTTTATTGTCTTCAGTTTTCTTAACAACCTTAGAACCAGCAATGTTGAATTTGGCTGCCTGTAATTTCTTTGTTTTCTGTAGGCGACTTTCAATTTCATCCACCACTGAGGATTCTGATTTCTGCTCAAGCTGCTTTCTACGTCTTTCCACTGCAGCCAAGATGGCTGCCTGGTTGGTCTCTAAGGCAGTTTGCTGTGGTCCCTTGTCCTGTTGTTTATTACCTGGTTTAGGTACAAATTTAGGCCCCTCCTTTTCTATCCTTTCTTGTCTTTTAGCAACAGCTGCTGCGATATCGGTGAATGGTATTGGAGTGATTTCAGGCTTCAGGTCCGTTTTTGTTTTTTCCAGTTCCATCTGACTTGGTACAGGAGGTGGTGGTGGAGGGGGAGGAGGAGGAGGAGGGGGGGCTTGGGAAACATTTTCAAGTTCTGCCTTTGAAATCACAATCTCACTTGACTCTCTGGGTGACGGTGACTGATCAAAGTCAGGAGGAGGAGTCTGTGGTAATGGGGGAGGTACTTCAACCTCTGTCTGAACTGTGGTAGAAGCAGGTGGGGGCGGGGCCACAGCTTTCTTCACCTGTCTTGGAGGACTAGGGGCGGGGCCATTAGGTCTTGGAGGTATCACATGACCCTGACTATTCTTATCTTCTGTTGGTATAGTGGAAACAATCCTGTACCTTGACTGTGATGAAGTGGACTCTTGCTGATCGCCAACAGAAATGACCGTCACAGATTGCCTGCTGTCGAGTTTTCTCACAGTGGAAGGGGAGGGCTTTTCATCCTTGTCATCTGCTTCATCATAATCTGGTTCTGGTTCAAAAAGCAATGAATTTGTGTTTCTTAACTTGGGTTGCTGATTGGCTGTTATCAGTAATTTAGCATTTGGGTGTTTTCTTAGGAAACTGGCAGCACTGTCAAAAACTTTGTCCTCCGCAAAAGAAACGCCGGGTTTGTCTGTTTGTTCTTCCACTTTCTGACTTACGACAACACTTCCATTACTTGATGTATGCCTATGACCTGACGTGGACCCAAATGACTTTTCAGATCCTGAATCATCACTGACTGGCCTGAACGTCGATTGTTTCAGAGTGTCCGATTTTTCATCCTTTTTAGTGTATATTTTTGTACTTGCATATGGCGACTGTTTACTTGTATCAATGGTTATGACCTCAGTTTGAGGTGGAGGCTTGGGTGCTTGTTTCTTTGGAGAGTTGGTGTCACTAGGTGGCGCTGGAGGAGCTCCCTTTGGTCTTGTGCTTGTTTTTGACGGAGAACCTGGAGTGCTGATATTTGGAACTGCATAAACATGTCCTTTATCTGGGACAGTTGGTGCAGCGTAGATAACCTTGTTTTTGCCACTACCATCAAGAAGATCTGGTGTACTCTTGGATCTTTCAAGATTCGGTGTTACACCAATGTTGTCAAGTTCCACACAAGAAACACGTTTGGCCGCTGTTCTACTACGAATGGATGCCGTCTTATTGGTCTCCTCAGAATTCTTTCTTTCTCGAATGGCTTGGTCCAAAGTTTCTGAAAAGAGGAGGAAAAAAAAATAAAGAAACTACTTTATCTTCTACTACTACTGATAAACATTAACCCATTCCCACTAAACATTAACCCTTGTCATGCTGAATTCTTATCTCAAAACAGCATGAATATCAAAAGGGCTGAAAGCACTGAGAGTACTATTTCTAGGTCTAAATTTACTTTGAAAATTGATTTAATTAACAACTCTGATTTAAAATGGACAAGCAGGTGTGGACAAAGATATGACTGCACTTATGTGCAGGCTGATCTTTATCTTCACCTCCTGCCAAAACAGGAATATTCCGGGCTCAGCATGACAAGGGTTAATACATGGCAATTTTAGACTAGTCCAAATTGAAAGGAGTAGCAGACAACAATTTTTTGCTGATGAATGTTTACATATTTTCAGTTTTCTTGGTAGAAAACATTCTGAAAAATGAAGAAATTGCTTGTTACAAGCAATTTCCTCATTTTACACAATGTTTGCCCTATTGTTTTACTTGAGGGGGCGTCCAAAAGCATCATCATGTTGGAATTGGTTAATCTTCCCTACTTCCCTAAAGAAAAAAAACTTTGGAAAACATTGTGGAAAATTGCTTGTTACAAGCAAATTCTTCCTTGTCCTCAATGTTTTCCAAAACCCTTTTCTTTTGGGGGCACCCAAAAGTATGAGTGAGTGGGAATGGTTTAAAAGATTTCTCATTTTCAAACTATGAATCTACTTAACTAAATTGAAGGGAAAAGAAAAGCTTGGTTGCTATTGCTATTAAATTTGATGTGTCAAAGATTTTTATGGTCTTTTTTATTTCTAGCAAAATGAGTATATCATTGAACAAATGGAGAAGACTGTATCCCATATTGATGAGAGCTTTAGAATTACAAATTCTTATCTGTATAATTATCTGAACTTTTCAGAAATTTATTCTTGTGTAGAAAACACCAGTCTAGAAGATTTATTATCTAAGTTTCCAAGTTCTTTTTAACCACAGTTCCACATTCTAACGCTTTGAAGAAAAAGTGTTTTGGAAACACCATGAAAGGAGAAATTGCTTATCCCATACCCACAAAATGATGTTGTTGGATGCCTCTAAGAAAAGAAGATTTTGAAAACATTGTTGATAATGAAGAAATTGCTTGTTGCAAGCAATTTCTTCATTATTCACAATGTTTTCTCTCCAAAAAACAAAGATTTGTAAGGTTCGACTGACAAAACATTGTTGTCTGCAACCTTGTTTGAATTTAGATCTGTCTAAAATCTTGTTATGTGGTAATGGGTTAAGACAAGGATCTTCATCTTTCCCATAATGATTTCCACCCTATATTGCACTTATTTTGCTATTCAGCCTATTACCAGAGGAAAATTTTTTAGAGTGGTGCAAATTCAAAGAAGTTGCAGACGACAAATTTTAGTTCATTTAAGACTTAAATATCTGTCTAAAGTCGAAAAAGAAGAAATTGCCTGTTAAAGGCAATTTCTTCATTTTCCACTTTGTAACAAGCAATTTCAATTTCCACATTTCTTCTACAGGTTATCCAAAAGCCAGATTGTGTGGGAATTCCCACACAACGCTTTTGAATGCCCCTCAAGAAAAACAATTGGGAAAATGGTGTGCAAAATAAATTGCTTGTAACAAGCAATTCCTTATTTTTCCACAATGTTTTCTACTCAGAAAGTTGAAAGAATCTAAAATTTCATAAACTTTAAATTGTTGTCTGCAACTCCTTTCAATTTAGAAAATTCTGCTGTCTTGTAATAGGTTAACCCTTTCATGTTTCTTGAAATTTTAGACTGGTTTAAATTTAAAGAGGTTGCAGACAACAGACGACATTGTCACAAGCAATTTCCCTTTTTCCCACAATGTTTTCTCAAATATGAAATCACAGCAACATGAAATCCAGGGTTTAAACATAAATGGGTTAAATGCACTTTGATTGTCTGCAACTTATTCTTTTGGGATCAGTCCAAAATTTTGACATTTGATAATAGGACACATTTAACTTTATTGCTGAATACAGCCATTTCGTTACAACAAAATTTGGGGCATGACAAACAACAATTGGGTGAATACTAACCCTTTCCTGGTTAATCCCTGGTTTTTACGTCCCTGTGATTTTGTAATTTTCCACAATATTTTCTACCCTACTAAATGGTTATTTTTCAAATATAATCAACTTTAAATTTTCGTCTGCAAATCCTTTTAATTTGGACAGGTGTAAAATTTTTCAAAACAGTAAAGGGTTAAAATGAGTTGGCAAAAGTAGAAATTACTATTTTCCATTTAAAAAGATCTTAAAAAGATATTTAAAGGAGTTACAACTAGAGGCACTGGAGCCTCTGTATTGCTCCACAGGCCTGAATGTACTGATTAAGTAAATGGTGTTTTCAAGTATTCAATGTAAACCAAATAAATAATGTCACTGAATTCACTGAATTCTTTTAACCCATTCCAACATGAGAAAATTTTAGACTCGTCCAAATACAAAGATATTGCGGATGACAATTTCAAGTTGAAGAACCTTAATGAGTAACTCAGTCTTTTGGGAAGAAAATGAGGTTGAAAATGAAGAAATTGCTTGTGACAAACTATTTCTTCATTTCCAATCTTATTTTCCTAAAGTCTTTTTAAGGTCCATAAAAAGGAGGGATTGTGTGGGAATGGGTTAATATTTCAAACTTTTCATTCTTAACAAAAGTCAGTTAATTTACTAAGTCAGAAAAAGCATTAACATTTTTCTTAAATTTTCACTGTATACCATAAATGGAAATAAGCCATGACCATAAAAGCCATTTTTCAACCAATCAAAATTAATTAATGGAATCTGAAAGAGTCACCAGAGGATCATTTCTGAGAAATTTGATTGAAATCCATCAACTGGTTTTTGTGAAGATTTTCAAAGTTTTCACCATATATGGAAATTAGCCCATACCATTAAAGCTATGTTTTTCATCCGATCTAAAAGCATCAGAAAACATTTAGGGAAATGATGAATTTGCTTGTTACAATAAATTTCTTCATTATCCACAATATTTTCTACCTCAAACAAGATGTGTTTGTGAAACACAATGTCCCTGCAACAGGACAAAACATTTGACCTTAGTTTGTGACCTTGACCTTATCACATGACCTTGACATGAGGAGATGTATCGTCATGCCAAATTTTAGCATTGTATCTTGAATAGGCTGGTAGTATTTGGCAATGTTAAGTATTTTGGTTAAGTTTTGCAGACAGACCGACAGATAGAAAGACAGACAGACGAACAACGGTAAAACAATATGCCCCTATTCTTTCAATGCAAAATAAATCAAAATTTCATCAAGTAATAAGTGTTGTCTGCAACTTCTTTTTAAGACCATTCAAAATTATCTTCGAAGGTAACATGTTAAAATACCTACCCATGACAGCCAACTCCTCACTAAGAGACTGGCCCTCTGATTTTGACATCTTTTTGAGACCAGTCTAAATTATCTTCGAAGGTAACATGTTAAAATACCTACCCATGACAGCCAACTCCTCACTAATAGACTGGCCCTCTGATTTTGACATCTTTTTGAGACCAGTCTAAATTATCTTCGAAGGTAACATGTTAAAATACCCACCCATGACAGCCAACTCCTCACTAATAGACTGGCCCTCTGATTTTGACATGGAAAGTGACGTTCTCGGATCTCGCTGTGGGGGCGCTGGAGCAGCTGAAAGTCCAAGGATGTATAATAAGTTTTCTATTAACCCATGACCAGAAAGCAAATTTTAGATTGGTCCAAATTGAAAGGAGTTGTAGACAACAATTTAGGTATGTATTAAATTCTAGATTTTTCAACTTTTTTGGTAGAAAACCTTGTGTAAAATGAAGAAATTGCTTATTGCAAGCAATTTCTTCATTTTACTCAATGTTTTTCCAAATGTTTTTCTTCAGGGACAAGTTTTGGCATGATGACGATGATCACAACAAGGACAACAACGACACCAAGGCTATAGAAATACCTCGGGTTTGCCCAAAAAACCTGCCGAGTTAAAAATTAAAAAAAAGAAAAAGAAGAGAATCCTTCATTCACAAATTTATAATGTTTCCGACTTCCAGGCATAGCCTCATTTCCAGTAATTCACTAATCTTTAAAAATATGTATAAGTATTTCAACAAGCATTTAATAACATAGCTTTACTAGTTTATCTGTTTATGTTTTTATATGTTTATATCCAAAATTTCTCATTCCAAAACAACAACAATTTCATAAATTCATAATCATAAATACAACAAAATAATCTGCCACACACCCCCAGATTTAAGATATCAAATTCAGTTAATTTATCTTCCTCTTCCTGCTAGCCAGTAAAAATCTGTGTGATATTCATAGCTAGTGTCATACAGTGGCTCCTTCTCCAAAACAATTTATTACAGTTCATTGTGCAACTAGTCTAATCTACATACAAAATCACCAGAAGCTGTTGCTACTTTCGGCTGCTAGCGCTTGATAGTGGGAAAGAAAACTCCTTGTACAACAAAACGTCAAAACACAAATACCCCTTCAAATACCAATATTCGACCTTGACCATGACAGATAACCTGGACCTTTACTCTACAGAAATACCTTGCCACATGTGAAATATGAGTGATGTATCATAATTCAAAAGCTA
Source organism: Fragum fragum (assembly GCA_946902895.1). Lineage (NCBI taxonomy): Eukaryota > Metazoa > Mollusca > Bivalvia > Cardiida > Cardiidae > Fragum > Fragum fragum. Next base: position 966,495 of record OX336368.1, on the reverse strand, counting down.
AAGGTTTACAATAATTTTTCAATCTAAGATAAAGACGAATTTAAACAAAGGTAAATGATGTGGATTGCAAACACTCGACTGTTCAAATGCTTGATAGTGGGCTAAATACATGTGTCAAAAAAAAGGCATAAGTCATTAACAAGAGCACAACCTACTGGTGCCTACACTAAGCTGTTGGGTGCTGGATAGTGGATAAGATGCATCTAGAATCATTCCCCTTGTTAGTATAGGTTGCTCTTTTGATAGTGAGCAAGTGTGCCAAGTTTCAAGTGAATGCCTTTAGTAGAACCAGAGATCTCAAGAAATGTCAAAATTTTTAAAAATGTGTTTACTTAGGGTTAACCCATTCCCACTCAATCCCTCCTTTTTACGCCCCTAAACAAAAGAGCTTTGGAAAACATTGTGGAAAATGAAGAAATTGCTTGAATCAAGCAATTTCTTCATTATCCACAATGTTTTCTACCTAAAAAGACGAAAAAATTTAAAATTCCATCAACTTGTAATTGTCGTCTGCAGCTCCTTTCAATTATGAACGGTCTAAAATTCCACTGTGTTGGAATGGGTTAACCCCTTGTTGGTATAGATTGCTCTTTTGATAGTGCATATACATTTCAAGTGAATGTGTTCAGTTATACCAGAGATATTACAAAATGTTACAGTTTTAGGACGCAGGCAACAACCTAAAAATAACAATACCGTGGAATTCGTAGAAACCAGCCAATTAAAAATAACCTTGACTTTGGTAGATAACCTTGATCTTGGTATTACATGTACCAATAAAATTACATGTAAAATATGGAAGCACTAGCACCTACCTGTCAAAAGTGTTTGTCAGTTTAACCCTTTCCTGGTTTTTGAAATTTTAGACAAAATTGAAAGAGGAGGCAGACGACAATGAAAATTGGATGCAATTCAAAATAAAACCACCCTATGTGGTAGAAAACACTGTGGGAAAAGGATAAATTGCTTATTATAATCAATTTCTCACTGTGGGAAAAGGATAAATTGCTTATTATAATCAATTTCTCATGTATAAAATCAGTGACGTTAAATCCGGGGTTTATCAAGGAAAGGGTTAAACAGGACAAAAACCATATACTGGTACCCCAGATCTATCAATGTAGGTGCATAAAAAGCTCACAATTCCCCCCAAAATAAGTTCTGCACGACTCTATTGAACAATTTTCTTTTTTGATAATGTATAATCTATACAATTTCCGGTAAATATCTTTCATAGCCAATACATGACTAAGCTTAAAATGTGTTCGCAAACATTAATATCAATGATATTAGTGTCGTACTCACCTACCAGTCTAATTTACAAGTCTGTCAATTTCATTACAAACGCTCTGATTGGACAAGACATACTTTTTGTTATCAAATTCAGATAAAAGAGATTGAAACCAGTTGGTAAATAATCCATAAAATTTCAGATTTAGAAACTTAGACTGTGATGCTTCTTTTTACCTTTCTTTTTCCTGTTTGGCATTGTCATAGATTTATCTGGATGTTGGAACCAGTCTGTGTTCCGGTGCCCTGGTTTCACTGTGACCACCTTCATGGCAAGAGTATCACCGGTACCCCGTATCAAGTGAACCACTCTATCATGTGAGGCTCGAACAACATTTTCTCCATTAATCTGAAAATACAAAAAATAAATCTAGTAATGACTAATTAAGCATTCTATCTTTTCCATGAAATGTCTTTGAATCATCATTCTGTTACAAAACCACCCCTTACGCCATTGGCTAGAAACCCATTTATGCTAATGGATCAACAAACATGTAAATTGGTAGAAAGCACTTTGATCTTGGCCCTTTAACAAGACAACAAAAATCTCGACCTTACCCTTTTCAAGGCAACTGTCATCTTTAACTAATTCATTTTTTCAATGAGTTGTATCCAGCTTGCTAAAATTTTACCTCCAAATATGACCGTGTTCTTACTTAAAAATGGTTTCAAAGGGCAAATTTACAACTTATTTTGAGACTACAATATTTGTAAGAAGTTGATTCAATAGATTATTAGAGGACAAGTAACAAGCTATAATTTCTGTATTTTCTACATTTTTCCCTATTTTTTCCCTAACTACTTTCTTGTGTGGAAATGAGTTTAACAGACGTTTTAGGTTCCCATTATCAAAAATGTTGTGTTAAATGATCCAGGTTATTAGTCGATGCTTCATTGCAGATGACAAAGTCTTCAATACCAGATAAGTATATATCTAAACCAAATATAGAAAGTCTATTTGCATACAAGGCATTCCCCCTTTCCTGTTCAATCCCTGGAGTTCACGTCCTTGTGATTTTTTTTATTCAGAAAAAAATTGTAGAAAACAGAGAAATTATTTATAACAAGCAATTTTTTTCTTTTTCCACATTTTTTCTACCCTACAGAATGATTTTTTCTCAAAATCAAATCAACTTTGAATTCTCGTCTTCAAAACCTTTGAATTTGGACAGGTCTAAGATTTTGAAACACAGGAATGGGCTAACTATGACAGATGTGGACAGACTGCTACGATGGCACATTGATATTTTGACAACTTTTTCTCACCCACAAATAGAGGGCTCAGCTTGAAAAAAAAATGTGTGAAACACCATGCCCTCGCAACAGGACTAAACGTTTGACCTTGGTATGTGACCTTGACCTTATCAAATGACCTTGACCTTGACATAAAGAGATGCATATTACGGAGATGTACCATCATGCCCCATATTATGAGCATTGTATCTTGAATAAGCTGGTAGTAATTGTCAATGTTAATTTTTTTGGTTAAGTTTTGCAGACAGACAGACTGACAGACAGATGGAAAACGGTAAATCAATATGCCCCTGATTTTTCAATGCGGGGAAATAAAAAATTTTTCTGGTTCTAAAAACCAGTGTTTGCATTGAAGAGGGACAATTTTTTACCAAATTCAGATTGGTGAATTGGCTCTCTGGACATAGTTTTAATTAATTCCCACACAGTGATGCTTTTGGACACCCCTCAAGAAAAATATTTAGAAAACATTGAGTTAAATGAAGAAATTGCTTGTAAAACAAGTTATAATTGCTGTCTGCAACTCCATTCAATTTGGACCAGTCTAAAACTTTAGCATCTGGTAATGGATTAACAAGCTTACTTCATGTACTGAATTGTTAAGTGAACATATCCCTTAATGAAATAAAGACTTTTTGAAGGGACAAGGTCAGCCATATTTAAAGTCATGACTTTTCATAAGAAGATAGCGTTTTTATCTACCTGTCTGTGTACATATACAATAGATATCCATAGATAACTGCATGTACTTGGTTGACCACCAAAACATTGTAACTACAGCTTGGATACCCTTCAAGTAACTATATATATATATTACCTCCCAAATTGTCAATATGAGGCCATTTAAGCTTGGTCTTTAGCAGAATTCAATCCCTGGTTTTTATGTCCCTATGATTTTATAATTGAGAAAACATCGTAGGGAAAGAAGAAAATTGCTTGCAACAAGCAATTTCTTCTTTTTTCTACAATATTTTCTATCCTACTGGCTGGTTACTTTTCAAATTAAATCCACTTTAAATTTTTGTCTGCTAAACCTTTGTACTTGGACAGATCTAAGCTTAAAGGGTTACTACAGCTTAGTGATGAAAAATATATCTAATATATCTAAATAAGGTGTTGCAGATGAAAATTACAACTTGGTGAAATTTATAAAATCTTTACCTTTAAGGATAGAGAACAGTGTGTAAAAAGGCCGAATTGTGTGGGAATGGGTTCAATAAAACATCAGAGGGCGCACAGAATGTCCCAAGGCAGCTTAAGCCATAACCAGACATCAAAATTTCAGACTGTTCTAAGTTAAAACAAGCTACAGATGGCAATTTCAAAATGCAGAAATTGCTTGTAACAAGTGTTATCTGCATTTACCACAATTTTTTCTCTGACATCTTACTTGTGTGAAAATGGGCTTTTAGGTTGCCATTATCAAAAATGCAGCGTTAAATGATCCAGGTTATTAGTCAATGCTTCATTGCATATTACAACAAATCTTTAATACCGTATGAGTAAATATCCAGACCAAATGTAGAAAGTTAAACATTTCATTTATTTGCATACAAAGCAATAACTATGACTATGTATGGACAAAGAGTCAATTTATGACCAATCCTGGTCTGATCTGCTTGGTGACAATTTTAGCACATATGTATAAAGTACAGCCATATTTACAACATATTGACAATGAGCTACCAAAACATTGTATCTACAGCATAAATTGAGCTGTAGATAGTGCTTTTGTCATCTAACCATAAACCATCAATTTTCCTTTAACCCATTACCAGATGGCAAAATTTTAGACTGGTCCAAAATTGAAAGTAGCTGTAGACGACCATTCAAAGTTTATAAAATTGTAGATTTTTCAACTTTCTAGATGGAAAACAATGTGGAAAATGAAGAAATGGCTTGTTTCCAGCAATTTCTTGATTTGAAATGTTTTCCAAGTTATTATTCTTGAGGGCGTAAACAAGTGTGATTGTGTGGGAATATTTGGTCAACAAGGGTGATTGTTTGGGAATATTTTGTCAAGACAGAAAATTTTGATCTGTGAAGTGACAAAGGACCATCTGGAAAGAGAATAAAGTATCAACCCCATTCAGACTGCAGGGATTGTGTAGACCAACTAGGTTCTAAACATACTGATCATGGCAAAAATTCTGAATGTAGGATGTTTGTTCAACATTACTTTGTATTCAGTTTTAACCAGCCATTACCATATGGAGCACCTAATGATGGATTCCTGGTATTTCTCACACCAGTACTACCACTACATCCTTTCCTAGCCTCTAGCTGCTATCCCCCTTAGGTTTACGATTATCCACCCATTTGTGAAAGATAAATGTCGGAAAGAATATTTGCTGCTGCCAGGGATCGAATCCATGACATACCATGATTAAAGATTAGGAGTCTGACGCTCTATTGACGGTGGCTAGACACTTATGAAGTTTTAAAATTAAGCTATCAATATGGAATATCAGGGTTGTCACTTTTTGCATGAGAGATCAGTTGACTTTCTTTTTAACATAAGTAGTTTACGATCACTCAATTCATTATTTTGATACCCTTGGTAATCTAGGTGCTTGAGCACCTTCATATTGCTCCAATCCCCGATTTTACTGATACAGAGATCAAGAGTTTTGATTGTTTCATTATATACCACATCGAAAAATTTTATCCACCAATAATATCTGTTTTTCTTTGAATCAAAAATGTTCAGGAGTCTGATAAAGCCTGGTTACTTTAAGATAATTGCAGTAAAATTGGTTTAAATTAGTCCTTGAGTTTCTGAGAAGGTTTTTAACGCATTCCCACTCATTGAAGCTTTTAGACACACCCAAGAAATAAAACTTTGAAAAACATCGTGCAAAATAAATAAATGGCTTATTACAAGCAATTTCTTCATTATCAACAATGTTTTATACCCCCAAAGTAAAAAGAAAATAATTCAGCTTTAGACTGTGACGTCCGCAACTCCTTTCAATTTGGAACAGTCTAAAATTTTGTCGTTAGGTAATGAGTTAGAGAAATTACAGAATATGTGATTGACAATTTTCAAAATCATTACATTTATCAAGCTTACAGGCCCGAAGATTCCACCACATAAGGCACTCATCTATTCAATAAACTCTGTCATCTTCAGCCTTTAGCATTTTCATCTTCAGAGTTAAAATTTTTTTAACTGGTAAAAGGTTACAGTTACCAACTGGATAGAAATATTACCTCTAATATAAAATCTCCTGCTTTAAGGCCAGCCTTGTCTGACACACTGCCAGGATCTACGCTGTCAAGATACTGTAGGGCCGGAAACTCTGGGGTAGGGCGGAAATCAAGCTCTCCGCTTGGTTTGAGCTGGGCTGTAATGAGAAAATGATATAATATATAAATTCTTACATGAAAGATGTTTTATGCTGGGTTTTTTTTTCATACTCTTAAAATGCCTTAACCAATTCACACATAACAATTTTAGAATTGTCAAAATTGAAAGTAGCTGCAGACGAAAATTTAAAGTTGATGGAATATCTTTGCCTTTTTGGATAGAAAACAATATGGATATTGAAGAAATTGTTTGATTGTTTATTTGAATGGGGTGTAACACCTCTTATAACAGTTTTTCAGTCATATCACGACGACTGGGGCACCTAACAATGGATTCCTGGTATTTCTCACACCAGTACTACCACTACATCCTTTCCTAGCCTCCAACTGCTATCCCACTTAGGTTTACAATTATCCACCCATTTGTGTGAGACAAATGTAGGAAAGAATATGTGCTGCCGAGAGGGATCGAACCCACAACATCCCATGATTGATGATTGGGAGTCTGACTCAATACCAAACGCGCAATGACGGCGGCCGTAAAAAGGAGAGATTGCATGGGAATGAGTTAATTTGCAAAACTAACAGATATAAATTTTTACAACTGTAATTTTTTACAGTACAAAAGGATTCTTTTATGTCACAGCATATGTACATCTGCCATTCATTAACAATGCTAAACCTTTCAAAAGGTCTAGATAACCCATTCTCACACAATTCTGCTTTTGGACACGGAAGACAAAAGGTTTGGAAAACATTTGAACATGGACCAGTCAAGAATTTTGGCATCAAGTGATGGAATAAAAGGGGGTAACCACACTCTGCAATTGTCGTTTCTCAACCCAACCCAATGTTGTGTATACTCATTTGAATCTTCTCAACAAGACAATTCCATTGAGTACCAACAACACAGGGTTTCAGGCAGGATTTTTTAAATTTAAATGTACAAATTCAAATTACTCCACCATCACCCTCTCTACATTTCTGCTATTATACCTGGATCAAAAGGTTCAAAAGTCACACTAGCACCAGTTGCTATAAAATGTCTTCTAGTTTTGTTTGTTTTAACAATATTTCCCATTTTATCAGAAAATATCAAAACATATTCTGTTTCAGTTAAAGAAGTAAATTGCTGCTTCTATGATACAAAGTTTTTCAGAGAAACCAGAAAAAAATCCTGATGAATCCACAAAGGTGATTAAATCAAACTGATCTTTATTTCATCAATTGTTTTAATTACTCTTTCCAAACTCTCTGATATCAAAATTGTATTTAGGAACTTATTGCTAGCATTTAAACAAAATTACTAATAATTCCCAAGTATAACACTCCGAATAGAATTTTCAATTAAGAGGCTCAAATGAACCAAATGAACCAAAATAATTCAGATTTTTTCTCTTCTAATACCCAAATAATGATATAAGAAAGACTGTCAGGGCATGTAAAAAGGGTCTCAAATCAAAGCTTGATATCAAAATTTTTAAATTGGCAGTATTACATCATTAGTTCCAATAGGAAATTATTGTTAAATGATTGATTTTTTGAATGGGGTTTAATACACTTTTAACAGAATTTCAGTTATATCGCCGCAGCTGGAGCATGTAACAATGGATTCCTGGCATTTCTCTCACCAGTACTACAACTACATCCTTTCCAAGCATTCAACTGCTCATCCGACCCATTGGTGGGAGACAAATATCAGAAAGGATAATCGCCTTGTCTGGGGATTGAAACCGGATTACGGCTTTAAGTTGAAAGATTTCAAGCTTTTCTATCTTTGTGGAAAGAAAACATTTAGGATTTTGCATTTTAAACAATTTGATTTTCCATTATGTTTTCTAAACCTTTCTTTAGGGGCGTAAAAGGTGGAATTATTGCTTACTAAGGTTTCCAAAACCAATGTGCACATCGTTTGGCTAGCAATCCACCACAGAAAAAAACATTTAAAATTCTCAAAAAAGAGAATTGATCCTTTTCATAGAGGTGCATACTGTATTTTGGACCAATATTGTTAGTGTAACTGTTCTCTTTTTGACATGTTTTTCAAAAGATTTTCAAGCCTTGAGGTTCAAAATATGACTGGTTCAAGGTATATTACAGAACGATTACCAAGACTGTGTCAATATTTTTATCTGATATTTTCTTTTTGGATTAAATATTTCATATTTGTACATTTGAACCAATCTACCTGACTCAATCAAATGGATCAGTGTTCTTTTTCCTTGATACCAATAGTTATTTCCCTTGGACTTATAAATGAATGTACAGAGATCAAGAAGGAAGGGTTTGATTTGTTTGTTTGAATGGGGTTTTACGCCGCTTTCAACAATCTCTCAGTTATATCGTGGCGGCTGGAGCACCTAACAATTGAATCCTGGTATTTCTCACACCAGTACTACCATTACATCCTTTCCTAGCCTCCAGCTGCTATCCCACATAGGTCTACGATTATCGACCCATTGGTGAGAGACAAAAACTAGGGAAGGATGAGTGCTGCCGTCGGGGATCGAACCCGGGACCTTTAGATTGACAGTCTGGCACGCTACCAACTGCACTATGACGGCAGCTAGGAAGGGTTTGAATACAAGCTTTTACTCTATTGTTTTTATTCTAATTCCTATTTTCTTACTATTTGTTGAAATTATACTGAATATGGCTACCCAGAATTTCAGATCAGCAAATAATGGGATCCTTTACAACTCCTGAGAAAATAGCGGGATTTGGCAAGATCCCATTATTTGTTGACCTGAAGTTCTTGGTAGTCAAATTCATATATAATTTCAACAAAAACAATGTTGAAAATGAATAAATTGCTTGTAACCCAAAATCTTTTTTTTTCCTAATGTTTTTTACCCACGAAAACAAAAAATAAAATTCTATCAACATGAAATAGTTGTCTTCAACTTCTTTGAATTGGACCAGTCCAAAATGCTGTCATCTTGTAATGGGTTAACCTTTTTCTTTGATCAAACCACTTTCATTCTATCAGAAATCAAGAGAGCATCATTTTATAAATTGAGTCTGCACAGAAATTCATTTTATCTGAGTGAGACCGCAAGCTTTAATCTAAAGTGAAACTTCAAGAATCGAGAGGGATTGATTTTATCATTCATTTAACCCATTCCAATTCAGTCCCTTGTTTTCACGCCACAAAAGAAAAACGCTTAGAAAAATATTTTTTGAAAATATTGCTTGATACAAGCAATTTCATCAATATCCACAAAGTTTTCTTCTAAGAAGAGAAATAAAATTCTAGAATTTCACCCTTTAAAAATGTCCTTTGCAGCTTTTTTGAATTTTGAGTCTGTGGTGTGGTGATGAGTTAATCATCTAAAAATAAATTTTTTCTTAAATATTTTTTTCTTACCCGTGCTAACGTCCAGTTTAATATCATTAATATCCAGTATGCTGTCAACAGATTTACTCCGTCGAGGAAAACAATTCACAAGACTTAATCTCTTCAGGCGCTTTCTTAGTTTATTCATTTTGACAATTTTCAAACTTCACAGAAACTTTTAACATTACTTTTCAAACACACTTAACTTGTTAAGATAATGAAGATAATATCCTCTGACAATTTTTCCCATCAGTGCCAGCTGCTCACTGATTTACCCATTTGCGTACAACAATCACTTGATTTCAAATAGCAACAGCTTGTTCAATATTGATCAGATTCAACAACCATTCACTTATCTTTAAATTTCAAGACAATTCTAGAAACTTCTTTAGTACATTTTAGGTTTTCTAGAGAAGCTACCTAGGCTCTTTTTAACCCATTACCCGACAGAATTTTTTTAGATTGATCCAAATTAACAGGAGTTGAAGAAGAGAATCGAATATTTATGCAATTTAAGATATTTTTAACTGTTTTCCAAGACTGATCTTAGTCTACACCCCTGATATGACCTTTTTCAACCAGAGTTGTTTATAAAATTGATTTTTCAAAAAAATATATTGACCTTCAATGATGAAATGGTTCAAGATCTAAGAAAGGATTTTATTTAGCATGACAAGGGTTAATTCTGAAGCCATATGAAGGATCAATTAATATAAGTATGAAGCATTTCTGGCATCATTGAGATTGTGTCAAATTTCTGCCCATCCAACATAAAAGGACGAATTAACCCACTAGAATGTATGGATTACTCTTGTGTTTGTTGAACACACATACCAAGTTCCAAGTAAATATCTTCAATAATACCAAGCTCAAACTTTATCACAACACTGACAAAAATACCAAGATTCTGCTTTCATTCCAAATTAGCAAAGTTGAAAAAAAATCCAGAAACATATTGTAACATCATTGTAAGAAGATTCATTTCACATTATTTTTTAACAAAGAATATTTTACTCCAGTGTTTTTGTATGAATACAATGTTTTAAATAAGCCATAGAATGGAGGTTATGATGAACATAGGTGTTGAGTGATTTTTGTTATTCTTCTTTGTTTATTTTTCTTTGTTTTTAGACAAATACCATTCTTGCATATTACAAATGTGTTATACAAAGAACATTTGAGGGTTAAGAATTCGCACAAAATGGTTTGAATTCATGAGAAATTTGTCTTTGAAAAATCATACAAGTATTCTTATTCAGAAAGGATATTCGCCACTGCCCGGGTTGAACAGGGAACACATGACTTGAATTCCTACATTCTATATTTACTCAATGGCTGCGGTTCTTTCAGTTTGATTTGTTTGTTTGTTTGAATGGGGTTTTACACTGCTTTCAACAATCTTTCAGTTATATCGCAGCTGCTGGAGCACCTAACAATGGAATCCTGGTATTTCTCACACCAGTACTACCATTACATCCTTTCCTAGCCTCCAGCTGCTATCCCACATAGGTCTACGATTATCAACCCATTGGTGAGAGACAAATAGTTGGAAAGGATGAGTGCCACCGTCAGGGATCGAACCCGGAACCTCTAGATCGACAGTCCGACGCGCTACTAACTGCACTATGACGGCGGCTCTTTCAGTTTAAAGGAGTTTAACCCTTGTCATGCTGAACCAGGAATATCCCGGTTTTGGCAGAAGGTATTGACAAAGATCAGCCTGCACACAAGTGCAGTCTGATCTTGGTCTACACCTCCTGCTTGTACTTTTACAGTCAGAGTTGTTTATGAAATTGATATCTTAAAGAAATATGGAATATTGAACAACAAGTTCTTTTAGTGCTTTCATTCCTTTGATTTTACAGCAATTCAGTGAGATATTTGAGCGCATGCATGACATTTCCAACCATTACACATGTGCGCCAAGTAAAGACTCAGATCAGCCTGTGCATAGGCACAGTCAGATCAGAGTCTTCACTCTGTGCTCTGTAGATAGACACTGACCCAAAGCTTCTTTAAACAATAAGCGAATGTTCTAAATGCCCGGAATGGCTGTCCAGGGTGCTCAATGTGTGCGAGTCACGCACATGCGAAATTGTTGGAAATGTCATGCATATACAGCATGATAAGGGTTAAAATGTTATTATCTGGTAAGAGGTAAACTGACATATAAACTACCATGGTACTACAAATCAGGGTTTTCCATCCTGAACGCAGAACTGGACTCCAGTATAAAATACTCACTTAAACATGCACCTACCGCTAGCGATGACAGGAAAGTAGCTATATGTCAAGTTATTGACAGGTTTTGGTCAAATTTAGTGGTGTTGTGTAATCAATATGTCATTTATATGTCATTGAACTTGACAAATTTGTGTATTCAGGTTAACTGGTATTTATTTAATGATCAACCTTGGTTAAACATGCTTCTGAGAGTTCTAAACTTAAGAGTTGATTTGTCCAAAACCAAAGGAGCTAGAATTGATAATAATAGATAATAATTAGATATTGAAATGATCGTATGAAGCATACTGTCATTTTAGCATACCCTCAAGTCAGCAATATGTAGCAAGTAAACTTGAATTCAACTGTAGACTTATTTTTACAGCAACTTTGAATCTAGGGGCAGACAGGTAGAGGAACAGACAGCCAATGTGATTCCAGCCAACTTCCTGCACTTTATTGAGGGATTATTGTAATTATGCTTTTCTTATTAACAATTAAACAAAATGACAAGAAAGTAGATGATCTTTCAATATGACAAAAAGTTGGAACCAGGCTTCCTGATTAGTTCAGAGCTACAGATAAAGGGCGTTATTCGTATTTTTGATTTAGATATTTTATCAATACTGTCATAAACCCTCTGTTGTAGTTACCCATTTGAATCATCTAAATGAGACAATTCAAATGAGTACCCAAAACATGGAGTTTCATTGAGAAATATGGATTTTAGAATGCTGTTATCCTCTTATCTAGAACTCTATTAATTAAATTTTTCACACTCAAAAATATTTAGACTGGTTCAAATCTAAAGAAGCTGCAGACCACAATTTCATATCTATGGAATTTTAAAATAGCTTGTAATTCTGGATTAAAAACATTGTGGATAATGAATTTTCCACAAAGTTTTTCAAAACTTTTTTCCTTATGAGCATAAAAAGGAGGGACTGTGTGGAAATTGGTTGAAGCAATATAAAAAGAACAATAGAGACCCTTACATTTTGCTCCTCGCAGTACAAATCCATAGCCAGCTGATGCTCTTTGTAATACAACTGTTCTAGGTCCGTAGTCACTAAAAATACAAGAGAAAATTATAGCCAGTTTATATCATATGCATGTTATCCTGTTATTAGCAACTTTCAATCGTTCTATTGCAACTAAACAATGATACATGTTGCTATTATCAAGCCTGGAATAAATACCAGTATAGAAAACAAAGTTCCATATGGTAGCAAACACATGCAATCTAAATATGTACACCAAAGTATTTCATTTTTTATCCAAGATTGACTAAACTACAAAGGAAACAGTTTAAAATTCTTTACCCTTGTCATGCTGAACCGGGAATATTTCAGTTTTGCAGGAGGTGTAGACCAAGATCAGCCTGCACATAAGTGCTGTCTTATCTTGGTCTACACCTCCTGCTTGTACTTTTCCTGCCAGAGTTGTTTATGAAATTGATTTCTAAAAGAAATATTTATCTTTGAACAACAAGTTCTATCAGTGCTTTCAGCCCTTTAAGTTTACAGCAATTCAGTAAGGTAGTTTATACAGCATGACAGAGGTTAAGCAGATTATCATTTTGTAATTGAGAAAACAATGTGGGAAAGAATGAAAAAGCAATAAATTCTTTTCTCATAACATTTTCTACACCGTAGGTTGGTAACTTTTCAAAATGCACTCAAATTTGATTGTATTCTACAGCTTCTTTCAAATTAGATTAGACTCAAATTTGAAATACAAGAAAGAATTAACCCATTATCTGACAACAAAATTTTAGACAGGTTCAAATTGAAAAGAGTTGCAGATGATTGCAAGCAATTACTTCAATTCACACAATGTTTTTTCAATTGACACTATACATTATCACTCTATTTTTAAATATTTCGGCAAAAATGCCTTTATCAAGGGAAAGAAAATAAATCTTATATCTAGAATATAACTTTCACTCATTATAGCCATTTTGTTAAATCTTTTTTCCCAAAATGTTTTTCTTGGGGGTGTCAAAAAGCATCATTGTGTGGGAATGGGTTAAAGAAAACTTTGCAGGAAAGAGATATACTTTCTGAAAACAAGCAATTTCTTCTTTATCTTAGATGTTTACACCCCCCTCAGAAAACTTTCTATTTCTTGTTTTCTCAGACCTATTTCAATTTATACCAGCCATAATTTTGTTAACTGGTACTGAGTTAACCATTCCCAAAAATCTTTGAAAACATAGTGGAAAAATAAAAAAATTGATTGTGACAAGCAATTTTTTATTATCCACAATATTTTCTATTGAATAAAGATTTCAAAAATTTTATCAACTAAAAATTATTTTCTGTAATTTCTTAAAATTTGAACCAGTCTAAATTGTTACATCTTGTACTGAGTTAAGAAATACTCAAACCTTCTATAAAACCATCTTCCTGGTCCATAGTACTGTACCGCGATAACAGACACATATTTTTCTCTACCAAATTTTTGTGAGAACAATTTTGTAATTGGATGCTTCATTTTGCTATAATCTTCTAACAAAACAATATAGTTTAATCCTATATCAGTTCAGTTTTTTTTAAATCAGTATCACAATAAACCATTTTAAAAGGAAAAAAGATGCAACAAATTTCTTTCAAATACGTCCTTGATTCAAAGATTTTTTTTGGAACTCATAAATCCAGTAATTGTTCCTGTATACATGTATATATGTGTCACACTCTCCAAACTGTATATCGAACAATTAAGATCAAAGTATTACTGAAAGGTTGATTTTCCATACAATATAAGACAGTTGCACTTTTTATTGCACATACAGGTGTCAAATGTCCAAGTACATTCATTGCCCCTGGCTAGCTTAACAAGGTGATTTTTCTAACTTGTCAGTCAAACTTCTCACAATGTTTTCACAACTTTCTCACAATGTTTTCACACATCTGAACTCTAGTCACATTGAGTCTCACAAAATATTGATGAAAGTGATTAAAACATTATTTTCATTTATTTCATCATTTTCTAAAAACCTTTTATTTGCCATTTATGAAAGAAAATAGTTGTAAATCCATGATATTTTACCAGACTTAAAAAAAGATTTAACCATAACCAGACGGTACCACATTTTTATGCCCATCAAGAATATATAAACCCATTCCCACACCAAAATTTTTAGACCAGTCTGAATTCAAAGAGGTTGCAGACAACAATTTTGAGTTGATAAAACCTTCAAAATCTTTGTCTTTCAGTTTAAAAATATTGTGGAGAATGAAGAAATTGCTTGTAATAAGCAATTTCTTCAATCTCCGCAATGTTTTCTAAAGCTTTTATAATGAGGGCGTTTAAAAGCGTCATTGTGTGTGAATAAGTTAATCTCTAGAAAACATTGTGGCAAATGAAGAAATAGTAACACATCAATTTCTTCATTTCCAACAATGTTTCCTACCCAGAAAGATATACTGAACTGAATTCTCTACAGAATTACACTCAAATCAAAGGGAAGAAAGTACTGGAAGAACTAATTATGGGTTTATATTCGCTTTAAAAATCTACCATATAAACAAGATTGGTTGAAAAAGGGACAAGTTATTGGTGTAGACAAAGATCTGACGGCACATATGTGTGATATGAATCAGTGGACTTATACCATTTTGTCAGTCAAGCATCACAGTTAACCTTTGACCTATGATACCAAAAGACATTAGGGCACCCCTTTGTGTCATGGATAACATTTGTATAAAGTTTCATACGGCTAGGTCAAATAACTTGTGAATCAGAGCACAGATACAAGTTTCAATCGAAGTTCAAGTGTGACCATGACCTTTGGCCTATATGGCCCTAAAAACTAAAAGAACTTCCTTTGATCATTGGAAATGATTGTATCAAGTTCCATTTTTGTAGGTCAATTGATGCAATAGTTAGAGTACGGAAACAAAAAAGTCTTTAAATGAACAAACTGATAGATGGGCAGACAGACATGGTAAAACTAACATAGCCTATCTATTTGTTCAAAGAGTTTCCACTACATAGGGCTTGATAGAGAAATGAAAAAAAAAAAGATTATCACTCCCCCAACCCCCTTTAACCCATTACAAGATGGCAAAGTTTTAGACTGGGCCAAATAAAAAGGAGTTGCATACAATTATTTAAAGTTAATAATTTTTTTTTTTTTCTGAGTAAAAAAACATTCTAGAAAATGAAGAAATTGCATGTTGCAAGCAATTTCATCATTTTACACAATGTTTTCTCAATAGTTTTTCTTGAGAGTTGTCAAAAGGCGTCATTGTGTGGCAATGGGTTAAAGCAATAGCCATTCTATGAAAGTTGCAGTGTCTCATCAGATAAATTCAGACTGCTACAAGGGCAAGATTAAAATCATTGGAAAGAGATATAAATAAGAAAATTTACTTACTATCTCAAAGTATTAAAGTACCGAATTCGACTAGGATCAGCCTTGATTTTACGCACTTTGTTTTTGGTAAACATGTTTAAAGCTTCTCATAATTCCAGATATTTCTCCGCCTACATGACATTTTTAGGCATATAAGCAAATGTCTATCCAAATATATGCTGTCAACCCATTACAATATTACAACATTTTAGACTGGTCCAATTAACCCATTACCAGACAGCAACATTTAAGACTGGTCCGAATTGAAAGGAGTTGCAGACGACAATTAAAAGTTAATGAATTTCTCGTTTTTTTCAACTCTCTTCATAGAAAACATTGTGTTAAATGAAGGAATTGCTTGTAACAAGCAATTTCTTCATTATGCGCGATGTTTTCTTAACTGTCTTTCTTGTAGGGGCATCCAAAGCGTCTCTGTGTGGGAATGGGTTAAGCAAATTTGCAGAATAAAGTTCTAATTGTTCTGAATTAAAGAAAAGTTCAAGAATAGTATAGAAAAACATAGAGGAAAGAAGAAATACAAGCATTATTCTTCCCACAATGTCTTTCAGAGCAGGTTTTATTCAGTGCATAAGAAGGCTGGACTGCATTTTTATGTGTTAAACACCATAATCAATAATAATCAAATTAAAACATTAAAGATATCCACAAAGTCATCGCACAATCATATAGAGGACTGCCTAAAATCCTCCTATTGATCACATGACATCGACAACGGTTGGACTTTGCACTGACCCTATCTCGTTGGTTATCAATATTGCAACGAAGTTTATTAAATTATCACTCTTTCTACTCTCAACTCATTATCTTACCTCCATAACTCAATTACAGGGCTAGTCTAAGGTTTTTTCGATGCAGTTCTTTGACATTCATGGTAGGAAGCTATTCCACCCATTACTAGATGACAAAATTTTAGACTGTTCCAAATTGAAAGATGACAATTATTAGTTGAGCAAATTCTGTTTTGTTGTTGTTATTGTTATGGGTAGAAAACAATTTCTCCTTTTCCTACAATTTTTACGGTGATCATTTATTCTGGGCATTGAAAAAACGTGATTGTGTGGTAATGGGTTAATTAAAACCTGAAACCAATGTTTACTGGATAATGAACAGACAAGGGCTGATTGAATTATATGTTGGTTTAACATCATTTTCAACAGTATTATAGTCATATTGGAGTAGCTAAGCACAGCCTGCTGCCTGCTGTTTATTTCACACCAGAACAACAGTAACATTAACACCTGTCATGCTGAATAAAATTTCTGTTTAGAATTGCACCAAAATCAAAGGACTGAAATCACTGGAAGCACTTGTTGCAGGTCAATATTTAATTTGAAAACTGATTTTATGAACAATTCTGGCTTGAAAGGGACAAACAGGTGGTGAAGACTAAGATCAGACTGCACATATGTGCAGGCTGATCATTGTCTTTACCTCCTGCTGTAACAGGAATGTTCCATGTTCAGCATGAAAAGGGTTAATCCGAGTCATGAGCTGCCCATCCATATTCCACAAACAAATTACCAATTATCCACTGGTGAGGAAACAAATCCCACATTCACAATTGATTTTGTCAAATGTTGGAAAGAACATTTGCTGTTCTTGGGTTTCAAACTCCTGACATCGGGATTGACAGCACGGTATGTTGCTGACTGAGCTATTGATTGATTGATTTCAGAATTTCATTAAAATCAAAGGACTGACAGCACTGGAAAGCCTTATTTAGGGTCAGTATTTTTTTTGAAAATTTATTGTTTAAAAATTTCTGGCTTAAAGGGGACAAGCAGAAGGTGTAGATCAAGATCAGACTGCACATATGTGCAGCCAAATCTTTCCTGCCAAAACAGGAATATTCTGGATTCAGCATGACAAGGGTTAAATTTCATAACTTTAATGTTTAATCTGCAACAATTTTTGATTTTGACCGGTTTTAAATAGGGTTAACATATTGTCAAACCAGCTAGAAAACTTTTAGATAAGACTTACATAACATACTTGAAAGTTTGATAATTTGAAATTTTTGTGCGATAAATAGATAGGGTATGTGTCATTGAGCGAAATTAAGGTAACTTGAAACTCAAATTGATTGAATGATTATTTGATGAGTACTCTGATTGAAAAATGCACAAAATATTCTGCCCAACAAAAACTCAATTGACCAATCAAATCACGACTTAAATCCAGAGATGCAAAAGTAAAACTCATGTAACCTATTCTCAAGTCGACGACGATGAATCTTGTGACACAGACAAACTGTATGTTCAGAGTTTCTATTGACGGATCCCTAAATCCACCTGATCTCAGACGGGAAATTGACTAATATTTTACAACATTATTTTGATAAATTTAAGGTCAGTGACATGTAATATTGTTGATTTGCAACCAAAACATTCTAAGTATAGCTGTGGCTTGTATAAGCTGCAGTTGGTTGATTAAATGGGGTTTAACACCACTTTTAACAGTATTTCAGTCATATTGCGGCAGCTGGAGTACCTAACAATGGATTCCTGGTATTTCTCACACCAGTACTACCACTACATCCTTTCCTAGCCTCCAGTCGCTATCCCACTAAGGTTTACAATTATCCACCCACTGGTGAGAGACAAATGTTGGAAAGAATATGTGCTGTTGCCGGGGATCGAACCCATGACATCCCTACCAACTAATAAGCTGTAGTTATGATGTGGTTGCCAAACCAACAAGAATGAATATCTAAAATGTCGGAGTTCTGATAGTTCAGTTCGTGTCTAAAAGAATGGTTTTATTGGTCAATTGATGTTTTATTCAAAGCTGCAATTTGTCAATTGGAGAATGGAATTCAGTTTATAGCTGGTAATCTCAAAGTGTATACCCGATATGCTGAACTTTATTTCCAGCTCCTAGCTTCTCTATAATACAAGCAAAGTCATTTCCTTCAGTGCAATATAAAATGTTGAAAAAGAAATAAAAATAAAACATATTACAATAAGGTGACCACAATGCAATCGCTGTGTTATGCAATAGTACAGAGACGAAAATAAAATACTGCATATTAAGTTATACAATGTGAATCAATCGATTGATTTAAATCATATCATAGTTCACTATCAACATCGCTTTCGGCCTTGGTTATTGCGACATATGGAAGGAAGAGTTATGTCGTCCCTATTTATTTTGCTACGTCCAAAAGATCATAATTGAGCAACTGAAAATAAACTAGATGACTTAAGACAGTTGTGAACAAGTCAAAACAAAGACAAATGCTGTCATATTTGTGATCTAAATACAAGGAAATTTGACAGTTACGCCAATTTTACCACCCCAAGTACTAACAAATAATGAACTAGTTACGATTGTAGGTGGACCATAATGATTGCTGGTCGCTATTGTCAAGTTTTATCTAATTTTTTGTATTACTCGTGAAACAACAGCTTTGATTAACCCTTTCCTGCTTTTTGAAATTTTAGACTAGTCCAAATTGAAGGAGGTTGCAGACGACAATTTAAGGTGGATGCAATGCGAAATGAAACCATCCCATGTGATAGAAAATATTGTGGGAAAAGGAGAAATTGCTTTATTCGAGCAATTTCTTTTTTTTCCACAATGTTTTCTCAAGTATAAAACTGCAGCAACGTATTCCCAGGTTTATACGGGAAAGGGTTAATACTGTTGACCCAATTGACAGGTTTCACCCGTCAATAAAAAATTGAGACCAATCAAATCATTCATTGACACAGGAAGTGAACTATGAACTCCAACATTGACCAACATTTAAATTACATTTTTTTGTTGGTTTGGCAACTAAAGCATTGTAACTACAGCTTGAGTGAGGATGTTTAGGTCACCAATCAGCCATTCTATGTTTTTGTAACAAGTTATGTAACAAGTTACAGACCTAAAATTTTGCAAAATAACACCATTTAACCCTTGTCAAGCTAAAGACAATCCTTGTCTTAATTTGCTTTAAAAATCAAAGGCCTGAAAGTACTGGAAGCACTAGTTAAGGGTAAAAAATTAAGAAAATAATTTTATAAACTGCTCTGGGTTGAAGGAGACAAACAGGAGGTGGAGACCAAGATCAGACTGCACATATGTGCAGGCTGATCTTAGTCTAAACCTCCTGCCAAAACGGGAATATTCCGGGTTCAGCATGACAGGGGTTAATAGCCTAGTCAAACTTCCAGCCGGAGATCGGTGGGCGTTGCCAGCGATCTGTCAATTACCACACAGTCTTCCATCCGGATAAACAAGAGTGCCATCGTCACAATATACACCGCCACTTTGCTGCTGTTTCAAGAAAAAATAATTGTAGACACTACTTATTTTGACAGAACCAAATTCAAAACATTTGCAGACTACCTTTTTAAATTGTCAAGTTCAAACTGTTTGTTATGTTTGATTGATTGAAAGGGCCCAGGGGCATAACTGTTGCAAAAATCAATGAACCATAAAACCTTGATCCATATACACCTACAAATTATGGTGATGACATTGACTAAGTTTCATTTAAATCAAGACAAAAAGTTAGGAGGAGTTGTGTTCACAAGGCTGCAATTTCAATAAGCCCCAGATACTAAGTTTTAAGGGGGCATAACTGAGGCAAAAATCGATGAACCATAAAATCCTTACTTCATGCACATCTACCAATTAAGATGATAACATCAACCAAGTATTTTAGATCCAGCCAGAAACTTAGGAGAAGTAGTGTTCACAAGGCTGCAATTTCAATAAGCCCCAGAGACTAAGTTTTAAGGGGGCATAACTGAGGCAAAAATCAATGAACCATAAAATCCATCCTTCATGCACATCTACCAATTAAGGTGATAACATTGACCAAGTTTCAAAAAGATCCATCCAGAAACTTAGGAGGAGTTGCGCTCACGAGAAAAGAGGACATACATATGGACAGACGGACAGATGGATGGACAGACGGACAGACGGAGAAGATGACGCCAATATACCACCGCCTCTGGCGGTGTATAAAAATAGGTTAGAAATACAAATTCTCAAAAGAAGAAATTGTTGGAGACAGGTGATTTCTTCTCATTGAATACTATATTTCAATCCTGTATCGCATAGTCATACTTTTTCATTTAATGCATTTCAAATTGCCGTTTACAAACATTTTGTATTTCTGGTAATGGTTATAACTGTTCTACTTCATGTGACAAACTGATAGGGTTTCTATAGCCCACGAGCTTTTTACTGTTGAAATTTTATTAAGTTTAACCATTTCCAGACGGCAAATGCTTAGACTGATTCAAATTAAAAAAATTTGCAGACAACATTTCAAAATGCACTAAAACTGGAAAATAAGTGTCAATAAGGTAAAAAAATTTGAGTAAAGAAGAAATTGCTTTTTAAAAGCAATCTTTTTTCTCTCAAATTTTCTAAAACTGTATTTGTGTGATAATGGGTTAACTCCTTATTTCATCCAAAAGTTTCCTCACAAGAATTCTGTAAAAGATATTTGGCATTAGTTGGAATTCACTTAATAGTTTCTGGAGAGAATTTTTTCTATGATTTCACTATATATTACATCGAAAATAAGCCAAACCCATAAAAAATTATTTTTCATCTGATCAGAATTTTTCAATCTGATAGAAGGTCTTACAAAAAAATATCCTGTGAAATTTGATTGAAATCTGTCCTGAACTGAAAGAGGACAAAGATTTTCATATAAAAAAAATTCAAAATTATGTTTTGATCATATGGCGGATGATGGAACACCTAACAATGGATTCCAGGTATTTCTCACACCTTGGTACTACCACTACATCCTTTTGTAGCCTCCAGCTGTTCATCCCACTTATGTTTACATTATCCACCCATTAGTGACAGACAATTGTTGGAAAAGATATGTGCTGCAATCCAACCCTGGACCCTATGATTGAAAGTCTGACCTGCTACCAACTGTGCTACAGCCGCAGCCTTGGATATTTTGGGACAGACAGAAAAACACAATGACTCCATGACAATAGCCCTGCCCCCTCCTGACTGAGCAACATTGCAGCACTAATTACGTAATTTCTACTAAACATCAGTACTTTGTAGGGTTCTTCGAGACATACAATTAAAGGCAGATCATATGTTGGGTGACCTAAACGTCTTAACTGCAGCTTGAAAAAGTGTTACCAAACAAACAAAAAATTCTTAAATGTCTCAGTTCACCTCAGGTATAAATGACCAATTCAATTTTTCAATCCATTTTTGGTTGACAGCTGCCATCCACCAATCAAGGGGGGCTGAAAATTATACTCTGTGATTCAGAATTAAAAGGGTTACGAGATTTAAACCACAAAAATCTACAAAGATAATTATATTTTTTACATATATATGGCCAACAAAAGAGGCAGTTTAAGCTGTTTACACAATATAACATTTTTACGACCCAAGGTAATCTGCAAGGTCCATTGCACACTAAGAAATGTTTCACCGTCAAAAATTGTATGGAAGTTCAGTGAACCAAAAAGACCTACAAATGAAAAATATTTAGATTATCAAATAAACTTTTCCTGTCAAACTGAAAGGATCCTTCCACGGTCAATATGAGAATCAGTGGCTGCAAAACTTGCAAAGTCCAATAAAGTGTTTATCAATTTTGAATTACTTCATTTGTTTCATTCCACCATGAATAAAAATATGATGTAATAAACAAAATTTATAGAAAATATAATTCATTTAACCAAATCCAACACAATCCTGGTTTTTGACACCTCTCCACAAAACAGCTTAGAAAAACATTGTGGATAATGAAGAAATTGCTTCCGACAAGCAATTTCTTTATTGCAATTTCTTCATTATCAACTATAATTTCTACCGTAAAAGACAAGGAATTTTAAAACTCGATCAACATAAAATTGTCTTCTGAAACTTCTTTCAATTTTGATCAGTGTAACATTTTGTCGTCTTGAAAAAGGTGAATACATGAATTAACATGATATGATAAAACCCGAGTAACACTGCGGCTGTTCTAGTGCTTGATAGCTGAAAAAGGGACATAATTTGTTCAGAAACATATATAGAGTTATATCCCTTTTGTTAGTATAAGTTGCTCTTTTGATAGCAAACATGAATTCCAAGTTTTCGTGTCCAAAGCAATACCTCTGGTTTAGCCGAGCTTATAATTGATAGAAAATATCAATAACCCAAGTGATTAACCCTTATCATGCTGAATAGATTCCTTTCCAAAAAGATACATTTAAATCAAAGGGCTGTAAGGACTGGAAGCTCTTACAGAGAACTAATAAATCTTTTAAAAATTAATATTATGTACAGCTCCTGCTCAATAGGGACAAGCAGGTGGTGTAGACCAAGATCAGACTGCACATATGTGCAGGCTGATCTTTGTCTATGCCTCTATGCCTCCTACCAAAACAGGTTGATAATTCTGTTTAAAATTTATCTTTTAAACAACTTTGGCTATAAAGGGACAAGCAGGAGGTGAAGACTGTGCAGGCTGACCTTTGTCTATTCCTCCTGCCAAAACAGGAATATTCTGGGTTCAGCAGGACAAGGGTTAAAAAAAATAGACCTAGTTAAAAGTTATAATACAAAGCTACAATACATCATGCATATTGGCCAATATCATGGATACAGTGTGACAGGGTCTCCAATCTTTTCTTTGTACAAGTGTCCAACCTATAATCACTTCATCAATCATAGAACCCTCTTCAACACCTCTTGACTGGTTTACTGTCACAATTAGATGATAGCCAGGTTAAATGGACAAGATCTAGTACCAGACTGGGCATGCAAAAATCTGATTGGTTTATTGTCTTTGAATTAGATTTCAGACATGCTAGGTAGTGTGAAATTTCTTATGAAGACTTGATTTGTTTGAATGGGGTTTAACACCACTAAAATTTAACAGTATTTCAGTCATATTGCAGCGACTGGAACACCTAACCATGAATTCCTGGTATTTCTCACACCAGTTCAACCACTACATCCTGAGCCTCCAGCTGCTCATCACACTTATGTGTACCATAATCTGCACATCTTTCCACATTGCTGTCTACCCATAAAGAAAAAGATTTCTAAATTTCATCAACTTCTCTGCAACTTCTTTTCATTTGACTGATTGAATATGTATATTTCAGCAGCTAGAGCACCTAACAATGGATTCCTGGTATTTCTCTCACCAGTACTACCATGACATCCTTTTTGAGTCTCCTGCTGCATATCCCACTTAGGTTTATTATTACCCACCATTGATAGGTGAGAAATTGAGAGGAGGATATTTGTCATGGTTGGGAATCAAACCTGGGACCCTCAGTGATTAGAAATCTTACATCATACTACCAACTGCACTATGATTGCGCCCCCTATAATGGTACAATATATTTGAACATTTGACAGAATGAGGGACAGAGTTTGTGAACACAGCAGTTATACAATTTCGCATTCTTTGGTTATGTGATAGGGCAGAACTCTCAAGATACTGTATCATTATACCAGTTTACAAAATCGCATTATAAATGGCCACTACACAGTTTGAAAAGGAACTAACCTCCAAATTCTGACAAGACATTTACAATAAATGATCATCCTTTACTTCCAAGATTTTCAAGTTTCTCAAAAAATCAGGTGCAATATATATATCATTCTAATCCATTACCAGACGACAATATTTAAGATTGGTCCAAATTCAAAGATGATGCAGACTTTGTTTTCAGGTTGTGAAAATTTACATATCTTTACTGTTTGGGGTAGAAAACATTGTGGAAAAGGAAGAAATTGCTTGTAACAAGCAATTTCTACATTTTCCACAATGTTTTCAAAAGCTTTTTTCTTGAGTGGGCACCAAAAAGCAGTATTGTGTAGGAATGGGCTAATATTTTTAATCTGGGTGTTTTCAAAGTAATCCTTGGGTATTGCTCTAGTTTCATACGGTTTTACAAAACAATCTAAATATGTCTACTGTTACTACAGAACTTGAAATTATTATGGCAATCAAAACATCAACCAATATTATCAAGAGAGGTAACCTTACATCTATTTCATTTGCATTATCTCCCTTTTTAGGCCTAGATCTTTACTGATGTCTCAACATCTTGGCACCCAACATGACTCTTCTAAAGCAGAAAGTATCTGGGATCTGCACACAGCACTCTTGTTACACAAATATCAAAAGAAAAATGAACTTATCCTAGTGCTATGATACTGTAACTCTTGCTGCAATTTTTGACATGTACAAAGATGTGACTGAGGGATCTTTGGAAGAATTTTCCAAGTATCTATATATTGCTTTCATGACTATGAGGAACTCGGCACGGCTCAATGGTTAGGGCTGCAGAGTTGTAATCAGGAAGAAGTCAAGGTTGCAGGTTCAAATCCCTGCCGCACTGCTGGTCACATGGGGGTGTCATTCGGCAAGGTTTTCAGAGCCACTGCCTAGTACAAGCAATATATTTAGTAATATAACTAAAGGATTTTTCAAAGCAGAACGAACCTATTCCAACAAAATTTTTCACTTTTACACCCCTCAAGAAAAAAGGTTTAAGACACATTGCGGTCATAGAAGAAATTGCTTGTAACAAGCAATTCCTTCAATGTCTGCTATGTTTTCTTCCCTTAAAGACAATGAATTTTTTAGGTCCACCAACCGAAAATTGCCGTCTGCAACATCTTTCAATTCAGACTAGTAAAAAATTTTTGCTGTGTGGTAATGGGTTAAATTGCATGCAAGCATTTTATATGCAAGAATTAAGACAGCAAGCTGATAAATGGTCTGACTACAATTATGCAGGGCTTGATTTATAAATTTCAACAACTCTGTTTTAGGTCAAATATTGCTGTTTATTAATAAGGTTACATATTGAGTTCTTTGTTTGAAGTGTTGATTAAAATCCAATTTGTAAAAGATGGTTATAACAGATAGTCTGTTTATTGTTCAATTAGTCAAAAACTTTTTTTGATTGTTTGAATGGGGTTTAACCCCACTTTTAACAGTATTTCAGACATAATTATAGCAACGGCTGGAGCACCTAACCGTGGATTCCTGGTATTTCCCACACCAGTACTACCACAGTACTACATCCTTTCTGAGCCTCAAGCTACTTATAATTCCACTTAGGTTTATGATTATCCATCCATTGGAGACAAATGTCAGGAAGAATATTTGCCATGACCAGAGATCAAACCTGGGACCTCATGAATGGGAGTCTGGCAGGCGACCAATGCGCTATGGCTGCTGCCTAAGTCAAATACAGTAGACAGAATATTTGATAGCAGTTATAATACAAGTAACTTAAAGATGAGAGAAACATAACGGATAAAGCACAAGTAACTATGTATTTGTCGTTTTAAGCTAATACCTCCAACTTGGAACAAGTTTATACAAGAACTACCTTTGGCTAACTGATATGTACCCACAAAAATTATGAGCAATAAAGAATTTTTATGTCCTTTTTGACCAAAGTTTTTATAAAGCACAACCTTATAATGGACGGATCTATGTAGACGGCAATTAAAAGCAATCAATGAAGGTGAAAGCGTTGCAAAACCGTGTCTGAGAAAAAAGAAAGTTCACTCATCTTTCCTAACATTAATTTAACCCTTTCCACCAATGGGTGGATAATCGTAAACCTAAGTGGAATAGCAGCTGGAGGCTAGAAAAGGATGTAGTGGTAGTACTGGTGTGATCCATTGTTAGGTGCTCCAGCTGCCACGATATGACTGAAATACTGTTTAAACTCCATTTCAATCAATCAATCCCATTTTAGACTGGTCCAGTTTGAAAGAACTTGAAGATTACAATAAAAATGGGTACAATTTGCAAAGTAATCAACCTACAGGTTAGAAAATACTGTGGGAAAAGAAGAAATTACTTGTTACAAGCAATTTCTTCTTTTCTCACAATGTTTTCCTCAAGTACAAAATCACAGGGATGTAAAAACAATGGATTGTGCAGGAAAGGGTTATTTTACCACAATATTCAATTAAACTACAACTTATTTTGGCTTGAATCAAAATCCTCCCATCTGTATCACTCTGAAACAGTCACCAATGTATTGCTGAATCCTCGGCCCTTTGATTCTTTGATATTTGTCATTCAATTCAGTGCAGTCATTCTTCACGTGCTGAATGAAATTCTTTCTTGAGTTGCATTACAATCAAAGCTGAGCTCCAACAGTAGGTTCAACTTCAATATTAACCCATTCCCACTCAGTTATGCTTTTAACGCCCCTTAGGATTTTTTTTTTTGAAAACATTGTGGAAAATGAAGAAATTGCTTGTTATAAGCAATTTCTTCATTTTCCACAATGTTTTCTTCCCAGAAAGTTGAAAAAGTTCAAACTTAATAAACTTTAAATTGTCGTCTGCAACTTCTTTCAAGTTGGGCAAGTCTAAAGTTTTACCGTCTGGTAATGGGTTAAACAGTATTTGTAAGTTTGTGGTCATTAACATGACAGTAAAATGGTTGGTTGGCGACTTATTAACAAGCTGTAGTTACATAGTTCAAACCATCATCCCACAAAAATTCTTCCTACAAATGTCTGACAATGTTGGAAATCGAATCACTTTGATTGGTCAATTGATTCTTTGATAATTAACAGTCATGATCTGTTAATTAGATGCATGTTTAACCCTTTCCCACTCAGTGACGCCTCTAGCCGCCCCCACGGAAAAAAGCTTTGGAAAACATTGTGGAAAATGAAGAAATTGCTTATTACAAGCAATTTCTTCATTTTCCACAATGTTTTCCACCAAGAAAGTTGAAAATATCCAAAATTTCATTAACTTTAAATTGTTGTATGCCATTTCTTTCAATTTGGGCCAGTCTAAAATTTTGCCATCTGGTAATGGGTTAAACTTGGAGATTCCCAGCAGATGAATCACTCCGCTTACATCAACCCTGGTCATACTGAACCTGGAATATTCCTGTTATGGCAGAAAGCACAGACAAAGATCAGCCTGCTCATAATGCAGACTGATCTTAATCTACACTATATGTTTGTTCCTTTCATCTCAGAGTTTGTTTCAAAAGATTTATTTTGACTAACAACTTAAGTCCCTTACGTGCTATCACCCCTTTGATTTTAATGCAATTTGGAAAATGAATTTATTTAGCAAGACAATGGTTAAAGAAACTTCTTTGTAAGAGAAAGGTAGTCCTCCAGCTGAAAAGGTCTACCATGAAGGAATTTAATCTTTCGAAAAACCATTAAACATTCATGGACATCCAAGAATATCTCATGAACTTGTACTGTAAACAAACAATAATTGGAATGTAATTAGAGTTTAATGACCTGTTACATCAAATTCCTTGCTTACATGCAACTAGAATTATTTAAGCACTAATTTTATCATAAAGTCAAGGTTAACTCATTCCCACACAATGACGCTTGTTGACGCCCCCAAGAAAAAAAGCCTTGGAAAAGAGATTTCTAAAATTTCATGCACTATAAATTGTGGTCTTCAATTTCTTTGACTCTCAATCGCAGCTGTCAATCAAATAATCAATCGTTCAATCATATCATTCATTTAGATGGAAGTGAACTACAATTTGGCCGACATTCTTGATAGTTTATTCAAGCTGTAGTTGTGACACTTAGGCTGCCATCCAACCATTTACTTTTTTGTTACATGTTACTGGCCATAATCTTTTAATAATACATTCTTTAGATTTTCATGATAGAAATCTTTTTTGGGAAGACAGAAGTTGATTTGCAAAGGCAATTTCATTATTTTTCCACAATGTTCTGCCAAATAGAGAGGCACATTTCACGACTGATCACAGAAGGGACCCTACAATTGCTTTGTGCTAACAAAAATGCCCTACAGTAAGCCAATGTATCCAAGCTTACACAACTTTCAAATTATATCTATTTGAACAAAGTGTGCAAATGGCTAAAAACAAAATTACCTGCCACATTATTTTGCCTGTTAACCGGATGAAATCAGAGTAATTTTCGAGGATCTAATTTCTGAAAATTATATGTTGGCTCTACATAAAAATACCAAGTTTCTGAGATTTACTTGTAAATGTTTAACCCTTCAAGACTTTTAAAGCTGTTACCACTTAATCCCACATTTTTGCACGCTGCAGAAATAGTTTTGGAAAACACTTTTAACCCTTGTCATGCTGTACCCGGAATATTCCGGTTTTGGCAGGAGGTGTAGACTAAGATCAGACTGCACTTAGTCTACATCTCCTGCTTGTACTTTTCCTGCCAGAGTTGTTTATGAAGTTGATTTCTTAAAGAAATATTGATTTTTGAACAATAAGTTCTATCAGTGCTTTCAGCTCTTTGATTTGCAGAATTCCAGTAAGGTTATTTATACAGCATGACAAGGGTTAAGACTACAAATGGGTCCCAGATACAGATGCCCCTACTTAATTGCTTGTCACATGACCTTCACCTATGACCTTGAACATTAAAGTTTCCAAAAATACTTTATGCCTGACACTTGTACTCATCAAGGGGAATAACTGTGCCAAGTTATTTACACACCCTCACATAGATATGCCTGTTGACATTCAGTGACAGGGGCATTAACCCTTTCCTGTTTTGAAAAATTTTAAATTGGATTAAAATTGATAAATAACAATTCAGAAGGGTAGAAAATATTTTATTATATACCTATAAAAGATATGGAGTAAAACCTGGCTGTCAAATACAACACGACAGAAAAAAAATCAATATTCGGCGTGTAGCAAAAAACCGTATTTGTCGAGTTTCGTTAAACACGGACTACTATTTTGTGTATTGACGTTTGTTTTTTCGGAAAGTTGATTATTTCTTAGCCATTTAAGAGAATTTTCTTAATGTCATTTCCTAAAAGGTATATAATAAAAGGAATATTACAACAGTGTGTTTTTCTATTTGTTGTTATCGTTTTCTCGAATCATGTGTAGGTATTTTTTATTGGATTCGACCTCCGGTCTCATCCAATAAAAAATACCTACACACGATTTTCGAACACGATAACAACGCATAGAAAAAGACACTGTTGTAATATTCCCTATGTATAAACAAAGAAATTTCTTGTAACAAGCAATTTCTTCTTTTTCTACAATTTTTTCTTAACTATAAATTCACTGGGTCGTAAAAAGAAGGAGTTGAACAGAAAAGGGATAAGATGTGAAATTGCTTGTATTATGGAGACCTACAATATAAGAGGCTCCATCCACCTTAATTTACTTATTCTTTTTCTGATTTAGAAAAGGTTTTAATTTTTGTAACAAGGGAAGCAACTCATCAAGTATCAACATTTCTCAGGAAGTCAATCAGATTACCTCCCTTGCAGTAGTGGGGAGGCAATTCATGCAAGAAAGCTACTTGGTTCAGCAGCTGGCTTTTACCTTGATCTTTACGAAAGTATTGTAACATCTCAGAGAAATTATGTCTGCTGACAAACACCACAACAGTGGATTTATGCAAAAACATTGTAAGTGTGTATTCATTATATAGACACTTATGATGATTTTGCACTTACCTTTCAATAATTTTCATATGATAATTTGTTTTATTCAAGAAATCTAAATTATAGATTACCTAATGATAATGGTAATCAACTCTGCGAATTAAAGTTATATTTTTCATTGTATCAAAACTTCTTGAATTAATCTGATAAAAGTGTGAACCAATGAACATTCCTGGATATACAAATGCATTCTTGAAAAGTCTGGATGAGAACTACCCATAAATATCTGAAATGAAGATTATTTAACCCATTCCCACACGGTATTACTTTTTTACACCCCTCGATAAACAAATTTGGGAAAACATTGTGGAATATGAAGAAATTGATTGTGATAAGTAATTTCATTTCCCGTAATGTTTTCCATCCAGAAAGACAATTAAATCTACTTGGTGTTGTTACCTGCAGCTTCTTTCAATTTGAACCAGTGGTAAATTCTATCGTATCCATCGATTAGTTTCTACAATGAAGACCGAAAGGATAGACGGATCCATCAATAGTTTCTACCACGAAGATTTTTATAAAACAGCTTTATGATTGATTGCTTGCTTGCTTTAACGCTACTTTTAACAGTATTTCAGTCATATCGCGGCGGCTGAAGCAACTAACAATGGATTCCTAGTATATCTCATACCAGTACTACCACTACCTCCTTCCCAGCCTCCAGCTGCTAATGCACTTAGGTTTACGATTATACATCCATTGGTGAGACAAATGTCTGATAGAATATGTGCCGCCACCGGTTATGACAGGAAGGATAGACAGATGCATGACAATACCCCACTTGTGCATTCAGGCTAAAAATCGTAAACCTATACAGAAAGGTAAAAAGATCTCCATAGTTTGATATATAGCTGGGGGGAGAGGAAGAATGACACATATTTGAAACAAGATCCCAATGATCCACACTTACTTAGTTAACTTTGTATAGAAAACCCTTTATTTGGTAGCATTTTTATCCCATCCCCAGACAATAAAATTTTAGACTGGTCAAAACTCAAAGATGTTACAGACGACAACAAATTTAAGTTGATGAAATTTTGGATTTTTAAAATTTCTGGGTAGAGAACATTGTGTAAATTGAATAAATCAATTGGTTCAAGTAATTTCTTCATTTTTCGCATCGTTTTCCCAAATGTATTTCTTGAGGGGATTCCAAAAGTGTCATTTTGTGGGTTATAGTCCACATCATGTATAGCAAGGTCGGTTAGAACATCAGGTACTTGTATTATTTCCACAAAATCCCACATTGTGAAGCCTTTGACCAGTAAGACTTTAGGGAAATATTGTGGAAAAGAAAGAAATTGCTTGTGACAAGCAATTTCTTCATTATCCACAATGTTCTTACCCAAAAAAGACAAAAGATTATTCATCACTTTGATGGAATAATCCTTTAACAACAATGTTGCTTTTTTTATTAAATGAATGGGGTTTAGCTCCTCTTTTAACAGTATTTCAGCCATATAGCCGTGGTTGGAGCACCTAACCTTGGATTCCTGGTACATGTATTTCTCACACCAGTACCGTGACCATTACACCCTTTAACCCATTCCAACTCAATTCCTCCTTTTTACGCCCTTCAAGAAAAAAGCTTTGGAAAACATTGTGGAAAATGAAGAAATTGCTTGTATCAAGCAATTTCTTAATTATCCACATTGTTTTCTATCCAAAAAAGGTGAAAAATGCAAAATTCCATCAACTTGAAATTGTCGTCTGCATCTTCTTTCAATTTGGACCAATTTGGTCTAAAATTTTGTCAAGTGGGAATAGGGTTAAGAGGATGCTGCTCATACTTAAGTCCATTGGTGGAAGACAAAATGTCAAAGGCTATGCACCATAGCCAGGGATTGAACCCTGGACCACATGATTGAGAATCCAACCCGGTACCACCGCGCTGTGCCCCAGTATCCCCAACAAAGTTGCAGCATGATATGAGTAATATATATTGCATACGGCTATCTACATTAGGGACGCGAATGAGTTGGGAGAAGGGAAATTTATTTCATATCGGGTTTTATTACCATTAATAAACTATTCATTTTCTATTTATTGATAATGAATTACCTGATTTTCTAATCAATTAACTGCTTGACATCATAAATAACTTCACAACACAGATACAAAGCAATAGGGCAGTAACCTACGGCAAATGTTTTCAACATTTCAAACCTGAGAACTCAACCCTTTACTATATGACAAAATTTTAGACCAGTCCAATTTGAAAGGAGTTGCAGTTCACAATTCAAAGTACATGAAATTTTAGATTTGTTTTTTTCTGGATAGAAAACATTGTGTAAAATAAAGAAATTGCTTGTCACAAACAATTTCTTCATTTTACACAATGTTTCCCAATTGTTTTTCTTGCGGGGCCTCTAAAAGCGTCACTATGTGGGAATGGGTTAATTGTAGTATATATTAATCCTTTCAGACAAGTTTAATTGTGGCTGTCCTATAGGCACAGTTGGCAAAGCACTTGACTTCAAACCTCTAGGTTGAGGGTTCAATCCCAAGGCTAATCACACTAAATTATTGCCTTTTAAATGAGCCATTAAATCGAGGCCTAGTGTGATTATGCTTCCATCAAGCATGTAATAGAATGAGATTGGGCTCCTAACAGTCTTGTCTTGAATCCTTGCACTATTGCCTGTAACAACCAACCGTCTTCCTGCGGCGGCGCCTATATGGGTAAGCGCTATGGTAGCAATTATAAGCATACAGAAATACACAAGTTTGATAGTACCAGAGTTATTGTTGTATGATACACTGTGAGCTGAAACCATTGAAAAACTTTTAACCCTTGTCATGTTGTATAAATTACCTTGCTGAACTGCTGCCAAATCAAAGGGCTGAAAGCACTGATAGAACTTGTTGTTCAAAAATTAGATTTATTTGAGAAATCAACTTCATAAACAACCCTGATAGGAAAAGTTTAAGCAAGAGGTGTAGACTAAGATCAGCCTGCACATAAGTGCAGTCTGATCTTAGTCTACACCTCCTGCTAAAACCGGAATATTCAGGGTTCAGCATGACAAGGGTGAAGTATGGTTAGTCAATATGCAAAGACTCATTTTGGAAAAAAAAACATTTTTTTTTTGTTTGAATGGGGTTTTACGCCACTTTTCACAATCTTTCAGTCATATTGCGGCGGCTGGACCACCTAACAATGGATTCCTGGTATTTCTCACACCAGTACTACCATACATCCTTTCCTAGCCTCCAGCTACTATCCCACATAGGTCTACGATTATCGACCCATTGGTGAGAGACAAGTAGTCGGAAAGGATGAGTGCCGCCGTCGGGAATCGAACCCGGGACCTCTAGATTGAAAGTCCGACGCGCTACCAACTGCGCTATGACGGCGGCTCCAAAACATTTATAGACTTAATATAACACAAGTTTTCAAGTGACTCTTTATGTGAATACAAAAATTTATCAATTTATTTAAAAATGTTATTGAGTCATTTTAAGGAAAGTTTTATAAACATAACTTGAATGATTTCTGAGTTCTTAAGTATTCAATTTCTTGTTTTTTTCTTGCCTCTCAAAGATTTTTTCTAATCTGTTTATATAAATTTGGCATTCAAAAAAAGGTTCAATTCAAACTTATGAACTTCATAAAGAGCCAATATTTGTGTATAAATTAAACTGGCTTTATTTGATAATATTGTTATAAATATCAACTGCAAAAAAGCTGTACCTATAACAGATTTAGATATCACTTAAATTTTTATGCACTTCCGCGTATCGTTGTTCAAGTTTCTCACAGCTTACATTGACCGGTGTTTTGGCAACACATTAACCCATTCCCACTCAGTGACGCTTTTAGATGCCCCCAAGGAAAAAAGAAAATATTGTTGAAAATGAAGAAATTGCTTGTTACAAGCAATTTCTTCATTTTTCCCAATGTTTTCTACCCAGAAACTTAAAAATTCGAAAATTTCATAAACTTTAAATTGTTGTCTGCAATTTGTTTCAATTTGCACCAGTCAAAAATTTGTCATCAAGCAAAAAAATCCAGACTGATCAAAACCAAAAGGAGCTTCAAGCGACAATTTCAAGTTGGTGATACAGTAGAACCTCGTTAGTTCGAACGTCACTGGTTCGTAGGTATGTTTTCGTTCGTACACTTTACGCGGTCCTGATCTTTTTCCTTTTTTAGCTTTGTTAGAAAACTCTGTCTAATTCGAACGTCAGTGGTTCGTAGTTTGTAGGTCATTTCAAGTCCCGAAAGTATGATTATAGCACAAACCCCTATTTTTAGTTCGTAAGTGTGATAAACTAATTGTCACCAATCACAACTTACCTTGATTTTCACACCTGCTGATCTATATGACAAATAATGTGTTATCGTTTACCTTTAGTTAAAAGGGGCTGTTTGGTTCGAAAGGTGGGTAATTAATCGAATAAAGATTCCGTAATTATCGCCAAAAATTTACTTAAAATTGACGCACCCCATTAGTATCAGTGTTATTGGTCATTTAGAAATTCTAACCACTTTATTTTATTCTGCGGTTGTTTTATTCACAATCATCGGTACTTAATTTTATGATTCGATGATAGAATACTCAGAGTGATTTGATCCTATGTTTTGTAAAGGGAAATCACTCTGATGGAGTCTACCATTTGATACAAACACTAAGTGTAAAAAATGCCAAAAATTAATACAGAGGTAAAAGTATGAAAATACAAGATGAGTAATTTTTAATTTATGATTTCCTCAATTAATATCTGCAGATCTTGTTTAGAAAAAATAACCAATTTAGAATCAATTCCTAAATGGGGGACAGAACAGATCATGTCTGATTCCGTGTATTTCAAATAGCCGACCTCTTGCCCTCCGTTTTGTTCGTACTACGCTTAATTCGTATAAATTTCCACGGTCCCTTGCGCTACGAACTACCGAGGTTTTACTGTATTTATAAAATTTTGCCAATCTGGGTAGTAAACATTGTTAGTACTAAAGAAATTGCACACAAGTAATTTCTTCATTATTCAATAAGAAATTTTCCAACTAGCAGGATTGTGTGGGAATAACTAAACAGGGTTGATATACTCAAAATAATTAAATATTTCAAAAAAGGGAAAGATTTAATTTAATCTCCATTTGACCAATTGGCAACCTTTCAGATTGTATTGACAAGATAGATAAATCTTTTGAAGTTCTACATTCCTTACTCCTGACCATTTAAATGTTAAAATATCATCGTGAAAATTTGTAAGTTATCCCATTTTGTTATTGAAATGATGAAATCCACCTTTCTAGAGCTTCTTTGTTGTTTTTCCCTCTTCCAATTTAGATGAATTTGGATGCATCTAAAATTCTGTAGCATGAAATGAATTACAGTAATATAATAACTTTAAATACATTTGTTTAGCACTTAAAGTCACTTTGAACAATCTTCCACGGCAAAGTTCACCTGTTCATGTGATCTCTGGGTATCACAAGTACTAGGTTGGGGTTCTGAAATGTGTTGCCCAAGGACATACCAAAATGACCACTAGCAAAACCAGGTTTCTAACCCACAACCCTCGACTTGTCCCACATTATGAGTTTACCACCCCAACCACTGAGGCTTGCTGGACTGCTATATAAGTTTTGTTTGTTTGAATGGGGTTTAACACCACGATTAACAGTATTTCAGTCATCATAGTGGCCTGAACACCTAACCATGTATTCCTGGTATTTCTCACAACAGTAATACCACTACATCCTTTCTGAGCCTCCAGCTCCCCATCCCAGATAGTGTGTAGGTGGGAGACAAATGTTGGAAAGGATGTTTTCCACAAATTGGTATCAAACCCCGGACCACATGATTAAGAGTTTGATGTGCTACCAACTGCACAATGGCCGCCACACACCTAAATTTCAAAGCTTTTGAGATCAATCTTATCAATGGGTCACACAATATATTTTGACTTTGTCATTTCAAAATTAAAACTGCCATTTTAGAAGGACCTAGAGCTACTGACGTTTAAGTTTGTTAAATGCCCAGGGATGACCCTTGTGTATATCTATGTGTTTGCTCATCAATCTAACTTGTTTGCCTTACCTAGTTAGGATAGTTAAAATGTTTCCATCAAACCATAGATAACTCTGGAATGATAAAAACCTTTCAAATAGATCTAAGTTGACCCATTCCAACATCATCAAACTTCATTATGCCCCCTTAGAATATCATTGTGGACAGGATTATTTTCTACCATATCTGATTATTATTTTTGAACATACATGAACTTTAGACGAGTCTAAAATTGTATTGTCTATTAAATGTTTTTTATTGCAGGTAAGCCTGTTGCCAGTTAAACGCTTACACTGACACGGTCCAAACTTAACCCTTCCTGGTTTTTTTTCAAATTTTAGACTGGTCCAAATTCAAAGGTTTTGCAGACAACAATTTTAGGCTGAACTTATTTGAAAAATAATATTTCAGTAAGGTAAAAAATATTGTGGAAAAAGAAGAAAATGCTTGTTAAAAGAAATTTCTTCTTTTTCCACAATGTTTTCTCAAGTATAAAAACGCAGGGACATGAAAAACAGGGATTAACCCATTCCCACACAAGCCCTCCTTTTTACGCCCCTCAAGAAAAAAGCTTTGGAAAACATTGTGGATAATGAAGAAATTGCTTGTATTAAGCAATTTCTTCATTATCCACATTGTTTTCGTACCCAAAAGACGAAAAAAATCAAAATTCCATCAACTTGAAATTATCATCTGCAGCTTCTTTCAATTTGGACCAGTCTAAAATTTTGCTGTGTTGGAATGGGTTAAACAGGAAAGGGTTAAAGGAGTTGCAGGTGTCCATTTGAGTTGATGGAATTAAAAAGAATCTGTTGTTTTTAGACAAAATATTGTGGACAATGAAGAAATTGCTTGAAACGAGCAATTTCTTCATTTCCCACAATGTTTTTTACAGCTTTTTTTCTTGAAGGGTGTAAAAAAGCAGAATTGTTTAAGAAAAGGTTAAGTATATAATTTTTTTTGGAAGGTAAAAAAAGAATGTGTTGCAAATGACACCTCCAAAGATATTGTAATTTTTCAAATGGTTAAATTAAACTCTTGGTTTCATAGTCATGCACATTCCTTTTGTCTATCTCAAGAATAGATAAAACAATGCTTAAAATGCTGCAAAAAATGTTTGTTCACATTAATCTTCAGCTAAAATTGCAATCCTCAAGGGCCTTTCGCACTGATGAAATTTCAAGTATTCACCTCAAATTAACTTTAACCCATTATTCTAAAATCCCAAATCTTATCATGCTGAAAATGTATGCTTTTGAAAAAAACATTTTGGAACAAGGTGCCAAATTGTCACAAGATACGCCCGTCACACTGCTTAATATTAACTGGAGGTTTGACTAGAACTGAGGTTATTTTGAATGAATATTTTTTCTCAAACAAAGTATGGAAAACAACAAAGGACAATAACTCAAATTATACCCTGGGTAGAGTTATGGTTCTTGTACACTGCACTCCCCCTTGGTGAGATCTATCCATCCATGAAGTTTCATGTTTCTAGCTATTTTACTTTTAGAGATATACTCTGGACAAGATTCAAGTATGAAAAACAACAAAGGGCAATAACTCAAAAAATAGGCTAGGTAGAGTAATGGTTCTTGTACACTGCACTCCCACTTGGTGAGCTCTATCCATCCATGAAATTTCATTATTCTTTATATTATACTTTTAGAGATAGACTCTGGACATGATTCAAGTATGAAAAACAACACTGGGGAATAACTCAAAAAATAGGCCAGGTAGAGTTATGGTTCTTGTACACTGCACTCCCACTTGGTGAGCTCTATCCATCCATGAAATTTCATGATTCTAGCTAATATACTTTTAGATATATACTCCGGACAAGATTCAAGTATGAAAAAATAATAAAGGGCAATAACTCAAAAAATAGGCTAGGTAGAGTTATGGTTCTTGTACACTGCACTCCCACTTGGTAAGCTCTATCCATCCATGAAATTTAATGATTCTAGCTATAATACTTTTAGAGATATACTCCGGACAAGATTCAAGTATGAAAAACAACAAAGGGCAACAACTAAACAAGGTGCCAAATTGTCACAAGATACGCCCGTCACACTGCTTAATATTAACTGGAGGTTTGAATAGAATTGAGGTTATTTTGAATGAATATTTTTTCTCAAACAAAGTATGGAAAACAACAAAGGACAATAACTCAAATTATACGCTAGGTTGAGTTATGGTTCTTGTACACTGCACCACCCCCCCTGGTGAGATCTATCCATCCATAAAGTTTTATGTTTCTAGCTATTTTACTTTTAGAGATATACTCCGGAAAAGATTCAAGTATGAAAAACAACAAAGGGCAATAACTAAAAAAATAGGCTAGGTAGAGTTATGGTTCTTGTACACTGCACTCCCACTTGGTGAGCTCTATCCATCCATGAAATTTCATTATTCTAGCTATTATAGCTATTTAGAGATATACGCCGGACAAGATTTAAGTATAAAAAAAAACAAAGGGCAATAACTAAAAAAATAGGCCACGTAGAGTTATGGTTTTTGTGCACTGCACTCCCCCTTTGTGAGATCTATACACCCATAAAGTTTCATGATCCTAGCTATAATACTTTTAGAGATATACTCCGGACAAGATTCAAGTATGAAAAACAACAAAGGGTAATAACTCAAAAAATTGGGTAGGTAGAGTTATGGTTCTTGTACACTGCACTCCCACTTGGTGAGATCTATCCATTCCATGTAATTTCATGATTCTAGCTCTTATACTTTAAGAGATATACTCCGGACAAGATTTAAGTATAAAAAACAACAAAGGGCAATAACTCAAAAAATTTGCTAGTTAGAGTTATGGTTCTTGTACACTGCACTCCCACTTGGTGAGCTCGATCCATCCATGTAATTTCATGATTCTAGCTATTATACTTTTAGAGATATACTTCGGACAAGATTCAAGTATAAAAAATTACAAAGGGCAATAACTCAAAAAATAGGCCAGGTTGAGTTATGGTTCTTGTACACTGCACTCCTACTTGGTGAGCTCTATCCATCCATGAAATTTCATGGTTCTACTTATTATACTTTTAGAGATATACTCCGGACAAGATTCAAGTATGAAAAACAACAAAGGGCAATAACTAAAAAAAAAATTGGCTAGGTAGAGTTATGGTTCTTGTACACTGCACTCCCCCTTGGTAAGCTCTATCCATCCATGTAATTTCATGATTCTAGCTTTAATACTTTTAGAGATATACTCCAGACAAGATTCAAGTATGAAAAACAACAAAGGGCAATAACTCAAAAAATAGGCCAGGAAGAGTTATGGTTCTTGTGCACTGCACTCCCCCTTGGTGAGATCTATTCACCAATTTAGTATCATGATCCTAGCTATAATACTTTTAGAGATATACTCAGGACAAGATTCAAGTATGAAAAACAACAAAGGGCAATAACTCAAAAAATAGGCCAGGTAGAGTAATGGTTATTGAGCACTGCACTCTGTATTTATGAGAAGAAAATAACTGCCAAGTTTAAAGTCAATCGGACTTACGGTGACAGAGTTATGCTCCGAACAAAGAAGTGGACACCGCCCGGACAACGGGACGCCCGGACGAACGGATGCCCGGATGGCAGGACGCCCGGACGGCCAGACACCCGGACACCACGGGTGATCCCATTATATGTCCCGTCTTCAACTGGCGTATAAAAAATTGGCTAGGTAGAGTTATGGTTCTTGTACACTGCACTCCCACTTGGTGAACTCTATCCATCCATGAAATTTCATGATTCTAGCTATTATACTTTTAGAAGAAATATACTCCGGACAAGATTCAAGTATGAAAAACAACAAAGGGCAATAACTCAAAAAATTGGCTAGGTAGAGTTATGGTTCTTGTACACTGCACTCTCACTTGGTGAGCTCTATCCATCCATGTTATTTCATGATTCTAGCTATTATACTTTTAGAGATATATTTCGGAAAAGATTCAAGTATTAAAAACAACAAGGGGCAATAACTCAAAAAATAGACTAGGTAGAGTTATGGTTCTTGTACACTGCACTCCCCCTAGGTGAGCTCTATCCATCCATGAAATTTCATGATTCTAGCTCTTATACTTTTAGAGACATACTTTGGACAAGATTCAAGTATGAAAAACAACAAAGGGCAATAACTCAAAAAATAGGCTAGGTAGAGTTATGGTTCTTGTGCACTGCACTCCCCCTTGGTGAGATCTATACACCCATGAAGTATCATGATCCTACCTATAATACTTTTAGAGATATACTCTGGACAAGATTCAAGTATGAAAAACAACAAAGGGCAATAACTCAAAAAATAGGCCAGGTAGAGTTATGGTTATTGAGCACTGCACTCCGTATTGATGAGAAGAATATAACTGCCAAGTTTAAAGTCAATCTGACTTATGGTGACAGAGTTATGCTCCGGACAAAGAAGTGGACACCGCCCGGACGCCCGGACACCCAGACGCCCAGACGCCAAGGGTGATCCCATGATACGTCCCGTCTTCGACGGGCGTATAAAAAGGAGAAGATTTGAGTAACAAAAGGTTTCTCCCATTATCAGTTTTCTATCCTATTAACCCTTTACCGTTTTGCAATGTTTTAGACCCGTCCAAATTAAAAGGATTTGTAGACAAGAATGTAAAGCTTATTTAGTTTGGAAAATCACCATTCAGTAGGGTAAAAAATATGATTTTCTTGGAAATGGTTTAAGCCATTACAACTCAATCCCTCCTTTTTACGCCCCTCAAGAAAAAAGCTTTGGAAAACATTGTGGAAAATGAAGAAATTGCTTGTATCAAGCAATTACTTCATTATCCACAATGTTTTCTATCCAAAAAGACCAAAAAATTCAAAATTCCATCAATTTGAAATTGTCGTCTGCAGCTTCTTTCAATTTGGACCAGTCTAAAATTCTGGAATGATGCTCCTACAGACTTCTATGGACAGCAAAATTAAAAGCTATAATATCGATGTAACAGCCCATTAAAGAAAATCTAGTTATTTACATTGTCCAACCCATCATTTTATGACCCTCCCCACCCACTCAATTTTAACTGCATTGTCTAACTCAAAGTATTCAAGGTACTTCAGCAATCAGTCACCTGACTATTTATGTTTTTCAACAAAAAAGAGTAGAAATTTAATAACATCAAGGCAGACAATTCACATACTTTAGATTGTCACATTGATAACTGATAAATTATTAACAATATAAATACCATATTCTTCCCACCAGTTCACCCAGTTATGATATTTTTCTTGATAAAATCAACTGTTACAGTAATACAGTTTTCACACCGTTGATTGCCTTTTTTCAATTATGACTAAATTTCTAAAAAAAAAATGAATTTTCAGACCAGAATATTTCTTCATTCCCAGATTTCATCTATTGTGCTTCTAAAAATGCTGCCTATTGAGACTCATGGTATGATTGCAAAGAAATAAACAAAATAACAAATTTGCTTTTCAGGTTGTAGTGCAGATTTCTGTCACTTGAATTGAATGCTATTTTTGGACTGGTCACATTCGATGATTACAATGAAGACTGTAGTATCAAAACTTAAATGATTGATTGAATTTGGTTTCACGCCACTTTTAACAGTATTTCTATCATATCGCAGCAGATTCCCAGTATTTCATATACAAGAACTACCACATCCTGTCCCTGCCTCCAGCTGCTCATCCCACTTAGGTTTACGATTATCCACTCATTGGTTGGAGTCAAATGTCTCAAAGGACATTTTCCATGACAAAGGATCTAACTGGGACCCCTTTATTTTCGGAATCCGACATGCTATCACCTGTGCTAAGGCAGCAACCCATCCAGCAGAAAGGACTGACCCTCTACCTTACCCTGGCAGACACAGATCAAGGCTCATTTGATGATTCATATGGATTAACCAAATTCTAGATGCAGCTTTGTACAAAATATTACTATATTACATAAACATTTTAATCAGATTAATTGAGCTATAAACCTTCTTATCAGGTAAAAGTCTTTGGATTACCTCCCTTTACTATAATAACTTCTAGATATACATTCTACTATACAGTATTCCTAAAATCTCTTGCAATTTTACATGGTCTTAGAAATAATTTCAAAGCTTAACTATTCCCAAATGACAGAATTTCAGACAGGTCCAAATTGAAAGAAGCTGCAGACGAATTTCAAGTTGATGGAATTTTGAATTCTTTTGTCTTTTTGGACAGAAAACATGGAGGATAATTGCTTGATACAAGCAATTTCTTCATTTTCCACAATGTTTTCCAAAGCTTTTTTCTTTAGACAAGTAAAAAGGAGGGATTGTGTGGGAATGGGTTAATGGAATAAACTCCAAAAATGTAATTACCGTATTAGGTATTGCAAAACATTTCTACACTGATTGAGGCTTAAGGCCTGGATTCACTATTGGGAAAAAATGAAAATACCATAAAATAAAGGATTCGCCTAGTATTAGTCATGATTTGTTGCTTATTTGTGTTTGTTTACAAACTGTTAACCCTTGTCATGCCGAACCCAGAATAATCCTGTTTTAGCAGGAGGTACAGACAAAGATCAGACTGCACATAAGTGCAGTCTGGTCTTAGTCTACACCTCCGGTCTGTACTTTTGAAACAAGAGTTGTTAATTAAATCAATTTTTTAAAAGAAGTATTGACAACTGAACGACAATTACTACCAGTGCTTTTAGCCCTTTGATTTTTATACAATTCTGCAAAGGATTTTATTCAGCATGACAAGGATTAAGGTTTTGTGGTCTCTTTTTTTAACCCTAGTCATGCTGAATACAAAGCATTTCTGATTTTGCAGAAGGTTTTCATTATAATCAGTCTGCAGTCATGATTATGTGCAGTCTGATCTTAGTCTACACCAACAGTTCGTCATTGTCATGTTATAGCCGATATGAATTAATTTTCAGAAGATATATCCACCAACAACCAGTGATCTTAACACTTTCAGCACTTTGATTTTCATGAAATTCTGAAAAAATGATTTAATCAAAATGACAATGTTAACTCTCATTTCACAAGATTTGAAATCATGATTCTTCGAAGCTCCTCTGACCAAAACTTAAAAATTTACAAATCATAAAAAACTTGTAGAAACTACAGAGCTATTGATAGAGGGCCTAATTCGCATTTCAGATTTAAATATTTCACCAAAACTGACGAGATCTTTCAAATGAGTACCCACAATATAGGGTTCTGTTGTGGTGTCACCCCTGTCATCTAAACAATCAACACTTATTCATTTTGTGAGACAAAATTATGGTGCAAAGCTGAACGCAGACAAATTACATCATAAAAAGGTGTGTTACCAACCCAGTTGATAAAAGGACAACATGCAGAGAAACCATGTTTCATTGAACATCGGTATGATCACATTACAAATACTGAAATTCTGTAGCTTTCACCCTTAGTATCCCATAAAATTCTGTAGCTTTCACCCTTAGTATCCCATAACAAACGTCGATAATATTCACCTTAACCATTGTCCTGCTGAATATTTATCATCTTTTCACTATAGTCTAAAACTTGTCAGCCTGATTAGCTCAGTTGGTAAAGTACTTGACTTCAAACCTCAAGATCATGGGTTCAAGCCCTGGGCTGACCATATCAACTAACAAACTAATTGTGTTTCAGATGAGACGTTAAACTGAGGCCTCATGTGGCGGTGCTATCCACCGAGTATGTTAAAGAACCAGGCGGGGTTCTAGGCAGTTTCATCCTGTATCCTTGCATTATCCCCCTTAACAACTAACCGTCTTCTGGGGACATGGCTCCTATGGGCATGTGCTATGGTAGCAACAATTAATAAATGGAAATACACACATACTAAAACTTCTAAAAAAATCATCAATATTGTATTCAAAGATTTACTCAAGATTTAACCCATACTACTCAATGACGCTTTTAGACATCCCAAAAGAATTTTTTTTTTTGGAAAACATTGTGGAAAATGAAGGAATTGCTTGTTACATTTCACTTTGGACCAGTCTAAAATTTTGCCGTCTGGTAATGGGTTATTGGGTTGATGTTTTCTTTTAACCCTTGTCATGCTGAACCCGGTATATTCCTATTTCGGCAGGAGGTATATACAGAGATCAGACTGCACATATCTTTGTATACACCACCTGCTTGTCTAATTCAAGTCAGAACTGTATGTTTATAAATTCATTTGTCAAGAGAAATATTGACCCGCAGTTAAAGCCTTACAGTACTCTTAGTTCTATGATTTTCATGTAATTCTCAATAATAATTTTATTCAGCATGACAAGGGTTAATAAGGGTAGGTTAACTGGCTTTAAATCAACCATTTAATTTATGCAAATCTGGATCCACACTGGGGCAGTATTATTGCCCGCCATAAAATATTTGTTATCTCTTACAAAAATTTACATAGATCGTAAAAACCATAGTTTACTTGACACACATTGAAGGAATTCAAATCATTTTTTGGTTGATTTAAATCCCTTTAATTTTTTCTCTTTTTTTTTCACTTCTTTCATTAATTTTTACTTAATACAAAACATTTCT
The DNA here is from genome assembly GCA_946902895.1 of Fragum fragum. Lineage (NCBI taxonomy): Eukaryota > Metazoa > Mollusca > Bivalvia > Cardiida > Cardiidae > Fragum > Fragum fragum. The sequence goes on along the minus strand of OX336368.1, from coordinate 921,741 downwards.
GTTTATTAAAGAAATCTATTCATATCTATCACTATAACTGAACTTTTGTTGGTACATCTCTTTCTTTCCTATCTATCATCTTGTTTAATCCACTCCCACAAAATTCCACTTTTTTATGCCCCTGATGTAAAAAGCTTGGGAAAACATTGTGGAAAATGAAGAATTTGCTTGTTACATGCAATTTCTTGATTTTTCCCAAAAATGATTTCTTTCCTAAAAACCAAAGAATTTCAAAATTCAATCAACTTAAAATTGTTGTCTGCAACTTCTGTGAATTTAGACCAGTCAAAATTTTGTCATTTAGGAATGAGTTAAACGTAGCCTTTTACCAAACAACAAAATTTTAGACTGGTCCAAATCAAATTCTTTCAGACAACCATTCATGTATAGGTAAAGTATAGGTATAGGTAAAGAAAAAAGTGGATAATGAAGAAACTGCTTGTATTGAGCAATTTCTTCTTTCCACATTGTTTTCCAAAGCTATTTACTAGAAGAGCATAAAAAGTAGGCTTGTGTGGGAATGGGTTCCTAGAGAAGATGTTTATTCCTGTTAACCCATTCCTACGCAATCCCTCTGACTTCCCAAGGAAAAAACCTTTGGAAAACATTGTGGAGAACAAAGAATTTGCTTATAAGAAGCAATTTCTTCATTTCCCACAATGTTTTCTATACAGTATAGACAAAGATTTTAAAAATTTCATCAACTTCAAATTGTCGTCTGTAACTACTTTCAATTTGGACTTGTTTCAAAATTGTCAGATGAACAATGGGGTTGAAACATCCTTGAACCCCCTCTTTGAAAATACGACTGTTATGATTTCTAATTAACCCATTAACACACAATCCCACCTAACATTTGACATCCATCAAGAAAATAGTTCTCGAAAACAATGCCGAAAATGAAAAAAAAAATGCTTGCTACAAACAATTTCTGCACTTTCCACATTGCTTTTTACCCAGAATGACTGAGCTTTTTTTTAAAAATTCCCTCAAATTGAAATTGTTGTCTGTATCTTCTATGAATTTTGACCAGTCTAAAATATGGTGTCTTGTAATGGGATAAATTTTTAAAGGGAAGTTTGTAAAAGCAATCTAAAATTTCTTCAAACAAAAATATTTAAGGTTTGTATGACACTGAATGGTTATAATGCCTTTTTCAAGAATTTTCACATTAATTTTTAATTGCCACGATATATTTTGTAGTTGGTATATATTTTTGAATCCAATTAAGGTAAATAAACTTAACTCAACTCTCGCCTGTATAAACCCAGGATTTTACGTCACTGTGATTTTATACTAGAGAAAACATTGTTGAAAAAGAAGAAATTGCTTGTGACAAGCAATTTCTTCTTTTCCCACAATATTTCCTACCACATAGGATGGTTTCATTTAAAATTGCATCAAATTTTCATTGTTGTCTAAAACCTCTTTCATTTTGGACTGGTCTAAAATTTCATAAAAACGGGAATGGGTTTAGTTTCAAGTAAAATTCTTTAAATTCTTGGAATGTTCAGGTCTCCACCATAATTCAATGTAAAGAACTTTGTGACATCTCTAAAATGTGTCAGAAATTTCAAACAAAAAGATTGGAGATACTTACATTTTAGTAGTTAATGGAATTGCATATTCCTTTGGCACCCCTCTCAAAGTTGCTCCATAGACCTGTTCTAATCGTAGTAAATCCGGAGCACTAGAATACAAAGACATTGTCTTTTTGGAAGGGCTTGGCATTGGGGGTGGGGGAGGGGCCATTATAGGGGCTGGAGTTGTCCCCCTTGACCCCTGCCCCTGGGGACCATCCTCAAAATCAATTGGCACGGCACTGAGAGTCAACATTGGTCTCCTAAACACTTTATCCCTGAGTGATGGCGCGGATGTAATACTTCCATTCTGTTGATACTGAAAATTCCTGGGCAATGTTTTTGTTTTTAATTTTTTCTCCAACTTCAACCTCTTCTTTTCCTCTTTTGCCCTTTTCTTTTCTTCCTTTTCCCTCCGTTTTTTCTCCTCTTTCTCCTGTTTTTTGAGGAGTTTCATGAGTTTTTTATCACCTTTTGAGTCCGCAAGTGACGGCATACTTGAAAACTTTAATTTAGACTGCATTAAAGTTCCCTGTTTTCGACCAACTGATAAAAATCCTTGTGAATAGGGCGATTGATTATGAGAATCATTCACTAAAATTCTCTCACCTTGTTTATAGATCACAATACCCGTCTGGGGCATACCATTGGCCATATAGGTCTTGGGCATAGATAACTGTGCCATATTTCTATTCTCATCCATTTTATGAGAGGCAAGATTTATATCACTGTAACTCCGAATAAATTTATAATTCCCTGGCACAACCTCGGAATTAGAGGACTTAACACCATTAACACTATGTAATGAATGACTATCAACTTTATATTTTGGATTGACTCTGTTTACACCCAAATTTTCTCCACCCGTTAAGTATGTGTCACTGCTTGCGAAATTTAACCCATCCACTGATCCAATATTGGTGTCCACACCATGACTAGGGTTATAATTACACACATCAGTAAATTCCAATTCAGAACTGGAGTCGGGACTGTTACCTGTATGGTATGAATTTAAACTAGTATTTGTATTTGTACTAACCCCACTGTTTACACTGTTAGATCTATATATGGTATGTTTTACACCGCTGGGCGACATACCAATACTGGCACTTGTCCAGTTCTCTCTCTGGATGGACACGCCATCATGGACAGTTTCATATGTAACATCCCGTGTTATACCCGGAATTCTTTCAACTTGATTCCAGTTCTGAAGTATAAAATCAGTGTCTTGTAAATGCTTTCTTGTATTTTCAGGTGGTGCCGATTGACTCCGTTTCTGATAGCGTCCTTTGCGTCCACTTGCAACTGATTCCACACTAGTTATACTACCGTTTGGGGTGGAAGCCCTTGATGAATTTTGAGATCCATGATGGTAATTTCCTACAGAGGGAGACGGTCGTCTATCTGGTCTTGGTGTACTCGTTGCATCAGGGTGTGGCACTCTGGGAACATTTAATAAATCTCTCCGACTCTGTCTCACTAATCCATTGCCCCCATTATAGCCGAGGTCAGTCCGACTGTGGTTGTGTAATGTTGCTGCAGTATTGTCACCACCGTTTGGATACACTTCACCAGTTATGGAGGACAGGTGACTGTCCCCCGGGGCAGTTTTATTGTAAATATATACATGTGATCGACTGTCATTTGAGGAAGTTCCTGAGGGCAAGGCAACTGCTTTTATAGGTGTTGTTTTACGTGGGGAGCTTGATTCCTCGCTTGACTGGCTTGACCTTGGCCTCAGACCCTCGGGTAATGCTATGAATTTATTTAATGGGAAAGACTTTGTTGGCAAAGGTTTTGGAGCTGTCCGAAAATTGTCATTAGTCAGTGGCTGCACAGGAATTTGAACTCCCTTCTTACTGCGCGCACTAGATTTTTTCTTGATGGCTTTTTGACTCATTTTGGTCGATTGTTTATTATGCAAGCCTTCCGCCGTCTAAATCCATAACTAATAGATCATTATTATAGTCAAAGCCTAAATCATGACACAACCTTTATTCTAATCCATCGTTCATATTCTAGAATCAAGATCACAGTTGCAAGCACTACACACAGATTGGTCAGCACATTAAATTTGTGCAGTATTTGATCCTAAACATAGAGCAAATGTTGAGAGAATTAAATGATTACTTTTGTGGTGTTTGAAAGTCACAGCTTGTATATTTTATCAAATTTTTTACTTCAGAAGGACGGGATTTAGAATTTAGGAGATAACCCTTTCTTTGACAAGATATTCTTGGCTAATCCTTTTATAAACTGATTAAAAAAAACCTAAAAAAGTGAGAAAAGCTTCTTATTTAACCCTTTCTCACACAATAATGCTTTTTGATGCCCTAAAGAAAAAAAGCTTTAGAGAACATTTCTGGTAAATGAAGAAATTGCTTGTTACAAGCAATTTCTTTATTATCCACAATGTTTTTTTACCTCAAAAGATGGAAAAAATAAAATTTCATCAACTAAAACTTGTCGTCTGCAACATCTTTCAATATGGACCTGGAAATGGGTTTAAACTGTTAGTATATTATAGGACACATTCCTCTTGGTTCATTTTATATAATAACCAACTTAAAACAATCCTACTTCTTGCCTCCTCATAACCACGGAATTCTTCCAAATTAGGATTAGTTTCAAGCATTAGTCAAATCAACACAGACTTGACTGTAAAAAATAGACACAGTATGACAGAGAAAAACATTGGGACATAAGGAGAAAGACTATTTTTACATCAAACAATTTCTCTTTTCACCACAACTTTATCTCTTTATATTTTCGATGTTTTCCCTTTACATTTCACTGTCATGAAAATTAGTGATTTTTCGTCACTATAAAGCTAGTGATATTTAACCTGTTCCCGCACAATGATAATTAAGTCTTTAGGCCCATAGAAAAAAGCTTTGAAAAATATTGTGAAAAATTAAGAAATTGCTATAGTTCTTCATCTTCAACAATTTTTTTACTGTTCATTGATTGGGCAGCTTTTATAATAAACTCCACGACTTAAGGGTGAAAAATTTGTCATTCAATAGGACAGCCAAACTGTAAACAGGAAAATTGCAGTTTTGATTGACTTGGACCCAAATTTTATGTCAATAACTGTTTGCATACACAATATCACCCTATGACCTTAAACCATCACCAGGCAGAGAAAATTGAGTTTGTCAAAATCGAAAGAAGTTGGATACAATTAAAAGTTTGTGAAATTTCAAAAAAATCATCTTTCTATGTAGAAAACTTTTGGAAAATGAAGAAATTGCTTGTTACAAAATGTTTTCTTGAGGGGCATAAAAAATTTAAAGTTTATGAAATTAAAAAAAAATCATCTTTTCAGGTAATGTTTTTTGGAAAATGAAGAAATTGCTTGTTGCAAGCAAGTTCTTCGTTTTACACAATGTTTTCTCAACTGATTTTCTTGTGGGGCGTAGAAAAGTGTCACTGTATGGGAATGGGTTAACACTACTTCAAGTTTATATCAGTAATGGAATAGACCAAGATTAACTTGCATAAAACGGCTAGCAAATGTTTCTATATATGCAGACTGAAACTTGTTTACAATACTCCCACTTAACCAATATTCCCATATGATTCTGCATTTAGAAGTGCTGCAGAAAAGAATGACATTGTCTCATGACCTTGACCTTATCTTATGACCTTGACCTTTTTCCATGGCCTTAACCTTGACGTAAGCAAATGTAAACATACAAGCATATCAAATATGTGCACTCCATCTTTATATTGAATAGCCCTTTCAAGTTAAATCCGTTAATTTTTACACCTCTATCATTACATAATTGAGAAAATATTGTAGAAAAAGAAGAAATTGCTTGATGCAAGCAATTTCTTCTTTTTCACAATATTTTCTTCTCTACAGGTTATTTTTCAAGTTAAATCTAAATTGAATTTTGTCTGTAAAACCTTTGAATTTGGAAAAGTCTAAAATTTTGCAAAACAAGACTGGGATAGACAGTAAGATCATTTATGGGCCAATCCACAGCTTTGCACCGAGAATTCCTTTACAAATACAAACATTGAAATATTTGTTTAAGTAATTGAGCTCCAGTCAAAATATTTCTGTTTGAAAACCAAAACATAAGAGAAAGACAAAACCAACTGACATTCCCTGATCTTATCTGATCTTAATCTTTACTCATCAGTTCACCCCTATAGTTTACAAGTTCAAAATCTTCAACTGTCCCTTGGGCTATTTTCTCTTTCTTTATTACTCTGAAATGACATTTTACCTTGAATGATTTCAGGCTAGTCCAGTTTCAAACAGGTTAAAGACAACAAAATGGAAAATGTGCTTGCTGCAAGCAATTTCTTCTTTTCTCTCAATGTTTCCTTAAGTTATATTTTCTCAGCACGTACAAAAACAAGATTGTGTGGCAATGGATTAATGCCACTTTCAACTTTGAGGGAGTATATCGTCGTTGTCATTCTAAAACCTTGTAACTACAGCTTTAATCAAGCTGTAGTTACAAGGTTTTAGAATGACAACAATGACAACAATATATTTCTGAGACCATTTTTCAGATTAGTTCAGTTTATACTAATTCATCATAGTGTGATGGCATTAAGCGCTTTCTAGGGGTGCCCTCCCAACATTTACAAGGTGTTTTAATGTCCCTTTACCCATTACCAGACGGCAAAATTTTAGACTGGCCAAATTGAAAGAAGTTGCAGACGACAATTTAAACTTTATGAAATTTTGGATTTTTTCAACTGTCTGGGAAGAAAACATTGTGGATAATGAAGAAATTGCTTGTTACAAGCAATTTCTTCATTTTCCACAATGTTTTCCAAATCTCTTTCTCTTTGGGGCGTTTAAAAGCGTCACTGGGTTAAAGAGCTAGAGGCAGCGGCTTTAACCCACTGCTCCCTAATTTTACAGCTGGGTAGACTGAGGCTGGCTATTTGGTGTTTTGCCAATAAACATACCCCGGTGGTGGTGAGGCACAAACTCATGACCAAATATTGATATGATCAAATTCAATCATTTTTTTTTCCACAGTTGAATACCCATCTATTGATACTTTTACATTACCCGATGACAAAATTTTAGTCGGAGCAAATTGCAATTTCTAGTTATTAAATTTAGAAATTTTTGTCTTTAGGGGTAGAACATTGTTGAAGAGGGAAAAAAAATGTTTACAATATTCTACTAAAGCTTTTGTATTGAGGGATGTAAACAAAGCAGGATTTTATGGGAAAGGGTCAATTTTTTTTGTGACCTGTCATGCAATAAGGGACCATGTGGATGTGCCAAGAGCATAAACAACTGTGCAGGCTGACCAGATACCTCTGCCGTAACCAGTGAGACACTCGGACAAACATTTATGTGACACCTCTGAATATTGGCCGTTTTTATGATGTCCATTAAAGTTTTACAGCTTTAACACTAGGGTTTTCACAAGGCTTCTTTCAACAACTTAAGCCCCATATACAAACAGTAGCTATTTGTTTTGGTCAAATCAAAGATAAAAGTCTATAAATGGCCATGAATGAAAGGTCCCCTTCATACAAGCCACTTTGTTGGTCTACTTACATTACATAATGAACAAAGTTTAGACTTGTCAGAATTGAAGGAAGTTGCAGGCAACAGTTTTACTGCAGAAAAATCTTGAAGCACTGTGGTTAGAAATTGTTGTGGACAAAGAATGTCAAAACATTTTCATTTTTTTTTTCCACATGTTTTTAAGGTTATTTTTTCTTTAGTGTGTAAAATGCAGAATAGAATGCTAATATGTTAACAAGTTTAGTAATTTATTTGAGTTTAGAAATAATCAAGTATTCTCAGAAATGTATAGGTGGGCAATTAGTAACTTCAGCTTGTACTTATTTCTAAATTTTTCTGGAGCACCAAACTATGGATTCATGGTATTTTCTATCAGTACTACCACAACATCCTTTCCGAGTCTCCAGGTGCTCATTCCACCTAGATTTATGATTATCCATCCATTGGTGGGAGTCAAATGTCGGACAAGGATATTTGTCACAGCCAGGGATTGAACCGGGAACCCCATGATTAGGAGTCACATAGGTGCTACTAGTTGTGCTTTGGCCAAGGTCTGATGACGTTATAAAAGACAATGAATTTTGAAGTTTTAACCCTTGTCATGCTGAACCCGGAATATTCCGGTTTGGGCAGGAGGTGTAGATCAAGATAAGCCTGCACTAAAGTTCAGTCTGATCTTGGTCTTCACCTCCTGCTTGTACTTTTCCTGCCAGAGTTGTTTATGAAATTGATTTCTAAAAGAAATATTGATTTTTGAACAACACGTTCTATCAGTGCTTTCAGTCCTTTGATTTTGCAGAAATTCGGTTAGGTTGTTTATACAGCATGACAAGGGTTAACATTCAGTAAGGGAATTAAAATGTTTCATTGAAGACGTAGTGTATGTTATTTTTTTTCTTTCTTTATTTTCTTATCATTGTAGTGAATTACGTAAGAAAAAAGCTCATCACTGTGTAGGTAGATATGACATAATTTACGATGGGTCAGGTGGGTTCAATTGGGTGTTGAAATGTTTAGATACAAATCCTTAGCTTAGGATAAGATAAACTTTGATAACAGGTAACTGAATCAATGACCATTTGGTTTGTTTTTTTTTACAACATTTGGAGTCAGCCGAAAAATGCCACTACATTTTGTCTGGAAAATTTGCTATTTCATGTTATACTTTGAACTAATTTTCATCTCTTATTCTGTACATTATTTCAGACAAGTATTATCACATTTTTAATACAAAACTGATCCTAACAGTGGCTATGGAGAAATGAAGGATCGTCTAAAAATCGTTATCACTCCCTCTCTGGGAGGTAACATTCCTGCTCATATTGAATGTCATTAGTTACCTAAAATGCCATAAAAATTTGTTATCCCGAAATTTTGATACTCTGGAGGAAAACAGCTTTAGGAAACATTGGGACCAATTATGTCTCCTTTTATCACAGTATTTCCTATCCTGTAGAACACTTTTTTTTCAATTTAAACACAAATACACAGAATTGTAGCCTGTAGCTGCCTCCAATTCTGTCTTGTGCAAAATTTTGTTTCATTCGATAAAATAAATGCCACTAAAATACAAACAGGAATTAAATTGCTGATTTGCAGTATTCTTTTTTAAAATTTTGAATTTTCATCAAGTTTCAAATCAAATCAACTTTCAATTTTCGTCTTCAAAACCTTTGAATTTGGACAGGTCTAAAATTTTGCAAAACAGGAAAGGGTTATTCAACTTTGTATTGTTGTCTGCAACTTCTTTCAATTTGGACCTGTCTGATATTTTACCATCTGGTAATATGTTAACAAGATAGATATTAACCCATTACCACACAAGAGAATTTTAGACTGGTCCAAATCGAAAGGAGTTGCAGACGACATTTTAAAATTTATGCAATATAACATTTTTAAACTTTCCCTGTAGAAAACATTGTGTAAAATGAAGAAATTGCTTGTGACAAGCAATTTCTTCATTTTACACAATGTTTTCTCAGTTGTCTTTCTTGAGGGGCATCCAAAAGCGTCATCGTGTGGGAATGGGTAGACAGTCACATAATTTGTCATAGCCCATTTGGTCATCACTCATTTAAGTCTGTTAATTTTGATTTATTAACAAACCCCTGTCGCACCTATTATCAATACGGATAGTAATACCCTATATTTAGATGTCTATAAATAGACGAGATTTAAATCGTGGAAAACTGATATCGGGAATCATTCAACATTGGTTTGTTATACAGTCATAACTGAATCATTATAATCTATCAGAAAATGTAAACAAACAATTTCTTCATTTTCCACATTGTTTTTGGGAATGGTTTAACCATTGTCATGCTGAATTAAAATCATATACAGAATTGCTTTATTTGATTTTTTAAACAACTCTGACTGAAAGGGGACAAGCAGAAGGTGTAGACCAAGATCAGACTGCAGGCTAATGTTTGTCTATACTTCATGCCAAAACATGAATATTCCAGGTTCAGCATAACAAGGGTTAACAATTTAATGCTAAGGAGATTTTTAATCTTTTCAATTTTCAGAGCAGAAAACATTGTAATTAGAATGAAGAAATTGCTTTTTACAATCAATTTCTTCATTTTACACATTGTTTCCTCAATTATTCATATTGAGGGGCTTAAAAAAAGGAGAATGGGATAACCCTTTCCTGTTCAATCCCAGATTTTTACATCCTTGTGAAATTATAATTGAAAAACATTGTAGAAAAAGAAGAATTTCCATTTAACAAAACCTTTGAATTTGGACAGGTCTTATATTTAGCAAAACAGGAAAGGATTAAACTAGATAATTTTTCAGAAATTCATTATGACCAAACACAGTGAATAATAACTCGGACAAACTTGAGAAAAAGAGCTTGGAAAAAAACAGTGTGGAAAATGAAAACAATGTTTTCAAGCAAGAAATTTAAAGATTCTTAAATTTCATCAGCATGGAATTGTCGCCTGCAATTTTTTCTATTTTGACCAGTTTCAAATGGTGCCATTTTGGGATAGGTTATTTCTGTATATCTTGAGACCTTCTGTATCCCCTTTAACCCTTCCTGTTTTGCAAAATTTTAGACCAGTCCAAATTCAAAGGTTTTGCAGACAAAAATTTAAAGTGAATTCAAATTGAAAAATAACCATTCGGTGGGGTAAAAAATATTGTGGAAGCAATTCCTTCTTTTTCTATAATGTTTTCTAATTATAGAAACAAGGGACATAAAAACCAGGGATTGAACAGGAAAGGGTTAAGTAGATTTTACTGATCATTAACTCATTCCCAAACCATAAATTTTAGACTGGACTAAATTCAAAGACAACAATTGGTAGTTTATGAAATTTTTATAATCTTTGTCTCTTGGGGTAGAAAACATTGTGGATAATGAATAAATTGCTTGTTACAGTAATATCTACTTTTCTTCTGACATATTCTCCCCATTACCCCATATTTTTCAGTTCACACTCACTTTGTACTAGCAATTTTTTAATTCACAATGGTTCACAAAAGTTTTACTCTGATAAAGGGTTGAATGATTATCATTTAGTAGTGACCAGGGAGGTAACTCAATGTTTTGTAATTATACAAGCATAACAGAGTACAGTCCCTTTTAACTTCAACCTCGGCCTGATAGGTTGTGTTGATATAGCAGATAATGTTTGAAATCTTTCAAAAATATACTAAACAATTCAAAGAGAGTCATCATCTTATTTTGTTATTAAAAGTCCCGCAAGTCTACCTTTTTGGACTTTAAGCTTTATTCCATTTCAACTAAATCCCTTGGTTTGATTCTTCTGGTAAATCATATGTTAGGGGAAATATAGTGGATCAAGGAATATGTTCTTTATCATCTTTTTCATGTTTTTACTCTAGATGATACAAATTTTAAATTAAAATATATTTTGATACATTATCTTCTCTTAACTTCATGAACTTCTCTAAATTTCTATTTTTACACCCTTCTGTAAAAAAAAGATTTGGAAAACATTGTCGAAAATGAATAAATTGCTTGTCGCCATGATGTTTTCTACCCGAAGACAAAAGATATTCAAAATGTCTTTAAAACATAGAGCTTGCAACTTTTTTGAATTTGAACCAATCTAACATTTTGTTGACCTGTTCATCCAGACCACAATTCAAATTGTGTTAACCCTTGTCATGCTGAATAAAAAGCTTATACAGAATTGCATTGAATCAAAGGATTGACAGAACTGGAATGTCTTATCTAGGGTAAATATTAAAACAAACCTCTCTGGCTTAAAGGGAACAAGGAGGAGGTGTAGACAAAGAGTGCACTAATGTGCAGGCAGCGTTTTGTCCATACATCATGCCAAAACTCGAATATTTCGAGTTAAGCATGACAAGGGTTAACATTTGATTACAATTAACAGGTTAACAAAGTCAAAGAAGTTGCAGACAACAATCATGCAAGTTAGTTGATGAAATCTGAAAGTTTCTTATCATTTGAGGTAGAAAGCATTATGTATATTCCAGAACTTGCCCATTACAAGGTATTTCTTTATTTTTCACAATGTGTTCTAAAGCTTTGGCATAAACAAGTGTGCCATAGTCACAATATAGGCCACCCTTTTCCATTAAGCCTCCTTTTTCTGTGAAGCTGGAAAAAGTCTGCCAAGTCTGCAGAACTTTCTGTGAAAATTTCATTCAAATTCTTCCATAGATATAGGTGTGTTAAAAACACATTTTGATTTATGCCCCCTTTTTCTGTGACGCATCCTAAAATGACACAACCCAAACAACATGCACAAGGTCAACACTTGGATGTATGGACAAACAGAGGAACATTGGGACAGATTGATTTATTGAATCAGGTTCAACACCAGCTTTAACAGTATTTCAGTCATATCACAGCACAGCAACTAACCACGGGTTCCTGGTATTTCTCACACTAGTACTACCACTACATCCTTTCTCAGCCTCCAGCTGCTTACCCTGGCTTAACCCTTTCCTGTACAATCCCTTGTTTTTCACGTCCCTGTAAATTTATACTTGAGTAAACATTGTGGGAAAAAGAAGAAATTGCTTGTCACAAGAAATTTCTTCTTTTCCCACAATATTTTCTAAACTGTAGATTTGTTACTTTTCAAATCGCACCCACTTTTGATTGTTGTCTGCAACTTCTTCATATTGGAAAGGTCTAAAATTTTGAAAAACGGGAAAGGGTTAAGTTTACGATTATCTACCCTTTGGAGGGATACTTATGTCTGAAAGGATATTCGAAACAGCCGTGGATTGAACCAGGTACAGATACGAAAAGCACGTATAATTCTTGATGTCTAATACTCTCGCATCAAAAACTAGGTTGAATGAAATTTTGTGATTGAGTAATTTACAAGAAGGCTAATCTTATGCATAAAGCCAATAAGAGTGATATGGCCCCCAAATACCTTCAAGAAAAATAAGTTAAGCCACCCCATTCACACAACAGTAGACCAAGATCTTCAGAAAACCATCATTTACATGTGCCAAAGCCAAAACGGGAAATCTTTTGTAATTCATTCAGCTACTCTGATCCCAAAATTTGGATTGCTTTGCCTATCTCAATAAGAAACTCAGATTCACTTAAATAATTTAAGTCAAATTATTTACAATGGAAGTTTCCAAGGGGGCTATCCTTAAATGGTGCAAACTGTTAAACCTGCCTTACTTTTTGTTTAAATCTTAATCTGAAACTAAACTTTTCATGAATCAAAGTTGAATATGTTCTTTTTCAGGATTATTTACTCTGATTACTACATTATATGGTTACTCAGTGTGTGCAAAAAAAAAAGTTATGTACATCTCTAATAAGTATGTTATTTCTCAATAGCAACTCTTTTATCTGTGTCAAATGATCAGCTTTATAAATTTCTTTTTTGGTCATCAATATCAAAAGGAAATGATAAATGTGATCAATGTGTTGAGGAAATGATACAAGATTTACCATAAACAATGTTTTCATGACTTTCAAAAGCAGACTATTCTTATTTATAACCATTTTTTCATCTGCTTTGTAATCAAATTGAAACTACAATATTTGTCCATGATTTATGTTGAACCAGACATTGGATAATCCTTGTTTGAATGTATATAATGTTTGATAATATGTAATGCTTGTCAATTGTTTGTGTGTTTATTTAGAAGCCCACATTGAAGAATGGGCAACCAAATGTGTAGCCTCATTTAATAAAGTCTTTATTATTGTTTGATACTTCCAATTATTTGATAGATAGACACAAGACAGATGAACTGGAATCATACCTTGACCAATGGCCAGTAGAGCGTGAAATATCAAGCAATAAAACTTTGTCAAAATATATGAATACTTGGGTACTTTGAATAGCAGTTAACTGCTATTGATATTTCAAACTGACTAGGTGCCAAAATATTTTAAATGGTGTGAATTATATTTATAAAGAATATTTATTCATTAATCCACTTTACCGTTACATTCCATTCCATTGCACAAAGCTTCTATTGATCCCATTCATCCAGGAGCTGACCCATAAATTATAGTATTTAGATGGAAAAAGAGGTCTAAATGGGCCTAGTATGCTTGTCTGATATCAATTTCTCCTTTTGGCACAATTTTTCCAAATTGTTTTTCTTAATGGGTATCCAAAAGTGTCACTGTGTGGGTATGGATTAATCCCCTTCTTTCTACTTGCATTAACCCTTGTCATGCTGTATAAAATCCCTTATAGAAATGAATTAAAATCAAAGGGCTGAGAGCACTGATAGTACTTGTTGTTCAATCATCAATATTTCTTTTAAAAAACAATTTTGTAACTTCTCTTGTAGGAAAAGAACAAGCAGGAGGTGTAGACCAAGATCAGACTGCACTTGTGTGCAGGCTGATCTTTGTCTTTACCTCTGCCCAAACCGGAATATTCTGGGTTCAGCATGACAAGGGTTAACCTATCATCACCAGACACAAAAATTCCAAAGTTGTAAACCCAAATTTTTTTTTAAAGAAATTTCGGAAATCATTGTCTTTTTGAGCTATAAATATTGTGGAGATTGATTGATTGGATGGGGTTTAACGCTACTTTTAACATTATTTCAGTCATACTAACAATGGATTCCTGGTATTTCTCACACCAGTACTAACTCATCCTTTCCTAGCCTCCAACTGCCACCCCAATTTGGTTTACGATTATCCACCCATTGGTGAGAGACAAAAAATATTGTGGAGCACAAAGAAATTGCTTACAACAAAAAAAGCTTCATTTTCCACAGTGTTTTCCACAGCATTTTTTCTGAGAGGCCTAATTAAAAGCTCAATTATATGGGCACATCAGTTAAGTCATGCAATGCTTGATGAATACCTAAAATTACATATTGTATTGGGTTTAACCCAATTTCAACATAATTTCTGAATTTCTCACACCCCAAACAATGAAGCTTTTTATGCCCCTCAAGAAAAGAAATTGGGAAACATTGTGGAAAATAAAGAAATTGCTTGTAAAGTTGAACAAATCTAAAATTTATTTAACTTTAAAATGTCAGCTGCAACTCCTAATTCGGACTAGTCTAAATTTTGTCATCTGGTAACTGGTTTAACCCATTCCCACACAATCCCTCCTTTTTACGCCCCTGAAGAAAAATGCTTTAGAAAATATTTTGGAAAATGAAGTAATTGCTTATGTCAAGCAATTTCTTCATTTCCACAATGTTTTCTATCCAAAAAGATGAAAAAAAATCAAATTCCATTAACCTGAAATTGTTGTCTGCATCTTCTTCCGATTTGGACCAGTCTAAAATTTTCTTGTGCGAGAATAGGTTTAAGGATTATTGACTTTGAATATATGCCAATTATTGTAATGGGGACAAAGAAGGGGGCGAGGGGGCCATACTATCGCCCGATGCACTTCAAATTTTACTGCAGCTATGGCACTTGAGATACATTTAACGTTTTTAATACTGAAATCCACTGGGAGTCATCAATAGGCCATACACTTCTTAGTCATTAAAGGGAGGTAATTCAAGCAATATCTGTCTCAATCTGGAAGACGTATTCATTGAATGAACACTTCAGGAAACCAGACTAGTTTTTTGCCCCATTTATGATTCAGAGCACTTGCATTCTAATATTTACATCTGGATAAAAGTCAATAGCTTAAACCGAGAAAACAACAATGTGTACACAGCTTTCTTTTGTCGACATTATTCAAGGTAACAGTTGGTTGGTTAATGTTGGTCTTTTATTGGTGTAAGCTGTATTTTATATCTTGTGCTCAAGAATATATTGTGTTGATTGCACATTAAAATGCAAGATTATATTTTCCAAAAGAAAATCACCAGTCATAAAGCAACAGGGAGATGTAAATTTCAAAGGGACAGTTTTGAGGATAAAAGGTTAAGAATTTTACCTTGACCTTACAAATAGGATCCCTTAATTGAGGCAATCCAATGTAAGGAACCTTGGAGAATATAAAATAATTCTGATTATAAATTGGTTGCAAGATGAATTTTTGAAAAGGCAATGCAGAGCCTATATACCATAAATGACCTTGTGAATTGACCATGACCTTGTCTGATGATACTGAGGATATTTGGTAAAAAGAAAAGGTGCCTAAATATGTTTAATAATAAATCTATCTTAACCAGTCTTGAAAAACTAAGGAATTCATTACCACTGATGAATTTTGACAACAACTCATTACTAGACAACAAAATTTTAGACTAGTCCAAATTCAAATTCAATTTCCCGCAAAGTTTATTATGGTTTTATTTCTTAACCCTTTCCCGTTCAAATACGGGATTTTACGTTCCTGTGATTTTATACTTGAGAAAACATTGTGGAAAAAGGAGAAATTGCTTGTAGCAAGCAATTTCTCCATTTCCCACAATGTTTCTACCACATGGCATGGTCAGATTTCAAATTGCATGCATATTTCATTGTCATCTGCAACGTCTTTCAAATTGGAGCAGTCTAAAATTTCAAAAAACAGGAAAGGGTTAAGGGGATCAGAAGGCATCATTGTGAAGTAATGGGTTGAATCAAGTCAGCAAGAAGCCTTGGACCAACAGACAGACAGAAAGACAGGTCCTGACCATGTTATGTAAAGACTCAACCAAATACTACAATTATCACTATTGATGATTTTGTGTTTGTTTGAATGGGGTTTTACGCCGCTTTCAACAATCTTCCAGTTATATTGCAGCGGCTGGAGCACCTAGCAATGGATTCCTGGTATTTCTCACACCAGTACTACCATTACATCCCTTCCTAGCCTCCAGCCGCTATCCCACGTAAGTCTACGATTATCGACCCATTGGTGGGAGACAAATAGTCGGAAAGGATGAGTGCCACCGTCTGGGACTGATCCCGGGATCTTCGTCTGCAACTCCTTTCAATTTGGACCTGTCTAGAATTGTATCGTCTGGTAATGGGTTAAGAAGAGGACAAATTGGATGTAGGAAGCAATTTCTCCTTTCCTCATGTTTTCCATACTCTTTTATGGCAAATCATTTTTGTATTGAAACACACTTTATATTATTGTCTGTATTCTCTTTCAATTCGGACCAGTGTTATATGTTTTGTTTGGTAATGGGTAAAACCCTATAGAAAAGGATTATCTCATTCTCTGATCTGTCAGAGACAATTTCACCTGGCAACTAAATCATAAAATCCATTAAGAGCATTAAAACCAGTAACTAACACATTAATCCCAATTGAAAATTATGAATTATTCACTGACATAAATCTCCATATAAAGGGATTTTTCCAATTTGAAATACAGTAATATTATTTCTTTCACATTTTGTTTCTATGACAATATAACAAACACTCAAATTAATCCACAAATAATTTTCTTTGAACTTGTAGAAATTCACTTTCACATTTTTATAAAATGTATACTTCACCATTATTTATCAACTTTTTCATTAAATCAAACTTCTTTTTAACTGAAAACGATGAACACACACAATCAATCCCCAAAAAACATCATATATTTCAACATAATTTCACGATAAATTTCATTGTTTTGACAAATCTTGGAAACGGCAGATGGTGTGAGTCACATGACCCTGTGAATTTCCAATAACTGTCGTCTACATGTCACATGACCAGGTATTTTTATCAGACTGAATCCAGGTGAGACAAAGTTCCTGCAATAGGACCCTTTACACAACAAGACCTGCTTGTTTATTTTCAGACAATCCTGCTTTTTTATCCCTATCAAGAAAAAAAGCTTTTGAAAAAAATTTGCAAAAAGAAAGAAATTGCTTGATATAATGATTTCCACCAAGAAAGAAAGGTATGAACTCAAAATTTTATCTGCAACTTCTTTGATTTGGGAATAGTCCAAATTTTTGTCATCTTGTAAATGTTCAAACCTGTTAACCCTTGTCATGCTGTATAAATTACCTTACTGAATCACTGTCAAATCAAAGGGCTGAAAGCACTTATAGAACTTGTTGTTCAAAAATCAATATTTCTTTTAGAAATCAATTTCATAAACAACTCCGGCAGGAAAAGTACAAGCAGGAGGTGTAGACTAAGATCAGCCTGCACATAAGTGCAGTCTGATCTTAGTCTACACCTCCTGCCAAAACCGGAATATTCCGGTTTCAGCATGACAAGGGTTAATATTACATTGATCCGAATGAACTCTTTCAAATTAGGTTAATTACTCTCGATTCTGCATTTCTCAAAATATACCAGTACTTGTGCCAAATAAAATGGTCAATGATTGATTGATTAACCCTAACACCACTTTTTAGACTATTTCAGTCATATCTTGGAGACTGAAGCACCTAACCATGGATTTCTGGTATTTCTCACACCAACACTACCACTACATCCTTTCCTAGCTTCTAGCTGCTCATCCCACTTAGGCTTGCGATTACCCTACCATTGGTGGGAGACATGTCGGAAAGGATATTCCCTGCGGCGGTGGATCGAAAAAATGGTCAACTGAGCTGTACACGGAGATCCAACTAGGGACCTCTAGATTATGAAGGCGATTTTCTACCTCATGACTATATAAAGTTTGTATGTTTGAATGGGGTATAACATAATTTTAATGGATTTCAAGAACTAACTGTAGTTATGACATCAAAGTCACAAAACCACCAAAACTGCTTGATAGAAATATTAGAGGTCTGAATCCTTTCCTGTTTTTCAAATTTTTTGACCGGTCCAAATTCAAAGGTTTTACAGAAGAGAATTCAAAGTCAATTTTATTTGAAAAAATACTATTCTGTAGGGTAGAAAAAATTGTTGAAAAAGGAGAAATTGCTTGTTACAAGCAACTTCTTCTTTTTCCATGATGTTTTCTCAAGAATAAAACACCGAGATGTAATAACCTGGGATTGAACAGGAAAGGGTTAATTGATAACATGAATGGTCAGTTTAATTTTCTTTATTGATAGAGTGGGTCAGTCAATTATGAATTATTATATTATAGGTAATTATGTTAATAAAGTCTTGGGTAAAAAATGGAAGATGAAAGTCACTTTTAGCTTGAGTTGTCACGGAAATTGTATGAGGTTTAACCCTTTCCACTGTGATTCTCAATTTTTAAGTACCTGTGATATCATTCTTGGGAAAAAAATTGTTGAAAAGAAAAAATGCTTGTAACAAGTAATTTCTTCTTTCCCACAATATTTTCTATCATATAGGTTAGTTGCTTTTTGATTTGTACTTTCTGTACAATGCCATTGGCTACCCCTATGAACTTGGTCAAGTCAAAAGTTTTGAAAAACAGTTAAGGGTTTAAACCATTTTCTACAGTATTTCAGTGGCTGGTGCACCTAGTCATATTTCTCAGACCAGTAAAACCACAACATTCTAATTAAGCCACAAGCTGTTCATCCCACCCAGGCACGCTATGTAAAAAGGAGGGCTTGAGTTGGAATGGGTTAATTAAAACCCATTCCAACTCAAGCCCTCCTTTTTACGCCCCTCAATGAAAAAGCTTTTGAAAAAATTGTGGAAAATGAAGAAATTGCTTGGATCAAGCAATTTCTTCATTACCCACAATCTTTTCTATCCAAAATGACGAAAAAATGTAAAATTCCATCAACTTGAAATTGTCGTCTGCAGCTCCTTTCTGTTTTGACCGGTCTAAAATTCCACTGTGTTGGAATTGGACCACAGAAAGAATGTTTGTCAAGCGGGGGTTCAAACTGAGGACCTCTGGATTGAGAGCATAATGCATTACAAACTTAGCTAACCGGACTCAGCTAGAGATGAAATGGACATCTAAGCGAATAAAGTAGTTAAGGATTGCTGTAAATTCCTGTCCTTTAAATCATTGATTTTCGTTCCATTAATTATCACTTAGTAATGAGTCGTTTCCCTGCATGTGGCAGTAACTTGTCCATTAAACCATTATGTTGAGCGTTTTGTTATAAAACCAGACAACAAAGTAGAGAGGTAATTTTTAAAATGTGCACAAGCCTGCACATTTCTGTCATTACTAGACATAAAAACTAAGGACAGATCCGAATTTAAAGAAGTTGAGAGCAACAATTCTAAGTCAAGTTGGATTGCCACATTGGGTAGAAATCATTGTGTGTTATTCCATTCCGACACAATCCCTCCTTTTTACACCCTCAAATAAAAAGCTTTGGAAAACATGGTGGAAAATGAAGAAATTGCTTGTATAAAGCAATTTCTTCATTATCCACAATGTTTTCTATCCAAAAAGAGGAAAAATCTAAAAATTCAATTTGAACCAGTCTAAAATTTTGTTGTGTGGGAATGGGTTAAAAGCACTTTCTTCTTACAGATTTTCTCCGATTCAAGGTGGATGAAAAAATCTAAGTTGAAAAAAGAACATTGCTTGTGGCTTCCAATGCTTGGCTGTTCAAGTGCTTGATAGTTTGTAAAAAGTTTCAGACAAAAAATGGGAAAATTTCAGTCAAAATTTCATTCAAAATTTCATTCAGAGTTATCCCCTGGTTAGTAATGATTGCTCTTTGATAGTTATTGGTTGATTGAATGGGTTTAACACCACTTTTATAAGTTTCAAGTGACCGCTAGAGATTATAAAATGTCAGTCTTTTGATGACAACAATGCTGACGCAGACAACATCAGGGTCATAGCAATACCTTGGGTTTTCTCCAAAAATAGATGTGCTAAAAAGGGGGCGTACAAATTTGTACAATAATGTACTTAAGTTACCTCACTTTGTAGAACTGATGGCACTTTTTATCATGAAGATATATTCTGAGTTTAAAGTGAAGGACTTTATTTAAGTAATTTAACTTGAGATATAAAATAATTTGTTCCACCATCATCAGACAGCAACACAAACAATGACAATACCTCCAGTTTTCTCAAAAAAAGACCAACAAAAAACAATGTAGCTTTAGGCTCACAGTTGTAGTAAATTTTTTTTGATTTCTATCAACAACAAATGACCAACTTGCATTCATGTATTTTGTTGATTTAGAATTATTTTCTGAATGGCAGATTGGAATCGCATATAATTGATCAATTTTCAAATTAAGCTTATTTACAAAGAATTGTCGACACAGAATATGAAGTTCTTGATAAGGGACATTATTTCAAAAGAAAATCAATCAATTTTAATTTATTACAATATGAGCAAATCTAAGAAACCATAAAGTATTCCGTGATAACGAGACAACTTTTCAGATTAAAAATGTTCAACTTGTTAAGTTCAAATTCTGGTTTTTATTATTTTATTACAACAGTTTGTTGTAAGAATGTGGTTACAAGGTTTTAGATGGAAGAGGTACCAAGAACACTGTAGGTGGATGCCAACACAATTAATGGATCAAGAATTGGGTAAGGATTAAAAATTTGAACTTAGTTTGTGACCTTGACCTTTGGTAGAAAAGCCTGCTCAAGAGCAGTGCAACTGATCATCATATCAAGATGAACAAATTGTAAAATACAAGAGTCATGAACAGCATGATCAAAAGATGTTAGCAATATCAAAATTTGACCTCTGACCTTCAAGTATGACCTTGGCAATATCAAAATTTGACCTCTAACCTTCAGGTATGACCTTGATTTTACAATAGTATTCTAAAACAAACCCAGTACTGTTGTTTTTATCAAGATGTACAAGTACAATATGTAAAATGTGTGACTCAAACCATACTGTTAAAAAGATATAAGGCAAGGTCAGCAGATGACTTGACCTTTGGCCATTATCTTGACCTTGACCTTTAGAGTAGAAGTAGAGCACACCCTCAAGATATACAGGTGTGTAAATAATATGACAATTAGACAATACGAACAAAGTGCATAAGCAAGGTCAACATTTGACCTTTGTCTTTCATGTGTGATTTCACCCTTTGCCTGAATTGACCAATCGCTGGCCTTGCCAACTGACTACCTAGGCCCCGCCCATTAACTCCGACAGGAATCCCGCTTCGACAGTGTTATTTTGAACAATTTATGACCAGTAGCATGCAACAAAAAAGTATATTTGTTGGTTGGTGACCTAAACTTCGTAACTACAGCTTGAATAAGCTTGAATAAGCAACAAAACCAACATTAATGGTAAACAAAATGGTGGCCAATATTGGAATTGATAAGCTCAGGTTCGGACTGAGAAATATAGGCAAGGAACAAAATTATGATTTGACCTTCCATTGTAACCTTGACCTTTACAGTAGGGTCCTCAATCATGAGCATCACAGTTTCTCAAAGATGTACGAGTGAGTAAATACTACAATAGGACCATAGGATCAACAAACATAGGCAGTCAAAGCTTGACCTTTTTACTCAGGCTATAACCTTGACCTTTAGAGTAGGAATCTGAATCTGACAAGGCAATCTTTCTCTCATCAACTTTGGAAATGATTCTTTTATTGTTTCATAGAAAACCTCAGCTATATGTTTAAAATTCATTTCATACAAAATAGTGGTAGGGTCAGTTGATCGAATTAATAACCCAACTCTCAAATGCTTTAACCCATTACAAGACAGCAAAATTTTAGACTAGCCAAAATTGAAAGAAGTTGCAGAAGACAATTTAAAGTTAATGAAACTTTTGATCTTTCAACATTCTGGGAAGAAAACATTGTGGAAAATGAAGAAATTGCTTTCCACACTGTTTTCCAAAACTTTTTTCCTTGGAAGTGACTAAAGGCATCACTGAGTGGGAATGGGTTAACCTATTACATCACAATACAGACTTCCAGACAATTATATTCAGAAAATATTCTGAAGCAAAGAGAAATTGCTTGTTTTAGGCAATTTCTCCTTTTCTCAGAATGTTTTCCATCATGAAATTAAACAGAATGCAGAAACCATCGTCAATAAGACCAAATCTTTTAATTTTATGGCTGATAGGGTAGAATTTTTATTGTGTTCTTTTCGAGAAAAGTATGAAATACTAATTATCTGCATTTTTTCTCTCTTTCACAAAGTTTCCTTAGGTATTTTTCGTCAGAGTGTGTGTAAATGCCAGAATTTGGGGGTAAAGAATGTTAACTTTGCAATAATTTAACCCTTGTCATGCTGAACCTGGTGTGGGAATATTCCAGTTTTGG
Organism: Fragum fragum; assembly: GCA_946902895.1. Taxonomy (NCBI): domain Eukaryota; kingdom Metazoa; phylum Mollusca; class Bivalvia; order Cardiida; family Cardiidae; genus Fragum; species Fragum fragum. The sequence continues at coordinate 899,177 of OX336368.1, read as the reverse complement.
TAGGAGGTATAGAGAAAGATCAGCTTGCACTTAAGTGGAGTCTGATCTTTGTCTACAACACATGCTTGTCCATTTTAAGTCAGGGTTATTCATTAAATCTAATTCTCGAAATAATTATTTAACTACAACTTGTGCTCTCAATGCTCTCAGTCCTTTGATTTTCATGCTATTTTGAGAAGGAATTTTTTCAGCATGACTAGGGTTAACTGAATTATCAAGACAAACATAATTTAGTAAAAGTAAATCTTATTTCATTTTAAAAAGGGTTTTAAACTTAGTCCAATTTACTTAGCCACCCAATAGATCATTTTGGGGGTCATCTTTCAAAATTATGTGTATGTTTCTCTTTCAAAAGTAAACAAACCAAAAAAAGTAAGTCAACACCTTTTTCTTTTTGCCCAAATTTAACCAATTCCCACTCAATGACGCTTTTAAACGCCCCTCAATATGAAAGCTTTAGAAAACATTGTGGATAATGAAGCAATTGCTTGTTACAAGCAATTTCTTCATTGTCCACAATGTTTTCTACCCTGACAGGCAAAGATTTTGAAGATTTCATCAACTTAAAATTGTCGTCTGCAATTTCCTTGAATTTCGACTGGTCTGAAATTTTATCCAGTGGAAATAGTTTAAATTTGATCATACTGTAACCCATTCCCACATTATGATGTTTTTTGACAACACACAGGAAAAACAATTGGGAAAACATTGAGTAAAATGAAAAACTGCTTGCAACAATTTTCAACTTTCTGGTTGGAAAACATTGTTTTTACAGGGTTTTTTGGGGGGTGGGGGGGTGGTGGCATCCAAAAGTGTTGTTGTGGGGGAACGAGTTAAGCTATTGTGCTTCTTTCTATCAAGCGCATATCAAAGGATTTCAATCTTGTCAAAGAAAGGGATAATCCACAGTGACAAATTGTCAATATTACATTGTAAATCTAAATCTGAAACACTAAGAACTTAATTCTGAATAAACAAATCCACATTAAACACACGATATCAAGTGTCATCTTCAATTCTTTAGTCCACTAAACTGTAACGATTTTTAAAGGTCTAAAAATATATTCGGAATTTTCCTTGAAGATCAACTAATCCATTCCAGCTCAATTATCTTTTATTTATGACCCAATGAAATACAATGTGTTAAAAGGAAGAAATTGCTCGTGATAAACAATTTCTTTATTGTCCACAATGTTTTCTATCCTAGAAAATAAAGTCAATTCAAATAACACAAACTTAAAATAGTTGATGTCTGCAACTTTTATCCATTAGGGCCAATCTAGAATTTTATTGTCTGGTAAGGGGACACATATTAACCAATTCCCACTCAGTGACACTTTTAGACACCCCAAGAAAAATAGCTTTGGAAAACCATGTGGAAAATGAAGAAATTGCTTATTACAAGCAATTTCTTCATTATCCACAATGTTTTCTACAATAAAGTAAAGTATATCCAAATTTTCATTACTTTTGAATTGTAGTCTGCAACCCCTTTCAATTTAGACCAGTCTCAAATTTTGCCGTCTGGAAATTGGTTTATGTGCTCAAATAATCATCGCTGAAAAAGAATGTAAGAAAGGAGAAACTGCTTGTAACAACATTTTTTCCTTTTCTTATATTGCTTTCTACCCCTATATTGCACACATACTTCCTTTCAAACATATTTTGAATTGTCGTCTGCCGTTTCTTTTAATTTGGACCAGTCAAAACATTTTGTAGTATGGTAATGGGTACCAACATTAAACGTTTATTCCAAGTGGACACAATGACACATATAAAATCTTACAAGCTCCACCAATGAACTGTGTCTCCACTGTCGTAAATATTGATTGAAAAATAACAAGTTCCTTTAGGTAGTAAAAACATCGATTAATCCAACTTGGGCACACTTTCTCAACAAATACCAATTTAATTAACAACTGAACAAACTGTGGTGCCCGTAAATGAAAGAACCGTTACTTAAAAGTTAACCCTTGTCATGCTGAACAAGGTATGTTCCTATTTTGCAGGAGGTATAGACAAAGATCAGCCTGCTTGTTCCTGTTAAACAACACTTGTGTATGAAATTTAATGTTCAAGATAAATATAGACCTGCAACTAGCACTTTTAGTGCTTTCAGCCCTTTGATTTTCATGCTGTTTTGAAGAAGATTTTATTCAAAATGACAAGAGTTAAAACTTTCAATTTTGTTTTTCTCTAACTTTTATTTCATCACTTAACAAGCCTGGTGTTATACCAACTTTATCAATCCCTGAATGTAAGAACTTTGAACATTCCATAGCAAAAAATATTGCTTGAATTATCTATACTTAAACCATTAAAATTTTACAAACAATATTTTCTAATTCCATTTACAAAACTATCTATTTAATATGCACAACTTTAAATAGCTCACAATCAATAACTTTTCACAAACAATAGAAAGTGTCATAAATATAATACCAATAACTCTTAACTTATTAATCCATCGAGGTCAGAAACACAAGAATAAATATTTAAACATATCGGAGTGAAAACCAATCATTATCCTAAATGCTATTATGTTACCAATCTGATTCGACTAATATTTCATGCACGGGTGATCAATCGTTCCAATAAAACAAAAAATATAGATCTGAAATATTTTTGATGATTATATTTCTGCATTGTTAAGAGGAATTAGCTTTATGGTTTCGATAACAAAAGTTCATGGACTCAATCATTGTTTGGTAAAAATACCAATATTTAAACACTTTAACACCATTTATCCTCTTATTGCCTTGTCTAAACCTATTCAGACATTTTAAATCTTGCCCCATTCATTAACTCGTTACCTGATAACAACATTTTAGACTGGTCAAAATTTAAATAAGTTACAGATGACAATTTTCAGTTGATGAAATTTAAGAATGCTTTGTCTTTTGGATGAAAACATAGTGGGTAATGAAGTAATTGCTTTTTACATGCAATTTCTTTATTTTCTACAATGTAATCAAAGGCTTTTTCTTGAGGGGTGTAAAAAAATTTGGGTTTGTATAGGAATGGGTTGAACTATTCTGTTCACTAACTCATTACCAGAAGACAACATTTTAGACTTGCCCAAGTTCAAAGAAGATACACATGACAATTTCAGTTGATCAAATTTTAAAATGGTTTGTCTTTTGGGATGGAAAACCTTGTGGATAATGAAGAAATTGCTTTTGACAATCAATTTCTTCTTTTCACAATGTTCTCCTAGGCTTTTTCTTAAGGGGTGTAAAAAAATTGGGTTGTGATGGAATGGGTTCAACAACTGAATACTCTATAATAATTTTTTAGACTGGTTCACATTGAATTAAGCTGCAGACAACATTGAATTAAATTACAAGTGCAATATTGAAAGTAGAAAATAAGTCTTTCGACAAATGGAGATATTGTTTGTAACAATCAATTTCTCATTTCTCCACAATGGTTTCGACAGCTGTTTTCTTTCAAGGTGTCAAACTGCAGAAGTGTATGGAATTAGGTAAACTCAACTCTTAACCTTAAAAAAATAATGACATAGTTTGTGGTCTTCATGGAATTGACAATACAACAGGGGTACCACAACAGGGGCTATCAAGTTTATTGTCAATAAAATTGATTCATTGTATTGATCAATCTTCAGTATTGATCTACCAACTGTCATTAGGTCAATAAGAAGCTGCATTGAGATTATTGTTGAAGAGTGTGGTTGATTGGTTCATTTGGATTTAACACCACTTTTAACAGTACTTCAGTCATATCACGGAGGCTGGAGCAACTAACAATGGATTCCTTGTATTTTTCAAACCAGTGCTACAACATCCTTTCTGAGCCTCCAGCTGCTCATCCCTCTAAGCCTTATGATTATCCATCCACTAGTTGGAGACAAATGTGGATGGTTATATGCCGTAACCAGGAATCAAACCCTGGACCTTATGCTTGAGAGTCCAATGCACTAACCATTGAAGAATGCGGTCATACTAACCCTTGCCATCCTGAGCCCTGAATATTTCTGTTCTTAACAGGTGGTATTGACAAAGATCAGCCTACACATATGTGCAGTCTGATCTTTGTCTACACCACCTGTTTGACCCATTGAAGTCAGTGTTGTTTATAGCATTAAATTTCAAAAGAAATAACAGAGCATAACTGGTGTTTCCAGTACCTTCAGTCCTTTGATTTTTATACTTTATTCAGTATAACAAGGGTAAGGATTCAAAAGGACATTACGGATTAACACTCACGGGCCAAGTTTGATACAAATCAACTGAGTTGATACCTTTCCGAAATAGTCAAAGCTTGATATCAATCCAGATCAGATAAGGTTTGACTCAATGACATGACAAAAGTAGTAAAATACTTTTCAACTTTGAAAGAATTTATTTTGAGCAAATTATATTTTCCTATTATATTTAACTTACTGAAGCAATGTCTGTATTAGAGTGTTTAAACCCGTTACCACATGGTTAAATTTTAGACTGGTCCAAATTGAAAGGAGTTGCAGACTACAATTTAAAGCTTATGAAATTCTAGATTTTTCAAATTTATGGGTAGAAAACATTGTGAAAAATGAAGAAATTGCTTGTTGACAAGCAATTTCTTCATTTTCCACAATGTTTTCCCAATTATTTTCCTTGAGGGGCATCCAAAAGCGTCACTGTGTGGGAATGGGTTAAAACTTAGAAGCAAACATAAACAAAGGATTCAAATATGATTGATTGAATAGAGTTTAATGCTACTCTTAACAATATTTCAGTTTATCACAAATCACGGCAGCTGGAGCACCTAACCATGGAATCCTGGTAATTCTCACACCAGTACTACCACATCATCCTTTCAAAGCTTCCAGCGGCTTATCCCTCTGAAGTGGGAGACAAATGTTAGAATAGCTAGGAATTCAACCCGGGCCCCCATGATTAGGAGTCCAACTTGCTACCTACTTTGCTATGGCCATGGCAGACTTGAATATGAACCTGAATGAACATGCCACCTTACTTTGATGTACTTTGAATGGGCAGAAAATGGTTTACTGATGATAGAGTATTTTGAGATTAATCCAAGACATTTTTTGTCATTCAATTTATTTTTGAGATAATCTATTAGGATATCATTGTGAAAAGGCAAATATCGTTTCAGTTGGCAAAACAACAAGTGTCATTAATAAATTCTTTGTACATAAACATGATGAGAATAAAAAATCTGAAGAGATTTTTGTGAAATAAGATTATAATTAAACCATTCCAATCCCATATTTTGATGCACTACAAGAAAAATCCTTTAGAAAACATTGTGGACAATAAAGGAATCATTTGTTACAAGCAATTTCTACATTGTCCACAATGTTTTCTTCCCCAAAAGACAAATTTTAATTTATTTCATAATTTCATGACCTTAAAACAATGATGCCTTATGACAAAAGTTGAATAAATACATTCATGGAACACATTATGAAAAAAGGAGAAATTGCTTTTAATAAGGAATATCTCTTTTTCTCACTTTGTTTTCTACCCTACTGAAAACTTATTTTGCAATTATATAGAGCAATTTGTAATGTCATCTGAACTTCCTTCAATTTGGACAAGACTGAAACTTTGTCATCTGGTAATTGGTTAAATGTAGTCATCTAAAAATGATTGATTGATTGATTGATTGGGGTTTAAAGCCACTTTTAACAGTATTTCAGTCAGATCGCGGCGCACCTGGAGCACCTAACAATGGAATCCTGGTATTTCTCACACCAGTACTACCACTTTATCCTTTCCTAGCCTCCAAATGCTATCCCACTTAGGTTTACGATTATCCACCCATTGGTGACAGACAAATGTCAGAAAGAATATGTGCCGCCGCCGGTGATGGAACCCATGACATCCATGATTGAAGATTAGGAGTCTGACGCGTTACCGACTGCGCTATGGGGGCGGTTCTAAAAATGATACAGAAATGGCTGTTGCAATAACAGAAAACAAGGAAAGCAAGGTAAAAAAAAATCTGCAATAAACAGCTGTTGCAATTCAAAAAGCTTACTGCTTACAATTTAACTAGAGACACTTAACAGGCCTGAATGTACCGATCAACACATTCCCACACGATAAAATTTCAGACCAGTCCAATTTCAAAGAAGTTGCATACGACAATTTTAAGTTGATGAAATCTTTAAAATCTTTGTCTATTGGGGTAAAAAACATGGTTGATAATGAAGAAATTGCTTGTTACAAGCAATTTCTTCATTTTCCACAATGTTTTCCAAAGCTTTTATATTGAGAGGCGTTTAAAAGCATCTCTGTGTGGGAATGGGTCAAGCAAATGTTTTCAGGAATTCAATATAGACTGAATCTTCTTTGCCAGGAAAATAAATTTGGTCACTGAAATGTTTGAAATAGTTCTAGAAGCATTTCAATTTTTTCATTGTTTTTACAAAAGTCAAGATATATAAAATTCATTTACTAAGTCAGATTTAAAGTTATTAACAAAATTTCAAGATTTTCACCATATACCATAAACCACTCCATAAGAGCAATGTTTTCCATCAATCAAAGTTATATGAAGGAATCTGAGAAAGAGTCATCAAAGGATCATTCCTGTTAAATTTTGTTAATCTATCAACAGGTTTCTAAGAAGATTTTCAAAGTTTTCAATATATACCATATTATGGAAATTAGCCTCACCCATTAAAGCCATATTTTTCATCCAATCAATTTCTATAGAAAAGTAAAATGGTTGGTTGATTGGTGACAACGTCGTAACTACAGCTTGAAAAAGGTTTGGTTAAGGTCACCAAACCAAAGAAAAAGGTATACAAAAATGGCAGCCAAGGTCAGAGTTGAAATCTCAGGTCCGGGCTGAATAAATGATTTGATTGGTCGGTTGATTCCTTGATTGACATCCGTCATTGGTCAATTGATCATTCAGATCTCAATATAGCCAGGTAGCCGTCTAGGTCATCATCCGAAATCTTTCACATTCACATCCGGTATTAATGAACACTTCTACTTGAGACTTGAAATCATTGTTAACTATTTAAAGAGCCATCTATTTCAACAAAGAATAACTTTAAATGCATTTTTGAACAAATTATGCCCCTTTGATGTTGAACCTACTATCAAGCGCTTGAAGAGTGGAGTGTTGGCATCGGGTGCTTGTTCACAAATCAACCAGTTTTGGTTTATCAATTCAACCGGTTTTGGTTTATAGTCTGCAGATAAGCTTAACCAATGCCCACACAATCCAGCATTTTCACGCCCCTCAAAAAAAGAGCTTAAGATAATAAATGTTGAAAATGACAAAATTGTTTGTAACAAGCAATTTCTTAATTTTTGACATTTTTTCCACCCCAAACATAAAGATATTTAAGATTGCAAAAAGTTGTTTTTTGTTTTGAATTGGATTTTACGCCGCTTTCAACAATCTTTCACTTATATCGCAGAGGCTGGAGCACCTAACAATGGATTCCTGGTATTTCTCACACCAGTACCACCATCATATCCTTTCCTAGCCTCCAGCTGCTATCTCACATAGGTCTATGATTATCGACCAATTGGTGGGAGACAAATAGTCGGAAAGGATGAGTGCCGCCGTCGGGGATCGAACCTGGGACCTCTAGATTGACAGTCCGACGCGCTACCAACTGTACTATGACGGTGGCCTGCAATAAGTTGAAATTGTTCTCTGCTACATCTATGAAATTGGACTGGTCAAATATTTTGTCAAGTAATCATAGATAGAAACTTTCTGTCTAATGTAATGTCCTAAATCAAGTCTTCTCATTAATGTAGGAAATTAAAAAGCCATTCATCCATACCTAACAGTTACACAGTAACATTTTCTCATACAAAATCAAGTTCAAATCATAAACCACTAAATTTACGAGATTTTATCTTAATATACATTTTTATAATAAGTAAAACTGTTTTCTCAGGCTCGAGTTTTTGTCATCTCTGTTCCGCATGAATAATCATTTAATTGACTGAATAACATTTAACCCATACCAACACAACAGAATTTTAGACTAGTCCAAATTGAAAGGAGTTGCAGACGACAATTTTAAGTTGATGGAATTAAGTTTTTTCCCTTTTTTGGATGGAAAGGTGCTTGATACAAGCAATTTCTTCATTATCCACAATGTTTTCCAAAGCCTTTTACTTGAGGGGCGTAAAAAGGAGGGATTGAGTTGGAATGGGTTAAAAACCTACAAATTTCGTACTATGAAAAAATGTGAGTGGTTTGAAGCAAATTATTTTCTATTAGATAACTTTGATGTTTGTGCATAAAATTTGAGGAAAAAAACACACACGTTTTAGGATTTGAATCAAAATGACCAACCAAGGTCCTTCTATAGAAACACAATACCTTGTTCTAATCTTACACAAACAGTTAAATGTAAAATAACCTGAAATACAACCATATTCAAGACATCATTCTGTGAAAAGAATATATTGCTTTATCTTTATTTTTCATTATATTTCATTTATCTTTTCCGTCAGTGTTGCTTACCCTCTAAGAAACATATTTGTCCATAAATCAAGTAACAAACAATCCAACATTTTGATGCCCTGAATAGAAGAACTATTGAATGTAACAGTAACAAGCAATTTTTCTTTTCCTCACAATGTTTTCTACCCTATGTGGTACTTATTCCACAATTTCATTGCACACCAAAACACCATAAGCAACTATGTACAATCTTGAGTATTTTGTCTGGTATCAGAAATATATCATCAATTTAAAAAAAATTGTCTACAACTTCTTCCAGTAACACTAAGATTAAAATTTTGACCCTTGATGTCATGCATGAAAGTCAAAAGGCTGAATGCACCAAAAGTTCTAGTTGTGATTTAACCATTATTTTGAAAATTAAATTCTAGAAACAACTATGAGTTATGGTACAGACAGGTGGTGTAGACTAAGATCATACAGCACTTATGTGCAGGCTGGTCTTTGTATACACCTCCTACAAAAACGGAATTAAGCAGGGTTCAGCATGACAAGTGTACAACCATTCCCACACAATCCCTCCTTTTTACGCCCCTCTGGAAAAAAGCTGTTGAAAACATTGTTGAAAATGAAGAAATTGCTATCAAGCAATTTCTTCATTTTCCACAATGTTTTCTATCCAAAAAAACGAAGAAATTTAAAATTCAACCAACTTGAAATTGTCGTCTTAAGCTTCTCCCAATTTGGATTAGTCTTAAATTCTGTAGTGTTGGAAGCGGCTAATTAAATACCCTTCAAAACAGTTCTTACTCTCTTTTTTATTTACTTTATATTTTGTCCACTGTCTGTCTAACTTTCAACACTTAAATTACAACTCACACATAAGCCCTATCACCATTAAATGTCAATAACAATTGAAAATCACGAGACTCTCACTCCAGTCAAAACTTCTTTTGTGATGATAATTCAAGAGTAAAAATCACATAAAACATCATTAAATGTTTTGTTGAATGACATTGCTTTTGACTTCAGAAGGTGAGTAAATCTAATGTTTGATATTTTCACATTTACCATACGACTTTGTTTATTTGTTTGTATGTCACTTTGAACAATTTTTTAGTGTTGATAATAGCAGGCAAAAATGACTCTTTTCCCCCATTCCCACCAAATGCCATTTTTTTATGTGTCCAAAGAAAAATGCATTGGAAAACATTGTGGAAAATGAAGAAATTGCTTGTAACAAGCAATTTCTTCATTATCCACAATGTTTTCTGACCCAAAAGGCAAAGAGTTTTAAAATTTTATCAACAATGAATCGTTATCTACAACCTCCTCGAATTCAGACCATTGTACAATTTTGTTATTTTGGAATGGGTTAACTCTTTACAGTTTTTTTGAGATTTTAGACTTGTCCAAATTGAAAGAGGTTGCAGAGGACAGTGAAAATTCAATGCAATTTGAAATGAAACCATCCTATGTGGTAGAAAATATTATGGGAAACAAAAGAAATTGCTTGTTGCAAGCAATTTCTTCTTTTTCCTCAATGTTTTCACAAGTAAAAAATCACAGTGACATAAAATCCTTGGTATGTACAGGAAAGGGCTAACTCTTTCCAATTCTAGACACTTAAACAGAATACAGTAACCTCTGGACAATAAACCACACCAGCATCAAGGATGGAGCTGTCTGTTTAGAGGATTTTAGAAACAAATTCAATCAAGGCCACAACAACATAAAACCCATCACCTTTACCATTGAAAATTGATTTCATTTTTGCATTGATAGTTTAAGCCATTAAGATACAAATTTTTTTAACCCGGTCCAAATTCTGTCTGTTGCAGATAACAAATATCTGTAGTTGAAATTTTGGATTTTTTTTACTTTTTTACCTTTGGGGTAGATATCATTGTGAAGAAATTGCTTGTAACATGCAATTCCTTCATTGTTCGGAAAATTTCCTACAGTAAAACGGTGAGGCATTTCTAAATTGCAACTTCTATCTATTTTGATTAAGTCATAAAATTGGTTGTGGGGTTATAGATTAACCCATTCAAAAACAATTATGCTTTTTGATGCCCCTCAAGAAGAATATTTTGGAAAACATTGTTTAAAATTTTAAAGAAATTGCTTGTGACAAGCAATTTCTTCATTTTACAAATGTTTTCTTCCTGGAAAGTTGAAAATAGCTAAAAGTTCATCAACTATAAATTGTTGTCTGCAGCTACTTTCAATTTGGACTGTTCTAAAAATGCTGTTGTGTGGTGATGGATTAATCCAACTGCCACATCCAGGGTCAATGATTGAGATAATCATACAGACAGACAGACAGACGGACAGACACCTTACAAACTACAAGCCGTTTGTACTTTACAAGGGAGATAATCAAAACCTTACCTGTAATCAGACTTTATCAAAGCTGCCAGAGTGTTTCTGTTCAAAGTGCTCTCCCTTGAGTCATTCAATAGGTCTTCCATGGACTGAGCTATAGAAAAAAAGACAAATAATGTATTTTCTATCAATTTCAACAATATAACAAAAAATATCTTGTCAATTAACCCATAACCAGATGTCAAAATTTTAGACTGATCCAAATTGAAAGAAGTTGCAGGTGAGAATTTAGAAATTATGAAATTTTATATTCTTTCAATTTTCTGGTTAGAAAACAATGTATAACAAGATGTGTTTGTGAAACACTATGCCCCCGAAACAGGAATTCTTTACAAACGGGTGATTTTTATTGTTTTTTTCTTTGTTTTCGGGAAAAGGGTTAAAATTTTGACCTTGACCTTGATGAAATAACCTTCCCAAATTGCCCCTTGTTGAGACCTATCTACATACCAAATATTAGCATTGAAACTTAAATCGGGTTGAAGTTATAGGAAAATGTTTAGTTGGCAGGTTAAGTTTTTGAGTAATGTTTTAAGGAAAAGGGTTAAAATTTTGACCTTGACCTTGATGAAATGACCTTCCCCAGTTGCATTTTGATCAGACCTATCTACATACCAAATATAAGCATTGTAAGTTAATTAGGGATGATGTTATAGGAAAATGTTTAGTTGGCAGGTTAAGTTTTGCAGACAGACGGACGGACAGACAGACAGACAGACGGACACTGGTAAAACATTTTTCCCCTGATCTATGGATGAGGGGGCATAAAAATTAAGAAGTGGCTTGATGCAAGCAACTCATTGGTTTTACACAATGTTTTACAATTGTTTTTCTTCAGGGTTGTCAAAAGGCGCTTTGTGTGGGAATGGTTTAACAAGAGGTAACAAGATGTGTTTGTGAAACACCATGCCCCTGAAACAGGAATTCTTTAGAAACGGGTGATTTTTATTGGGTTTTTTTGTGTTTTAGGAAAAAGGGTTAAAATTTTGACCATGACCTTTATTAAATGACCTTTCCATGTTGTGACTTGTTGAGACCTATCTACATACAAAATATAAGCATTGTAACTTAATCAGGGTTGAAGTTATAGGGAAATGTTTAGTTTGCAGGTTAAGTTTTGCAGACAGACAGACAGACAGACGGACAGACAGGCTTGGTTAAACAATATGCCTCTGATCTTATCGATGCGGGGGCATAAAAATATTAAAGCAGCAGTAGACAAAGGGAAATAAGTCCAAATTCAAAGACATCTATGTAACACAGTTGTCTACCTTATAATTCTATAACCCCCCCAAAACAATGAACCAGCCGTATGTGTCACATATTCATGTGTTTCCTGAGGCTCTGAAATGTCTTGTTTAACCAATTACCCGACAACAACATTTCAGACTGGTCCAAACTGACAGGAGTTGCAGACGACAATTTGAAAGTTATGAAATTGGATAAAAAACATTTACAATGAAGAAATTGCTTGTTTCAAGCAATTTCTTCATTTGTTCATAAAATTTTCCCAATTGTTTTTCTTTAGGGTTGTCAAAAAGTATCACTGTGTGGAGATGGGTTTAGGATATATTAAGTTTAACAGTGATGCGGCCGGAATTTGAACCAACAACTCTCGACTTCTCTCAGATAGTAAGTCTGCTGCCCTAACCACTGAGCCATGCAGGACCCCTGTGTTTTATATGATTATTTTTTTAACCCTTGTCATGCTGAATAAAATCATTTTCAAAATTGCATGACAATCAAAGGGCTGAAAGCACTAAGAATACTAGTTATGGATAAATATTTATTTTGAAATTTACATTCTATGAACAATTCCTACTTTAATGACTGAGACAGGTGGTGTAGACTAAGATCAGACTGAATCTTTGTTCCCAAAAGGGGAGTATTCCGGATTCAGCACCACAAGGGTTTATACAATTATGTATAAAACTGGCTCCCTACCTTTATGCCTAAGCCTGACTTCCTGTACATGATGGGCTGGGAACCAACCATGTCGTTCATTTGCAGTTCCTTCCCAAAATTCTGTGTCTGTCACACTCATAACTGCAATTAAATGATAAAATGAATGACCAATTGATTAACTCTGAAAATAGCATCTAACACTTTTCAATGAATTAGCACAGAAATTCAATATGACAATTTTTCACAGTATTAACCTTTTATAACTAAATAACCAATTGGATGTAGGGCTTGTAAGAAGTAACTTTTCCCTTTATCTAAGTATTTTCAACAGGTTCTGAAGCATATAAAAATACAGGATTCAAATGTTTTTAGCAGAAAGAAATTTAAACAGTCCACAGAATGATGAAGAAATAGTAGAACTTGAGCCTTGATGTCAGATCTTTAAGAAAAGTGCAGAGACAGACAAAACTAATTTAATTGGAATGAGAATGGACCAAATCTCAGCTGATCAAACAAATTGACAGAAAACTGGCATTTTTTTTAAAATGGCATTTTTTTTGCAAAATTAAAGGTCAGTAATATGTAACTAAACAAGAGCTGTCAGAGGACAGCAATGCTTGACTATTCTAAGTGCTGGATAGTAACAGCAATTCATTGTCGACATAACACATAATAAGTAAGTAGTAATAGAGATAAAAATTATTTCAATCAAAATTTTAAGTCAAACAAGAATTTCTAACTCCAAAAAGGGTTAAAACTCCATTATGAAACTGTAATGAATCTTTGCCTAGAAGATGATATGATGGTCACAACAGCTTGTGCAAAGTTTCAAAGCAAAAGCATTAGTAGAAAGAGAGCTATGAAATAAATAAGCATATGACAGTTGCACAAAAGGTTTAACCAAGAATTTTTAAGTCCAAAAAGGGTTAAAATTCATCCAAAATGAACGCCAGAGTAATGAAACCTTGTGTAGAGGCTGATAATATTTGTCATAAAAACATGTGCAAAGTTTCAAAGCAATAGTATTGGCAGAAAGAGAGTTATTAAAGATAAATGAAGGTTGCACCCAAGGTTTAACCAAGAATTTCTAAGTACAAAAAGGATTAAGACACCACTTATTATAAATGTAATTGTAGTGAATCCTTGCCTAAAAGATGATTATGATAGTTGAAAAAAGCATGTGCAAAGTTTCAGAGCAATCGCATTAGTAGAAAGAGTGTCATTAAAGATATATAACAGTTGTACTTTCCTATTCAAACCCGGGATTTTGCGTCGCATTGATTTTATACTTGTGAAAACATTGTGGAAAAAGAAGAAATTGCTTGTTACAAGCAATTCCTTCTTTTCCCACAATAGCTTCTACCTCACAGGATGGTTTAATTTCAAATTGCATCCAATATTCATTGTCTTCTGTAACCTCTTTCAACTTGGACCAGTCTAAAATTTCTTAAAACAGGAAAGGGTTAACCAAGAATTTCTAAGTTAAAAAGGGTTAAAATTCATCTGAAATGAATATCAGAGTAATGAATCTGTGTCTAGAGGCTGATATTATTGCCACATTTTTAAAGTTTCAAAGCAATAGTATTAGTAGAAAGAAAGTTATCAAAGATACATGACAGTTGCATGTTAGGTTTAACCAAGAATTTCTAAGTCTGAAAGGGGTTAAAATTCCACTAAAATGAATGTCAGAGTATTGAATCTGTGTCAAGAGGCTTATATTATTGCCACAAAAGCATGTGCAAAGTTTCAGAGCAAATACATAGTAGAAACTGAGATATGATAGTTGCAGGCAATGTTTAACCAAACCAATATGCTGGCGCCCACATGACAGGAATAGCTCCACTTTTTCTTCGAATAGCCATGCTAAAAATAATCCAGAGGTTTGATTACATTCACTGGCCGTAGGCCATATTGCAATTACACTTTTTGTGTCAAAATACCATCTCTGAGGACCAGTTGGGTAACTGTTTTTAGTATCAAAATGGAATTGGCATTTATAAGTCATTTATAGAATCCCTGTAAGTTCTTTCTCTTAACAAATTCATAGCAAATTTGTCAATATTTATTAGGAAAGAGAAATGGTTCTGTGAATTCATTTACATTCAACATTTAGGAAAATGTTGTTATAATATGTTTTATTGATAAAGAGTAATGCATGAATTGGATGATGTACTTTAAACCAGTGTTATCACTAAAAATTTCCTGTTCAATCCCTAGTTTTTACGTCCTTGGGATTTTATCATAATTGAGAAAAAATTATAGAAAAAGAAGAAATTGCTTGTAACATGCAATTTCTTCTTTTTCTACAATATTTTCTATCCTACAGAATAGTCATTTTTCAAATTTAATCCACTTTGAATTTACAACTGCAAAACCTATAATTTTGGACAGGTCTAAAATTTTTCAAAACAGGAAAGGGGTAATGTCTTCGAAAGGTACTTCAAGATACATTTTATAAGATATATTCATCATTATGTGAAGCAAACAAGTGTAGTTATAATGCAGTAAGGGCTACATGCTATTTGATTAATATTCATGCAGTATAGATAACAGTCATTATGTCTATTAGCTAGGGTAGTTGACCTCTGAACTCGGACTCTGCAGTCCAACTTAGTGATCAAACAATGTAGGTTTACTAAATAATGGTCAGGAACATTCTAGCAAAAGCACAAATTGTTAACTTGCTTCCAAATGATGCAGCTTCGATAAGCTGTAGTTACAGAGTTTAATTCACCAAACCAATAAAAATGCTCAATATCGATGTCACCATTCATTACCAGTTTGGATGAATTGACCTGATTGGTCAACTGATTTTTTTGATTGACAAAGACAATCAATTGATGAATCACCCCTGTCCCTAATTCCCTCCTCAACTGTTATGGTTATGCTGACAAATATGTCAACCATTTTGTCAGTGGATCACCAAAACATTGTGACTACAGTTTACAAAATCAATGTTTTGGTGTCACACCAACAGTTTTCATTTTGCTTTTATTTAACCCATTCCAGCACAATCCCGCTTTTTGAAGCCCACAAAGAAGAATTTAGAAAAACATTGTAGAAAATGATGGTACTGCTTGTTACAACTTTTTCTTCATTTCTCACAATGATTTCTTCCCCAAAAGACAAAGACTTTTAAAATTTCATAAAAAAAGTCATCTGCAACTTCTTTGAATTTGGACCAGTCTAGCTATGGGTTAAAGGACCATCAAACTTAATTGTTCTGTTATCTAAAACTGTTTCGCAAATTTCCAAAAAAAGTGAAAGATCCTTGATCAATTTAATTACTACCGAGGATTCAGTAACACAACCTATTTAACCCATTACCAGACAACAAAATTTTGGACAAGTCCGAATTCAAAGATGCAGACCACATTTTCAATTTGTTGAAATTTTAAAAATATGTCTTTTGGGGTAGAAAATAGTGTATAATTAATACACTTCTTCTAATAAGCAATTCCTTCATTTCCCACAATGTTTTCCAAAGCTTGTTTTTGATGGCTGCCAAAAAGAAGGATTGTGTTGGAATTGGTTAATTTTTATTATAATGAATGGAATAAGTGTTTTTGTAAATAGTTTAATAAATGAAGATACAGACATTATTAGGTTAACCCTTGAGCGCTGAACCAGGAATATTCCTGTTTTGGCAGGAGGTATAGACCAAGATCAGCCTGCACATAAGTGCAGTCTGATCTTGGTCTACACCTCCTGCTTGTACTCTTCCTGCCAGAGTTGTTTATGAAATTGATTTCAAAAAGAAATATTACTTTTTGAACAACAATTTCTACCAATGCTTTAAGTCCTTTGATTTTGCAGAAATTCAGTAATGTAATTTATACAGCAGGGCAAGGGTTAAAATTGTATATAAAGTACAAAATCCAGAATCTTTGTTTTAAGATACAATATCATTGGTGAGCCACAATCATGCTTGATATTTTGTAGACTACCAATAATGTTGTATATTATTATTTCTTTCTTTTAATTTGTTGGTTGAAGGGGGTTTAACACAAACTTTAACAGCATTTCAGTAATTTCAAGGCTTCTGGAGCACCTAAACATGGATTCCTGGAATTTTTCATCCTTTTCTAAATCCTAATTAGGTTTATCATTATCAACAGTTGGTGGGAAATCAAATGCTGGGAAGGATATTCACTGCGGCTGGGGACCATGAAACCTATATAACTATAGCTAGAATAAGCTGTAGGTATGATGATTTAATCACCAAACAAAAATACTTGGCCAAATGTTCGATATTTAACATCCGATATAAATGAATAATTGGATTAGTCAATCAATTCTTGATTGACCACCACAATCTGTCAATCATCAATCCAACAACAGTTACTGTGTCTCTGAAATCTTGCAGCTTATTTTGAATAAACATGCAGTACAAAAAAAACACTTGTTAAATGTGACAATGTAATTAAGACTTGTAGAATATAATTAAATCATGCATAGGATACTGGTATTGTGGCATTCAATAAACCTTGAACAACGTCTCCCCAATCCATATGAAGTCCTGCCGCATGCTCTGGATGATACGGATGAATGCACACAAAAGTACGATCACTCAAGCTGGGAACCAGGATTTGTCCCGGAAAGTGATCTTGATCAACACGTGTTTGACTCTCATCTTGATAACCAGATGCTCGCCCATGAAAAGGACTTGACTGGAAATGAGCTGTAGATATGTAGAGAAAGGATTGAAAGACAGCTCAGAGAAAATATTTCAGAATGTTGCAAAGAAATTCAAGATGTAATTAAGAACTTATGATTGAGAAATGCTGTACCCAACTCCTAAAGGACACAGAATATTCTACACAATTAAAGTTTGGTTGCAGCATAGGAATTCAGACATTTAACCAATTCCCAAACAAGAAAATTTTAGACTGGTCCAAATTGAATTGCAGATAACAATTTTAGGTTGATGAAATTCTAAACTTCTTTGTCTTTTGGAGTAGAAAACATTGTGGACATAGAAGAAATTGCTTGAAACAAGCAATTTCTTCAATGTCCACAATGTTTTCTAAAGCTGTTCTCTTGAGGGGCATAAAAAGGAGGGATTGTGTGGGAAGGGTTAAACTAGAGGCACTATATCACTCCATCTGGCTTGGTTTATGGATGCTGACGGAAGCACACAAATACTTGACACATCTTTGTTTCCATGTATTTAGCACCATTTTCTATGTATTTAACTCTATAACTGGACACTTTCTAAGTAATTTTATAATAATTGCACTTTTATAATTGAATGCTTTTTAATTTCATTGTACCTGCAAACAGCTGTTTCAATGTTTACATAAATTGCTTCTATCACATCAATTAAGCCATTACAATCCAACATTTTTGTGCCCTGGGGAAAAATAACTGAAAACATTGTGACAAAGGGAGAAATTTCTTACATCAAGCCATTTCTTATTTGCAGCATCACTTTCTAGCCAATATGACATGTATCATTCCATTTAAAAATCATTTGAAATGCCTTTAACTTCTTATCTTTACAAACAGTGTAAAATTTTGTTGTCTCTAATTGGGTAAAGCATATCAAAGACTGCACTAGAGCATCACATCTGGATGTCAATGCTCCCCTGTTCAAGTGCTTGATAGTGGGTAGAATTTTCAAGTCAAAAAGGTAAATAATTCATTCAAAAATGCATGTTGAGTAATAATCCCTTGTTGGTATTGATTACTTTTTTGATAGTGAAAGTATATTACAAGTTTCAAGTGAATGTGTTCAATAACACCAGAAATGATATAAAATGTCAAATTTTTCAGACAAAAATAACACCCTGATTAGCTCAGTTGGTAAAGCCAAGTGCTCAAACCTCAAGATCACGGGTTTGAGCACTTGGCTGACCATTTCAAGTAACAAACTACTGTCTTTTGGATGAGACGTTTAACGAAAGCCTGAGTGACACTGCTATCCACTGAGCACGTTAAAAAACCAGGCTGAGCTCTCCGCAGTTTCGTTCTGTATCCTTGCACTATCCCCCTTAACAATTAACTGTCTTCTGGAGGCATCACTCATAAGAACATGTGCTACGGTAGTGACGATAAATAAATGGAAATACACACAAAAATGACATGGACATGGCAACAGCTCAGGTCTTCTCTGAAAACAGCCGAGCTAAAAAGTAAAGATAGTCAAAATGAAGGGGAGAACAGAATGACAAAATACCACAACCAATGAAAACAAAAGACACTAGCTACTAAAATGAAATTCATTGATGTTGTGCATTAAGATCAAAGTGCTTATTATACATAGCTCCAAAGAGAGAAGGTGAACCATTTGTTGTGTGAATTCATTGGAATTGTCTGACCATACCAATGAGTACCCACAACATAGGGTTTGAATTAGAAATGTCAGTTTCTGAT
Source organism: Fragum fragum (assembly GCA_946902895.1). Taxonomy (NCBI): domain Eukaryota; kingdom Metazoa; phylum Mollusca; class Bivalvia; order Cardiida; family Cardiidae; genus Fragum; species Fragum fragum. The sequence goes on along the minus strand of OX336368.1, from coordinate 880,097 downwards.
TGCAGTCACTCTGTCTTATCTAGAGCTCATGCCTATACATTATACAGTGGAATCCTGTTAATTGCAACCAAAGTTTAAATTGGGGTTGCAATTAACCAGAAGTTGCTATTAAAAGGAGCTATTTGTTGTATAAATGTTATGTTTGTCCAAAATGTGAGTTTGAGTTAACCCATTCCCAGATGACTACATTTTAGACTGGTCCAACTGGAAAGAAGTTGAAGACATCATTTTCAAATTGATGGAATTTAATTTTTTGTGTGTGTTTTTGGATGGAAAACATTGTGGACAATTAAGAAATTGCTTGATAGAAGCCATTTCTTCATTTTCCACAATGTTTCCAAAGCTTTTCTCTTGAGGGGCGTAAAAAGGAGGGATTTTGTGGGAATGGGTTGCAGAGGATTCCAATGCATTGGCGCTTACAAACATTGAGCACACACATAGAATATTTACCATTTCCTGAACTTTCACTAGAGATACTCATCGATCCTAACGAATCAGAGTCTCTCGAATATGATCCTGAGTCAGAGTTCATTTGGAACCCCTTGGGTACACTCCGCATCGATGCTGGCAGGGATGTGGCATTACTGTTATCTATGGCACAGGAAATGTTGAGTTTTGGATCGCTACGACTACGGGAGAGTAAAGACAAGGTACTCGAGTATATTTGTGACCTCCGGGAGCTAAACTTTGGCATTTCACGAAATAAAACTGAAAAGAAAAATATAACATAATCAGAGACCATAACTATTTTCCAGCATTTCAGGTTTGTAATACATATTACCTATAAAACAATCCCTTGACATTCTACAAGTACTGATTCTCAACATTAGGGCATGTCTGGCATTATCTAAATGACATTCAGATTCTCCCTTCTATTCTAACCCATTCCTGCAAAGTGACACTTTTAGACGCCTCTTAAGAAAAACAGTGGGGAAATCATTGTGTAAAATGATGAAATTGGATGTGATAAGTGATTTTTCATTTTCCTCAATGTTTTCCACCCAGAATGTTGAAAAATCAAAAATAGCAAACTTTAAATTATCGTCTACAATTCCTTTCAATGTGAGCAAGTATAAAATTTTGCTGTCTGGTAATGGGTTAACTAATGTTCATCGTTCATTAACAAAGTTAATCCACCATTACCACAAAATCCCATGTTTTCACATGAAGAACATGTTATTGGAAAAGAATAAATTTCTCCTATATGCACAGTATTTTCAACAATATAGACAATTTAAATTACAACAACAGTAATCATTTGATTGCAATAACTTACCAATATCTTTATCATCAAATCCTTTTATCATTTCTGCTAAATTTACATTTCCTGCTAAAATAGCCACTTGTTGTGGTGTCTGGTTGTTATAATTTGGAATGTTTTTATTCGCTCCTCTAAATAACAATATTCTCGCACACTGTTCATTGTTATTGACGGCACAAATATGGAGTCCAGTGTTACCGCTAGCATTCTGAACATCGAGGTCGGCACCATAAAACATGAGGTGTTCCAAATGTTGTACCAAACCAAGTCTACATGCCTGAAGTGAAAAACATTAAAATTGAGGGCGTTGTATTAAACCTTTGTCGGTGCCTAAGTGAAGTTTTGTGTTTGACCAATCAAATTAATGTGTTTAATGACGAGGTTAATGATAACTGAATTTGTTTTCTATTCTATAAATCTGTCAATACTGAAATTGACTTACCTTGAAATGTTGTTCCAAAACATTTTCTTCTAAACTGTGATTTTTTCCCAAAAACAAATTTCATTTAATTTCTTAGGGTATATAAAACATTTTAAGTTCATTTTAACAATGTATTGATAGCAGAACAAATTCCCACACAATCCTGCTTTTGGAAGCTCTTAAAGAAAAAGCTTTTGTACACAAGCATTATTTCATTATTTGCAATGTTTTCTATCCAAAATTCTAACAATTTCATCAACAAAAACTTGTCATCTGCAAAATCTTTGAATTTGGACTAGTCTGTAATTTTGTCTTTGGTAATGGGTTAACAGTTTATCACTACAAATATTACCTGATGTATTTCATATTGCCCCTGCTCATCCTGCATACCAATAATGGCTCGCTCATGAAGTAACGTCTCCGTGACTATCGCATTCTTGCCATATAGTATACTGTAATACAAGGGAGTTAAGCCACGACCATCTTTATAATTGGTGGATGCACCCAGGTCCAATAAGGTCTGTAAAAAGATTGAGGTTTGGTTCAATTATTGTAAGATATTGAACACAATTTTCATCGCTTTCTCAGTCATATCTCCACAGCTAGGGCACCTAACCATGGATTCCTAACATTTCTCAAACCAATACTACCACAACATTATATCAAGGCCTCAATCTACTTGTTCCTCTTCACTGACTATCCATGAATCAAGTTATTTCTTGAAGTTTTCTTCCCTATAGAATGCCTATTTTCATCTTTAATATTATAATCAATTATCTCACAAACTTAAATTTTGATGCCCTTAACATAATTAGTTTTGGAAAGTATTTTGAGAAAGGGATAACTTGTATGTAACAAGCAATGTTTTCTTTTCTCACAATCTTTTTTACATTTTTGGCACTTTTCATTTCGAATTGTCGTCTGCCACTTTTTTCAATTTGGGCTAGTCAAAAAATTGTATTGTCTGGTAAAGGGCTCAAGGTCCCCCTCCCTATAATTATCACAACCTTCTATATTACTTGTCTTTCAGCTTACCTTCAGATCTCTTCAAATTCCTGCAAAATCAGCTGCATGCTTATTCTATGTAACTTCTTCAATCCAAAAAATTGCATGTTTGCAGATAAAGTCAAACATGACAATTTTGTGTTATAGGAGGAAAATATATTGCTATTATCAGAATTGAATTTAAGCACAATGCATTGTTTCACTACTGCAGGCAAAAATATATAGATGTTGAAAGCTACAGTTTCATTCTAAATGACATTTGTGAACCCTCTTTAACCCTTTCCTGTTTCTCAAAATTGTAGACTGCCCCAATTTGAAACATGTTGCAGACGACAATGAAAAGTGAGTGCAATCTGAAACAAAACCATTCTATGGGATAGAAAAAATTGTGATAAAAGAAGAAATTGCTTGTATCAAGCAATTTCTTCTTTTATCACAATATTTTCTTAAGTTTAAGTTTGCATGGACGTAAAAACCAGTGATTATACAGGAAAGGGTTAAAAGGACATTTGGAACAGTGTGAAATAAATGGACCCTGGTCAGACTATGAGGACTGATCCAGGGTCTAAACTTTTTATTACTGGTAGATTTTCTGAATGTAGAAGACCCTTGTCATGCTGAACCCGGAATATTCCGGTTATTGCAGGAGGTGTAGACTAAGATCAGACTGCACTTATGTGATCTTAGTCTTCACCTCCTGCTTGTACTTTTTATGCTAGAGTTGTTTATGAAGTTGATTTCTAAAATAAATATTGATTTTTTAACAATAAGTTCTATCAGTGCTTTCAGCCCTTTGATTTTACTGCAATTCAGTAAGGTAATTTATACAGCATGACAAGGGTTAAAACACTGCTGGAATTTATCTATTTTTCAAATATTTGTTTCCGAGTTGTTGTTTTTTACTTTTATGTGATTGGTCATTTCCATGTTACCTTGACTGCTATCTGGTTCCCATTCAACACAGCTTTATGTACAGGAGTTTGGCCCTGCTTGGTACGGAAGTCAAGATGGGCCCCGCCACTGACTAGACTGATGATAACTTCACGACATTTCTCTTTCGTTAATGACACAGCGAGTGTTAATGGTGTCTCTGAAATATGGCAGATGTAATTCTTATAAGTAAAATTTAAGTTTCTGATTTTTTTTTTCATGAACATTCTGCTTCCCCACACAACCCCGCCTTTTTAAGCCACACAACAACAAGAGGACCATGATGGTCCTAGATCACTCACCTGAACTGTCTGCTGTTAAAAAAATGCAACTAGAGACAAACAACTATAATCAGTTTCATGAAGATTAAGGCAAAACTGTAACATCTATATAGTAAACAAAGAAATTGTCATTATGGCCCCTTTTCCTGTGTTATCCTATAGAACCTTCCCATAATTTATAAGGTTCATCTTTATGACTAAAGAATTATTCTGGCCAAATTTCATGAAAATTGAGCCAAAATTGTGCCCTCTAGAGTGTAAACAAAGAAATTGTCATTAAGGTCCCTTTTCCTGTGTTTTCCGAAAGATCCTTCTAATAATCAATAGGGTTCATCTCTATGACCTAATAATTATTCAGGCAAAGTTTCGTGAAGATATGAGCTATATTTGTGGCCTCTAGAGTGTAAACAAAGAAATTGTCATTAAGGCCTCTTTTCCTGTATTTTCAAATAGAACCCTCCCATAATCGATAGGGTTCATCCTCATGACCTAACAATTATTCTGACCAAGTTTCATGAAGATTGGGTCAAAACTGTGGCCTCTAGAGTGTAAACACTTCAATTGTTTTCGCCGCACAACGGACGACAGACATTCAACGATCACAAAAGCTCACCATGAGCACTTTGTGCTCAGGTGAGCTAAAAAAAGATTTGGAAAATATTGAGGACAATGAAGAAATTGCTTGTTCTTCATTGTCGATAATGTTTCCTTCCCCAAATAAAGAGATTTTCAAAATTTCAACAAGTATAAATGCCATCTGCAACTTCTTTGAATTTGGACTAGTCTAAGATTCCTGTCATCTGGTAATGGCTTAAACTTCTATCAAACTAGAATTTCCTATTGGTAGGGAGCAAAGAAAATTCTGTATGGGGTTTAATGACAATTCTAACATTCTTTCAGTTATATCATCTTGGTACAAGACTAGGACTCTGAAATGTCTTCCTAAAGGACATCCCCATGTGACCAGCAATTCAGCCAAGATTCAAACCCCACATTCCTTACTTTACCACATTACCAGATGACAAAATTTTAGACTGGTCTAAATTAAAGGGAGTTGCAGATGACAATTGAGAGTTTATGAAATTTTATTTTTTTCAACTTTCTGGGTAGAAAACATTGTGTGAAATGAAGAAATTGCTTGCAACAAGCAATTTTTGCATAATCCACAGTGTTTTCAAAAGATATTTTCTTGGGGGGGGGGGGCATTAAATAATGAGGGTTGTGTGGGAATGGGCTAATGCCATAATAGTCACCTTTTGACCAACAATTCTAAATTATTTTTTATTGTCAAAGCTGATTCAACAATTCATGATATCATTATCATTAATTTGTTTTTTTCTAAAGTAATATTTCAAATCATTTGGCCAGATCACATAATCTCTACACAAATCCAAAAGATAGAAAAACTGATACAGAAACAACATAGCCTACAGACATTGGGACAAAGACAGAAAGCAGATTTTAGATATGATTGCATTACCATAATTTAATTTCCTTGATACAAAAGTTTACCACAACACATTTGTTTTAACCCATTCCCACACACTGGCACTTTTGGATGCCCCTCAAGAAATCAACTGGGAAAACAATTTTTAATTTCTTTTAACAAGCAATTTTTTCATTTCCCAATGTTTTCTAAAATGTTTTTGTTTAGACGCATAAAAAGGAGGAATTGTGTGGGAATGGGTTCATTTCAGAATATTTTCTTACCTCCAGTTGCAGAGTCATGAAAGTTGGGATCTAATCCCTTATTGGTCAATTTCTGTATCTTTGACAGGTTACCATTTTTGACATGTTCCATAAACTGGCGGAAATTGGTCTGAAATTTATAACAAGATGTGTTTGTGAAACAAGAATGCCCCTAAAACAGCAAATTTTTCATAAGTTTGACCTTGACAGATGACCTTGACATTGTCACATGACCATGAACTTAAAATGTACCAGCAGATGAATATCATTGAGATCTATCATCATGCCAAATATGAGCATTGTATCTTAAATAGGCTTTAAGTAATTGGCAATGTTTAGTTTTTTGGTTAAGTTTTGCAGACAGACAGACAGACCAACAGACAGAAAGACTGAATGATGGATAGACAGAGGATAGAGACACAATAATAAAACAATATGCCCCCTATCTTTCGATGCAGGTGGCATAAAAAGAAAACATTGCCTTCTCCTTTTTGGTGAATAAATCAGAACAGACAAAATAACAATCTTCTAATACGCTATAAGCATCAGATGATTTTTAGTATCTCTTGGTTTAACCCTTTCTCATTTTTTGAAACTTTAGACTGGTCCAAATTGAAAGAGGTTGCAGACGACAATCAAAATTTGAAGCAATTTGAAATGAAACCATCCTACCGGTATGTGGTAGAAAATATTGTGAGAAAAGGAGAAATTGCTTGTCACAAGTAATTTCTTCTTTTTCCACAATATTTTCTCCAATATTAAACAAAGTGACATAAAATCACGGAATTGTACAGGAAAGGGTTACACTGTGGTGAATCAAAGCACAACAGATGTCTAATCTGGTCCCAACTTAACCCATTCCTGTTTCTCGAAATTTCAGACTGGTTAAATTTTAAAGAAGTTGCTGACGTCAATCAAAAGTGAGTGCACTTTGAAACAAAACTATTCTATGTTGAAGAAATTATTGTGATAAAAGAAGAAATTGCTTGATACAAGCAATTTCTTCTTTTCTAGCAATATTTTCTTAGGTATAAAATTACCTGGACGTAAAAACCAGGGATTGTACAGGAAAGGGTTAAAGACGTTGCAGAAGGCCTTTTTCAGGTTTGCCAAATTCAAATTATGTTTGTCCTTTAGGGAAGAAAAGATTGTGGGGAATGACGCTTTTCTGAGGGGGCATTAAAAAGCGGGATTGTGAGAAAATTGGTTAAAACTACATTGAACACGTTGAAAGGAGTGAAAAATTGATATATCAGAGCATAGAGGGGATATAATTGACAGGTCCTTCCTTATGACTTGGTTTAGTAAATGCTCATTTAAGTGAAAGGTGTTGCACACAGCAATTCAAAAGTTATGAAAGTTTGGATTTTTCACTTTTTGAGTGGAAAACATTGTGGATAATGAAGAAATTGCTTGTCACAAGCAATTTTTTCATTATGCACAATGTTTTCCAAAGCTTTTTTTCTTAGGGGCGTCTAAAGGCATCATCGAGTGGGAATGGGTAAATAATCTTGGATATTATTTCATTAACAATAAATATAGTAATTGAGAATTAATAGTATATTTGGCATTAATTGTGCTTGAATAATGCTTGATGGGGTGGAGTTATATGCAAATGGTAAAATCCGAGGGCGGAGCCAAAGGGGTATTTTTTACCAACATTGTCTTTCCATACGGCATAGAACTTTTTAACCTGAAAAAAGTTCTATGTAATTTATTCTTATATATTTATGTATTTGTTTTACACCATCATTTTATAATAAGTATAAAACCAAATACATGAAATTATACAAGACCAACATGTTACATTACTAAATGGGAAAAAATCAAGTCATATTTCTATTTCTGATTGTGTGTTTGCATAAATGAACCAATGGTGTCAAATAAAGATTCCATGGCCTGAGCATTATGGTTTTACGATATTATTGGTTTTCTATCAAAACATTATAACTACAGCTTATTCTAAGCTGTAGTTACGAGGTTTTGGCAGAGACCATTGATATATTACCTTATTATGCAGCTGTTTCAGTTTTCTTGCGTTTAAATGGATCAGTTTGTAGACTCTTCTCTTATACTTGAACTGAAATATAATCAACGTATTATTAGAATGATTATCCAAGGACCACTAATGTCCAGCTTGCAAATATTTGACCTTCAATGGTGACCTTGACCTTAAACTTCCCTAGACATGGCACATTTACTCATAATGACTGTCAATCAAATCAAGCATTTGACCGGAAATGAACTGTGAACTCTAACATTAGTTGACATTGAATTGAAGCTTTTTTGTTGGTTTGGAGACTTAAACATTCTATCAAAAGCTTTATCAAGCTGTAGTTACATTGTTTAGGTCGCAAACCAACCATTTTATTTTTTTTTTTTTTGGGGGGGGGGGTACATGTTTCGGACCATGAATTTAGTAAAATAATGCCATTCAATATCTTAGTGGAGCTCCCTGTTGGAATCTGTACCTAGGGCCAGCGAGTCATCAGTTACACAAATTCATCTTGAAAATTTATTATAATTGAATTGTGGATGTAATTATCAAGACAAATATGGACAGGCACACTAACCCACATACCTAAATTGAACTATCATTGTGACAAATATGGGCGGGCACACAACCAACATACATTGATTTGTTTGAATGGGGTTTTACGCCGCTTTCAACTATCTTTCAGTTATATCGCGGCTGCTGGAGCACCTAACAATGGAATTCTGGTATTTCTCACACCAGTACTACCATTACATCCTTTCCTAGCCTCCAGCTGCTATCCCACATAGGTCTACGATTATCAACCCATTGGTGAGGACAAATAGTCAGAAGGATGAGTGCCGCCGTCGAGGATTGAACCTGGAACCTCTAGATTGAAAGTCCAACGCGCTACCAACTGCGCTATGACGGCGGCTGCTCAACATACATTGAACTATCATTGTGACAAATATGGCCGGGCACACAAAACCACATACATTGAACTATAATTATGAGAAATATGGACGGGCACACAAACCCACATACATTGAACTATCATTGTGACAAATATGGACGGGCACACAAACCCACATACATTGAACAATCATTTTGACAAATATGGACGGGCACACAAACCCACATACCTACACTGAACTATCATTGTGACAAATATGGATGGGCACACAAACCCACATACATTGAACTATCATTGTGACAAATATGGACAGGCACACAAATCCACATACATTGAACAATCATTGTGACAAATATGGACGGGCACACAAACCCACATACATTGAACTATCATTGTGACAAATATGGACGGGCACACAAACCCACATACATTGAACTATCATTGTGACAAATATGAACAGGCACACAAACCCACATACATTGAACTATCATTGTGACAAAAATGGGCGGGCACACAAACCCACATACATTGAACTATCATTGTGACATGGACAGGCACACTCACCCACATACATTGAACTATCATTGTGACAAATATGGACGGGCACACAAACCCACATACATTGAACTATCATTGTGACATGGACAGGCACACTAACCCACATACATTGAACTTTCATTGTGACAAATATGGACGGGCACACAAACCCACATACATTGAACTATCATTGTGACAAAAATGGGTGGGCACACAAACCCACATACATTGAACTATCATTGTGACAAATATGGCCAGGCACACAAACCTACATACATTGAACTATCATTATGACAAATATGGACGGGCACACAAACCCACATATATCGAACTATCATTGTGACAAATATGGTAGGGCACACAAACCCACATACATTGAACTTTCATTGTGACAAATGTTGGATTACTGGCCTCACTCACTAACCTCTTACATCAAATCTGACTAACCCATTCCCACACAGTGACGCCCATTACAAAAAAAAATTGAGAAAACTTTGTGGAAAATAAAGAAATTGCTTCCAACAAGCAATTTCTTTATTTTCCACAAGGTTTTCTATCCAGAAAGTTGAAAAAATCCAAAATTTCATAATTCTTAAATTCTTGTCTGCAACTTCTTTGAATTTGGACTGATCTAAAATTTTATGGTGTGGGAATGGGTTATGACAGCAAATTGTGTAAATTATTCATTTTTGGTCAGTAGTACGTAATAAATATTTGGTTAAGGCTATAATAAGGTCATAACTACAGTTTGAACCAACAAAATTGCTTGACACAATTATCAGAGTTTAAAGTTATTTTCCGGTCTGAATGAATGATATGATTGGTCAATTGTTTAATTTTTCTGACAGCAGCTTGACAAATATTTGCATAAAAAACAAGGCATGTGGTCTACAGTAAGGAGTAGGGTGGATACGAAAAGATAACATGCATTTTTAAAAAAAAAATATACAATTCTGTTATGATGAGAAGTACCCACAATATTTGGCTTCACGCTTTTGAAGTTTGTTTAATTTATCATCAGACAACAAAATTTTAGACTTGTCAAAATTCAAAGAAGTTGCAGACAATTTTTTTTTGACTTATGGGGTTAAAAATGAAAAGAATTGCTCAGGTTGCAAGAAATTTCTCATTTTCTCACAGTGTTTTCTGCCCCTAAAAGATTATGATGAAGTGTCATGTAAACTGTGACACACAGTGCCATTAGACTAAAACACCATAACTCCCTGGTTTGAAGACAAGGTATTAGAAACATTATGAGAAGAGTAGAAATATGCTTGTTACAAGTAATTTCTCTCATTATAACCCACACAGTAATGTTTTTTTACCTTCTCAAGGGAAAAGCTTTTTTTATATTGTTAAACATTGTTGACAATGAAGACAAGCAATTTCTTCAATGTCCACTATGTTTTCTATCCTAAAAGGCAAAGACTTTCTTAATCTTACCAACTTAAAATTATTGTATGCAACTTCTTTCAATTTGAACCAGCCTAATATTTTCTCATGCGGAAATGGAATAATCAATGTTTTTAGAAAAATAATCATTTTTGGTGAATCAAAACAATTTATTGTATATTAACGAGTTAAATTTAATAAACATGATAAAAGACCTACCTCTAGAAAGCCAATTGGTCCATGTAACGGATATTCACGAAGCAATCTCTCCTCATCTAAAAATTTTCCGGCCCTACCATTCATGGGTGGCATGTACAGCCCATAATTCAATGGGTCTCTCAACTCCTGCACGAAAATGGTAATTTATGCATTATCAGACAAAACAAGGTATGTTTGTTAAAATCTTCTGCCCATTGCAACACAAGTATGACCTTTATAAGTGACCTTGTTGGTTGACCTTGAGCCTGTTATTGACCTTGGGCTTGTTATTCAGACAGAGACAGGCATATACAGTAGAACAATATGTCCCTGATTTTATCAATGTAGGAGCATAAAATTTTACATCACAAAATTTGATTGATTGATTGAATGGGATTTAATGGAACTTTTAACAGTATTTCATTCATATTGTGGCGGCTTGACATTTGTCTCCCACCAATTGGTAGATAATTGTAAACTTAACTGGGATAGCAGCTGGAGGCTAGAAAAGGATGTAGTGGTAGTACTGGTGTGAGAAATCCAGGAATCCATTGTGTCCAGCCGCCACAATATGAATGAAATACTGTTAAAAGTTCCATTAAATCCCATTCAATGCAGCATAAAATCTGAAAACAGTTGCAGACATCAATTTACTATAGAAGATTACTGAACCATTATATCTTGAACAATTAAGTTCTGTATACCAAAAAGGTTGTGGCAGATTTTATCTAGGAGCATTTACAGAAATCTGCATCACCCCTGAAGACAATTAGTTGTCACAAACCACAACCACTCAAAGGTTCAACTAGGATCTTAACCGTGCATGGAGTATAGAATGGTCACACAGTTCTCCTGCTGACAAAATTTTAGACTGGTCCAAATAGAGAGAAGTTGCCATCAAGTTGATGAAATTCAACTTTTTCTTGTCTTTTAGTGAGGAATACATCACACAAAAGGAAGAAATAGCTTATGTCAAACAATCACCTCAGTTCCTACATTATTTTCCCAAACTCCTATCTTGATAATCTAAAAAGGGGCAATGCATGTGAATAGTTTAACCCATTTCCACACCATCATGCCTTTTGAGGCCCCTCCATAATATAAGACGACCATTATTGTCCTAAATCGCTCACCTGAATCATCTGTTTAAAAATGCAACTGGAGCCAAATAATTATAACCAGTTTCATGAAGATTGATCCAAAACTGTGGCCTTTACAGTATAAACAAAGAAATTGTCATTAATGCCCATTTTCCCATATTTTCCTATAGAACCTTCCCATAAACTAAAGGCTTCATTCTTATGACCTTACAATTATCCTAACCAAGTTTCAAGAAAAATTGAGCCAAAATTCTGCCTTCTAGAGTGTAAACAAAGAAATTGTGACTAACGCGCCTTTCCCAGTGTTTTCCTGTAGAACCTTCCCATAATCAAAAGGGTTCATCCTTATGGCCTAACAATTATTTTGGTCAAGTATTTATGAAGATTGAGACAAAATTTTGTCTTCTAGAGTATAAACAAAGAAACTGTCACTAAGGTCCATTTTCCTGTATGTTTGAAAAGAACCTTCTCATAATTGATAGGGTTCATCCTCATGACCTAACAATTATTCTGGTCAAGTTGCATGAAGATTGTGCCAAATTGTAGCCTCTAGAGTGTAAACAAAGAAATTGTCACTAAGGCCCATTTTCCTGTGTTTTCCAATAGAACCTTCCCATAATCAATAGGCTTCATCCTTTTGACCTAACAATTATTCTGGCCAAGTTTCAAGAAGATTGAATCAAAACTATAGCCTCTAGAGTGTAAACACTTCAATTGTTGGGTCAAATGACAGACAACAAACATTCAATGATCACAAAAGCTCATCATGAGCACATTGTGCTCAGGTGAGCTAACACAAAGTGCTCAGGTGAGCTAACAACTTTGGGAAACAGTTTGCAAAATGGATAAATTGATTGTGATAATTTCTTCAGTTACCACTGTCTTCTACCAAAATGTTTTAAAGACAAAGAATTTTGAAATTGAATGAATATAAGATTGCCATCTGCAACTGTACCAGTCTACAATTTTGTCATCTGGTTATCTGAAAGACAATTGTTGTTTTGGTCAACCGGAGGCTCGATTTATAACCTTCAGATCTGAAATCAAGAAATCTTCTAAGCTAATCTTGCTTAGTCAAGCTTAGTACAGTTTAACTTAATACCAGATGGCAAAAGTTTAAACTGGTCAAAACTGCAAGGAGTTGCAGATGACAATTCAACGTTAATGAAATATAACATTTTCTGAACGTTCTGGATTGAAAATATTGTGGAAAATAAAGAAATTGGTTGATAGAAAAAATTTTCTTATTTAACACAATGTTTTCCCAAATTGTTTTTCTTCGGGGGCAGCAAAAAGCTTCAATGTGTAGGAATGGGTTAATACCATACCTTAGAAAACATGGATAAAATTCTTTGTTTGGCTTCCCATACTGTCTCATCTAACTCAAACTGTAGACATTTCTGAAACAGCAAAAATAAGATTCCTTCAATAAACAATTGTAAGCTATTTCATGAAACATGACCATTCATAACCTTGACCTTGAACTTTCTGGGAGGAAAACATCGTGTAAAATGAATAAATTGCTTTTTACAATTTCTTTATTACACAATGTTTTCCCATTTGTTTTTCCTTAGGGGCCTCTAAAAGCATCATTGTGTTGTAATGGATTAAAGTGGATGTGCTTTAGTATTACAGCAACAAATTTACAGCTTAAAAGCTCTACCGGTAAAATACAAGAGTCTCATGCAGAAACACCTCTCATTGTAACATAGTTCACAGTGAGTGCGTCATCAACCATTTCTAAAACAATTTGTGAGATTTTTCTAATATACATTTCTGGCCATGTCATACCCAGTTTTTCCCCCATTACCAAACAACCAAATTTTAGACTGGTCCAAATTCCAAGTTGATGAAATTTAGAAAAATCTTTGGATTTTTGGGTATAAAACATTGTGTACACTGAAGAAGTTTCTAGATACAAGCAATTTCTTTGTTGTCAACAATATTTTCCAACCCTTCTTTCGTGAGGGAATGTGGGAATGGGTTAATCAATAAAATATCTATACTATCTTTTAAATAGGAAATAATTATTTTTTCTAAATTGATTTTAGCAAAACAATAAGGAAATTCTTGTAATTTTTCCTTCCTTATTTCATGCAAAATCATTAACCTGGAGTTACATAGCTTATGATTCATCATAGAAATATATGACAATTTAATGTCCTATCTATTTGTGGTTTCAAAATGTTGGAATTTCCTTCCTGATTATTTCTTCACCCATTCTCACACAACCCTGCTTTTTTACGCACCTCAAGAAAATAGTTTTTGAAAACATTGTGGACAATGACGAAATTACTTGCTATTTCATCAGTATCCACAAGACTAAGATTATTCAAATTTCACCAACTTGAAATTATCGTCTTGAACTTTTTTCAATTTGAACAAGTCTAAAATTTTCTCATTCGGTAATGGAGTAAACCCTTTACCGGACATTTTTTTTCGACTGGCCCAAATTGAATAAAGGTGAAGATGATTAATTCAAATTGCATTGAATTCAAAAGTATGTGCCAAATGGGGTAGAAAACGTTATGATAAAAGGAGAAATTGATCAAGTTTGGTTTCTTCACGTATCAAAATTTGGGATTGTGTTTGTGTATGGTCGAGTTAACCCATTCCAACACAGCAAAATTTTGGACTGGTCCAAATTGAAAGAAGCTGCAGACGACAATTTCAAGTTGATGGAATTTTAATATTTATCGTCTTTTGGGATAGAAAACATTGTGGATAATGAAGAAATTGCTTGTAACAAGCAATTTCTTCATTTTCCACAATGTTTTCCAAAGCTTTTTTCTCGAGGGGCGTAAAAGGAGGGATTGAGTTGGAATTGGTTAATTGAATGTTCAAGTCCTGTTCCATACAAACAAAGAGTTGATTAACCTATAACCACATAATCCCATGTTTTGACAAGCATGATTTGACCATTCAGGGGAGGTAATCGATTTTCAACAGTTTCCTGTTCAATCCCTGGTTTTTACGTTCCTGTGTTTTTATACTTGAGAAAACATTGTGGAAAAAGAAGAAATTGCTTGTAACAAGCAATAACTTCTTTTTTGAATTTTTTTCTACCCTACAGAAGGATTTTTTTTCAAATTAAATAGACTTTGAACCAGTCTAAAATTTAGTCAACTAGTAATGAATTATACACTACATATTAACCCATTACCAACAGTGAAATTTTAGACTGGTCCGAATTGAAAGAAGTTGCAGACGACAATTTCAAGTTAATGAAATTTTGGATTTTTTTTTATCTTTCTGGGTAGAAAACATTGTGGAATTTTGCACAATGTTTTCCCAACTATCTTCCTTGAGAGGCTTCAAAAAGTGTCATTGTGTGGGAATGGGTTAAGAATTCTGATGCTCTAAACCGAGGCCAAATATTTAAACAAAGAAGATTTCGATACTCATAACTTTATGCATTCATCAATTCTTTTCTATCAAATTTCAATGCCAATATTGGTTCTATCATTGTATCATAACTAGTTTCAAGTTTTCTTTATTAGGTAAAAAGTGATGATTAGTTTCTCCTGCTGTATAATTACCTAATTAGTTTACAATTATCAGTACTAAGGCGTACAAAGCCCTGTACTTCATTTTATCAGTTCTTTAATTCTTAAACAAATTTGACCTCTTTACACTTCTATGGGACAAAAGTATGTTTGTTTAACCCATTTCCACACAATGAGGCTTTTAGACTCCCCTCAAGAAAAACAATGGGGACAACAGGGTGTAAAATGAAGAAATTGCTTGTCACAAGCAATTTCTTCATTTTCCAAATTGTTTTCTACATATTGAAAATATACACAGTTTCATCAACTTCAAATTGTTGGCTGCAACTCTTTTCAATTTGGACCAGTTTAAAATTTTGCCGTCTAGTAATGGGTAAACCCAGTCTCACACAATCACACAAAATGGACTGAAATAGTAGGAATTATCCGAACACGATTTTTACATGCCTTTCTAGCTAGCAATGCGTCAGCTTTGATAGTTTAAGTTAACAGACAAAATTCTCAAGTCTTCTCAAAGTTCAATGAGTGCATACTGCCACTGGAGGCTTAACCACTAAATCCATTGAATGCCTACGCCATAAAAAGTAGTTCTAATTTATTTCAGGAATATTGCAAACTCTATTAAAATTGTAGAGAACTTTTTCAAAAGCATGCTATTTTACCCATTCCCACTCAATTCAGCTTTTTAAGCATCTCATGAAAAAAACTTTAGAAAATATTTTGAACAATGAAGAAATTGCTTGTAACAAGCAATTTCTTCTTTGTCCACAAGGTTTTCTACCAAAAAAAAATAGGGATTTTCTAAATTCAACTTGAAATTGTCGTCTGCAACTTCTTCAATTTGAACCGGTGCCACTAGTTAAGGGTTGAATTCTTATTAATTACCAAATATGTATTTCATTTCTTGAGAAGCAGAATTAATCTGTATAAAGAAAAGTGTTAAAACCTTCCTTTGTGTTTTGTGCATATTAGGTGTTTGAAAGACAAGCCAACGGATTATAGCAATCAGCTGTGGTAACACACATACTTAGCATGTGTTATAATCCTGATGGTTTTGTAGTCAAATAATCTATATTTCCTATAATATGTTTTTATTAAAGCTTAGTCATTTGGACTCATTTCCTTGTAAGAATATATAAATAGGCGCACAGGAACTTAAGAACAGACTTAGAATTACTTTGTGTAGAATGACTTTGTGTTAGGTAACGAGACTTAGAATTACTTTGTGTAGAATGACTTTGTGTTAGGTAATGAGACTTTGAATTACTTTGTGTAGAATGACTTTGTGTTAGATAACGTAAACAACTAAATCTAGAACTGCATAACTCTTGTGTTTTAAATGAAATAAGAATCTTCTTGGTGAACATTTGGACTTTGTGTTTCTAAAATTATTCAAATCTGTCTTTGTGAATCGTTAGAACGTTTTATGTTATTCTGTGTGAATCTACACCATATATTTAATTAAATATCAATAAATTGACATCTTTTCCTTTGACATTCATCCTTCCGACTTAAGCCTTCCACCTAAGAAAACAGCATCATGAATTACAACAACAACTACCGAAATCCCTGGGTTACGGACAGACAAAAACCACTGCGTTATAAAATGGTGGAGAATCCGGGTACCGTTCCCCCGGTTACCTCCGCAGCAATACCCAAGCGAGTTAGATTACTTTTCCCCTATGACATATTGGAACTATGTGAATAATAAGGACTTAAATGGATTTCGGAGTTGCTTTAAGTGTGGAAACTCTTTCATGGAACTTCATGTGTGCCCAGCTCAAGGTAGGATGTGCTACTCTTGTAAAAGGTATGGACATTACGCTTCATTGTGTCGCTTCTCGAATTCAAAAGCTCAAACAGAAACAAAAATTAGTAGTGCTAGCGCAGACCTTGCAAAATGTATTGAAAATCTCTCTAACAAACTATCTTGTGTTGAAGACAAATTTGATAAGCTTTCATCAAAATCCCTGAATGAAGACAGAAATCAATTAATCCCCAACAATGAACGTTTAAAAGTTGAAATTGAGACTCTTGAATCGAAAGTTAATTCACTTACTGAATTCGTGAATGAGTCAAAATCGACCATCAAGTGGTTGCAGGTTGAGAATGAAACACTAAAGCATGGAAATTCCACACTTAGTGACAAACTCAAAGACCTGTCTTCAGAGAAAGAATCATTGGAATTGGCCAGTGTAAATGCTGAAGAAACCATTGACAGCCTTAATGAACAGCTGACTAAGTTGTTTGAATACCTGATGCTTGTTGGTGATGGCCGACAGAAATTATTCACGATTATGTGTGAAGCTACACAAGAGTTCGATTTAATTCTTAAAGAAGTGAACAAAAAGGGACCTCGTAAATTATGCTATCGTTGTGGATTGGCTTCCCATGCAGATAAAAATAGGTGTTTAGCGAACGATCGCAAATGTCAGTTGTGCAAAAAAAATAACCATTTGACATTAAACTGCAGAACCGAACCCCCTGTTCATGGTTATTTTCCAGAACGTTGTAGAAAAACAAATGATATACTAAAAAATCTTGAGGACAAAACTGGTGTGACATATGACTATCGATGTATAAAATGGACCGCAAAACAACCAAAATCATAACTTTGGGGTCCAAAGTCTTTGAAGACCAGGGAAGTTATTGTGCCACTAGTTAAGGGTTGAATTCTTATTAATTACCAAATATGTATTTCATTTCTTGAGAAGCAGAATTAATCTGTATAAAGAAAAGTGTTAAAACCTTCCTTTGTGTTTTGTGCATATTAGGTGTTTGAAAGACAAGCCAACGGATTATAGCAATCAGCTGTGGTAACACACATACTTAGCATGTGTTATAATCCTGATGGTTTTGTAGTCAAATAATCTATATTTCCTATAATATGTTTTTATTAAAGCTTAGTCATTTGGACTCATTTCCTTGTAAGAATATATAAATAGGCGCACAGGAACTTAAGAACAGACTTAGAATTACTTTGTGTAGAATGACTTTGTGTTAGGTAACGAGACTTAGAATTACTTTGTGTAGAATGACTTTGTGTTAGGTAATGAGACTTTGAATTACTTTGTGTAGAATGACTTTGTGTTAGATAACGTAAACAACTAAATCTAGAACTGCATAACTCTTGTGTTTTAAATGAAATAAGAATCTTCTTGGTGAACATTTGGACTTTGTGTTTCTAAAATTATTCAAATCTGTCTTTGTGAATCGTTAGAACGTTTTATGTTATTCTGTGTGAATCTACACCATATATTTAATTAAATATCAATAAATTGACATCTTTTCCTTTGACATTCATCCTTCCGACTTAAGCCTTCCACCTAAGAAAACAGCATCATGAATTACAACAACAACTACCGAAATCCCTGGGTTACGGACAGACAAAAACCACTGTGTTATACCAGTCTGAGATTTTATTATGTTGTATTTTCTAAATTCAACTTGAAATTGTCATCTGCAACTTCTTCAATTTGAACCAGTCTGAGATTTTATCATGTTGTAATGGGTTAACTGTCTGGTTACTTTTACCACTTTAATTTATTATGATAACCTTTGGCAAAGAAGATAACTTAACAAAACTATACTTTGCAAGCTTACAGGGCTTTCAGTACTTTGATTAAGTAAAATCTGGGGCAATAGCTCAATAATTCTTGATGGAATTTTCACAAAAGTTGTGTGTTGCACATCGACAGCTTCTGCCTTGTACGAAGCAAATCAGACTGAAGTTGTAGTAGGAGTTGTCAGGACAAGTTTTTTCCGACAGACAGACCAATTGACCGCACAACTGATAGGCTGATTCCAGTATACCCCCCTTAACCCATTCCAACTCAATCCCTCCTTTTTACGCCCCTCAAGAAAAAAGCTTTGGAAAACGTTGTGGAAAATGAAGAAATTGCTTGTATCAAGCAATTTCTTCATTATCCACAATGTTTACTATCCAAAAAGACAGAAAAAGTCAAAATTCCATCAACTTGGAATTGTCGTCTGCAGCTTCTTTCAATTTGGACCAGTCTAAACTTTTGCTGTGTTGGAATGGGTTAACTTAGTTTGAGGGGGTATAGTGAATAATGAAACAAGAAGTTATGAATGATGAAACAGAGTGGAATGTTTTCAGTATTGTTAATGCAAGATCAGACAGATGAACAGATGGAATGATAAACAGACAGATTCCAGTGCAAATCCTCCTAACATCACAGTCACATAACATTGATAACAAAACAATACGCAGATGACTGCACCTCTACCTGTACTTTAAGTTCCGCCACCGACACACGGATAAACACCGTCCCCGTCTGATGTTCTGACATGTATGTAGACGTGGTCCCATAGCGTTCATCTCGTAACAGACTCCGTCTATCAAGGTCAAGGTCGTGAAGGGTTGCCCTGCTAGTAAGTGTTCCGCCATGATAACCAATATTATTGTTCTTCAATATTCCTCCGCTCGGTTCTGTCGTAGACATTATTCTGACTAGTTATTTGATCTGTCTACATATTGGGAGGGTCTGAAAAACAAAGGTAGAAACAGAAATATTAAATCTATCCACTGATATTACTTACTGGGAAAAAGGTTGGAAAAACAGTGGAAAATGAAGAAATTGCTTATAACTAGTTATTTCTTTATTTCCTACAATGTTTTCTACCTCAAAATACAAGGATTTTAACATTTTCATGAACTTGAAAAGTGTTGTCTGCAAGTTCTTTCTATTTGGCGCAGGCTCAAGTTTTGTTGTGAAGTAATGTTAAAAGAGCCTTCACAAGTTTATCCGACTACCAGACAGCAAACTTTTTGACTAGTCTAAATTCAAAAGAGTTGCAGAAGACAATTTCAAGCCTATGAAATTTCGGGTTTTTTTTTTAACTTTTGGGGTACAAAGCATTGTGGATAATGAAGAATTTGCCTTAAACAGGTTAAAAATGTAATATCAATGTTACTGTTTGTCACCTGTCACTGCATAACTAAAACTGAGAAATTTTTCATATTTCAAATCAATTATAGAAAACTTAAAGGCATATTTCAATGCCTATAGGGATTATCTAATCCAGTCAATTACTTGAACCAATCAAAAGCTATAGTATTCATGTCTCATCAACTAGTTATACGCAAATCTCTCTCTCTCACTCTTTCACTCTCCTTCTCTCTCTCTCTCTCTCTCTCTCTCTCTCTCTCTGTGAAGTATAAAAAGCCCTAATATTCAAGTCCCATCAACTAATCATACGCAAATCTCTCTCTCACTCTCTCTCTCTCCTTCTCTCTCTCTCTCTCTGTGAAGTATATTAGGGATATATTAATTTCATATACCAAATTTTGGCCAAAACATACTTAGACTATCACTAAATGTGATTAATATCCCCCCAATGACTCCATATCACAGAAAAAACAATTCTTCACAGGAAAAGAGCCTTTTTTCAACAAAGGCCCATAACTCAAAGAAAAGTCAATTGATTGATCGATTGAAAGGGAAAGGGATTTAATGTCGCTTTTAACAGTAATTCAGTCATATCCCAGCAGCTAGAGCACCCAACAATGGATTCCTGATATTTCTCGCACCAGTACCACCACTACATCTTTTCCTAGCCTCCAGCTGCTATCATACTTAGGTTTACGATTATCCAAGAAAAGTCAAAGGACCGTAACTAAAATGGAACATGCAAATTAAGGTCATATCCATTGAGAAGTTGAAGAGAAAATGAGCAGACAAGATTTTTCATCTCTGTTAAAAGTAAATGGACCGCAACCGTGTTACAGCATCCGCATCTCTAGTGGATGTGGATACTGAGTCTACTTGTAAAGTTCGAATCAAACCTACTGCAAGAGATGCTGAGAAATTGAGCGGACAAGCAAAAGGCTAAACATAGTGACCAACTGGTGGGTCAACCAACAAGCCAACTCCTAAATACCCCACAAACAAAGTTTTGTGACCCATGGAAAGTCAGAGATTCTAACCCCTGACCTTTGATTCCTTTCAGATAATGAGTCCAACTGGCATTTGGGTATTAACCCATTCCAACACAAGAAAATTTTAGACTGGTCCAAATTGAAAGAAGCTGCAGACAACAATTTCAAGTTGATGGAATTTTAATTATTTTGTCTTTTGGGATAGAAAACATTGTGGATAATGAAGAAATTGCTTGATACAAGCAATTTCTTTATTTTCCACAATGTTTTCCAGAGATTTTTTCTTGAGAGGCGTAAAAAGGAGGGATTGTGTGGGAATGGGTTAAACCTTTCCTGTACAATCCCTAATTTTTATATCCTTCTGATATCATGTTTGAGAAAACATTGTAGAAAAAGAAGAAATTGCTTATAACAAGCACTTTCTCCTTTACCCACAATATTTTCTATCATATATGATGGTTATCTTTTAATTGCACTTACATTATAATGTTTTCTGCTACCCCTTTGGATTTGGACAAGTCCAAAATTCTGAAAACAGTTAAGGGTCAACCAATTACCAGATAAGGTATTTCAGACTGGCTCAAATTGATTTTTTTTCTGTTAAATTTGTTTTTTTGGATACAAACAATGTGCATCATGTTAACAAAGCTATTAACAAGCAGTTTCTTTGTTTATCCAACATCGACTTCTAGTGATCAGTGGAAGTTTTGAAGCAAGGGGATAATGTCCACATGGTCTAAAAAAATGGATCATAATCGAGCCATTGGAGCTTTAGAATCAAGTGGACAGTGTCCCCATGGTCTTGTAAAACTGGCAACATTGATGATTTTTTCGGGACACTGGAGCAAAAAAACAGCCTTATCTGGTGGTGGAGTTAAAAAGGGCAATCATGAGGCTTTTGAATATTTACAAGGAACATCTTACACACAAAATCAATCACCTTGAAAACCAATGCAAGTAAGACATGCCATTTTCACAAGACAAATGAATTCTAACATCATTTTACGTCATCATCTAACATGTATTTTAATTACGTTAACATGTAATTAACCAGACGAAGAAACATAGACTGTCTCCAGTCAACTTATTGCAACCTCGACAATCTTCCTAGCACATTAAACTATTACTAGAAAATCCAATTTTAGACTGGTCCAAATTGAAAGGGGTTACAGATAAAAGATTCAAGTTAATATATAGTACCATAAATATCCCAGAAAATAAGAAAGAAATTTATAAAAGTAATTTCATCATTTATTACATTGTTTTCTCAAATTCTTTATTTTGAGGGTCATATATGAAAAAGAGGAATGGGTTAAATGGGTTAAATCTTAGTATCACAAACCGCAATTTCGATGTGCTTAACCCATTCCCACACAGCAACGCTTTTTGATGACGCCCCTCAAGAAAAGCAATTAGGAAATCATTGTGTAAAATGAAGAAATAATGTTTGTAACAAATTTCTTCATATTACACAATAATTTCTATCCAGAAAGTTAAAAAAATCTAAAATTTCATATACTTCAAAAAACTGCAACTCCTTTCAATTTGGACCAATCTAATATTTTGCCGTTTGCGAATTAGTTAAAAAATAAAAGATTTGGAAACACTATGGGGAAAGAAAATGACTCATATTCTTCTTTTCCCATAAAATTTCTTATCCTTTTAATTCTAAAACTAATTTGTCTACACATCTTGTGTCATCTGCAACCATTTTTAATTTAGGACACAAGTGTCAATTCTTTTAAGAACTGTCAGACCTGTGCAGTCGAATTGTGAAGCATTTAAAACGACAAATTACATTATTGGACAACCAGAATGTTGTAACTACAGTTTGCTTAACCCTTTCCTGTACAAACCTGGGATTTTACATCTATGTAATTTGACACTTGAGAAAATATTGTGGAAAAAGAAGAAATCACTTATAACAAGCAATTTCTCCTTGTCCCACTATATTTTCTTCCTAAAAGGATGGTTTCATTTTGAATTGCATCAAGTTTTAATTGTCGTGTGTAACCTCTTTCAATTTGGACAAGTCTAATATTTCTTAAAAAAGGAAATGGTTAAGCTGCAGATACAACATTTTCGTTGCCTAACAATGTTTTGATGATCATTTATACAAAGACTAGTCTGCAAATACTAGTGTATGGTTGTAAGCCTTGACATTTGACCATGACCTTGACATTTGACCATGACCTTGACAGAGAGAAGACCTTGCAGTGGGACATTAGATATTGTTGATTGATTGATTGATTGGGGTTTAACGCCACTTTTAATAGTATTTCAGTCATATTGCCGTGGCTGGAGCACCTAACAATGGATTCCTGGTATTTCTCACACCGGTACTACCACTACATCCTTTCCTAGCCTCCAGCTGCTATCCCACTTAGGTCTAGGATTATCCACCCAATGGTGAGAGACTAATACCAGAAAGGACATGTGCCGCCACCGGGGATCGAACCCATGACAACCCATAATTGAAGATTAGGAGTCTGATGCACTACCAACTGCGCTATGACAGCGCCAATATTTGATATTGTAATCAAGTCAGTAATTACATGTAGCTGATTTTTTCTTCTTTTTTTTTTCAAAGATATCTTAAACTTATCCTGAGGCCACTTTATCCAAGTTGTATGGAAGAAATGACCCTATGATGCAATCATTCTGTAAAACTTTGAAGAGAACTCTTATTCAAACAGTAGTTACAGGGTTTAGGTCGCTAAACCAACACATGAAATAGGTTGTCCAGGAACAATATGTCGAGCCCACTGATATGTACAAAGAATGTGGTACACAGAATGACACCTTGATCTTAGATGTATCACTACAAACGTTTCGCATGACATTAGCACTCATAAAGTAAAACAACTGTGCTAAGTTATTTTCAAATCAACCCATAAATGTAGAAATTATGCTTTTGATGAGGTCAATTTTGTCATTTGACCTTCAACTGTGACCTTGACTTTGGAGGTATCACAATAAAAAGTTTTGATTGACACTAGCACTCAATTGTGCCAAATTATTTTCAAATCCATCCGTAAGTGTAGAAGTTATGCTCTGGACAAAATTCTGGACGGATGAACGCACTCACTAACGCATGCACACACACTAACACCAAAGTGAATTTTTGACAACTATGTCTTGCTGACCGCACGCGGGCTCGACAAAAAAATGCTTCACATAAATGTTGGTCTATGTGGGAGTTAAAATATCACTTTCGGTAAAGATGAATTATTTGATTGATTGATTGATTCTTTGAATAACATCAGTGATCGGTCTACTCTTTTGCTTTCCAAAAACACTAACCTGTCTAACAAAGTTTTATTCCTTTTTCAAGAAAGATAGTTACTAAGTTAACAAACTTCATTAACCTTTGTCATGAACCCAGCATATTCTTGTTTTGGTAGGTGGTATAGACAAAGATCATTCTCCACTTACGTGCACTCTTATCTTATTCTACACCTCCTGCTCGTCTCTTTTAAACCAGAATCGGTCCTAAAATAAATTTCAAAAAATAAATTCAGGTACAATTAGTGCATCCAATGCCATCAGGCTTTGAATTTACTGCAGTTCTGGTGAGGATTTCATTCAGCATCATAAGGGTTAACCGTTGTCATGTTGATCCTGGAATATTCCTGCTTTGGAAGGAGGCATAGACAAAGATCAGCCTGCACATATGTGTACCCTGTCTTAGTCTACACAACCTGCTTGTCCTTTTAAACCAGATTTTTACATAAAATCAAACAAAACCAGACTAAATATTAACCATGGCAACCTGACCTACAGAGCCAACAGTCCTTTGATTTTCAAGCATTTCTGAACAAGGGTTTTATTCAGCAAAACAAGGGTTAAGATAGTATAGATTCACTTATATTCCAGACTAAGAATTTTCACAAAAGCAGTCCTTAAACCAATTCCAAATGTTTATATCTTCTGCAAAAAATTTACCACTTTACAAGAACTATGAACCAATAGCTGTTTTTCACACTCAGATTTGATGGCATATACTGACATACTTAAATCAGTTTTGCATTAACCAATAATCAAAAATTAAAATATTTAACTGGCCCCAATTGAAGCTCAGGCTATACAGATCATTTCAATTCAAGTGTATAGAATTTGGAAAAAGAAAACAGTGTGAAAAGATGATACTGCTTTTCAACACAAATTAAGAATTTATCCATGGTTCAGCGGAAAACAGTTGTAACTGTGTATATGTTTATAGGCAGTTACAACTATTTCTTGCTGAACCAAGGATATACAGTCTAAGTTAAAGTTTATAAAATTTTACAAATATAATTTGTCTTATATGGCAGAAAACATTGTCAGGCCTCCTAGCAGGCCAAAACAAAAATAAAGGTTTTTATAAAGGCTCCAATGTATGAAAATAAAGGCCTTTTAGTGTAAAATATGAAAAAATAAAGAGTGAATAAAGGCTATTTTCGTCGAAGTTCTCATTTCTTTATTAAACCCACAGTCATACCAAAGTCATTTTTTGATGATATACTGTTTGAATTATGCAATATAATACATACCTTATTTAATGTGTATACCTATTTTCTCTGCATATTTATATCATACATAGCTCCTGTTTTACAGTGTAGGAAAATGCAGAACAAAATCCATTACTTGCTTTAAGCTAGGACGGCAACCAGTCAGAGCAAATATAAAGGTTTTGAGTGAGAATTACAGGCTATTTGGGCGTTTTAAATGTTTTCTGGGGAAATGTAAAGGTTTTAAAGGTTTGCTCTGAAATTAAAGGTTTTTAAAGGTTTTAAAGGTTTCACTAGGAGGCCTGCATTGTGGAAAATGAAATTGCTTGAACAATTTTACCTTGAGGCACATCCAAAAACGGGATTGTATGGGAATGCGTTAACGTGGGATTGGAGTAAATTGGTTCACTCAATTTGTCCAAATATAAACATTGAAAGTGAATTAATGCCTTTCCCCTCAGGAGAGACATCGTGGCAGGTTAAGAAATAACGTATATTAAACAATTTCCTCTCTATAAACATCAATTTTTTTGATACAATGTTAGTAACATTTTTTCTTTTCAAAAAATATTAGAGCGGGGGAATGAGTTTAGGACGATCATATTTGGCATACGTGAATACTCTGAAATTTTAGACTGGTCCAAACTGTAAGAAGTTGCAGACTGTTGAAATTTTTAAAATCTTGCTTGTCACATGCAATTCCTTCAATTTTCAAATTTGCTTGTCACATGCAATTCCTTCAATTTTCAAATTGTTTTCCTCTTAAACTCTTTGCTCTAGGGTAGTAAAAGAGCCAAATTAGGTCTGATTGATTGAATGGGGCCATGCCACTTTTAAGAGTATTTCAGTCATTTCACAGCTGGTGCACCTAACCATGAATTCCTGGTATTTCTCACACTAGTTCTACGACTATATCCTTTCCAAGCCTCCAGCTGCTTATCCCTCTAAGGTTTAGGATTATCCACCAATTGGTGGGAGACAAATGTCAGATAGGATCAAGCCATGGAGAGGGACTGTGGGAAGGGGATAGTCACATTGTGGGTGTCTACCATTGCTATTAACCCAGGTTCCTGTTTTCCAAAATTTTAGACCTGTCCAAATTCAAAGGTTTTGCAGACCAAAATTTCAAGTGGATTCAATTTGAAAAATAACCATTTAGAAGGGTAATTAATGTAGCACAAAAAGAAGAAATTCTTTTTCTACAATGTTTTCTATATCATAAAATAGCAGGGACATAAAAACCTGGGATGGAACAGGAAAGGCTTAAATATGGGCTTTAAAACAACACCATTCTTTATAATTCACTTACATTCTTATAGTTGAATAGAGTCCAACACTTAAAAATAATAAAATATCACAAACACATCAAAAACTTTCATTTAAAAGAAACACACACTATTTTCCTTAAAAGTAAAAGGTTTAACTAAAACAATGACCATTAAATGATACACCCATGAACAGTTTAAATCCAAGTCAATCCTAGTGAATTAAACTTAACTAAATTAAAATCCCGTCAGTAAATTAACATACCAGCCTCTCTAAACAAAGGGCTCGGACTGGTTGGAGATTGTTACCTTTAATCCTTTCCCGTTCTTCAAAATTATAGACTGGTCAAATTTGAAAAAAGTTGCAGACAACAATTAAGTTTGAAAGTAACCAGCCTACAGATAAGAAAATATTGTGGGAAAAGAAGAAATTGCTTGTAAAAAGCAATTTCTTCTTTTCCCACAATGTTTTCTCATGTATAAAATAACAAGGGGTTGTTCAGGAAAGGGTTAATAACCTTTTACCATATAAGGAAAAAACTTTTTTTCAGTCTCATGCATACTGCTGTGCTTTGACATATTGGAAAAATTGACAAATGGAAAACATTGCAGATAAAGAAGAAATTTCTATTTGGCACATTTTTTGTTTTTTCACCATATTTTCTATCTTTGCAGATTCAGTTTTCACAAATACACTGATTTTTACCATTATTAACTGTATTATTTCCTCTTTAACAATCCTTCTGTTTTCAACTTCCCATTACCTCTCTTGCTTACCAAACAATGGCATCTACATCCTAGTAATCATTTTCTCCTTTTTCCACAATATTTCTTACTTTTTCTGATTTAATTGATACCAACTTACTGTCATCTGTATCTTCTTTGAATTCGTAAAAGTCTTAAATTTTATTGTGTGGTTGTATGGTGATTAATCTAATGTCCCATTGTAGTTTCTACAAAATTTATTATCATCTTTTGTTTCAAAATTATTCTCACCCCATTACCAAATGAAAAGTTTTAGACAATTCCAAATTCAAAGAAGTTTCAGAAAATTAAAAGCTGGTGAAATCTAAAACATCTTTGTCTTATAGGGTATAAATTGTTGTGGATAATGAAGAAATTATAGACTGGTCTGATTTGAAATAAATTGCAGAAGACAATTAAAAGTTGGTTCAATTTGTAAAGTAACCAGCCTACAGGTTAAATATTGTCTGAAAAGAAGAAATTTTCCACAATGTTTACAACCCAGAAATATGAAAAAATCTAGAATTTCATAAACTTTAAATTATTGTCTGCAACTCTTTTGTATTTGGACCAGTCTAAAAATAAGCCATCTGATAATGGGTTAATTGCAACTGACTTAACCCTTTCCCGTTTTTGGAAATTTTAGACTAGTCCAAATTGAAAGAGGTTGCAGACGACAATGACAACTGGATGCTATTTGAAATGAACCCATCCTATGTGGTAGTAAATATTGTGGAAAAAGAAGAAATTGCTTGTTACAAGCAATTTCTTCTTTTTCCACAATGTTTTCTCGAGTATAAAATCACAGAAACATAAAATCCCGTATTTGAACTCCTTCTGGTTATTCACAGCAAAGGTGTCAGAGATCGTCGTTGGGATTAATTAACAGGATTTGTTCATGTGGTGACCTTTGACCCCTCAGGTAATATGGGAATATTGAGGACAAATTGATGGGTCTTGTAATTAGCGAGCATGTCAAAGTGTACAAGGAAATAAAAAATGTCCCAATGTCAACAAATCAATTGTAACTGCAGGAAACAAATATTCATACTGTATATGTTATTGCCAGTCTAGCTATTGTACACTGAGATCTTTTAACCCATTCCAACACAACGCCGATTTTGGACGTCCCCCCCAAACACAACCCTAGAGAAAAGCTTACGAAAACATTGAGAAGAATGAAGAAATTGCTTTTTACAAGCAATTTCTTCATTAACCACAATATTTTCTAACTCAACTGATAGAGATGTTTAAAATTTTGTAAACTCAAAATTGTTGGCTGCAACTTCTTTGAATTTTGACCAAGTATCATATTTTTGTCGTCTGGTAACCATGCTACATAATTTTTGATAGATCCAAATTGAAAGAGGCTGCAGAGAAAAATTCAAAAGATTGTTTTAATTTCCCCATTCCAACACAATCCCTCCTTTTTACACCCCTCAAGAAAACAGCTTTGGAAAACATCTTGAACAATGAAGAAATTGCTTGTCACAAGCAATTTCTTCAATGACCACAATGTTTTCTACCCTAAAAGACGAAGATTTTTTTTAAATTTCACCAAATTTAACCTGATAATCGGTCTTAACTCATTAGCAGACAACAACACTTTAGACTAGTCCAAAATCAAAGAAGTTATAGACAACAATTTCATATTGAGGAGATTTTAAAATACTTGATTAATGGGGTTAGAAAACATTGTGGATAATTCTGCATTTTCCACAGTGTTTATCAAAGTTTTTTTCCTAAGGAGTGTCAAAAAATGGGAAAAGGGTAAACCTGGCCCAAGAATATTGTCCAAAAACCAACAAAAGTGATTTTGAAATAAAAATCTACTAAAGTTTGTTCACCCCCTCAATTACTCATATCCGCTTGCAATGTTAAAATACCGACAGTTTTTCTGCAATAACTTTGATAACCTTTTGTTTGAAGTATTCAAGTGCCGATATAAAATGTTTGTATTTTGATAGATTCATACATTCTTTACAAGATAATTATTTTCAAACCGATATGAAAACTTGAGCAAAAGAAACTAAGCTATGTCAGTAACTCAATAAAGCTCATTTTTGGGACAGCATGGTTGTACTTAACCAATTGCCACAGTTGACAAAATTTTAGACTGGTCAAAATGAAACATTTCAAATTGAGCTACAATTGGAAAATATGTGCCAAATAAGGTAGAAAACATTGTGAGAAAAGGAGAAATAACTTATTAAAAGCGATTTCTTCTTCTCCAACAAGGTCATCTATGATAATATCAACCTGAGATGTTAACCTTCAACACAAATTTCATGCATCCTAAGGAAATATGGATTTGAACAACACTTTCTATCAGTGCTTTCAGCCCTTTCATTTTACAGCGATTCAGTACCATAATTTATACAGCATGACAAGGGTTAAGATTGAAGTGTGGAAATAATTGAGGAAATAACTCTGGCTGGAAAGTACAAGCAGAGGGTGTAGACCAAGATCAGACTGCACACATGTGCAGACTGATCTTGGTCTACGCCTAATGCCAAAACCGGAATATTCTAGGCTCAGCATGACAAGGGTTAACATTTTAAAATGTAGTGTTCTAAGTTAATGGGTTGACCCAATACCAGAAATTAAAATTCAAGACTCAGGTCCAAATTGAATGAAGTTAAAGATGACATTTCAAAGACCACTTAAATCAGAAATGTAAGTGCAAAATAAGATAGAAAACATTGTGAAAAAGGTCACAGAAATTGCATGTACCAAGCAAGTTCTACTACTTAGACAATGTTTTTCATAATCACATTTCTCATTAGAGTGTCAAAAAGCACGATTGTGTGGTAATGGGTTACACATTAATGTTACCACAAAAAACAAAACCCCTTAATCTCCACGTGTTTGTCAAAATTAGTAACAATAATTTATGCGAGACCATGATAATAAAAGTACATGACATGTCGCAAAACCATAAAACAACAGGAGTGTCTATATTTAGTCAATGGTCATCCTTGTTCATTTCAGCTGACTGAAATCAATTTTCATTCAACTCATTACCAGAAGACAAAAATTAACCCTTGTCATGCTGTATGAATTACCTTACTGAATTGCTGTAAAATGAAAGGGCTGAAAGCACTGTTAGAACTTGTTGTTCAAAAATCAATATTTCGTTTAGAAATCAACTTCATAAACAAGTCTGTCAGGAAAAGTAGGTGCAGGAGGTGTAGACTGAGATCAGACTGCACTTATGTACAGGCTGATCTTAGTCTACACCTCCTGCCAAAACCGGAATATTCCGGATTCAGCATGACAAGGGTTAAGACTGGTCTAAATTCAAACAAGATGCAGCACCTTACTATGGATTCCTGGTTTTTCTCAGATCAATACTACCATTACATCCTTTCCTAGCCTCCAGCTGCTATCCCACTTAGGTTTACGATTATCCACCCATTGGTGAGAGACAAATGTTGAGAAGGAGTTGTAACAAGCAATTTCCTCATTATCCAAAATGTTAACAAGCAATTTTTTCATTATCCTAAATATTTTCAAAAGCTTTTCACTTAGTGGTATAAAAAAGCAGGAGTGTGTTTGAATGGGTTAAGGCCATTAAAAGTTCCTCATTTCTAATCTAAGTTTTGTTTACCTATTTCACTCTAATGTTATAGACTGGTCCAAACTGAAAGATGTTGCTAACAACAATTTCATATTGGTATATTTTGCTGTTTAGGTTAGAACACATTGTAGAAGAAGAAAAAAACTTGTTTAACAAGCAGTTTCTTAAGATAACCCTTGTCATGCTGAACCCAGAATATTCCTGTTTTGGCAGGAGGTATAGACAATGATCAGCCTGCACATATGTACAGTCTGATAATGGTCTACACCTCCTGTTTGTACCCTTTAAGTAAGAGTT
The DNA here is from genome assembly GCA_946902895.1 of Fragum fragum. NCBI lineage: Eukaryota > Metazoa > Mollusca > Bivalvia > Cardiida > Cardiidae > Fragum > Fragum fragum. The sequence continues at coordinate 848,611 of OX336368.1, read as the reverse complement.
GTTTAAATAATCAATTTTCAAAAGAAATACTGACCCTTAACAAAATCTTCCAGTAGTGACAGTCCTTTGATTTTAAAGCAATTCTGTATAGGATTTTAATTCAGTATGACAAGAATTTACTTATATTCATGCACTTCCCTGGTACCAACAGCATTAAGGCTTGGGCACTAAAATGTCTTGCCCAAGAACATATCCATGTGGCTAGTGGTGCGGCCAGGATTTGAGCCTGTAACCATCAACCTCTCTCAGATGACTGTGGGACCATTGCCCCAACTACTTAATAATGGAATCCCTTAACTAAGGTTGAATGGACAAGCAGACATAACAAAGTTATAGAAGATTTCACCTTTTTAAGAATAAATTCCAAGCTTTTGGATAATTCAAGTTTTCTTGTTCCTTGTTATTTTTGTCTATAATATTCCCATATTTCACTATTAATGTTTCCAGTGTATACTTTAATTGTCTATATTCCATAACCTACACCAATATAATAACCTATATTCCATACATCATCCATCAATATCAGATTGTCACCTGTACCTTCAGGTAGTAACATTTACCTTTCTCCTGACCACAACATGGATTTAACCCATTCCCATACATTAAAAATTTGGACTGGTCAAAATTGAAAGGAGTTGCAGATGACAATTTAAAGTCAATGAATTTTTTATTTTTTCAACAAATTGGGAAGAAAACATTGTGAAAAATGAAGCCCAATGTTTTCCCAGTTGAATTTTCTTGGGGGTGTCAAAGGGTGTCATTGGATTAATCCTTTCCCATACAAGTTTGCATTGGGTAAAGATTCTGGAAAATGAAGAAATTCCTGGTATTTCTCACACCAGTACTACCACTACATCCTTTCCTAGCCTCCAGTTACATGCTATCCCACTTAGGTTTATGATTATCCACCCATTGGTGAGAGGCAAATGTCGGAAAGAATATGTGCCACTGCTGGGATCGAACCCATGACATCCCATTATTGAAGATGAGGAGTCTGATGCGCTAATAACTGTGCTATGATGGCGGCAAGTTGAATTCTGAAAATTATTTATTTTACAACAAGGTAGAATGGTCAATCTAGATAGGAAAATTTCAAAAACAAGGAATTTCAATCGCAGATCAGCCTGCTCAGACTGATCAGGATTGATAATTTGTACCCTTGGGATCCTTGAGGTCAGAAATATCGTAAGTAGGGATATAACAGGATTGGTTTATAAAATTAACATTCAAACCTTGTTACGCCCATATAAGGTATGAATTAGGTTATCTTGTAATATGGTCAGTTTATCTTTTTATAATAGGTACCGTATTTTCCCGATATGTTCGGACACCCAAAATTTTCGGACACCATTAATTATTTTCAAAAATAATTTATTTTTTGTCCCTAATTTCGGACACAGGATGGATTTGACATCCCTTTATTTTCGGACACGTACTTACGAAGTACAAATCTTGTCAACGACGAAAGACGTACCTTACCTGTTTAACCATTCATGAGATCGTTTATATCCCTGTAAGACGTATTTCTTTGTTTGCCATTAGTTAATCTCCTGTTAATTAGTTTGACACGTTGATATTCCAGTCAAGCTTTACAATACGTGACATTATAAATTAACACCTACGGACAAACTTTTTATGCAAAACTAAACATTCTTGTAAGGTATAGAAACAACTACGACGAACAGTCAAAGAGACTCGGAAGTAATCTTAACGGAAGGGTTACTTCATTACTAAATTAATTCGTCGTAACCCAAAGCTTGTTCATGTGAAAGACGCCTTGTTCTTATTTATCATATTGTGTTTAATCAATTTAAAATCGGGCTTGTAGACGACGATCGGATATTGCGAGGTTTAATCATGCTTCCTAGACTAGCGCACAATTGGCGGTGGTTTACAAATTGGACCGATTCATTTCGTAAAAGACGGTTAAGCAGACCTCGGTGTCAACATGCCATGATATGTCTAGACTTATAACAAGTAAAGCAATAGCGCCGTATGTCTATCGATACACGTAAAAGATGCGTGTATATGCTTTACATAACTGGACAGTGTTAGTAGTTCGACACGTCACCATGGAGACGTCCCGATCGAGCGTCGCTGAAAGTTGGACGATAGCCAAGATTTACCCTTACCTTATATAATCCGAACAAAGAGAAAGATTTTTGCCATCTTAACATAAATTGATTTTGCATAAACCTGATGTTTAAGATGAAAAAAAAATCGCAAATGAAAAACGGTCGTATAGATGGCTGTCTTTCCTTCGCCGTCGAAAGGCAACCAAAAATGTCGTAACTACAGCTTATTCCTGGAGAAGTTACGGCATTTAATCGCCCACCGACTATTTGTGTTTGAATTGAACGCTTTCTGATTCTGTATCCTGATGCCTTTCTTTTCATTGTTATTTTTTTCCTTTTCAGACAGAAGTGATGGCCGAAAATCACAGAAATGTATCAGCCGATCTATTGTCTATTTGTTGTATTTATCGAATAAAATATTTGAAAGTGAAACTAGTCCTTGTTATTTATTTAGGGACATGACATAAAACTTCAGAAAAAACACCCCAAACGAAATCACGCATTTGAGACGTCGTCCGTCGTCTGCCAAAACGTCGTCATTACGGAGAATTGTATAAATACAATGCTTTGTTTGGATGTTGCAGACTCATTTGTTTAGTTGATGGGCGACAAAAATGTTGTGACTACAGCTAGATATAGCAGTAGTGATAGTATTTTCCGTCGACTTACGTGGATAATGATTTTATAACGACCTGGAACCATGTAAAGGTTGAACAACATAACGTAGGATTGATCTCCATACGAAACAAATAAACTCATATGCAATTTGTTCTGAATTTTATTTTAATGAAATATTTTCGAATCTTCACCTCCCCTTAGATTACTTCTCGAAAAGTACACAGTCACCTGAAAATAAATGAACAAATACATTATTCAATCGGATTACGTACAAACAAATTCCATCGAATATTTAATAGATCGAGTAGGGATAAAGGTCAATTATTGCATCATCTCAAATGCGTACCCTGCCCTATTTGTTTTTTAACTGTAATGTTATATTTGTGAATCTGTGTAAAGGCATTTCATATTATTGTAGTGTTTAGCTGCGGATATTTATGAGGATTCTATTACTGGAAACTTTAAATGAGACAATTTTTTTTTGGATTAATCACGCATTTGTCGGCGTTTTAAAAATCCTTCGACTCGTCCGTAAATCTCCCGCCGTGAGCATTTACCCATATATATGACGGACTTTCGCCGCAGTACAGTTGTAACCCTAAAAGTTCGGACACTAAGGAAAATAATTTCCTTAATTTTCGGACACAAAAAATATTAATTATTTTTTCCTGTCCGGACATTAAGGGAAATTACGGTAGTTGCTAGATTTGACAAAGACTGGTTAATCTCATAAGCCATCATAATGTCCTTTGGCCAACAATACTATTTTAATTTAACTTGAAAAGAAACTTCAAAATATATCTCTTTTAAGCCACTTTAGACTGATTCAAATTGAAAGGAGTTGCAGATGACAATTTAAATTAATAAATTTCAGATTTTTTTCATTTTTCTGGAAAGAAAACATTGTGTAAAATGAAGAAATTGCTTGTTACAATTTCTTCATTTTCCAGTTTTTCCCAATTGTTTTTCTTGGGGGGCATCAAAAAGTATCCTTGTGTGGGAATAAGTTCCTTTCATGACCAGATTAACTCGATGAGTCAACATGTCAAGCCAATAAAAAAATGACCTTGAGCAGTGACATTGACCTTAGAGCTATTTGAAAATTTGATTCAAATGGCACATCTACCCATGAAGGAAAACTAGTTTTCCAATTCATTTTAAAATCCAAACTCAAGTATAGAAGACAAGCTCAATTTGATTGACTGAATGGGGTGTACCCCACTTTTAACAGCATTTCAATCATATTGCGGAGGCTGAAGCACCTTACCATGGAATAATGTCATTTCTCTCACCAGTGATACTTCTACATCCTAGCCTCAATCTACCCATCACACTTAGATTTATGATTATACACCCACTATTGACGCATCTGGGGATTGAACCCTGGACATTATGACTGAGATTTTGACATGCTACCAACAACCGAGGCTAAGCTTAATTTGAACATTAGACCAGTTGTTTCTAACTACAATCACAACACTTGCGCCATCAACTCCACAACCAACCTAAATGCATACGTATTATTTGCCTGGTGGTGAGAGACAAATAAACCATGGTGTGATTACTTTTGTCAAATGTTAGAGAAAATGTTCACCTAGCAGGGTTCTAACCGATGATTCCAGGATTGATAGAATAGCGTGCTACACACTGAGCTTTAAACTAGGTTTGGATGGTCCCAGGTAAAACGGTTCTTTAGTTAACCCATTCCCACGCAATGACACTTTTTGATGTCCCTCTATAGTTGAGAAAACTTTATGTAAAATGAAGAAATTGCTTATTACAAGCAATTTCTTCATTTTACACACTGTTTTGATCCGTGAAATCCTGAAAGAACAGAATCAATCCTCCAACCTAGATCATAGTTGAATGTGTCACAGGGAAAATCTTCTCCCCCTTTCATGCTGTATAAATCCTTGTCAAAATGCATTAAAATCAAAGGGCTGAAAGCATTGGAAGCACTGATCATGGTTCATTATTTCTTTTGAAAATTAATCTTTGACTGGAAAGGGACAAACAGGGAATGTAAATTAAGATCAGGCTGCTCATACGTGCAAGCTGATCTTTGACTTTATCTTCTGCCAAAACAGGAATGCTCCAGATTCATTATAATTGAAGGGAAATCTTGGCTAATTATCCATCATTGCAAAGTAGAGGCCATGAAATAGCTTGTAACCTGCTGAACTATCAATCATGAGGACCAGGGTTTGATCCCCAGTCATGGTAAATATCCTGTCTGACCTTTTTCTGCCACCAATGGATGGATAATCCTAAATGTGGATGGGAAGAGCAGCTGGAGGCTTGAAAATGATGTAGTGGTGGTACTGGTGCCAGATATACACAGAATCCATGGTTAGGTGCTCCAGCCAGCATAATATGACTGAAATACAGTTAGAAGTGGTGTTAAACCCCATTTAAACAAACAAACCTTCATTGCAAAACCGAAAAACATATTTGGAAGGATCTTACATAATGCCAATTTAATATCTGATAATATCTTCATAGTCAATTGATACCTGATAATTATCAAATAAATTTATCAATATTATCAGTTTATCATTATATATTTATCTGATAAGTCATTTCTTGTTAGGTAACAATGTTGTGTCTTTGTTTAAACAATAAATATCAACCCTTTAACAAACCATTTACAACCCTAGTAATCTTCAACCTGTTTTGGAAGAAGGAATAGACCAAGATATGCTTGCACAAATGTGCATAGTGATCTTAGTCTACACCATCTGTTTGCCCCTTTCAAACTGGAGTTTTTTGTAAAATCAATTATCAAAAGAATACTAAACCATTACTATTACTACCAGTGCTTTCAGCGTTTTGATTGAATGCAATTCTTACCAGACTTTTATTCAGCAAGAAAAGGATCAATCCCACTCTTTTGTACCCCCAAGATAATTGATTGATTGAATAGGGTTTAAACACTTTTAACAGTATTTCAGTCATATCACGGCGGCTGGAGCATCTAACAATGGATTCCTTGTATTTCTCACACCAGGACTACCACTACATCCTTTCCTAGCCTCCAGTGGCTATTCCACTTAGGTTTACGATTATCTAACCATTAGTGAGAGACAAATGTTGGAAAGGATATTTGCTGCCGCGGGGATTGAACCCATGACATCCTATGATTGAAGATTAGGAGTCTGACACGCTAACCACTGCGCTATGAGGTCAGCCCCCCAAGATAAAAGCTTGAAAAAATATTGTTAGAAATTAAGAAATTACTTGCAACAAGCCACTTCTTCATTTCCAACAAAATTTTCTAAACAAAGATCAACAAGATTTCATCAGCTGAAAATTGTCGTCAGCAACTTCTTTCAGTTTGGACCAGTCTAAAATTTTGTTGTCTGGTTATGGGTAAAAATAATGAAAATATTTGAGTTCACCTGCTTTATGATGCTTTCCACTTTCATCAGATTCCCTAAATAATTCATTTTTTATTTTTCCCTACCTAAAAATTCCGTATAATTAATATAAGTACAAGTTTCAGCCTTACTTCCTTAAATCACGGCTCACCACAAAGCGACAACTTTATGACATCAAAGATACATTTCACCTGCATGTGTTATCAGACAGCTGTCAAACATTTTAGTTTATTGTTTTCTTTTCTTGTCTATATATTACCTAGGCTTATAAATAAATGCAAATTGGGATACAGTATGTACCAGTATATATATAATCAATGTGAATTTTATGTTAGTCATGTCAACCTGATTAGCTCAGATATTGGTAGAGTACATGACTTCAAAACTCAAGATCACAGGTTCAAGCCCTGGACTGAGCAAACTAACCAAGTAATTGTCCTTTGGTAAAACCAAGGTCCTGTGTAACTGTGCTTTACATAGATCACGTAAAAGAAGCAGGCAGGGCTCACAGCAGTTTTGTTCCTTGCACCATCCCCCATTACAACTATTGATTAATTGATTGAATGGGGTGTAAGGCCACTTACAACAGTATATGTTATATTGTGGCGGCTGGAGCACCTAACAATGGATTCCTAGTATTTCTCACACCAGTACTACCACTACATCCTTTCCAAACCTCAAGCTGCTATCCCACTTAGGTTTACTATTATCCACCCATATGGTGAGAGATAAATGTCAGAAAGGATATAGAACCCAGGCCATCCCATAATTGAAGATTGGGAGCCTGACTGGCTACCGACTGCCCTATAACAGCAGCCCCATAAAGGAGAGGAGGAGGGATCAAAAAGACCCATTGCGTGGGAATGTGTTAAAAAATACCTTCAATAAAAAGAACATAATTATATGGCTTCCTCGTGATAGTTACAGTAGCTGATATTCAAACTTGTCACCAAAACTGTAACACTACAGGTTAAGTTTAACAGACCTCCCTAATGGCCAGAAAAACAAATGTTAGATGTACATTTTAAGGTGATCGAGGGGTCCCCTTTCCATAAAATTGATACAATCTGGTCGTTGTCTGGAGAGGTTATATGTACTATTCAATGAGGTCTATTCTCTTGAATACTCTACAGAAACACATTGGTCCTTCTTGGACTATATTCTTAGTTTCTTAACTTTTTTGGGGTCAGCTGTTAATTGTTGTCATCGGAGTTTCAAATATTGGGATCTTGAAATTAGATTTCCAAGTTACTTTTCAACCAAATGCCACATGGCAAAATTAAAGCCTAGTCCAAATTCAAAGAAATTGTAGATGATAATTTCAGGTTGGGAGAATCTTGAATATCTTGGTCTTTTTGAGTAGAAAATAATTATTTGAAAATAAAGAAATTGTTGTAACAAGCAAATTCTTCATTATTAACCTTGTTTTCTTCAAGTCTTCTTGACGAGAGTAAAAAAGTGGGATTTTGTGGGAATGGGTTAACCAAACCAAAACCATGGTAAACTGTTCATCTTTAATTAAATTCCTAATAGAAATTCAAACTTTCTGAAATAGACCTTGGATAAAACGGCAACTAGAATTAGTCCTAAACAGACCTGCACATTTTTCACTCAAGTAGTACAGTTAACCCTTGACCTACGAACCCAAAAGCAATAGGAAAACTCATTTGGTCAAAAACAGCATTTTTTAAAGTTTCAAGATCCTAGATCAAATGACTCATGAGTTAAAGCACGGAAATGACTCAAAAAATAGAGCTCTTTGTTGGCTTATTAGTAACAGCTGTATGAAGTTTAATGGTTGTAGGTTAATTGGTTCTAGAGTTACAGAACAGAAACAAAAAGTCAACAGACAGACAGACAGACAAGATGAAACCAATACAACTACCTCTACCTTGTATGTGTGTATAGGGGGTTATAATGCAGTGAAAGGACCAATGAACAATTTTACACCAAACAATAGGAATCATCCTAATTACCTAAAGTTGGAAGAGAGAACAAGGGCCTCTACTCTATCAGATATGGCTCAGTTACAAAACCTAGATTTCTTTTTTCATAATTGGTAGTGTAAACAGATGTATAATCAACCCTTGCCATGCTGAACCTGAATTATCCCTATTTTGACAGGAGGTATAGACAAAGACCAGCCTGCACATAGTTATGTGCTGTATGATCTTTCTCTACACTACATGTTCAACAAGTATGTACCTGTAGGACAAATAAACCCCAGATGTTGGAATCCTCTCCAAAGCTAGGTTCAGAGAAGAACTATTCGAATGTTTCCAACCCATTCAAGGTAGAAGAGTTTTATCAAATTAATATTCAAAAGAAATACTAATCCCTAAGTGCTTCCAGTTCTCTCAGTTCTTTGATTTTGATTTGAGCATAACAAGAGTTAACCCATTCCCACACAATGACACTTTTGGGCAACCCCTTAAGAAAAACAATTGGGAAAGCATTGTGGAAAAAAAAAGAAATTTCTTCATTTTTCACAATGTTTTCCAGCCAAAAAGTTGAAAATTCTATGATTTCATAAACTTTAAATTGTCGTCTTCAACTCCTTTCAATTTGGACCAGTCTAAAATTTTGCTGTATGGTAATGGGTCAAGGGCTGATAAATCAATCCAGATATATGATTTAGATAACAACCCTGAGAACTTTTTACCAATACCCTGACAATATGTTAAATGTTATCATTTCACATGAACAGAACATTAATCCCCAAATGCATCCAGTGCTCTCAGTCCTTTGATTTCACTATCTATCTGAAACATACTTTAATCAGCATAGCTGATAAATCAATCTAAATATGAGTTAGATGAAAACCCCGTGAACTGTTCACCAATACCCTGACAATATATTTATCATTTCACATGAACAGACCATTAATCCCCAAATGCATCTAGTACTCTCAGTCCTTTGATTTCACTATTAATCTGAGAACATTCTTCATTCAGCATTAAACAAGAGTTAATAGCTGATAAATCAATGCAGATATATCAGATGACAACCCTGTGAACTATTTACCAATAGGCTGACAACATATTTATCATTTCTAGAGCACTGACCACATGAACAGACCATTTCATGGAAAATTAACATAAGTAATATTAACCCTTGTTATGCTGAATTATAAATCCCCAACAAAATTGCATTCAGATCAAAGCTCTGAAAGCAGTGGAAGGACCAATTTATGGGAAAATATCTATTTTGAAAAATCTTATAAACAACCGTCTTAAAAGGGACAAGCAGAGGGTGAAGACTAAGATTAGACTGCACATATGTGCAGCCTGATCTTTGTCTATACCCCCTGCCAAAGCAGGAATATGCTTGGTTCAGCATGACAAGGGTTAAAATGTCACTGACTAGAATTTAACCCATGTCATGCTATATAAATTACCTTACTGAATTGCTGTAAAATCAAAGGGCTGAAAGTGCTGACAAAACTTGTTGTTCAAAAATCAATATTTCTTTTAGAATTCAACTTCATACACAACTGTTACAGGGAAAGTACTAGCAGGAGGTGTATACTAAGATCAGACTGCACTTATGTGCAGGCTGATCTTGACCTACAGCTCCTGCCCAAAACCGGAATATTCTGGGATCAGCATGACAAGGGATAAAACCCTACCCAGCACCATCCTAATAAGGCACCTCACAGTTTCCATAACCTAGGGTTCAGAGCAAACAAGAGGGCCAGTGGCCCTGACCCTCACCTGAGATAAGGCTCTTTTTCTTAAACGCCTAGTACTAATTGGGTCGGGAGAACATCTCCTTTAAAATATAACTAAAATCAACTTATGTTACCATGCAAACCAATGCTTTCAACAGATTTCAAATCTTTTTGTAATTGTTAAAAGCGGGCAACCTAAGGTAAATTTCTGTCAAATTTGATTAAAATTGGCCAAATAGTTTTGAAAGAGTTGCCTTCTTTATTTCTATTCAAGCCCAATCACCCTGTGGATCTGAAATTTTATCGATTTGGTCATGTACTAATGCTTCATGCAAAATTCAAGATTTTGTAACCTCTGGGTCAGGTGGAGATGATTTTTTCATTTCACATTTTGCTCTTGTTGTCATAGCAACCAAAATTTCAACCGATTTAAATTCTTTGAAGGAGTTGGCCTTGTGGTTTTGGAGGAGATGTCGTTTTTAAAAATCCTTTTTCTCAATATTATTAACCCCAACCCCGATCCCTGGAGATCAATCCCTGGGGACCCGAGACAGATGTTCTTAGCAATTCTGAAAGAGGTCAATTTACTTATGCTTCATGCAGAATATCAAGACTCTACCCCTCTGTGTAGGAGGAGATGATTTTTAAAGATTTTACAAAAATTTCAGTTTTGTAACCATGGCAACCAGAGGTTTCAACAAATTTCAATTCTTTTAGCAAATTCTCAAGGACACTACCCAAGTAACACTTCTGCCAAATTTAATTGAAATCAGCCCAGTGGTTTGGGAGGAGATGTCGTTTTAAAAATCCTTCTTTATTTCTAGCTAAAAATGTGTAAGATAGTTCGCTCAAAGGAAGCTGAAACTTCAAAAGGTTAAGATGAAGTTGAAGATAAAATTTAAATCTTTAAAAACCTCTGTCTTATGGGATAGATATCATGGGTAATGAAAAACCTCTGTCTTATGGGATAGATATGGATAATGAAAAATCTCTGTCTTATGGGATAGATATCATGGGTAATGAAAAATCTCTGTCTTATGGGATAGATATTATGGGTAATGATAGATATTGTAATGGGTAATGAGGAAATTACTTGTTACAAACAATATCTTTACTTTCAACAATGTTTACCCAAGCTTTGTTCTTTAGCGGCCTCAAAATACCCCTTAGTTATGGAATGTGTTGACAAAAGCAATAATATTTGTACAATATAGATACATTATTACAATTTTACATCGATACCAGTCTGCCTTTAATCATTTCCACAACTACAACAATTTGAAAGTTTGTTTATTGAGTGGGTTTTAATGCCACTTTAACAGTATTTTAAGTATAAACAATGGATTCCTTGTATTTCTCACACCAGTGCTACCACTACATTCTTTCCGAGCCTGCACCTGATCATCTCATAGGTTTACAATTATTTGCCCATTGGTGGGAGACAAAATTTCGGAAAGGACATATGCCATGACTGGGGTTCGGACCAGGGACCCCATGATTAGGAGTGCAATGCGCTACCTACTACGCCGCTATCTCTCAATTCAAAAGTAATACATGCCTGGATCCTGAATTTTTCTATGGGGATCCAGGCTGTCCAGATTACCGGTTCCCCCTCTGGATCCACACATGCTAATGAAGGACCTTGAAATGAATTCTAAAAGTTTCCTACAATCAAGTCTGTCACCTTAACCCATTACCACACAATGAAATTTAAGGCTGGTCCATGTCGAAAGAAGTTGCAGATGACAATTTACAGTTAATTAAATTTCAGATTTTTTAAACTTTTTGGGTAGAAATTGCTTGAACCAAGCAATTTCTTCATTTTACACAATGTTTTCTCAATTGTTTTTCTGGAGAGGTGCCCAAATGCGTCACTGTGTGGGAATGGGTTAAATCTTGTCCTGCTTAATATTTATCCTCTTTCCCAAATATTTTAAAATTTTGACATAATTAGATTAATATCATGTTCAAGGATTTTCCTCAACACAGGGACAAGCAGGTAGTGAAGGCTAAGATCAGACTGCACATCTATGCAGGCTGATCTTAGTCTATACACCTACCAAAGCAATTATCAATGCAGGAATATTCCAGGATCAGCAGGACAGGGATTAAAACTGCCATCTTTAACAGGGCTTACGAATTCACAAGTTATATATTTGTAATTGATGAAAAAAAGTCTAATTACGAGTAGAGCATGCTCAAAGTTTCCGAATGACTGAACAAGTTCTTTTCAGCAAAAGAAAATTTCCTGCTCGGAGATTAATTAACTTGTTGATTTTATTGACAAACTAATTGAATGATTGGTGTTTTATACTTCTGCAAGTCTTCCATTGAATGATCACGTGTAATACAGCTTTCATTTTTAATCAAATTGTGGTCTTGAACCAATATAGTTAATCCATTTCGACAAAATAGAATTTCAGACTAGTCCAAATTGAAGGAAGTTGCTGACGCCATTTTCAAGTTGATGAAATTTTAAGTGGATAATGAAGAAACAAGCAATTTCTTCATTATCCATAAAGTTTTCCGAAACTTTTTCTCCAGGGGCGTAAAAAGGAGGGATTGTGTGGGAAGGTTTACTGAATATGGTAGAATCAATTGTAAGGGGTTTAACACCACTTTCAACACATTTTCAGTTGTATTGCTATAGCTGAAGCACCTGGTATTTCTCTCACTAGTACTAACAAAGCATCCTATCCCAGCCTCAATCTGTTCAGTTCAACCCGTTACCAGGTGACAAATGTTTGACTGCCTCAATGGCTGAGTGGTATAGTTGCTTGACCCCGTGATCTGAAGGTCACTGGGTGTGCTCTTGAGACAAGACACTATCCAGATGTAAAATTGGATAGCAGTGGGTTTAACCCTTTCCCGTTTTTGGAAATTTTAGACTGGTCCAATTGAAAGAGGTTGCAGACGACAATGAAAACTAGATGCTATTTGAAATGAAACTATCCTATGTGGTAGTAAATATTGTGGAAAAAGAAGAAATTGCTTGTTACAAGCAATTTCTTCTTTTTTCACAATGTTTTCTGGAGTATAAAATCACAGGAACATAAAATCCCGTATTTGAACGGGAAAGGGTTAAGCCACTGCCTCTCTTTCAGGGAAAGAAAACATCCAGATTGTTAGTGTTAGAGAGCAATTCTATAAGCTTGTAGCTTTCATCGCAATCAAACTAAAATAAATTAGTATAAACTAAACTAAATGTTTGACTGGTTCAAATTGAATGGAATGCAGATGACAATTCAAAGTTTATGAAATTTCAGATTTTTTCAATTTTCTGGATAGGAATTGCTTAATGCACAAAATTTCTTCATTTCACACATTGTTTTCACAATTGTCATTCTTGAGGGGTGTCAAAGAGCACCATTGTGTGGGAATGGGTTAAAGACGAGTCTCCAATATGTGAGAATCAAGTGAAATGGTCAAATGTCTGAAAAAATATTACCTGGATTGAACCCATGACCCAATGATTCTGGTGCAGATATAGTAAATTAGCTGGGCTATTTTTTCATAATTTAATTTTAAGTTTCATCTATCAAAAACGGGCATTCTGTAGGTCGAAAAAAATTATTCATACCTCCATGAACAAAATTTTGAGCATGAAGTAATTTTGTATGCTTCTGCACAAAATAGTTCCATAAAACAAGAGGACCATGATGGTCCAAAATCGCTCCCCTGAGTATGATGGCTTTATGATATAAACAAAATGGCAAAGCCCTCTGTCTAATTATTTTGGAGATGTTTACAGATTTCTCTTTTAATCCTAGGTATATTGATGATCCCACCATATAGCACTAATTTCCTGAATATGGTAATGCTTTGAAGTATAGACATCAATACATACAGAGTATAAAAGCTGTAAGCCTAATGGTTTAGGAGAAGAAGGTTTTCAAAGCTATCATTATTTATTCCTAACTAAAATTAGGGATTGCACAGAAAAGGGCTAATTTTTTAAGTAAATTGGTAGAGGGTCAATGGCTGATGATATGTACCAAATATCAAAGCTCTATTCTTTATGGTTTGGGAGAAGAAGATTTTCAAAGATTTCCTTCTTTATTCCTTTGTAAAATCAGGAATCGCACAGAAAAGGGCTAATTTTCAGAGTATGATATTGCTTTGAAGTATTTAGGTAGACGGTCAATATATTATAATATGTGCAAAATATAAAAGCTTTAGGCCTTATGGTTTGGGAGAAGAAGATTTTTTAAGTTTTCCTTCTTTAATTCTATGTAAAATCAGGGATCACCCAGAAAAAGGCTAATTTTCAGAATAGGGTAATTCTTTGAAGTATTTTGGTAGAGGGTCAAAAGATGATGATTTGTACTAAATATCAAAGCTCTAGGCCTTATGGTTTGGGAGAAGAAGATTTTAAAAGATTTCCTTCTTTATTTCTATGTTAAATCAGGGATTGCCAAGAAGCAGGCTAATTTTCAGAATATGGTAATTCTTTGAAGTATTTTGGAAGAGGGTCAATAGATGATGATTTGTACCAAATATCAAAGCTCTAGGCCTTATGGTTTGGGAGAAGAAGATTTTTAAAGATTACCTTCTTTATTTCTATGTAAAATCAGGGATCACAAAGAAAAGGACTAATTTTCAGAATACGTTAATTCTTTAAAGTATTTTGGTAGAGGGTCAATAGATGATGATGCATACCAAATATCAAAGCTCTAGGCCTTATGGTTTGGCAGAAGAAGATTTTTAAAGATTTCCTCCTTTATTTCTATGTAAAATCAGGGATCATTAAGAAAAGGGCTAATTTTCAGAATATGTTAATTCTTTGAAGTATTTTGGTAGAGGGTCAATAGATGATAATATATACCAAATATCAAAGCTCTAGGCCTTACCGTTTGGGAGGAGAAGATTTTTTTAAGTTTTTTCACTCCGTTGCCATGGCAACCAGAGTTCTTCATGGATTTCAATTCTTTGAAGTATTTTGAAAGAGCATGACCTAAGGATCATTTCTGTGAAGTTTTGTTGAAATTCCATGGTTAGTTTAGGAGGAGAAGATTTTTTTGTAATTGTGAACAGACAGACGGACGGACAGACGGACGGACGGACGACGGACGATGACCGATCACAATAGCTCCTCCAGAGCACTTCGTGCTCAGGGGAGCTAAAAATGTATCAAAATTTGTAAAGTTCCTGTCATTTTGCTAGATGCTATCAAATTATAAGAAATGAAGAGAATACTTTTTGTTTTCATGGAGGTATGAACTGAAAAACCTATTCACACTCATGTATGAATTTGCTTTGCATATTCATACAGTGTAATTAGGTTTTTTGTTCATACCTCTATGAAAACAAAAAATATTCTCTTCATCTCATAAGAGAAAATAAATGTTCCAACAGCCTTCATATCCTCTTTACTGTCATGAAAACACTTTCACCCATTACCGGACAACAAATTTTAGACTGATTGAACATTTACAGACAATATATTACAGTTGATAAAACTTTAAATTATTTTGTCTATTGTGGTAGAAAATATGTGGATAATATGTGGATAATGAAGAATTAATCGCTTGTAACAAGCAATTTCTATATTTTCAAATTTTTCTAAAGCATTTTTCTTGAGAGGACTAAAAAAGAGGGATTGCAATACCACTTTTAATAGTACTTCAGTCATATAATACCAGCTAGATCACCTAACCATGGATTCCTGGTATTTCTCACACCAGTACTTCCACTACAACCTTTCAGAGCCTCAATTACTCATCCCACTTAGGT
The DNA here is from genome assembly GCA_946902895.1 of Fragum fragum. NCBI lineage: Eukaryota > Metazoa > Mollusca > Bivalvia > Cardiida > Cardiidae > Fragum > Fragum fragum. Next base: position 833,138 of record OX336368.1, on the reverse strand, counting down.
TTACAATTATCTACAAATTGGTGGTAGACATATGTCAGACAAGATATTTGCTGTGACCAGGGATCGAACCTGGGATCTCAAGATTGACAGTCCAAAGCGCTACCAACTGCGCTATGGCCTTAGCCTATCAACATCATTGGTTGATTACAATGGCCCCTTTTAGAATGAACTGTCACACATACTTGAGGCCAGATAAATACCCATGACTAACGATTAATTATGCAAATTCATCAATCACATGGTATCATGTCTCGGTCAAACACCAAACTTGTCAACCATCTGTCAACTATGATCGTGATTAAGAAAGTATAATTCTGATAATCCAAACTCTATCTTTCAGCAGGAATGTTGTTCATTTTATAAACTGCCACACAAAAGCTTTTCTTTTTCATTGAAAGTTGAGATTCTTTTTGTTGAATAACATCACTTTTAATGTATATCAATCATATCGCGCCTGGAGCACCTTTCCATGGATTCCTGGTATATCTCACACAATAATTACATCTATCTTTCCATGCCTCCAGCTCCATCCTGTGGTTTACGATAATCTACCTATTGGAGGGGGACAAATGTCAGAAAGAATACCTGTCTCAACCCGGAATCAAACCCTGGACCTCATGATTGAAAGTCTGATGCACTACGAATCTAGTTGAGATTGTTAAAACCATGGAAAAGAAAGCTTTTTGCAGAGCTCTGAGAAAAATGAAATTCTTGGATTGAATAGCACCTGGGGGTCATAGAATCACCATAATCATGCAATGAATAAAGAAATTTTAGCTAACTTTAACAAAATATTAGACAAATGTATTATAAGATTGATCAATAAGACATCCTCATTTCAAAATCAAATTTAATCCTTTCATACATAATCCTGCCTTTTTTATGCACCTCAAGGAAAAAGCTTTTGAAAACATTTTGGAAAATGAAGAAAGTATGGGTGCCAGCAGTTAACCCTTGTCATGCTGTATAAATTACCTTACTGAATTGCTGTAAAATCAAAGGACTGAAAGCACCCATAGAACTTGTTGTTCAATAATCAATATTTCTTTTAGAAATAAATTTTATAAACAACTCTGGCAGAAAAAGTACAAGCAGGAGGTGTAGACTGCATTTATTTGCAGGCTGATCTTGGTCTACACCTCCTGCCAAGATCAGAATATTTCGGTTTCAGCATGACAAGGGTTTTATAACTATGTATTGTGTGATTATGAATTAATCCATTATCAAATTCGTACACTAGACCAAAATGAAAGAAGCTGCAGATAAAAATTCAAATATTGCTTAACCCATTACCAGACGGCAAAATTTTAGACTGGCCCAATTTGAAAAGAGTTGCAGACGACATTTATAAGTTTATAGAATTGCAGATTTTTCCAAATTTCTCGGTAGAAAACATTGTGTAAAGTGAAGAAATTGTTTGTTACAAGCAATTTCTTCATTTTACACAATTATTTCCAAAGTCTTTTTCTTGAGGGGCTTCAAAAAGTGTCACTGTGTTGGAATGGGTTTAACCCAGTCCCACACAAAATGACTCTCAAGACGAAATGATTCAGAAAACATTGAAGGAAATGAATAAATTGCATGTTAGAAGGAATCTTTTCATTATCCACAATTTTTTCCACCTGAAATGTCGAGTGAAAATTGCAACTTCTTTGAAATTGTACCAGTCTGAAATTTTGCTGTCTAGTGATGGATAGAAATGAAAATAAGTAGCAAGTTAAAAAGAAAACTTTTGAGAAAAGGCAATTTCTCCTCTACTCTGAATATTTTTCAAAGGTGCATTTAAAAGCGACCGAAAGTAACAGACTGTGGTAGAGGGTAAAAGGATCAACAGAGGGAGACAGAAATTTGTAAACAAGATACAAGAGGAGATTAAATATGATTAATAAAGGTACTCACATAGATTGGAAAATTCCGCAATATTTCGGAAATCTTTAAATTGTAACAATCCTTTCAATTTTGTTCGGACAGAAAGTTGAAAAATTAAACAAGAGTGCCATCGTCACAATATACGCCACCACTTTGCTGCTGTTTCATGAAAATAATTGTAGACACTACTTATTGACTAAGTTTCATTTAAATCAAGACAAAAAGTTAGGAGTTGCGTTCACAAGGCTGCTATTTCAATAAGCCCCAAAGACTAAGTTTTAAGGGGGCATAATTCAGGAAAAATTAATGAACCATAAAATCCTTACTTCATGCACATCTACCAATTTAGGTTATAACATCCACCAAGTTTCATTTAGATCCAGCCAGAAACTTAGGAGTTGCATTCACAAGGCTGCAATTTCAATAAGCCCCAAAGACTAAGTTTTAAGGGGGCATAACTGAGGCAAAAATCAATGAACCATACAATCCTTACTTCATGCACATCTACCAATTGAGGTGATAACATCCACCAAGTTTCATTTAGATCCAGCCAGAAACAGAGTTGTGCTCACAAGAAAAGTGGACGTACATACATACGTATGGGCGGACGGATGGGATAGAGAAGATTCAATATACAACCACCTATAGCGGCGTATAAAAGTTCATAAAATAAAAATTGTTGTCTGCAACTCCTTTCAATTTGGACCAGTCTAATATTTTGCCATCTGGTAATGGGTACAGGCAACTTTATATTTTGTTCTACAACCAGAATACTGGCTTGATTGTTTGCCTTTGCTTTATATATTGTTGGAGTGTCATGACACTTACAACAATTTTTAGTTTATCACATTTTAATCAAACTCATTTTGGTCTATAGGCATTTAGTATTTTGGTAATTCAGTATGAATTAACCCATTACCAGACGGCAAAATTTTAGACTGGTCCAAATTGAAAAGAGTTTCAAATGACAATTGAGAGTTTATGAAATTAGATTTTTTTTAACTTTCTGGGTATAAAACATTGTGTAAAATGAAGAAATTGCTTATTACAAGCAATTTCTTCACTTTAAACAATGTTTTTCCAAATTATTTTTCTTGATGAGCGACAAAAAGAATCACTGTGATGGAATGGGTTATATACTGGCTTTATTTCTCTTCTTTTCGGAGTAAAACTCTTGACTTTTACTCAAAATTGGAGCATTGCTTTATATAAATAGTCCACACTTTTTTGAATACCTCCTAATTCCTTAGGTCCACACTCAACAATAAAATCAAGAAGGTAATGGATGGTTTGTTGGGGCACTTGTTCATATTACCTAGATACTTTGATCCTACAGGCCTTCAGGGCAAGATGGACAGATTTTATAGATACCTAAATATGTCCAAGACACAACCTTTATTGCTTGTTTGTTTAAATGGAGTTTATCACCACTTGTAATAGTATATCATATTGCAGCGGCTGGAGCACCTTACAATGGATTCCTGGTATTTCTCACGCCAGTACTACCACTACATCCTTTCCTAGTCTCCAGCTGCTATCCCACTTAGGTTTACGATTATCTGCAACCTGGTATACAACCCTGGACCTCATAATTGAGAGTCTAATGCCCTACCAACCGGGCTATGGCAATGGCACAACTTTTATGACAAATGAAAACATTGTGATCAAAAGCTCACCTTGATGCTTTCTTAATTGTGTCCAAGCAAGCAAGTGTCATGTCTTTTGGCAACTGCGAGAACTTTCAAGTAAAGTACTAAGCAAATACACTGATATTGCATTCTATTTGAGCCAGATTTATAGTCCTACAAATCTGCTAGATAAAATAGAAATTACACTCAAAAATCATACTATTTCTAACCCTTGTGATTTGCAATTCGTAATTGGCCTATTTTGGGAGGAAGTATGGACAAAGATCAGCCTGCACAGATTACCGTTTCTATTGCTTTTGATTTTAATGGAATTCAGTAGAGGATTTTAAACCATTATCAGTCGACAAAAATTCTAGACTGGTCCAAATTGAAAGGTGTTGCTGACAACAATTTAACATTTATGAAATTTTAAATTCTTTCATTTTTCTGGATGGGTAGAAAACACTGTGCAAAATTGAAGAAATTGCTAGTTTTAAGAGATTCCTTCTTTTACACAATGTTTCTTGAGGGGTGTCAAAAAGCATCATTGTGTGGAAATGGGTTAATCAACATGACATTGATTAACCCATTACCAGATAGCAAAATTTCAGACTGGTCCAAATTGAAATGAGTTGCAGACAACAATCTAAAGCTTATGAAAATTTGATTTTTCCTTACTTTGGGGCAGAAAACATTGTGGATAATGAAGAAATTGCTTGTAACAAGCAATTTCTTTATTTTCCATAATGTTTTCCAAAGCTTTTTGCTTCGGGCGTCTAAAAGCATCATTGAGTGGGAATGGGTTAACTTGAATCCCAAAATAATGAAATAAATGTAGCATGCTTGAATGTTTAAACACTATTGTTGTTAAGGGTGACATAGCTGGGGCCAGTTAAAAGTTAATAAATGTCTATTATCCCTTCAAATTACATTACAACTTAATTCACCTGGACCAATTAGTATGACAATTATGACTTCACGTAGATGTAATGTTTTGTGTATTGTCCATTTTACACAAGAGGGTCACAAGGACCTGAGGACACTCTGCTGCCAGGTCCATTGCCAATTATTTGTTTTTATGTAGCAAAGCTAGGTCTTCTCAGAGTTCAACAAGTGCAAACTGCCACTGGAGGCTTATCCACTAAATCCAAGAAATGGCTACACAGGGAGATGCTCTACTGGCCCTGACCCCAAGTCAGCCCTTAACAAGCCTCCAGCTGCTCATCCCACTTAACCCTTCCTGTTCAAACCCTGGTTTTGACGTCCCTGTGATTTTATACTTTAGAAAACATTTTAGAAAAAGAAGAAATTGCTTGTAACAAGCAATTCCTCCTTTTTCTGCAATATTTTCTACCTTACTGAAATGTTATTTTTGAAATTACATTCACTTCAAATTTTCGTCTGCAAAAACCTTTGAATTTGGACAGGTCTAAATTCTTGAAAACAGGAAACGGTTAATTTATCAGAATGGATAATTGCCGCAACCATGTATCAAACCCTTGACCTCATGACTGAGAGCATGATGCAATTCCAACTGCGCTATGGCCGAGCCCAATAGGTGTTTAGTGCATGGTCCAGTTCAAGCAAGAGGTTCATTGTGACCTGAGGATGTCTCTACTGTCCCCCCCCCCTCCCTCCTCACCCCCCCCCCCCCCAACAAGTTAATGTTTTGTGTATTGTCTAGTATGAATAAGAGAGTTATAAGAACATGACAACACTATGATGAACCTCCCTCTCCTGACAGATTATTTATTTATTTATTATATACCTATAAAAGATATGGAGTAAAACCTGGCTGTCAAATACAACTCGACAGAAAAAAAATCAATATTCGGCGTGTAGCAAAAAAACGTATTCGTCGAGTACCGTTAAACACTGACTTCTTTTTTTGTGTATTGACAATCCGGGTTTTCCGAAAGTTGGTTATTTCTTAGCCATTTAAATGTCATTTCCTAAAAGGTATATAATAAAAGGAATATTACAACAGTGTGTTTTTCTATTTGTTGTTATCGTGGCCAATAAATAGGGAATATTACAACAGTGTCTTTTTCTATGCGTTGTTATCGTATTTGTTCTAATCGTGTGTAGGTATTTTTATTGGATGAGACCGAAGGTCTCATCCAATAAAAATTACCTACACACGATTCTCGAACACGATAACAACGCATAGAAAAAGACACTGTTGTAATATTCCCTATTTATTGGCCAGAAAGAACAATATGATCATCAGGAGCTGAGGATGCTATGCTGCTCGACTGATCCACTTTCCTCTTCACACGTTTTATACACTACCTGACACTTACTCTTCCATATCCAATAAAATTTTAATTCTTGTCTGCAACCTCTTAGAATTTGGACCGGTCCCTAATTTTTGTAGTCTGGTATGAATTAAATTTTACCAGTTGAGCTTAACCCATTACTACATGACAAAATTTAAGACTATTGAAAGATATCGCAAACAACTTTTCGAAGCATGTGAAATTTAAACAATTTTTGCATTTAAGGGTAGAATTCATTGTGGACATTGAAGAAATTGCTTGTCACAAGACATTTCTGCACTGTCCTCAATTTTTTCCAACGTTTTTTTCTAGAGGAGTATAATTGATTGATTGAATGGGGTTTTACCCCACTTTTAACAGTATTTCAGTCATATTGGGGAGGCTCGGCGACCTAACCATAGTTTCCAGGTATTTCTTTTACCAGTACTACCACTACATCCTCTCTGACCCACCAACTGCTCATTCAACTTAGGTTTATGTTTATCCACCTATTGGTTGGAGACAAATTTCAGAAAGGATATTTACAGCAACTGGGGAACAAACCCTGGACCTCATGATTGAAAGTCTACCAATTGTGCAATGGCCACAGCCCCTTTAGCGACATAAAAAAGAGGGACTGTTTGGGAATTGGCTAAAAACACCAACCCGATTCGACAAAACATATACATTCAAATTTCCCTCAGAAAATCAATGTGGCATCATGGCCTGATGTGTAATGCGGAGCAGATTGGATTCTTGCATGAGTTGTAAGAGACCATTGTGTCCAGACATTTCTTCAGACACATGCAAGAACTAATTAAACACTTCTGCCAAGATTGTTGAAATAAAACGGCAACTGATGGAATACAAGTTTCCATAAATTTGAGATTTGTAGCTATGGAATATTAGTTTAAACCAAAATTAAACAGTCCTCTGAAATAGTTTGGAAGAACATCACACAAGAATCATTACTTTTAAGTTTTATTGAAATGTGACTGTTAGTTTAGGAGAAGATGATTTTAAAAGAATTTGTTCGAAATTCCTTTTTGTTACCATAGCAGCCAGAGTTATCAACTAATTTCAATTCTTAAAGTATATATGTCAAGGCCATCACCAAAGGATAATTTTTGTTGGGTTTCATAGAAATCTGATGGTTTAGGAGGAGATGATTCTTAATGCTTCAGAATTCTAAATAACTCATTCCAACACAATCCCTCCTTTTTATGCCCCTCAAGAAAAAGGCTTTGGAAAACATGGTGGAAAATGAAGAAATTGCTTGTGTCAAGCAATTTCTTCATTTTTCACCATGTTTTCTTTCCCAAAGGACAAAAAAAATTAAAATTTCATCAACTTGAAATTGTCGTCTGCAGCTTCATTCAATTTGGAACGGTCTAAAATTCCACTGTGTTGGAATGGGTTAAATCAAAGGACTGAAAACACTGATAGTACTTATTGTGGGTCAATATTCAATTTGAAAATCAACTCTTGCAATAAAGGGACAAACAGGTGGTGTAGACTAAGATCAGACTACACATTTGTGCAGGCTGATCTTTGTCTATATCTCCTGCCAAGACAGGAATATTCCAGGTTCAGCTTGATAAAGGTTAAAGATCTGCTCACGGATGCATGGGCGAACAAACGGTTTAACAAAGGTTTTCAACTTCATTCAATATATAAACATGCAAATCTATCTCTTAACCCCATTAAAAGTGCATAGTTTAAAACCCTGGCTGTAGCAATTTGCATTTCAGTTCTGCATTTTTGTGAGTTTCGCAGTGTTTGCATAGCCCTGATTAACAGTCAACAAAGTGACAAAAGAGTTTGTAGGTCAACAGACACACTGAATATAACTGTATTTTTTGTAACCTATGACTGCCATCAAATAAATACCGGTGTGACACCTTTGTCATAAAACATAGCCAGATATTTTAATGCAAAACAGTACTCTCTTCTTTGATGAAACATCTGTTGTTTGTTAATAACTTTTTGATGTTAGGCGACCAAAATATTGTATACATAGTTTAAATAAAAGCCTTCCATCATTTTATTATTTCCTGTCCATTCACTGATTGACACAGACCATAATTATGTGATTATCTAATGAAAGAAAAAAATTGTGAAAAAAGGACAAAATGCTTATGAAACTGCTTAGAACAAGTTCACAGCAAAGTTTACTAATATACACAATCTTCTCAAAAAAATATGTCATTAGTATAACAAGGCTAGAACTGTAAATTGCCCCCACATATTCTTTCCGACAATTGTCTCTCACCAATGGGTGGATAGTCGTAAACCTAAGTGGGTCGTAGCAGCTGGGGGCTAGGAAAGTATGTAGTGGTAGTGCTGGTGTCAGAAATACCAGGAATCCATTGTTAGGTGCTCCAGCGCTGCAATATGACTGAAATACTGTTAAAAGTGGCGTTAAACTCCATTCAATCAATCAGTCCTTCTCAATGACAGATCCAGGCAACAGAAGTACAATGGATTCAAATTCATAATCAAAATATTTGAAATATTCTTGTTTAGACAGGAGGCACAGACAAACATCAGCTTGCACATCTTTAGCTTCACCACCTGTATGTTATGTATCGTCAGATGAATATTGACAATCAATTAGGTCTTCCAGTGCTTTCAGCAATTTGATTTTAATCCAAGCACTGAATATGGATGACAACACTTGGCTGTTCAAGTGCTTGATAATGGGTAAAACATTCAAGTCAAAAAAGAGCCTAATTCTTAATATAACATATGCTGATATAGTTATACCCTTGTTGGTATCGATTGCTCTTTTGATAATGAAGATATATTCCAAGTTTCAAGTGAATGTAATTGGTAAAACAAGAGATATTTCAAGATGTCAAAGTTTTCAGACAATAACGACTGTAATGCAGACCTTGACAACCTGGCCATACCAAGAACAGGTTTTCTCCGCCAAACTTAAAAGGGTTTTATTCAGCAAAAAAAACAAAATCAGAAGAAATTAATACCTTTTGACATACCTTAGATCCTATGAGCAATTTTGGGTATTGTTTTCATTTTCTTTCCCTATGTTTATTTTTTTTCTTCCAGACTTTTTTCGTGTAATGAATACACAGCTTTATCAGCTTAAAGTCAAGGGTGGATCCCCGAAGGGAGGGTCGGATAATTAATATTGGAAATAGAACTTGATTACCGAGGGAAAAATCTGCTTAATTATTTACCTCATTGCGTCAATTTTTCTCATATTCAGCAAAAAACATTTTTGGTTGGTGTGAATTTCAATACATTCAGGATTGATTAATTTAACTTATTCCTATATAATCCTGCTTTTTGACACGTCTCAAAACAAACAAGAGGACCATGATGGTCCTAGATCACTAACCTGAACTGTCTGCTGTAAAAAAAATGCAATTAGAGACAAATAACTATAATCAGTTTCATGATAGAGGAAAAACTGAGAGTTCTTTATTGTAAAGAAAGAAATTGTCATTATGGCCCCTTTTCCTATGTTATCCTATAGAACCTTCCCATAATCTATAAGGTTCATCTATATAACCTTACAAGTATCCTGACCAAGTAACATGACAATTGAGCCAAAATGATGACCTCTAGAGCATTAAAAAAGAAATTGTCATTAAGGCCCCTTTTCCTGTGTTTTCCAAAAGTACCTTCCAATAATCAATAGGGTTCATCATTGTGTCCAAAAGAACCTTCCCATAATCAATAGGTTTCATCCTCATGCCCTAATAATTATTCTGGCATAGTTTCATGAATATTGAGCCTAAATTGTGGCCTCTAGACTTTAAACAAAGAAATTGTCATTAAGGCCCATTTTCCTGTGTTTTCCTATAGAACCTTTCCATAATCAATAGGGTTAATCCTTATGACCTAACAATTATTCTTACCAAGTTTCATAAAGATTGAGCCAAAATTGTGGCCCCTGGAGTGTAAACAAAGAAATTGTCATTAAGGCCCCTTTTCCTGTGTTTCCAAAAGAATCCTCCAATAATCAATAGGGTTCAACCTCATGATCAAACAATGATTCTGACCAAGTTTCATGAAGATTAGGCCATAATTGTGGCCTCTAGAGTGCAAACAAAGAAATTGTCATTAAGGCCCCTTTTCCTGTGATTTCGGAAAGATCCTTCTAATAATCAATAGGGTTCATCTCTATGACCTAATAATTATTCTGGCATAGTTTCATGAAGAAAGAGCCATAATTGTGGCCTCTAGACTTTAAACAAAGAAATTGTCATTAAGGCCCCTTTTCCTGTGTTTTCCAATAGAATCCTCCAATATTCGATAGGGTTCATCCTCATGATCAAACAATTATTCTGACCAAGTTTCATGAAGATTGGGCAAAAATTGTGGCCTCTAGAGTGTAAACAAAGTAATTGTCATTAAGGCCCCCTTTTCCTGTGTTTTCGGAAAGATCCTTCTAATAATCTATAGGGTACATCTCTATGACCTAATAATTATTCTGGCAAAGTTTCATGAAGAAAGAGCCATATTTGTGGCCTCTAGAGTGTAAACAATGAAATTGTCATTAAGGCCCCTTTTCCTGTGTTTTCAAATAGAACCCTCCCATAATCAATAGTGTTCATCCTCATGACCTAATAATTATTCTGACCAAGTTTCAAGAAGTTTCATGAAGATTGGGTCAAAACTGTGGCCGACAGACATTCAACGATCACAAAAGCTCACCATGAGCAAGTTGTGCTCAGGTAAGCTAAAAATCTATGGAAAACATTGTGGAAGATGAAGAGATTGCTTGTTCCATGCAATTTCTTAACTGTTCACCTTTTCTACCAAAAAGGCAAAGATTTTTAAAATTTCATCAACTTAAGATATTTGCCGGCAACTTCTATCAATTTGGACTTATCTAAAGTTTTGTTGTCTGGTAATGGGTTAATAGAGTTAAGGCCATTTTCAACAGAATTTCAGGAAGTTGGCATGCATATCTAGGGGAGTAGATTATTACTTTCTTTGTAAAACTCATTACCAGCCAGTAAAATTTTAGACGGGTCCAAATTGAAAGGAGTTACAGACAACAATTCAAGGTTTATGAAATTTCAGATTTTTTTAACTTTCTGGGTAGAAAACATTGTGTAAAATGAAGAAATTGCTTGTTACAGCAATTTCTTCGTTTTACACGATGCTTTCCAAATGTTTTCATGAGGGGCGTTCAAAATTGTCATTGGGTGAGAAATTGTTAACCCTGTACTAAACAATGGCATTTCAAACTCTTCCAAATTGAAATTTAAAGTAAAATATAGGATTTAAACTCAATAAAATATGGACAGCTGTCTTGATAGTAAATATATATACTAGTGTTCCGAATTTTTATTATAATTTTTAGAGTCAACGAAATATTACAACTTTCAGAAAAGTTGTTAACTTAAAAACTTAAATTTAGTAAGGACTATGTAGGACCCCTTGATGAACCTCAAAATCAAGTTTCAAGTCCGTTCTATCAATAGTTGCCGAAAAAAATATTGATTGATTGAATGGGATTTAACGCAACTTTTAACAGCGGCAGCTGGAGTACCTAACAACGGATTCTTGGTATTTCTCACACCAGTACTACCACTACATCCTTTCCTAGCCTTCAGCTGCTATCCCACTTAGGTTTACAATTATCCACCCATTGGTGAGAGACAAATGTAGGAAAGAATTGATTGAATCGGATTTAACACAACTTTTAACAGTATTTCAGTCATATCACGGCAGCTGGAGCACCTAACAATGGATTCCTGGTATTTCTCACACCAGTACTACCACTACATCCTTTCTTAGCCTCCAGCTGCTATCCCACTTAGGTCAGAGAAATGTCGGAAAGGATATATGCCGCCGCTGGGGATCGAACCCATGGCATCCCACAATTGAAGATTAGGAGTCTGATGCAATACCGACTGCGCTATGACGCCGGTCCGAAAAAAACCCAAGAGGACCATGGTGGTCCTAAATCGCTCACCTGAGGCATCTGCATATTACAGTACTTTTTTGTATAAAAAAGACACAACTTGAGCAAAATCAATAAAACAAATATAAAACTTTGGGCTTTGTACAAAACAATCCAGTAATGCTTTACCATAAAAATGAATGCCTTTGGCTTTATAGTTTAATCGATTACCAAACTATCCCAGAATTTGTCACCCTCAGGGAAAAAGGTTTAAAAAAGCATTGTGAGAGAGGGAGTGACAAGCAATTTCTCCATTTCTATTTAAGAAGAATTCTTTCAATGCGATTTACGCAATTTTCAATCCCAGGAGCAGAGACATTTCTTATCCTAAGAGCTTATTTTCCTGTAACATAGTACAAAATTATTAAGTCATGATACATACCAAATATGAATGCCCTTCACCTTATATTTCAGAAGGAGAAGACTTTTGATTTCCCATTTTTTTTACCCCTACTGCAGGGCCGTTTTTGACCCATGGAGAACAACTTTTGGTGATATAGTACAAAACCATCTAGATATGCTACATAGCAAATATGAATATCCTAGACCTTATAGTTTAAGAGGAGAAGTCTTTTAAAATTGCTCTTATTAAGCATTTATCAGAGGTGGGGACATTTTTGACACCAGAGATTATATGTTTAAAAACTTGGTAGAGAACCATATGATTCAGCTCTATACAAAATATAAAGGCCTTTGGCCTTGTAGTCTATGAAAAAACAAAGATTTACTAAAATTTTTTTGAGTAAAGTTTTTGAGTAACGTTTTAGGAAAAAGGGTTAAACTTTTGACCTTGACCTTTAAGAAATGACCTTCCCAAGTTGTGCCTTGTTGAGATCTATCTACATACCAAATATTAGCATTGTAACTTAATCAGGGTTGAAGTTAAAGGAGAATTGGCAGGTTAACTTTTGCAGACAGACAGACGGACAGACAGAAAGACAGACGGACACTGGTAAAGCAATATGCCTCCCTATCTATCGATGCGGGGGCATAAAAATAAAACACTAAACCAGACAACATCTGATAATAAACGAAGTCATAACCCATTTCCACACAGTAACACTTCTGAAAAACAAGATGTGTTTGTGAAACACTATGCCCCCAGAACAGGAATTCTTTAGAAACGGGTGATTTTTATTTCTTTTTATTTGTTTTAGGGAAAAGGGTTAAAATTTTGACCTTGACCTTGATAAAATGACCTTCCCCAGTTGCACCTTGTTGAGACCTAATACATATTAGCATTGTAACTTAATCAGGGTTGAAGTTATAGGAAAATGTTTAGTTAGCAGGTTAAGTTTTGCAGACAGACAGACAGACAGACGGACAGCGGTAAAACAATATGCCCCCCGATCTATCAATGTGGGGCATGATAATTGGGAAAACAAGCAAAAATTTCTTAATTTTAAACAGAAAGTTGAAACAATCTATAATTTAATAAACTTTGAATAGTTATCAGCATCTCCTTTAAATTTTAACTATCAATACAGGAAGTACCAGTGGTTATCTTTTGGACCAAAATTCAGCAAGCGTCATGTAGGAGCCTAGCTGAACCTTCACGTCATAGTTGCCAAGAAAATGCACCAAAAAATATAGGTAACAGGGGGACGGACGGAAGGACAAACAAGGGTAGACAATTACATCCCCTATTCTTCGAAACGGGGGTAAAATAATGGTTCCCAGCATTCTCTTCTTTTCTTATAATGTTTTTAAAAGACTAATATCTTTGGCATGTCAAAATACAGGGTTGCTCGGGAATTTGTTAAACCAGAAGAATCAGTTGATTTAAAAATAATGTACTTACAAATATCTTTTTGTCTACTGTAGCCAAAATTTAGTAAACCTTCTTTCATTGTTACTGGAGAAAAATATCCACTTTTACTTCCACTAGTAATTACTTGATTTTAACAATGATAATTATCATTTCACTTCCAAATAAGAATAAGTTTAAGCTGTTTGGGACAAAAAAAATTGTCCTAGTGTAATTATACCTATATATGGTATAGAAGTTAGCTGTATAATGAACTTGCTTGACCAAAGACACAAGACTGATAGATAAACCTCGTAATTACGTTAGTCGCTCCAGATAGTTATTTCATTCAAGAGAATTTCATACAAATTTTCAACACAAGGTGAATAGTTTTTGTGCCATCTTTCTTCCATGTCCTCTGTCTAACTTGTTACACGAAAATCAGCAATGTTGATATTTGAGATGAAATGTTTAAAAGAAGATGACGTGAATTGCTATTTATCCAAAGCTTGTATACCTGGACATTAATTATTCACCAGAGATCAACTTGAAAGCAATGAATTTTCGATCTGACAAACGCCAACACAAGTGAACTTTACCCAAACCTTGGTACAGTCTTGACTTTAAATCATACCACATGAGAAAACATTTGAAAACATTGTGGAAAAAGAAGAATTTCTATTATCTACCAGTTCCTTCTAACAAGTTTTACCATCCTATCTGATTTCATATACCATTTAATCCACAACCAAACGTCAACATTCTAGAATGATCCAAATTGAAATAAGTTGCATAACACAAGTTGAAACTGATGAAATCTAACAAATCTTTGCTTTTATTGATAGAAAACATTGTGGACAATAAAGAAATTGTAGTTAGAATTTAATAACCCTAAATTGAGGATACTCGTTGGAATTGTCTTGTCTAGAGCATACTAAATGAAACCCACAACATAGGGTTTGGATGAGAATGCCATCACTTTTTCTCTCTCAACTGGATTGATTGAATAAATGTGGTTTAACACCACTTTTAACCCATTCCCACACAGTAACGCTTTTGGACGCCCTTCAAGAAAAACAATCTGGAAAATATTGTGTAAAATGAAGAAATTGCCTTGAACAAGCAATTTCTTCATTTTACACAATGTTTTCTACCAAGAAAGTTGAAAAAATCTAAGATTTCATAACCTTTAAATTGTCGTCTGCAACTCCTTTCAATTTAGACCAGTCTAAAATTTTGTCTTCTGGTAAACGGTCAACAGTATTTCAGTCATATCACAGCGATTGGAGAACATAACCACAAATCTCTGGTATTTCTATGTCCAGTAATAACATTTCCAAGCCTCCAGCTGCTCAGCCCACTTAGGTTTATGAGTTGGAGACAAATGACACTTTTAACAGTATTTAACTCTTATCGCAGCGGCTGGAGCACCTACCAATGGATTCCTGGTATTTCTCACACCAGTACTACCACTACATCCTTTCCTAGCCTCCAGCTGCTATCCAACTTAGGTTTACGATTATCCACCCATTGGTGAGAGACAGATGTCGGAGAGAATATGTGCCGCAGCCAGGAATCAAACCCATGGCCTCCCATCAGGAGTCTGGTGCGCTTCCAACTGCCCTATGACGGTGGCTGTATTAACCAATTACCAGGCCACTATGGTTAAACAAGAGGCCCATGAGGGCCTGAGACGCTCTATTGGTTATCAAGTTTTGCGTTAAAGAAATCTGATATTTAAGGAAGTTAATTGCTCAAAGAAGATTGCATAAAGAAAAAAAGGGGCTTTATCCCCTTTATCATTTTAAGCAACAATCCTCAAAGCCCCTTTTCCCATGTTTCATGACGGATCCACTCCATTTCCAAAAGAAAGTTACCTTATGACCCTACAATCATTCTGTGAATATTTCATCAGAATCTGACAATAATTGTGGACTTTATCACATAAACAGGATTGTTTTGAATGAAAATCAATAAGGCCCCTTTTCCTGTGTTTTCTGATGGATCAATTTCATTCCAAAAGGAACTTTCCTTACAACCTGACAATTGTCCTGTGAAATTTAAAAGACAACTTGATAATGATTGTGATCTTCATCACATACACAAGAATGTTTTGAATGATAATCTGTAAGGCCCCTTTTCCTGTGTTTCGAATGCCACAATTATTCCATGCATCTTTGAAGAGAATCCAATAAAACTGTTGACTTTATTGTGTTAACAAAGATATTAAATTCAAGTTCTCATAAGGCCCCTTTTCCCGTGATATTTTACTGTTGGTGTTATCATTCTATGAAAGTTAAAAGTGAATCCGATGAAATATTTGGAATTCATTATGTTTACTAGAATATTTAAAAAAAATCATATGTCCCCTTTTTACATGATACTTGATGGATTGTACCCAGTTCTGAAAAGAACCATCTAATCATTCTGTGAAATTTTGAAGTGAATCCGGTGAAATCAAGGGACATCATTGTGTTGATCAGAATATTTAAGAGAGTTTTTCATAAGGCCCCTTTTTATGTGACCCTTGCTATAGTCAGATCCACTGTCAAAATCAACAATTGGAATGATGGTACAATCAATCTGTTTAATCTGTGGAATTTATTGTGTTAATGAGTTTATAGTGAAATCTTCATAGGGCCCCTTTTCTCATGATACTTTACAGAACAAACCAAATTTCAAAAGGAACAATTCTAATGAAGGTAGAATCATTCTTTAAAAGTTAAAGAGAATCAATGAAAACAGTGGACTGAATTGTGTCAAGAATTTTTGTAACAAAATTTTCATAAGGCCCCTTTTTCCGTGAAACTTAACAAATCAGACCCAATGTACAAAGAAACAATCCTAATGATAGTTTGAAGAAAATGATAAAGACTGAGGACTTTATTGTAATAATGATGTTTTGTAATAAAATTTTTATAAGGTCCCTTTTCTTGTGTCACTTAACCAATCAGACCTAATTTACAAAGGAACAATCCAAATGATGGTACAATCATTCTATTAAAGTTTGAAAAGATTCTGATAAAGACTGAGGGCATTGTTGTGTTTATGAGGATTTGGTAATAATTTTTCATACAGCCCCTTTTCCTATGATACTAGACAGATCAGGCCCAATTTGGAAAGAAACAATCCTTATGATGGTACAAACATTCTTCGAAAGTTTGAACAGAATCTGATGAAAACTGCAGACTTTATCTTGGTGTCAAATTTTTAAAATAAAATTTTCATAAGGCTCCTTTTCCTGTGATACTTGAAGGATCAGGTCTAATGTCAGCATCAACAATCGTGATTATTGTACAATGATTCTGTGAAGGTTTGAATAAAATACAATGAAAGCTCTGGACTTGGTTACAAGGATTATAGATAAAATTCTCTAAAGGCCCCTTTTCCCATGATACAAGACAGATCACGCCTAATTTGAAAAGAATCCTCATGATGGAATAATCATTCTGTGAAAGTTTTAACAGAATCTGATGAAAACTGTTGACTTTATTGTGGTACAATGATGTTAAAATTAAATTTCATAATGCTCCTTTTCCTGTGATACTTGATGGATCAGGTCTAATGCAAACATCAACAATCATTATTATTGTACAATTATTCTGTGAATGTTTGAAGAAAATCCGATGAAAGCTCTGGACTTAGTAACAAGGATTTATAAATGAAATTTTCATAAGGCCCCTTTTCCTGTGCTTCTTGACAGTTCAAACCCTGTTATGAAAAGAATGATACAGTCGAACCTGTCTTAAGCAAGCGGTCAAGGGATTTGCCAAAATCGCTTGATTAAGACCGGTGCTTGCTTAATACAGGTCGGCCTGATGGCCAGGTATTTGTATAACAAAAAGATAGGGTGGCTAAAAAGTATTCATTTTCAGTAAATAAATAACAAGATAAAAGCTCATTCAAACATATTTTTAATTTTGGTAAGAATACAAGTAGGCCTATATACTCATGAAGTGGTTTAGATTGTGAATCGAAATTAAAAAGGTTAAAATCGGATAAAATTACTCGAACGGTCGTGATTAGTTTTTGCAAAGATCGTACAATTGACATAATATCTGCTGGTCAAATCAGGATCAGTCTGCTCGATATTTTTTATTATTGCGTAACACACTATATTTAAATATAATTCCAATTACAATTTAGGCAGAATTAGTCTCTGAGCGAGTTTGTTTACTCATTTCTCACCTCTAAAACTGCAAACAAACTGTACAAATACGAAAATAGATTGGTTTCCGAGAACAGTAATTTCGATCGTCTTACTAGATTAATTAATTTATTGATAAAGTTTGAATATCATATGCATAAAATTCAATCACTGAATAAGAGCAAAATAACAAAACTGGGCATTTTGATGACTTCGTAGTTATCTACAAAACACCTGTTAATTGGAGACGCGTTGAATGTTTATCTGATTTTGACACTTGAATAGATAATCTGAAAACAATTATGCGCCATGATAATTACTTATCCGTGAAAATTGCCATCGGCCCGAAATTGACCTTAAACTCAGGTTATTTCAAAGAATGGGACACGATTCTGACGGCCGTTGACCACGTTTTAGAGGTGCTTGTTGAATACAGGTAAAATTAAGTGTAAAAAAAATCGGGGGGACTTTGAACTGGCCGTTTAAGACAGGTGCACGCTGAATGGAGGTGACTGGATGACCAGGTTTGACTGTAGTTATGACCTTCCAATCATTCTGTGAAAGTTTCAACAAAATCTGATCAAAGCTGTGGGCTTTATTGCCTTAACAGGGTTTTATTAATTGAATTTTCATATAGCCCCTTTTCCCATGTTACTTGATGGATCTGAACCAATTCCAAAGGGAACTCTTCTTACAAAGTATAATTGTTCTGTTTGAGTATAAAGACAACCCCATCTCATCTGTGGACTTACAAGCATTAATTGAGATTTTTTTAATTGAATTTTCCTAAGGCCCCTTTTCCTATGTTTCTCAATGGATCAGACCCAATTGGAAAGGAACAATCCTTATGATGGTACAATCATTATGTGAAAGTTTGAAGTCAATCAGGTGAAATCTAGGGCCATTACGTGTTAACTAAGATTTTTTTGTTAAATTTTCATAGGCACCCTTTTCCCATGAAACTTGATGGATCAAACCTCCTTCCGAAAGGAACAATCCATTTAATGTAATAATCATTCTGGGAATGTTTGAAGAGAATTTGTTGAAAACTATGGACTCTATTGTGTTTATGAGGACTTTTTCAATCCAGTTTTTATTGGGCCCCTTTTTCCCGTGGTCCTTGACTGATCATACCAAATTTTGAAAGGAACAATTCTTATGATGGTACAATCATTCTGTGAAAGTTTGAAGTCAATCAGATGAAAACTGTAGACTCTAGAGTGTTAACGAAGATCTTTGAATTAAATTTTAATAAGGCCCCTTTTCCTATGTTTCTTGAGGAATCATATCCCATTCCAAAAGGTACAATCCTTATGATGGTACAATCATTCTGTGAAAGTTTGAAGAGAATCCATTGAAAATTGTTGGCTCTAGATTATTAATGAGAATTTTTATTAAACATTTCATAAGGCCCCTTTTTCCTGTGTTTCTTGAAGGATCATACCAAATTTCGAAAGGAATAATCCTTATGATAGTACAATCATTCTGTGAAAGTTTGAAGGGAATCCGATGAAAACTATTGACCCCAGAGTGTTAAAGAGTATTTCTTAAAAGATTTTTCGATTAAATTTTCATAAGGCCCCTTTTCCCGTGTTTCCTGATGGATCTGACCAAATTCCCATAGGAACAATCCTTATGATGGTACAATCATTCTGAGAAAGTTTAAATACAATCTGATGAAAACTGTGGACTCTTAGAGTGTTAACAAGAATTTTTAAATTAAATTTTCATAAGGCCCCTTTTCCCCTGTATCATGACAGATCAGACCCATTTTCGAAAGGAACGATCCTTATGTTTGTACAATCATTCTGAGAAAGTTTGAAGAGAATCCGATGAAAACTGTGGACTCTATCGCGCAAACGAGGATTTTTAATGGAATTTTGAATTGAATTTTCATAAGGCCCCTTTTCCCATGTTTCTTGACAGATCATACCCAGTTTCGAAAGGAGCAGTCCTTATGATGGTACAATCAATCTGTGAAACAAGGATTTTTAATGGAATTTTAATTAAATTTTCATAAGGCCACTTTACCCACTTTTCTTGACGGATCATACCCATTTTCGAAAGGAACGATCCTTATGTTGGTACAATCATTCTGTGAAAGTTTGAAGAGAATCTGATGAGAACTGTGGACTCTATCGCGTAAACGAGGATTTTTAATTAAATTTTCATAAGGCCCCTTTTCCTATGTTTCTTGGCGGATCATACCCATTTTCGAAAGGAACGATCCTTATGATGGTTCAATCATGCTGAGAAAGTTTGAAGAGAATCCGATGAAAACTGTGGACTCTGTCACGTAAATGAGGATTTTTAATTGAATTTTTAATTAAAATTTCATAAGGCCCCTTTTCCCGTGTTTCTTGACGGATCATACTCATTTTTGACAGGAACGATCCTTATGATGGTACAATCATTCTGTGAAAGTTTGAAGAGAATCCGATGAAAACTGTGGACTTTATCGCGTAAACGAAGATTTTTTAATTAAGTTTTAATTAGGCCCCTTTTCCTGTGTTTCTTGACGGATCATACCCAATTTCGAAAGGAAGGATCCTTATGATTGTACAATCATTCTGTGAAAGTTTGAAGAGAATCTGATGAAAACTGTTGACTTTATCGCGTAAACAAAGATTTTTTAATTAAGTTTTAATTAGGCCCCTTTTCCCGTGTTTCTTAATGGATCTTACCCATTTTCGAAAGGAACAATCCTTATGATGGTACAATCATTCTTTGAAAGTTTGAAGAGAATCTGATGAAAACTGTGGACTTCATCGCGTAAACAAAGAAAGTTTAATGGACGGATGACGGACGGACGGACGCACGCACGGGCGCTGGACGGGAAAATGGATTCGCTATAGCTCTAGTGGCCTTTGGCCAGTAGAGCTAAAAATGAAAATAAAGTCAACAATTCGAAGTGTGCTAAATTCAAAAGCCAAATAAGGTTGAAAACATTGTGAGAAAAGAAGAAATTACTTGTTACAAGTAATTCCTCCTTTTCTTATAAAGTTCTCTATAACTATTTATCTTCAGGGCTTAAAAACTATTAATGTCTGGTAATTGGTTAACCTAATTTACTGGTGGAAAAAATATTCTTAGACCGGACCAAACTGGGATACATTCTAGACTTTATTATTAATCTTCAAACATGTATGTTGAATTATAAAAGGAAGAAAAGGAGTGATATCTCCTTTCCTTCAATGTTTTCTGTGTTTGTCAAAAAGAGGAATTGTTTGATAATTGGGGAAAGGTACATAATAGTTCTAGATAAGGAAATTTACTGCAGACCTCCTCAAATCTTACCAAATGTAAATAAGGAATTGATTTCACTCGCTAATCACACATACATGCAAAACAATCTTGGCTTACGACCAATTCTTGCTCATGAAAAGAAAACTAACAAACATTTCAGGCTATTCTTTGATTTGCATGACCCTTATACAAAATAAAGTTAACCCATTCTCACACAATCCCACTTTTTGATACCGTTCAAGATAAAAACCTTAGGAAAACAGTGTGGAAAAAGAAGAAATTGCTTATGACAAGCATTTTTTGCATTATCCACAATTTTTTCTACCAAAAGATTTTTAAAATTTTGCCAATGTAAAATATTTGTTTGTAACATCTTTAAATTTGGACCAGTCTAAAATTTGGTCATCTGGTAACAGGTTAACTATCAACACTCTGGAAGCTCTACAGGTTGAGGCTTACTTTACTCTGCATCATTTTTAGACTGGTTCTCTCTTTCCAGTTCATTGATTGATAAATTGGGGTTTAACGCCACTTTTAACAGTATTTCAGTCATATCGCAGCGGCTGGAGCACCTAACAATGGATTCCTGGTATTTCTCACACCAGTACTACCACTACATCTTTTCTTAGCCTCAAATGCTATTCAACTTAGGTTTACGATAAACCACCAATTGGTGAGAGACAAATGTCGGAAAGAATATGTGCCAGCCGCTGGGGATCGAACCCATGACATCCCATGATTAATGACTAGGAGTCTGATGCGCTTCTGACTGCACTATGACGTGGCCCCTTTCCTGTTCAATCACTGGTTTTTATGTCCCGGTGTTTGTATACTTCAGAAAACATTGTGGAAAAGAAGAAATTGCTTGTAACAAACAATTTCTTCTTTTTCCACAATATTTTCTACATGACAGAATAAAAAATTTTCAAATAGAAATAAATTTTTTAGTCGTCTGAAAAACCTATGAATCTGGATGGGTCAAAAACTTTGCAAAACTGGAAGGGCTAAAGAGAAAGTCATTAGAAATTTACAAATGGAAAACAATTTTGTAAACGAATTGATTGAATGGTGTTTAATGCCACTTTCTACAGTACTTCACTAACATCTAACCATGTCTTCCTCTCATTTCTCATACCCGAGTATAACCATGATATCCAAACCAAGTCGTCATTAACACTCTTTGTAAAAAAAAAAGAGAGATGGTTCGTTTTTACCCACAATTATTTTTTGACAATAAATCATTGGAAGGTCAGGAAAATGAGTGTTTGAACAGGATAAGGTTGGAAATAAAATAACTTACCTGAAAATTTCACACAGTTGAATGAAATCCAATGAACAGTCAATAATGAATCACTGGGAACTAAATGACATTTATCCTACACTAATTCTGAAATTAGTCACTTACTCTCCGGATTTTTCCAGAATGAATCAAAACCATCATCGACAATTTTATAATAACAATTAGTATATCACACGGAAAAACATCGGAAAAATCAATACGGATGAGATGGCCTGATGTTACGATTTTGTCAATTTTCAATATTTCCCTATTCAGCACACGCCCTTTTATCAATAGAAACAAATTCTACAGTCATATTTTGGTTGCCATGGAAACGTGAAAATTTACCTGTGAAACTGGAGAGAGTCTCATTACAGTGACAATCAATGGTCTATCAGTACATCAAGGTAAATACTGTGATTGGCTTGTATTTTTTTACTCAACTCAAATCTTGCTAGAGTCCATCTTAAGCTGCAAATAGATTATCACTACATATAAATATTTGGGTTATATTTTAATAAACCCTATGTTGTGGGTACATATTTAAATTGTCTTAACAATATGAATCAATGGTTCTCCACACAATTTGCGTATTATTGAAATAGTTTCAGGCCATTGCATATTGAAAGATTTTGGAGAAGACAATACAATTGGGATCAAGTTAAAAATCAATGGTAGAATAAGGCAGAAAATGTGAGAAAAGGAGAAAATGCTTCTCTTTAACCCATTCCCACTCAATCCCTCCTTTTTACGCCCTTCAAGAAAAAAGCTTTGGAAAACATTGTGGAAAATGATCTGTTTGTTTTGTTTGAATGGGGTTTTACGCCGCTTTCAACAATATTTCAGTTATATCGCGGCGGCTGGAGCACCTAACAATGGAATCCTGGTATTTCTCACACCAGTACTACCATTACATCCTTTCCTAGCCTCCAGCTGCTATCCCACATAGGTCTACGATTATCGGCCCATTGGTGAGAGACAAATAGTAGGAAAGGATGAGTGCCGCCGTCGGGGATCGAACCCGGGACCTCTAGATTGACAGTCCGATGCGCTACCAACTGCGCTATGACGGCGGCTTGTGGAAAATGAAGAAATTGCCTGGATAAAGCAATTTCTTCATTATCCACAATGTTTTCTATCCAAAAAGACGAAAAAATCTAAAATTCCATCAACTTGAAATTGTCGTCTGCAGCTCCTTTCAATTTGGACCGGTCTAAAATTCCACTGTGTTAGAATGGGTTAAGCAATTTCCTCTTCTCTTACAATATTTTTGAAGGTGAATTCCTTCAGCGCATTATTATTCTATATTATGTGGAAATAAGTTGATCAATTATCAAAAACTCAGTGGAGAGTATTTTGCATTTTAGATACAATTATTTTCATATGAGGACCAAATACCCCAAATTGCTCACCTGATAATGATTTCTTGAGTTTTGAAAAGGGTCATCTCAGGAACATTCCTGCCAAGTTAAGTCCAAATTGGCTCAAAGGAGGAGATTTTTAATCCATTCCCACACAATGGTGCTTTTGGACGCCCCTCAAGGAAAACAATTGGGAAAACATTGTGTAAAATGAAGAAATTGCTTGTAACAAGCAATTTCTTCATTTTACTCAATATTTTCTACTGAGAAAGTTAAAAATTTCTATAATTCAATAAAATTTAAATAGTCGTCTGCAACTTCTTTCAATTTGGACCAGTCTAAAATTTTGTTGTCTGGTTAGTGGTTAAAGAATAATATTTCATGATTTCTCCAAAGTCTGATAAGCCCTACCTGCCACATCCCCATTTTTTCACCAATCAATACACTGCAACTCCTCTATAACGCTACCCGGCACAGCGCTGACTCCATTATAACGCGGGATCCGCTTGGCTCCCAAAATTTGGGAGGGGGGGGGAGCGTTTTGGGATGCAGATGCTGAGATACGATGTTAATGCTGATTTGGCCGAGATTTTTCCATCCCGTCTTCGGCCCGCTCGAAGAAAAAGGGTTGCACATAAAAATCGATAATTACCCTAAGCTAGGTAAGTTTTTAACACCTTACGTGGACGGTCCTGGCCATTAATGCATTTGTTCAGAGGCAATTGCTATGTTTGATTGATGACACGCGTAGTGTTCCAATTTACAAAATCAGTTCGATTGTTTGGTCTTACTGTTTGACATTGAGATGATCATTGCCTTAGGTCATTGATAATTTTTAAATCAATAGAGAAAAGGCACACACCTCGGTATCCTTCAGTTACAAACCTTGAACGTGGTGCGATTTCAATAACACAGTTACACTCTCGGCGTTCTTAATTTTCTTTAGTCCCCGGTAGGACATGTTTTTAGAGCAATGCACGACCATGAAATTAGACAAATTGACTTGAGCCTACTTTTTACTTCACTTCATAGTTTGCTGGTATCCGGAGCTCGTAGAGGATATTGGCTTCAAGTTAAAACGCAACAATGTGCTTTGAAAACAATCAGTCGTAGTTGCGAAGTTTTCGCCAAATACAGAAAATACGTGAATTTTAATTGTTAATGGCACAATATCGGAAGATTCTGATCCGAAACGGGATAGATAATATAAGTATATTAAAATAAAATACCGTTATTTTTCCAAATTTCTTCCAATAATCCGAAAATTTAATGCCATTCTGTATGATCAAACACACGGCAAAAAGCTCGTCGACAAATTTGAAGTAAAGGTTTTTCGGGTACAGTTTATTTTATTCTGAGGGAGGAAAGGTGATCAAAGGCGCCGCCGCCAGCTATTCATGGGAGAGTTTCCGGAGTTGACATGTGCCAGACGCGTACCCCGTGAGAATTCTTGCTGACCGAATTTTATACTCTTGTCATTATGAAACCAGACATTCCGCCGTCTCGAATATTTTTCGATTATTTTGACCTTTATTTTTACGATTAAAAGTTAGCCGCTACAAAGTTTAATCCAGTTTTGTAATCGTGCAACTGGTCGGTTTAAATTCCCGATTCGTAAATGACTAGGTTCAGATAGAGTTCTTTGTTGATTTATTGTTACCGTATTTTTAACAATGGTAAAGAAATTAGACCAAGTCCATTACCGCGAAAGAGGTTCGAAGGTCGATCCATGCGACATTTTCTCAACGCTTCAGTAACCCCAGGTGTTCAACAACTCGGCGGTCTCCAAGGAGACGTCGCTATGTTAGATACTTAGATTCAATCCCTTTTGTCTAAGGATTGAAATATTTACGTCCGTATAAAACTAAATTCAATTAGATTAATGCCGACGACTATCATAATAATAAAACATGTCTCGGGTAAAAGTTCTAGCTTCTTAATATTGGGAGAAAGAGAGCCACAATTAGTAGACCTGTAGAAATTTACGGATTATTCAATCCTAATAGACCGGGAAGGTAAGGTTAGAATTTAATTCTCCGCACGCTGAATTTCGGTTTCTGCTAAAATCTCGTAAGAGAGACAGCGTTATAGCATAATAACAAGAACCCCAAAAATTCCTGATTCCAAGATTATGTTTAAGTAAAATACTGCAGTCCAAAGGTATTGAAAGCTTTGGAAATATTTTAAAAAATTATTTTAACCGATTCACACACAACCCCTCCTTTTACGCCCCTCAAGAAAATAGTTCTGGAAAAAAATGTGGAAGATGCAGAAATTACTTGTTACAAGCAATTCTGCATTTTCCACATAGTTTTCTACCCAGAGAGATAAAGATTTTAAATATTTTAACAATTTGAAATTGTCTTCTGCAACATTTTTCAATTTGGACTGGACTAAAATTTCACTGTGTGGGAATGGGTTAATTAGGTTTAATACCACTTTCAACAATTTTTCAGTTTTATCACAGTAACCAATAAACTTAGTTTCCGGTCATTTCTCACACTCAGGTACACACCAATATTTAACAAGACAAAATAATTTTAGACTAGTCCAAATTGAAAGGTGTTCCAGAAGACAATTTTAAGTTTATGAATTTTTAAATATTTTCAACTTTCTAGGTAGAAAACAATGTGTAAATGAAGAAATTGCTTGTTACAAGCAATTTCTTCATTTTACACAATGTTTTCCCGATTGTTTTTCTTCAGGGGCGTCCAAAAGCGTCATTGGGTTGGAATGGGTCAGTCCATTACCCGAAGAAAATATTTAGACTGGCCCAAATTGAAAGTTGTAGAGGACATTTCAAATCACACTAAAATTGGAAAATAAGCCTAATAGTATAGTAAACATTGTGAGAAAGGACAAATTGCCCACAAAGTTTTTCCATAATCGTATTTCATCAGGACTTCCAAAAGTGCCATTGTGTGGTAATAGGTTATTGTCTTATTGAAGCCACCAGCTGCTCAACCCTAATAGGCCTACTGCCTATCATCCACCAATGGCCAACTCATAAACAAAGCATATGACAATCTTTTATCATTCATGGACAAAATATTGGCCAAACCAAGGTGTGAAATTATGAAACCAGAATTATTTGTAGTTATCAGCATTTTTTCTTTACAAGGGAACAAACTCTAAATCAGGAAAATATGTCATTACACAGTGCTTTCCCTTTAGTTTGCAAGGTGTATTTGGTCCATTTTTACCGTAGTCTATCATTCTATTAACCCATTCCCAAATTGCAAAATTTTAGACTAGCCAAAATTGAAAGTTGCAGATGACAATATAAAGTTGATGAAATTTTGATTTTTTCAACTTGCTGGGTAGAAAACATTGTGGAAAATGAAAAAAATGCTTGTTATAAGCAATTTCTTCATTTTCCATTATGTTTTCCATAGCTTTTTCCCTTGGGGTGTCCAAAAGCGTCACTGAGTGGGAATGGATTAATCCTTGAAGATTCAAGCTTCATTTCAAGATACAAGTAAGACTTTGTCCATGCAAAGAGTCCTGTTCAGTCATAATCTACAACAGCCCCAATCTGTTTGCCGCCAAGGGACAGTCATTTAACAAACGGTGGTATGTTAAGGGGATTATAATATATATCGATGAATTCTATTAACTTTTAGTGAAGTTTAATGAATTTAGGATTTAATGAATGCAAATTTAATATTCTTTCTATAAGATGATGTTAATTTTTGCAATGAATCACAAAAAATTGATAGAATTCATCGAGAGCCTCATTTTTATCTGTTTATAGATGACTTGTTAAACCCTGTCCTGTACAAACCTAGGAATTTACGTCGCTGTGATTTTATACTTAAGAAAATATTGTAGAAAAAGAAGAAATTGTTTGTAGCAAACAATTTCTTCTTTTTCCATAATATTTCCTACCACATAGGATAGTTTCATTTCAAATTACACCCAATTTTCATTTTCGTCTGCAACCTCTTTCAATTTGGACTAGTCAAAATTTTTAAAAAACAGGAAAGGGTTGATAAACCCATGTGTAAACAAAGAAATGTAAATTTCAGAGGTGTTTAAAACAGACAGGGGTGGGATCTGAGGAATTCTGAGTTGTATCCCTCGTCTATATATAGCATTTCTAAAAGGCCTGGTTTGACTTTTGGGTCATTTCAGCTAATATCCAGCACACGTAACTGCTCCCTGTGATCCCAACAAATACCCCAAATGGAATATATCCAAATTATTATATCTTTCACAAAGTTTTTCTCTTCAGGGGTTTAAAAAGGTGGGAATTGGTCAAGTTCAAAGGGGTTTAACCCGTTACCACACAATCCCACTTTTTGAAGCACTAAAGAAATATTCAGATAGTTGTGGGAAATATTGTATGCAAATGAGAATTTGCTTGTGACAGGCAATTTTTACTTCTCTCACAATGATTTATGTGCTGTATGACTCATGATCTAAATTTAGATACACTTTGAAAATTCGTCTGAAACATCTTTCAGAAAGGACCATTCTCAGTATTTGTCGTCTGGGGATAGCTTCAAGTTTTACCCAGCGAAGTTTGAAACTTGTGAACAAACCTTTGTCACCAATCCATGTCCAATTCTTACACCTCTACATCTCTACATGTCCCCTGTTCCATTCAAAACCTCTATCATAAGGTATGCACTGCCATCCCAACAAACCCGGTGCCTGTTGAATATCAAAATGGCGGGAAAAGCTCGTGCAGCCACGTGCTCACTATAGCCTCTTTTATCCTCGTTATTATAATCATCGTTATACATATACGAAATCGATTAATGTGCAGGAATTGATTCATTGATAGCTATTCACAATCGGTGAAATTTTTTTGAATTGAAACAATAGTTTGCAAAGTCTTGAGCATTTTCTATTAAGGGGAACTACTCTGTAAGTCGCAAAATGTATATTCCATAGAGTAGCATACCTTGCATCGGATTCGACCTGATTCTCTTTTCCCCGATACTGTATTATATGTTTGAGTTCCCCTTTTCCTTTGTTTTTGTTGTTGTTGTAGTTGTTATAAACAAGATAGAACAGCCGTCTTTTAACTCTTTCCTGTCCAATCCCTGGTTTTTACGTCCTTGTAATTTTATAATTGTAACAAGCAATTTCTTCTTTTTCCACAATATTTTCTACCCTACTACTAATCAACTTTAAATTTTCGTCTGAAAAACCTTTGAATTTGGACAGGTCTAAAGGTTTGAAATAAGAGATTTGTTACTAATATTAGAAACAATCTTTGCACGTGCGCGCCTAGTTTTCCAGAAAGAATATCCTACCATACCGGTATGATTATTATAATAGATACGTTAACTCAAGTCAAAAATCTATTTAACTCTTTCCCGTTTTTTGGAAATTTTAGACTAGTCCATACTGAAAGAGGTTGCAGACGACTATGAAAACTTGATGCCATTTGAAATGAAACCATCCTATGTGGTAGAAAATATTGTGGAGAAAGGAGAAATTGCTTGTTACAAGCAATTTCTTCTCTTTCCACAATGTTTTCTCAAGAATAAAATTACAGGAAGGTAAAACCCCGTGTTTGAATAGGAAAGGGTTAAATGAAATCAGATTGCTTCTTTTGATAGATATGCAGAATTGTTTGTGCTAATTACTACGTTTTACGCAACGAATATCTTGGCTACATCAGAGATGATCGCTGCCTCTGTCGATGTGTTTCGCATGATCATGGCACCTGGCGCACCTAACGGCGACTTCGACTTATTTCTAATAGAATTATAACCAGATTTTAATTCAAACTACCTTGCGGTCATCTCACTAATGCACCCTACCGTTCGTTCGCCCATTGCTGAGAGACAAATGACCAATCGATGAAAGGGTTACCAAACAGTATTATATAGCTTAACCTAATACCACACAACACATTTTAGACTGGTCTACATTGAAAGAGATTGCAGACGACAAAACAAAGTTGGTTTTATATGAAAAATAATAGCCATATGAGGTAGACAACATTGTTCGAAAAGAAGAATTACTTGTTTCAAGAAAATTCTTCTTTTCTCACTATATTTTCTAAAGCTTTATTTCTTCAGCGCATGAAAATGTGTGATTTTATGGTAAAGAGTCAACTCGTGAGTTTAGTTTGCGTTGTTTTTGGTCAGCCTCAGACAAAATGCGGTGCACAAAATCTTTTGAAGGTCAAATAGCAGAAAGAATAGTGTCCAAGC
This sequence comes from Fragum fragum, assembly GCA_946902895.1. Lineage (NCBI taxonomy): Eukaryota > Metazoa > Mollusca > Bivalvia > Cardiida > Cardiidae > Fragum > Fragum fragum. The sequence continues at coordinate 803,489 of OX336368.1, read as the reverse complement.
TCGGGATTTAAACTTCATTCCTCGGACTAACCACAAAGAGGCTCCAGAAGCTTGGCGGCATGAAAGAACTACGGTGCTTTTTAGCTAGAAAAGCGTGAGCTTTGAAAGCTTAAGTTAATAAAATTTTGAGTAAGTTCTCAGAGTTCAATGAGTGCAAACTGCCAGAGCAGGCTTAACCACTAAATCCATCGAATGTCCACGCCCAAAAAGTAGTTTTTGTGTTTTTCAGGAATATAACACTGACAGGAGGTTATAATAGCTCACTTAAGCGTATTGTGCTAAAAATGTCTGGTAACATGAATTAACTTTATTTAATTTGAAAAGTGGAACTCCTTCAAAAGCAATAAAGCATAAAACCCATTCCCTATAAACCCCGCTTTTTAAGAATCTCAAGAAAAGGCTTTGGAAAACATCGTGGACAATGAAGAAATTGCTAGTAACAAGCAATTTCTTCTGTTTTCACAATGTTTTCTACCCTACAAAAGACAAAGAAGGTAAAGAAGATTAATTGGTACAACCATGCTTTGCTAGCCTTCAGTACTTTCATTACTTTAAGTCGTCCTACCAACTTTACCGCTCGCGTCATGTGAGGCTATCGTTATTTGGTTGAATGGAGTTTGACGGCACATTTTTCAGTACTTCAGTCAGTCATATCGCGGCGACTGGAGCTACTATAACAACAGATTCTTGGTATATCTTTCTCCAGTACCACCATTACGTCCTTCCCTAGCCTCCAACTGCTATCCCATTTCGGTTTACTATTATCCGCCGATTGGTAAGAGACAAATGTCGGAAAGAGTAGTTGTCGCGACCAGGGATCGAACCCTAAACACCATCATTGATAGTCCGACGCGCCGCTATCACCGCGCAATTGACCTTGACACGCACTGCCATTTGACCCTCACCCATTGAAAAGAAGTTGCATTCATTCATTTTTTTCTATATCTTAACCATTGTCATGCTGTATAAATTACCTTGCTGAATTGCTGTAAAATCAAAGGACTGAAAGTACTGGTAGAACTTGTTGTTGAAAAAAATCAACATTTCTTTTAGAAACCAATTTCATAAACAACTCTGGCAGGAAAAGTACAAGCAGGAGGTGTAGATCAAGATCAGACTGCACTTAAGTGCAGGCTGATCTAGGTCTACACCTCCTGTCAAAACCGGAATATTCCGGGTTCAGCATGACAAGGGTTAACTATGATAAGGAAAAATTACCTTATTTTACATTAGCTATTAATGTTATTTTCAAGACCAGTATTCTTTCTTCGTGTTAATTCTTCCGAATTTCCTATAAAATAAATTTAATGTATGCCATGTGACCTACTTGAAACATCAGAGTATTTTGCGAGGTCGCTAGTCTTGGGTAGATGTTGATAACGACTGAACAATTGCTAGCGGAAGCAAATGACGTAACTAATACGTCACGGACACAACAAATAAGAAACCGGGCCAAATTTACCAAATGAATTCCGGCTCCATTCGGTTTCATCCTCGTTGACTTATTTGGCGTTGCGTAATTCGAAATATCTTTTATTCTTTCGTCCTTAAAATGGAAAAGAAGAAAAAACCAAGAAAAAAAAACACAATGGAAAATGAAGAAATGGATTATTTTATTCAAGAAATGAAGAGAATATTTTTTGTTTTCATGGAAGTATGAACCGAAAAAACATTCATACAGTGTGATTAGTTTTTTCGGTTCATACCTCCATGAAAAAAAAAATATTCTCTTCATTTGTTATAATTTTATGACATCGAGTGAAAAAAGGAAATATTTTTACAAATTTTGATACATTTTTGATGGAACTTTTTTTTGCGAAAGCATATAAAAAAGCTGCATGCTCAAAATTATGTTCATGGAAGTATGAATAGTTTTTTGGGGTTTTTTTTTTTTTCGATCAATCAGATCGCTCGTTTTTGATAGACGAAACTAAACATTAAATTGTTATTTCAACTAGTAAAAATTGAGGTTTGCAACGTCCTTGAATTTGGACGAGTCTAAAATTGTATCGTCTGGTAATGGGTTAACTTCGCTTGTAACGATATCGCTTATTACTATTGTTGCTTAGAACGAAGCTGATATAACAGTCTCGACGGAGTCTGTTTACGGTTCAAAAAGGCACCGGTTATATAGATATACGGATAAAACAATTTTTATAAACTATTCCCATACAACTCCCGCTTTGACGCCCTTCACGAAAATAGATGTGGAAATATGGTTGAAAACGAAGAAATTGCTGGTTACAAGGGTTAGGGTACTTTCACGCTGTCCGAAATATTTTCTACCAAAAAAGACAAAGTTTCAAAGTCTTTCATTTAAAAATTGTCGTCTGCAACTTCTTTCAATTTGGAACAGTCAAAATATTTGTCGTCTTGTCTGAATGCTACATGTATACGGTATATTTTTTTTTTTTTTTAGACATATCGGTTGATTATGAATGATCTAAATGATAAACTCGCTGGAGTGTAAGATTAAGCCAGGTTTCGTCATAAATAAATCACGAATTTTCTCTCTTTTTATGGCATTAAAAAATTGAACAATCGCTTGTCAATCGAGAAAGATCGAATTAACTAAATCGTATTTTCACGATTGGCGTAGCTTTCGTTTTTCACTCTACAAGGAAGAATTTTTCTTCGTCCCCAAGGGTATCTTTGTACCCGGAGTTCAGGCTGTATACGATATACGCCTGTGCGTAAAACTTCTTTGAACTACCACACAATGACGCTTTTGGATGCCTCTCAAGAAGAACATTTGGAAAAAACATTGTGAAAAATGAAGAAATTGCTTGTTACAAGCAATTTCTTCATTTTACACAATGTTTTCTACACAGAAAGTTGAAATATCTAAAATTCTAACTCCTTTCAATTTTGTCCAGTCCAAAATTTTGCCGTCAGGAAAAGTGTTAAACAAGAAATTTCTTCATTATTTCCAAAATCTTTCCGACCCTTCCTGCTCCATTGCGAACTCATGATGAGTCCGGTAGCTCTTATTCGTGACTCCATTCTCCTTCCCGTTGTTTCCCTGATCTAAAAGCTGGGTTTATTTTAGTTACACGTCCTCTTTTCAAAGTCTGATTACCTATTTTCCTGTCAGCCCATTCCTATACAACAAACTTTGAGACCGGTCCAAATTAAAAAGGGGTTGTAGACGACAATTCAAAGTTTATGTAATTTCAGTTTTTTTCATTTTTCTGGTCGGAAACCTTGTGTAAAGTAAAGAAATGTCTTGTTACAAGCGATTTATTCATTTTACACCCCCCCTCCGAATTGTCTTACTTGAGGGGCCCCCAAAAGCGTCATTGTGTGGGAATGGGTTTTAAGTTATCATTTTTAGTTAGAAAAGCGTCGGCTTTGACAGCTTAAGTTAACAGACAAAATTTTGAGGTCTTCTCCGATTTCAAAGAGTGCAAACAGCCACTGGAGGCTTAAACACTAAATCCAGTGAATGCCTAAGCCACAAAAAGTAGTTCTTATTTCAGGAATATTGCAATCTCTGCCACTGCTTTTTATGGTCACATTAATTAACTTTATTCAAATCGTAGACAACTCCTTTAAAAGCATGTTATTTAACCAAATATCATCCAATCATTTTTTAATCATCTCAAGAAAATAGCTTTGGAAAACATTGTGGATAATGTAGAAATTGCTTTTAACAAGCAATTATTTCATTTACCACACTGTTTTCTACCCTACAATGTTTTCTAAATTCCACTAATCCTGGTAACCTTTGAAAAAGGAGATTACTCAATAAAATCATGCTTTGCTAGCTTACAGTACTTTCAGTACTTTAATATTTCTTTCCCGCTCCGGTATAAATCGTCAGGTTGGAGATAGGTGTCAAGATATAGGTCACTTGTGGTAAAACTGAACTAGTTTTCTACCACCGACACTGATCTATGAAATGTAACTCTTTACTCACCGAGAGAGAGAGAGAGAGAGAGAGAGAGAGAGAGGGGGGGGGGGAGGCAGCCGACGCCGTACACTTTAACAGGAATAAATTATCACTTGACTATAAACAAAAATATTCAAAATTTCAATAAATGCGACCAATTATCGTCTATCTTACTAAGCGCTGTCGCCGTCGCATTACACCTAACCTCAGCTTTCACAAGCGTTTAATAGTTTAGTAAATACCAAAGGTCTGATAATAATATACCCAAGCCCTATCTCTCGGTATAAGGTCTATAAATCAATTGGGCAATATATTCGAAATATAAGCGCATCTAATCATTTCAATTAGAAAACCGAAGCAAAATGTGGCTTTAATTTTCATCGAAAACAATGAATATAGTTTTGTCCAGGGACAACAAGTAGAACCCGCCGCATACCTGACCTTGAGATGTGACCTTGACATTGCAGCTATCTGAACATTTGTTTCAAAAAGAGAACAATTGCATTCTTATTTGAAATCCATCCACAAATGCAGATCCTCTTTGACAGGTACAATCTGAAAATTTGTTCAGATTGGTTAATCTACTCATGATGGCGAACAATTGCGCCAAGTTATTTTGAAATCGAGAGATACCCTAACGAACATACAACGACTTGTCACAGTGACAAGCGGGCTAAAGAGGCATCTTTCAAAACGCTTGGCGATACATATTCAAGAAAAGACAAAACAAATCTTGTTTTAACAACCATAGGTATGAATGGGGATGTTCTTGCTTGTAATGCAAACTTTTAGGTCCATTTGGCCCCCTTTCTTTCTCGTTCATTTCTATGACTTATTTCCCTATATTCGATAATTCTCGGAGTACGAAGCTTTTCGTCAAGTAAATTCCGGCCCCGCCGCCGACGAGTGGACACGCTCTAAAATGGCTAGGACATGCCCCTAGTGACGAATGTGTTGTGCTTAACCACGCCCCTCAAATTCACTACTAGGAAATCGCCAAGTTCCCAGGTTACCTCCCCAACTTGGCATGTTTCCAAGTTAGCTCTCTGTCCGAGTTTTAAGGTCTGACCCCACCGGATTTTGGGCCTTCTATATAAAATTACACATGGTTATGGTGCAGCAGATTTTGAAAGGTAGCTAGTAACATGCATCAAAAAAGTAAAACAGTTGGATTGTGAGCTAAACGTCGTTACTACAGCTTGACTTTTAGTCACCAAACTAACAAAAATGCATCACACGTATTCCAGCAAAATGTCGAAGTTCAAAGTTCATTTTAGGTCAAAATGAATAACTTGATTGGTCGATTAATAATTTGATTGACGGCTGCGATCCGTCAATAGGAGGTGGATAAATCAGATACAAAATATAATTTTATTTTTTAACTTTGTTCCAAACAGAGAGTAAAGGGACAGCTATCAGCACGCTAGATTGAAAAAAGAACTGTTTCAACATTTGGGGAAATCCAAAAACTGGGACAGGTATTATAGTTCACCGGGAAACCAAGCTCGTTTTAATACTCGAGGACGATATCAATAACAGCCTGTTTTCTGACGCAACCAGGCGACTCAAAAACGTGACTTTTTTGTCAAATATCGGAAAAGAGTAGGTTTGAATAACCCTGTATGAAACTCAACCCTTTACCACACAATTTTACCCTTTACCACACAATCCCGCTTTTTGATGCACGAAGAAAAAATGATTGTATGAATTAGACAGCGGAAACAGGAGAATTTGTTTGTAAACAGCAATATCTCATTTTCTTGCAATAATTTTTGCATTGTTCGGCACATATACTTTAATTTAAAGCACTTCGAAATGTTGTCTTTTTTACCAGTCTGAAATTTTATCGTCTGATTACGGGTCTGATATTCAGAGAATAATCTTGACTTCGCGGCCGAAAATATTCTCAAGATTTTAGACTGGTCTTAACTGAAAGAGGCTGCTGACGCCTTTTCAGGGTGGGTTTAATTTGAAAAAAAAATAAAATAATAATGCCATTATGCATAGGAAACATTGTTGCAAAAGAGGAGATTGCTTTTTACAATATATTTCCCTAGGTCTCTTTTGCAATGGGCTAAACGAGAATATTAGCCTGTTCCCCAGGCTCTCAGTAAGTTTGGATTTTAAAGTAACTAAGGTACATTATTCATACTTTATATTTCACATCCCGAAATTAACTCCCTTGTGTCTAAAACAACCCGACAATCATCAAAACTTTTATTTTATAAAATTCTGATTGATAAAGTTTTATATCTTTTAAAGAAAAGTTGACAAGTTGAATAAAATAGATGGATATAATAATGCAAAATTTCCATCCTTTAATTGTGTAGATAGGTATATAGTAACACTAATTTATCTTGGGAAAATCTCATTTGTCTCTTTTTATCTTAATAATACATGCTTTTTTCCCTAGAATGTTCTTTAGGAATCTTGACTAGTGCAAAGTACTATCAGATCTTTAATCTGAAGTGCATAACGGCACACAAAAATACAAATACAGCGTCTCTTTTAAACCACTAAATGCAACGGGGGCTTATAAGCTATTCACCTATGTTTACATTATCTGCTATGTAAGTAGGAATATAAAACGTGCATAAATATTGAGAATGGCCTAAAGTAAATATATCGGAGAGACTTGGGGCCAGTCCAGTCTACCTGGCCAATGTTACAAAATGTAGGTCGTACAAATATAAACGTGGTCATCAAATGGTCAGCGTGGTCAGTCAATGTGAACAGGTCATCTACTGGTCAATTTATATCAACGGTCAAAAAATGTTGTCCACCCCTCCAATCTTGTTTTGTTCTCTTTCGTGCCGTCGTCGACAAAAGTTTTCTTAACCAATTCTCACAATATGACAAGTTTTCACGCCCCGAAGAAAAGAAAACTGTTTGAAAAACATTGTGGAAAATGAAGGAATTGTCTGTCATAAGCAATATCCGCGATATCCACAATATTTTCTACCCAAAAAGTTGAAAAATCTAAAATTTCATAAAATTTAAATTATAGTCTGCAACTCCTTTGAATTTGGACCAGTCTAAATTTTTTCATCGTCTGATACTGGATTGGCCCATTGCCATACGAAACCATTTGAGGCTGGTCCATTAATTGTATATAGCTTTTTACGTCTCACTCAAAAGCTTAGCGTCGTTCTCGTTCTAAAACGTCGTAACTATAGCTTGATTCAACGACAACGACGAAAGACTATTATGGAGTCGAGGCCTCGTTAAAGGACCGGAGGAGGGGGGTCGAACAATGCACCCCTGATACTGGAGTCTACCGTGTTACCAATTGATCGATTCTGCCCCATGAGAGGCTAGTCCCAACATTTGAGAACATATATATACGATACATATATACGATGCATACATAATATTGATATAATTTCTAATTCTGAAAAAAATTGTGTTTAGTAAAAAATAGCAGCCAATTCAAGAATCATCGAAATTTGTTATTTAAATTGGCCCCATCGTGACCCAGTGGTTTGGGCGGTTGACCCGTTACTCGGTAGAATTCGGGGGTTGCAGTTACGAATCCCGGCCGCGCTGCTGGTCACGTGGGTTAGGGAATGTGCAAGACATTCCAGAGCCCTAGCCCAGTATTGATTTGAAGCCCGAAATTGGTCGACGTTCATAGACAGCATTTTGGTAGTTGGGCGATTAAAAAATTATTCAAACTGTAGTTACGACGTTTAGGTCGTTAACCAACCATTTTACTTTTTTGCTGGAGACACAGGGAGTGGCCAGCGGAGTCGGTAGGCGGGCCCGTCGGAGTCAGAGGCCGGAGCCAGCGATCCGTTGATTGCGTCGACGTCACAAATTAGTACGTTAATCGATTATTTACTGACAGTCAAACGAAACCATGACTTTCTGCAATATCTCGAATTCTTAGTAATTGGTCGGACGAGTGGTAAACTTTAAATAACGCCCCACGCATGCTTATAGGCTATTTACGTATAATCATAGTTGTTTTTTTTACATTTACGGACCTTCATTATCCGATCGCAAGCCACTCCCACTGACTCCCCAGGCCCCACCCATAAACTCCGACAGCAAGTTTTGCTTCGATTTTTTACGGCGTTATTTCGCAAAATTTATGACCAGTAACATGTAACTAAAAATCAAAATGGTTAGTTGGTGACCTAAACGTCGTAACTACAGCTTGAATAAGCTGTAGTTACGACGTTTAAGTCGCAAAATCAACGAAAAGTGTTAAAAAATAATGGCGGTAAATGTCGGAGCTGAAAGCTCAGGTCGGAGTTGAATAAATGATTTGATTGGTCGCTTGATTCCTTGAATGACAGACGCGATTGGTAAACTTACGGAGAGCGTTTAAGACGCCACACCAATAAATTTACTTCACTCCAAAGTTCTCTTCTAGTTTAAATGAATCATTTGATTGGTCAACCGATTCTTTGATTGACAGCCATTGGTCAATTGATATCCTTGTCTGGCCTTGGAAATAGCTCATTTCCTTTAAAGAAGAGCCTGGTCCGTTTTACCGTGGTGTTTTTCTAATTACTCCCCCCCCTCCCCCATTATACCGGACTCATAAATAAACACAAAATTTGACCGAATCTGTAAATTTTAAAAAAGTCCGTTTCATAACTAGTTTGACCGGAGGTTACTGTAAATAAAGTCAGTTTAGTCGTTTCAAACCAATTTAGAAGTCTGAATTATAAACTTATCAAGTTACACAAGGGCATTTGAATCTAGAAAAAGGCCAACGTCTTGGTTGTATTTGTTCAAAATAATAGAGGAGGTTCAGTTTGTGGTTTCTGTACGTTTCTATAGCGTATGCTTCGTGTTCTCAGAATCTTTTGTGCAAGGTAAAGGTCACACATCAAAGTCAAATGTTCGATTTTGCCTGGAGAATAAGTCCTGTATTAAGCGACCACACTCAAGGAACGGCCAAAAGGTGGCCGCTAATGATAATGGTCGCTTAATACAATTTTGTGACATGATTACAAACGATCGATTCGCTTGCAGGAATTATTGAAGAATTCTCACTCAATCCTTTGTTATTCGAACTTATTATAATCGTCTCAATAGTCTTGCTTAAGTTCTCGTTTCTACTAAACTGTATCTACAAGAAAAAAATGCAAGGTTCTAACTCCCCTGGTGAACCATGCATCACATTGTTCTCCATTTTCCACCTTTAACTCTTTCCTGTTTTGAAAATTACAAAACCGCCCAAAACAGTTTATGGACTATCTAACGAAAACCGCATCAAAATGATGAAAATTTTCCCGTGCTTTATCTTTAACAATGAAATGGTTGACTTGAAATTGTAGCTTGATGTCAGCAAAATGAATCTTTATTAGGCTTTTGAGTAGGCTGCTGATAATACACTGTCATTGTTTTTAATATATTTCCTACTTGAAGGTAAATGGTTGAGTGTTAAGATTTTTTATATAACTGTTAAAGTATGAAATCTTTTTGGATAAAAAAAGAAAGACAATTATTTTCTTGCAACAATGTCGGATCTAATTAATTGAAGGTGTGATAAGCCTTTTACAAAACACACTTGATCTAACAATCATTAAACAAACAAGAGTTGTCTGCAGACAACATAGCTCGCCCTTTGGGTGCTTTTTGCAACAGGATTAAATATTAAGGGCAAACCTTCATAGGGTCATTGTCATCCTCTTATGATTGCACCGGTGAAATATTAGCACCCCGGGATGAAAAAATGACCAAGGTATGTAAAATTAAAGTTTTGGAAATGGTGAAGGGTAATGGTCACATAGTCAATGTCATTTTCTCAAATAAAAGCCAATTTTCTGAAGAATGCCAGTGTAAAATATTAGCACCCTATGATGAAAAATAAAAAACAGCAACAAAAGAAAATTTGCAAGTTTTTGGAGTTAAAATGTCAAGGCTATAAGGTCAAGGTCATTTTCTCAAATGAAATCCTGATGTGTGCATTCGTAAAATATAAGTACCCTTGGATGTAAATGACCACATTAGAAAAAGTTAAAAAGTTTTGATAAAGTTTTTCATAACAGGTTAAAGGCTCCATGGCTCCCCTAAAGACTAATTTCTCACCAAATGGAATCCTCAAATCTTCGTCAAAATTGTTAACAGACCACTCCATGAATAATTTCAGAATAAGTTATAAGCCTGCTTTGGAAAGATTTGCCGAACAGAATTCTAACGAAAATGATTTTCAAAATTATTTCATGGTGCCACCATATGATGGTTTTGAAATTTATTTTTGTTTTCTGTTCGGCAACGTTTTTCGTATCAGGCTCGTGACCTTATTCCGAAATTATTGGGAGATGGTACGTAAACAATTTTAACAAAGATTTAAGGGATCTTTTTGATGAGAAATTTTATCCCTAGGAGAGCCATATAGCCTTAAAAGGTCAAAGTGAAAAGATCTCAGTGTCAAGGTCATTGTCTCAAATGAAAGCCCCTCTCCTGAGGAGTTAAATATGAGTACCATATGATGAAAAATGACCAAGAAAGGAAAGGTTAAAGTTTTCTATAAAAGAATAAAGGTCAACGTCACATGGTCTCTGGGTCAAGGTCATTGTCTGAAATGAAAGCCAATCTCCTGATGGGTGCATGTTATATATAAGTGCCCTAGTATGAAAATTGACTAAGAAAGAAACGTTTTAAATTTATGGTTATTTTTTTATAGCAACCTAAAGATCAATGTCACAGAGAATTAAGGTCATCGTCTTAAATGAAAGCCATAATCTAATGAATACATGAGTGTAATATGAGCCCCACCCACCCTACCACCCCTTATGACGAAAAATGACCAAGATATTTAAAAGTTAAAGTTTTTGGTTAAAGTTTTTCTAAATAACAGGTTAAAGGTCAACATCCCAAGGTTACAGTCTGAAGGTCATTGTCTCAAATGATATCCTTTCTCCTGCTAAATACATATGTGAATTATGAGTTCCCCAGCACTAGTTATAAGAGATAAGGCTACTTTATCAAAATACAGACGCCGACGCTGACATCTAAGGGAATGAAAGTATGTCTTACGAGGGTTTTATTTCAGGCTTTCGTCCCAGGCGAGCTAACACAAGGGGCAATTTATCTTTGGCTTCAATCACAAAATTGCACATTGAAATGTTAGATTAATGAAACCTTAATTAATACACTAGATAAGCTTATGTGATTGATTAAAAAGTTTACCTTATTTATATATCTAAGATATGCCGAACTGTAATATTTCATGAATTTAGAAGTGAACTTGCCGTGAAATAACCGAAAGATTAAAAACGGCAAAAAATCTAATCAATCAATCAAATCAAAACAATCTATCAATCAACCAAATCAAAACAATTTATCAATCAACCAATCAATTAATCAATTAACCTTCAATAACTAAATATTACACGGTGTTTCACGACCTCAACAAATTCAAGGAACTGAACTGAAAATAATACATGATTTTTCTTTAATTTGTGCATATTGAATGTTCAAGACTCTGTTGTGTTTTGTTCCAGAATTATCTTCCCTTGAACCAGATAACTTTTGCTGAAAAATTAGTTACTTTCTGTTACTCAGTACAGCTCTTGACATGTGATAATGGAATTTTCCGTTACCCTGTAGTAGCTGCCCTGTAATTTTTAGCTCCACTGGCTGTAAGCTAGCGAGCTATTGTCATGGCGTTGTGTCCGTCGTGGGTATATGGTGATAATTTTGGATTTCTTTTTCAAAGACCAGTTGATGGATTTAAACCAAATGTAACAGGAATGATCTCTTTATCAGATTTCTTAAAAGAATTTGGATGGAATGAAAACATGGTTTAAATGGGCGGGGCTAATTTTCATATATATGGTGAGAGCTTTGAAAATCTTCTGTTCAAAAACCAGTTGATGGGTTTAACCAAGTTTTACAGAAATGATCCTTTGGTGATTCTTTTTCAGATTATTTGAAATAATCATGAGCGGTTGAAAATCATTAATTTCATAGTTGATTGACTGAATGGGGTTTAAGGCCACTTTTCAGAGTATTTCAGTCATATCGCGGCAGCTGGAACCATGGATTCCTTGGATTTCCCACACCAGTACTACCATTACATCCTTTCCTAGCCTCCAGCTACTATCCCGTTTAGGTTTATGATTATCAACCCATTGGTGAGAGACAAAAGTCGGAAAGGATATGCTCTACCGCCGGGGATCAAACCCATGACATCCCATGGTTGAAGATTTGGAGTCTGATGCGCTACTGACTGCGCTATGCAGAACTTATTTTCACATATAGCAGGAACATTAAGGATATTTTTATCTCAGAAGCTAGTAGATTGATTTCAACCAAATTTCACAAATATTTTCATTAAGAGACCCTTTATCAGAATTCTTCAACGGATTTTATTGTATAAACAAGAGGACCATGATGGTCCTGAATCGCTTACCTGAGGCATCTGCAAATTACAGTATCTCTTTGTATTAAAAAGACACAACTTGAGCAAAATAAATAAAACAAATATAAGATTTTGGGCTTAAAAAATTTTTGGGCAAAACTATCTAGTAATGCTGTACAATAAAAATGAATGCCTATGTCTTTACGGTTTAATCCATTACCAAACTACCCCACATTTTGACGCCCTCGAGGAAAAAAGGTTTAAAAAGCATTGAGAGAAAGGGAGAACTTAGTAGTTAACAAGCAATTACTCTATTTCTCAGAATGTTTTCTACCTTGAAATTCTTTGTATTTAGATTACAATCAAACTTTTATTACTGCCTGCAAATTCGTTAAACGTGGATCAGTGTTAAAAGGAGAAGAATTCAATTTTGCTCTAATTGATTATTTTACCAAAATTGGGGCTTCTGGGGCCCGGCCATTTTGACCCAATGGGTATGATTTTAGCAACCTTGGTAGAGAAGAAACTACGTGTGTATTATGTACTATAAATCAAATATGAATGCATTACAACTTATACAATGGGAGAGGAAAATATTTGATATTTGATATGAGCGTTTTTAACTTTGGATGCCTTGGGAAGGGCCATTTTTGTCCAAAGGATATAAACATGGTAGATAACAATGATGTTATGCTATATTTTTAATGCTCTAGGTCCTATATTTAAGAAGAAAAATTCTTTCAAATTCAGCGATTTATGCAATTTTCGACCCCTAGAGCGGAAAAGTTTTTGATCCTAAGGGCATATTTTCCTGTAACACAGTACAAAACTATATAGTAAAGCTCCAAACCAAACATGAATGTCCTTCACCTACTATTAGAAGGAGAAGCCCTTGAAGTTGCTCTAATTGGGCATTTTCCCAATTTTTGGAACCTTGGGGCTGGGCCATATTTTATCCTAGGGCTAAGATTTAAGGTAACATAGTAGTGAACCATCTGGTTATGCTATATACCAAATATGAAGGAAAAGACTGTTGAACATGGTCTAATTGAGCATTTTAGGAACTTTGGATACCCAGGGAAGTGATGCTTTTTTCAACCTACAGGCATAATTTAATAAAATTGATAGATAACAGCCAGGCTTTGCTACATTCCAAATATAAATGCCCTCGGCCTTAAAGTGAGGATTTTTTTTTGATTACTCAAATTTTGCGTTTCAGTCTATACGAGAACAATTTAAAGTGATAAAGTTCAAAACCAACTAGTAATGCTACATACCAAATATGAATATCCTAGACCTTATAGTTTTGGAGAAGTCTTTTGAACTTGCTCTAATTAAGAATTTATCCAAATTTTGGACCTCAGGGACGTGGCCATATGAATTTTTTAAAAACTTGATAGAGAATCATTCGATTAACCCATTCCAACACAGTGGAATTTTAGACCGGTCCAAATTGAAAGAAGCTGCAGACGACAATTTCAAGTTGATAGAATTTTGAATTTTTTGGTCATTTTGGGTAGAACACATTGTGGATAATGAAGAAATTGCTTGATACAAGCAATTTCTTCATTTTCTACAATGTTTTCCAAAGCTTTTTTCTTGAGGGGCGTAAAAAGGAGGAATTAAGTGGGAATGAGTTAAGCTACATACGAAATATGCCTTAGGCCTTGTAGTAAAATTTCCCATTCTCAAACGCCGCGGAAACCAGTTTTTCACAAAAATTCCTTAACAACTTTTGTAGAGCTTCACCAAAGGAACATACCTGCAAAGGTTCAGCTTGGTTGGCCTTCTGGTTTAGGAGAAGACTTTTAAAGATTTACTAAAATTTCCAAATGCCGCGGCAACGAGAGTTTTTCGCGGATTGAAATTCTTTTAACAACTTTGGTAGAACTTCACCCAATGAAGATCCCCGCAAAGTTTCAGCTTGATTGGCCAACTGGTTAAGGAGGAGAAGATTTTTAAAGAAATTGTGGACGGGCGGATGACGGATAACGACCGATCACAATAGCTCACCTCGCACTTTGTGCTCAGGTGAGCTAAAAACAATTGGCATTACTCCCAAGTTAATTTTATAAAATACATTGTTTTCCATTTTAAGCTTTTTAGCTAACTTTGTGTTAAATGATTATTTCATCATCATCAGTTAATCATAACAGTTACAAAAAATACCTTTCTTAATGTATCTCATGCTGAATCCTGGGGGATTGAATTTATGGGCATGATAAGCCAGCAGTAACTTGACAAGGTGTAACCTTTCATTTAGATAATATAATAAATGGTAGGGGGGCTGTGAGACAGGCATTTTAGTTAGTCCCTAAACCGAAAAGGTTCTGTAGACGAAAATTTAAGGTGGAATTAATTTGGAAAATAACCATTCAGTAGGGTAGAAAATATTGTGGAAACGAGAAGAAATTGCTTGTTTTTTTTTTGTTTTTTTGTTTTTTCCAAATAGCAAATATTGTTACTTTCTCGACATGGGACCCCCCCCCCCCAAAAAAAAAAAAAACCAAACAAAAAAACCCAAGTGTTGCATGCATGCCTACATTTTGAGGGACGGTAGGTTGTTTTATTCACCAAAATGGCAAAATTTGCCTGTATGCATGTAGTTTACGTGTTATTGTTTCTACTTCTTTTGTCCTGATGCTAATCTTCTAATACGTCATTTTAACTTGATTGAACCCATTACCAGATTATTTTTAGACTTGTCCAAATTCAAAGAAGTTGACAATTACAAGTTGATGAAATTTTAAAAATCTTAGTCTTATATATAGGGTAGAAAACATTGTGGATGAATGAAGAAATTGCTTGTGACAAGCAATTTCTTCATTTCCCACAATGTTTTCCAAAGCCTTTTCGTTGAGGAGCGAAAAAAGGATGATTTGTGTTGTAATAAGATGCATATTTTATGCTCTCAAAAAATTAAGATGCTGTTACTTCGTCTGAATAATGCATTTTAAACGTGTTATCTTCGCTTGTCATTATGTTAATATTTTGTATGACATATTCTTCTGTCCTTTATCAAAATTGAAATGTTTAAACACAACTTCAGCAAATATTACTAATAATTTAGCATTATTTTCACAACTGTTTGCAAATTTTTTTTAGGAAAAAAACCCGAATTTTCAAAACTGCATTTTTATCCGAAAAATGCATCGGATAAGCACCTTGATTTTTTCAGCATATTATCTTATTTCTATACTCATTTTATTGAGGTCATAAAAGTGTATTCAAGCTGTAGTTACGACGTCTAGGTCACCAACCAACGATTTTACTTTTTTGTTACATGCTACTGACCATAGTTTTTGCAAAATAACGCCGTTAAAAATCGCAGTGGAACCTGCTGTCGGAGTTAATGGGCGGGACCTAGGGAGTCAGTGGGCGGGGCCAGCGATTGGTCAATTGTATCGGTCTATCTTAATAACATTTGAAATATCTCTGTCTTTTTGTGTAGAAATCAAAGCAAAAAATTACCACAAGACTGTTCTCTTTCTGTGAAAGTCGGGGCGAGGTGGGATCGTAGGGGAATGGGTTAACTTATGAGGCTCTTTGTCTTCGCGGGTTAGCGAAATAGTCATTTCCAGAGTTAAAATGGAAAAAGGGTTAATCCTGTATGATATCGCAGAAACAATCTATTTGTAACAATAAATCAACTATGACTATCGAATAAGGATTGATAATACGATAGCATCAGTGGGAGACCAAAAACTCGTAACTACAGCTTATTTTAAGTTCTGACTATATCAGCACCCTTTACTGCGTAGGAGGGTGATAGATACGCGAGCGTATCATGTCCCTTTCCAAACAGTCATGTGATAAAGAGTCAAGACTAACCACTTAATCCATTACCATACGACAAAATTTCATGCAAGTCCAAACTCAATGAAGCTACAAACGACAAAAAAAAAAAAAATATGTACAAACAAGGCAAACATTAGCTTATAAGGTAGACAAGAGGGCCAGTGGACCTGGCGCTCACCTGAAATACGGTTCTTTTTCTTTTTCAGGCCTAATACTAACTGGGTCTGGAGAAGACCTTTAAAATTTAACTAAAACCAAGTTATGTTGCCATGGTTACCAATGCTTTCAACAGATTTCAAATCTTTTAGTAATTATTAAAAGGGGGCAACCTAAGGGAAATTTCTGCCAAATATCTGAAATTTTATCAATTCTGAAAGAGGTCAGTGTACTGATACTTCGTGAAAAATATCAAGATTCTACGCCTTCTGGGTCGGAGGGAGATGATTTTTTTATAGTGTTTTTATTTTACTCTTGTTCGGTCATGGCAACCAGTGAGCTTTCAACGGATTTCAATTCTTTGATTGAAATTGGTCCAGTGGTTTGGGAGGAGATGTCTTTTTAAAAATCCTTCATTTCTCTATCAGCCCCACCCCTCCTGGGGCTTCGCCCCTTGGGACCCCGAGGGTAATGATTATAACGATTATGATGCTTCATGCGAAATATCAATGCTCTATGCCTTCTTGGTCAGTAGTAGATCATTTTTAAAGATCTCTTTTTAATTTCAGTTCTGTTGCCATGGAAACAAGATTTTTAAATATATTTCAATTCTTTTAGCAATTTTAAAAGGGCACCACTTAAGGCAAATTTCTGTCAAATTTGGTTGAAATTGGCCCAGTGATTTTGGAGATGTCGTATTAAAAATCTTTATTTCTTAATAAGCCCCCCCCCCCCTGTGGACCTAATGGTGATGGTTTTAGCAATTCTGAATTAGGTCAATGTACTGATGCTTCGTGCAAAATATCGAGGCCCTACACTTTCTTGGTCAGGCGGAGATAGTTTGTAAAGATTTTTTTTTTTAAAAAATCAGGTTTTTTTGCCATGGCAACCAGAGAATAAACGGATTTATATTATTTTAGTAATTTTTAAAGGGCACCACCTTAGGAACAATTCTGCCAAATTTGGATGAAAATAGCCAAGTAGTTTAGGAGAAGATGTCGTTTTTAAAACCCTTCTTTATCTCTAAATAAGCCCAAACGGATTTCAATTCTTTTAGCATTTTCTTTAAAGGGCACCACCTCATGAACATTTCTGCCAAATTTGGTTGAAATTGGCCCAGCGGTTAGGGAGGAGATGTCGTGTTAAAATTGTTGACACACACCGGAAATTCAGAATACCTCACCATGAGCACATCGTGCTCAGGTGAGCTAAAAATATTGTGAATAAAGAAGCAATTTTTCTTTCCACAGTGGTTTCTTTTTAAAAATCTCACAATCGGGAAAACCAGCGATTGTTCGGGAAAGGGCAAACTGTTTTCGTACTTGAAAGATGGCTTCCTTTTGCGTGACGCATCCACTAAATCCATTCAAGTTTTAGGTTTAAAAACAGAAGCTATTGTCTCTTCGCACCTACGGGGGGTGTATTGGTTTTCGTCTTTCACCCCTGGCATTTGGAAACTCAATGACTTACATAAAGGATTAAGCCTTTCCCGTACAATCTCTCACTTTTACGCCCCTCTGACATATTACTTAAGAAAGTATTGTGGAAAAGGGAGAAATTGCTAGTAACATAGTGCATAGGATGGTTACCTTTTCGCTTGTACCTATTTTCTGGTGTTTCTTCAAACCCCCTGAAATTTGGACAAGTCTAAAATTTAGACTAAACAGTTACCGTAGTTTTATAAAAACGGGCCATCTTGGAAAACCTGTAAATATTGACCGGCGCGGAATGCACGGTGTAAGAAGGGTCGATATATAAAAATGGGCACTTTCGACAGATATGCACCAAGTCCTAGTCACTAGTTGATTTAACCCTTTCCTGTTTTAAATTTTTTAGACCTGTCCAAATTCAAAGGTTTTGCAGACGAAAATTCAGAGCGGATTTAATTTGAGAAATAACCACCCAGAAGGGTAGAAAATATTGTTGAAAAGAAGAAATTGCTTGTTACAAGCATATTTCTTCTTTTCCCACAATGTTTTCTCAGGTATAAAATCACAAGGACGTAAAAACCAGTGATTGTACAGGAAAGGGTTAAGGTCAGTCCACAAGTGTGGTAAAAGGTTCTAGATCGACTACAGGTTACACATATAGATCGAAGGGTCATTTTTTTAGCTAGCAAAGCGTCAGCTTTGGTAGCTTAAGTTAACAGATAAAGTTTGAAAATCTTCTCAGAGTTCAACGAGTGTTAACTGCCACCGGAGGCTTTACGACTAAATCCATTGAGTGCCTACGCCATAGATAGTAGTTCTTATTTCAGGAATATTGCAAATTCCTTCACTGTTTTTTAAAGCCTCGTGAACTAATTTTATTAAAATTATAGAAAACTCTTTCAACAGCATGCTATTTAACCCGATCCCACTCAATCGCGCTTTTGAAGCATCTCATGAAAACAGCTTTGAAAATGCTGTGGACATAAAAGAAATTGCTTGTTACAAGCAATTTCAACATTGTCCACACTGTTTTCTACCCTACAAGGCAAAGGTTTTGTAAATTCCACTAATTATGATAACTTTTGACAAAGAAGATTACCTAATAAAATCATGCTTTGCTAGCTTAGAGTGCTTTCAATGCTTTGATTCTATATCTGTTAGGACAAAAATGGTATTTGGTAATCTACCGTGCAGCCTACTATTTGCATCTATACAGATTCGCTCGGGGGATAGTGCAAGGATACAGGCCGAAACTGCTGAGAGCTCGGCCTGGTTCTTTAACGTGCTCGGTGGATAGCACCGTCACACGGGGCCTCGGTTTAACGTCTCATCCGAAAGACAATTAGTTTTTAGTAGATATTGTCAACCCAGTGCTCGAACCCGTGATCTTGAGGTTTGAAGTCAAGTGCTCTAACAACTGAGCTAATCGGGCTGACAAGTACAGTGTACATTTTTATTCACATTTTAAAGGTTCCTTCGCGGCCCAGTGATCGGGATGATAGGCTCGTAATCTGAGAGAAATCAGGGATACGGGTTTGAGTGCCTGCCGCGCCAATTGTAACAGGCTCGAGCTCAGGCCTAGTACTAGTGAATAAGTGGAGTTTGTCGTGATATAATTGGAAGATTATTCAACTATCCAGATAATGCCAACGTAGATAAGTATAAAGGTGTATTTTTAGTTTCTAAATATAGATATCGAAGGGTGAACGATATTCTATATAATCTGTACTAATTGTCCAAGGTATAACTGCATATACACTAATAAGGGTAGTTTATCACACTATGTACTAATTGTCCATAATATAACTGCATAGACACCAAGGGAAGTTGACCATACTCTTTATTAATTGTCCGTGATGTAATTGTACAGACCTTAAGTCCAGTCTATCACACAATGTACACAGTGTCCGTGAAATAAATGTATAGACACTTGGTGCAGTCTATCACACTGGGCACTACGAGTCCATGGTATATGATTGTAAAGACACTTGGTACGGTCTATCACACAGTGCACTACGAGTCCATTATCGTTTGTACTAAATATCCATGATACAACCTAAAGACATTGATTACAGTCTATTACACTGTGAACGAAGTGTCCATTGTATAACTGTATTGCCACTAAATCCATGCTATAAAACAATGTACTGAGAGTTCATGATTAAACTTAACCCATTGATTCCCCACTCGTTGAAATTTTAGACCAGTCCAAATCCAAAGAAGTTAGAGACTATAATCTTAAGTTGGTGAAATATTTAAATCCTTTTTTCTTTTGGGGTAGAAAACACTGTGGATAATGAGGAAATTGCTTTTTACAAGCAATTTCCTCATTTTCCACAATGTCTTCAAAAGCTTTTATAATGAGGGGCATTTGAAAGCGTTATTGTGTGGGAGTTGGTTAAAGAAATGGACGATAGTCTATCACACTGTGTACAAAATGTCCATTGTATAACTGTATAGGCACATAGTACAGTAAACTCACACTGTATTAACTGTCCATGATAACTGTATCGCACTAAGTACATTATATCACACAGTGTACTAAATGTCATTGATGTAATAGATCGTGTTACAGTCTATCCTTCACAGTAGACGACGTTTCAAAGTATTCTAAAAGTTTATGGTTACTGGTAAATGAGGTAAAACGTAGTGAGAAAAAGAGAAAATGTTAACTACAAGGATTTTTATCTTTTATCACAAAGTTTTCCTTAAAAATATTATTCGTGGAGACGACGGGCGGGATTGTGTGGTAATGGATTAATAAATTGTCCAAAACCAGACAGCTCCGGCGAGTAGTTTAAAAAACCCCCAACGTTTTAATAATGAAACATTCCCATTTAAACCCCACCAGTGCGAGTGCACTATACAGTTCAGCGATACTTATAAATCGCCTCTAATCGTTTTCATGCCCCCTTTTCTCGCTTTTATTTACCGATATAATAACTGTATACCTAACCCATTTCCAAACGACATAATGGAAAATAAATTCGGAATACGAATATAGGTCTTGTATATAAGGGATTTATTTCATTTTGTTTACCAATATAAAAATTTAAACCTTTTTGCAAGGTCTATTTTTACCGTTTTCTTTTTTATACACACATAAATTGCATTGCAAGACAAAACTTGATTTTTATGTTCCGGGTCCTTGTGCACCTTTATTGTGAAAATCTACGTAGGTCTGCCGTCTATCTTGTATGCACAAACAAGCCTTTCAGCATTTTTTAAAACTTTGACAGTAGTATGGACTCTAATAATGACCCATAAGTCGACTTTGTAGGTTCAACAAAGACATGAAATCCCACGGTCCTTAGGAAGCATTTCGAAAGGAGATTGGACTGGGCTAAATTAATGACTGGAGAATGTTGGCACACATACGAAATTGTTAGAAACATCACTCTCACGCTGGCCCAAATTGACCAATCGGGACTGTCAATTAAATAACCAATCCGGACCAATCAAATCACTCATTTAGACCAGAAATGAGTTTTAAACTCCAACATTGGCCGACATTTATGTTAACCTTCATTCAAGCTGTAGTTACGACGTTTAAGTCGCCTACCAACTAATCTACATTTTTGCTGCATGCTACTGGCCATAAAATAACGCCGCGAGACTTCCTGTTCAGGGAGTCAGTCGGCGTGGCTAAAGGAGAAAGTGGTTGGGACCAGCAGTTGGTCAATTTAGGGAATATACTCAGTACATTAATTCCGCAGAGATACTTCGTTCGCTCACAGCGTAGGAAGAACAAGCAAAAAATACAAATTGTTAATTATTTTTTGTTTACTCAACTTATTGCTCCAATTTCAAAAAATAAACCAATTTTAAATACACGTTTGAATGAAATTCCATTACCTGAAAGTGTGAGGAATTAAATTGATTAATAACGAGAGTGTCCACCTAAAGATTGAATTAAAGCCTGACACCTTCGTCGCATAGAGAGTACTTTTCTGTCAATGTGAACCTGTGGCATATTGTTCCACTCTTGAACTACAGCCAGATGCAGTTGTTGCAAGGTATGGGGCGGTGGGTTACGTGCAGAAGCTCGTCTCTTTAAGTCATCCCAAATATGTTCTATAGGAGACATGTCAGGAGACAACGCAGGCCAGTCGAGGACATAAACATTATTTTGCTGCAGAAATTGTTGGGTAACTCGAGCTGTATGAGGTCTGGCCCCATCCTGCTGTAGTGTTCGTATCCTGTGTCGCCTCATAAAGGGTAATACGACTGGTCTTAGGACATTATCAATGTAACTATTGGCTGTCACATTTCCATTAAACACGACCAAATCAGTTTTGTTGTGTTGGGTTATTCCAGCCCAAAAATGAATCGACCCTCCTCCCCAGCGGCCAACCTCTTTAACACATGGATCGGTGTAACGCTCATTGAGCCGTTTCCAGACACGTATGCGGCCATCAGCACGATGAAGTTTAATCCTGCACTCGTCAGAAAACAGTACCGAACTCCACTGCCGTCTTGTAAATCTGAGATGAGTTCTGGCCCATTGCAAACGCGCCGCCCGATGTCTTGCGGTCAACCTTGCACCACGGTATGCTCGTCTCGCTCTCAAGTTTGCAGCTTTAAGCCGATTTCTGACAGTATTAGGGTGTATACTGCGCCTGAAAAGAAATGCATGCTATTCAAGTCGGGGCACAGAGACGTTTTCTGAAAAGGAATTTTAGGGTAAAATATCGCCCTAAAAAACGAGAAGAGTTTAGAGACGAATACCTGTGACGTCCAATCGTTTCCCTAGCTGTTTTGGAAGCCGGTAGAAATCGATTTCTGAGGTGAACAACTCTGATGTGGACATCTTGTCTGTGTGTAGTGACTCGAGGCTGGCCGCTCCTTGGTCGATCTTTCACGTCCCCAGTCTGCTAATAGCGTGCCACTAGACGTGATATTGTTGAGTTATGACATCCAATGCACCTTGAGATCTCCGAATTAGCAACACTAAGCAAATGCATTCAAATAGCTTGATTTCTTACATTTTGAGGAAGACGAGGCATGCTGATAAACTGAATACTCTCTCTATAAAACTTGCTTTTTTAGTGGCTCTATGGACAGGCTGTATAACCATGTTGAAATCAAACCCAAGTTTCACGTGCATAAACCTTATGCAGCGAAAAACGTGTTTAAGCTTTAGATACGACGCATGAATATGTACCAGATACAGAAACTCCATTTTTTTCCGACATCGTCTCAAATTTTGTAGGAAAAACATAACAAATCTTTTCATGCCTTGAATAAGCTGGTAACATCACAAATTTGGACTTTGAAAACTCTGCGTTTTTAAATGTACTAAGTATACATCCTTAATTTAAACGAAGGCAATATTTGTAACAAGTTATTTCTTCTTTTCCCCGCGATACATTTTCAATATTGCAAACTCCAGTGTCACACACATCCTTATTTCGGGTATGTGTGTGTCATGATGAGAACCAATAGCTTCGGCTTTGTAAATCTATATCTATAAATGATTTTCCTTAGTTCATCTTTACTACGGTCCTCCAGCAATAAGTAAGGGTACTGACGCAGCTTTGTTGGAATGGAGAAAAGTTCCTGGGATCAAAAAGTTTTGTTTCATTTCGTTGGTGCCCGGTATAAAGGGGCAGTAACCTGGTAAAAATTTCACCTTTTTACGTGTTTGTTAACCGTCCACGAACCCCCTCCTCCGACTTTCGGTATAACGGTATTGATATCTAAAGGCTGGAGAAACGAGAAAAAATACTTAAAATCCCAAGGGGTTTAATTGTGAAAGTAGAAAAAAATACTTTGAATGATTCATGCGCTTGATTTAAAACATACCCCAAGGAATATATACACATGCGCAATTTGGTGCCATGGCCATAGCATTAAACAAAAGTAATTGTAACATAGTTTTAACTCATTCCTAAATAATCCCGATTTTTAACTCCCCCTTCGAAGAGTTTTGGAAATACCATAGGGACTCGAATTAAGGACCCTTGTGGGAAAAACATAGTGGGAATGAAGGATTTACTATAATCACAGAATTAAGAACCCTTACGGGAAAAACATGGTGGAAATGAAGGAATTACTATAATCACATAGTTTTCCCTATTTACTGTTTTCCTCCACAAAAATGAAAATAACTTAATGAAAATTGTCGTCTATAGCTTCTGTGAATTAGAGCCAGTATAAAATAAAGTTTTGTAGGCTTGTAATGGGTTAAATGTGACCTTGAAAAATACCGAAATACAAAGCAAATTATACAGATTTGTGCTTGTTTGTTGTGTTGAAATTATTTCACAAAAATTTTGAACCTGGTACCAACAGGTCCTAAAACATCTGAAATATGAATGCACATTATACTTGATTAATCATTTTCAGAGACGGGAATGAGACTAATATTTACAATTATACAGCTTGCTCGCCAAAAAAAGACAATTTGTTTACCTCAGCGGACAATGCGCAGAATGTCAAAATTGTGTTCTCCGCGCATATCACAACATCTTAGATAAAGAGTTGTTCTGCGTACACGGCGAACAAGGTCGAGGCGATCCGACTGTGTAGTGTTATGTCCGATCGATCGCAAAGAATGCGCGCAGAGATGACGGTCGGTTTAGATCTAAAGAAATTGGAGGATTTAAGGATATTTAATGGATATGACACGGCAGAATTGGATCTAAAGGTAATTTTCCTAATTACTTTATACATCTTTTGTCGAATTACAAATAGAAAGGAAAGTTTACACCAAAAACATAACTGGTTAGTCCATTCTCACATGGTGCATAAATCGCATTATTTTAGTTATTTAAATTTACATTTATTTCACTGAATAGACTGTAAAAGGTTATTGATATTAATTACTATAAATAATGTATTAACTATTTAGTGATTCCTGAAATAATGACAGTGATATCTTTAATGGAATTGGTTAAAATCAAAGATTCATCGATGACGATAAGAGAAATTTATTAACACGGTGTGCATCAATCGACAACAAACTTGGCAAGAAATTGCGAGAGGGGAAACAATCATATTTATACGATAGACCTCGACAAATCACGTGGTGATGCTACCGGCCAATCGTAAAGCACATTCGCAATGCGTGCCTGGAGGCTTGACCAATCAATGCAGACTAGTATGACAACCGTTTCTAAAATTAGAAATTTCTGTCAAAGGTAAAGGTCACGTTGATCCGCTGATGTAATGGTTCCCGTTCTACAATCTCACCCTTGATTCGATCCATGTATAATTATTCTAATTAAAGAAATTACGAGCAGACTAAAAATTCCTTTCACTTATTTTATAATGATTGAATTATGTTTTACTATGGTCTTATATAAATTGAATAATGATTGAATGCAAATTTTTATTATTTTTTTTTATCAAAATTGATACCATAGGCAGAATTAGGCACTTGGATTCTTGAATTTATAACAAGTTATCTCTCTATAATAAATATTAAGAAGGCAGTGCAGCTGCAATTTTATAAGGGAATGGGTGTTTTGACAAGCTACACTGGTGCCGTTATGGTAAATGTTTGACTCGTAGTAATACGGAACCTCTGATGACATCTATTACCTTAAAAAATGGCAGCTACACTACCTTGTTAAAATCATATTTTACAGTGAGATATTTTGTAAGTTGATATAAATTCATGAATCCAAATGCCTAGGACTGATACTAAATGGCAAGTTTAAAAGGTCAAGCATTTCCTCTGCATCATGCTGTATTTAAAATCTTGGGATTGCAATAGAATAAATGATGAGCAAGAGTTGTTGAAATAACAAATCAATGACTTATTTTGCTAGAGACGTAGTATAACACATATATTTATCTCTCTGTTTAGGCCTATAGGACCAGTTGAATCCAATCTTACAGGCCTGGAGACTTCTTTTCCTGAATGCCTTAACTTTGACTGATTCAAATTGAAATGAGATGCAGATCAAAGTGGGTGTAATTTGGAATAAAACATATAAAAGAAAATGTTTTCCAAAGTAATAACTTACCAGCTTATTAAATGGCGTTTTTGAATTGTCATGGGTCAAAGGTCTTCAAAATCTATGTTTGTTTTTCTGCGTTATAAAAGTACACTAATCAAGAAGTTATCAGTGTATAGAATATTCGTTAAGCCATTCTCACTCAATGAGGCTTTTAGACACCCCCAAGAAAAAAAGCTTTGGAAAACAAGCAATTTCTTCATTATCCACAATGTTGTCTAACCAAAAGGTAAAAAAATCTAAAATTTCATGAGCTTTAAATGGTCATGGGGTGGGATCAAGACGGAGATTCAAACAAATTCTTCTTCGCCCACATTATTTTCTGTGTTTCATGAAAATAAGTAGACATGGAAATGGCAGAAAGAAGTTATTTGTTTGGATTGGAAATTATTCAAACCACAGACTAAAAGGACCAGTAGCCTAGAAAACTTCCTATATTTGACCCTGATGTCAATCAAAGAATCAACCAATGAAATCATCCATTTAGACCGGAAGTGAACTTTGAACTCTGACAATTGACAACATTTTTGTTTAACATTTTTTGTTGGTGATGCGACTCATTAAGGCTGTAGTTAAGGTCTCCATTCAACAATGTTACTTCTTTATTACGCATTTATGGCCAAAGATTTTGTAAAATATTGAAGTAGAACCAGTGGAGCCAGTGAGTGGGGTCAGTGACCCCTCAATCAAGGGGCTTGGGCCAGAGGCCTTGGACTTGGGCCAGAGGCCTTGTGTTAAAAAACGAATCTGAAATTAGGTTTACCCCAGTAGAATTTGGTCAATGCAACTATTAGGCACCAACAGAAAACGTCGTGAAACTAAAATTCATAAATGATCATTTCCAGCAGAAGTTTACAAAAGAATGCATTTCCCAATAATAAACAAATGATAAATTTGAACAACCTTTCCAGTTTGAAAAATTATAACTGGAAAGTTATGACTCAGGTTGACAACTTGGCAGGGTAGGCTGACCCAGATTGATACTAGATTATATACTTCTTGGACAATTCCTTTATTATGTGAATGGATCAGAGATCGTAATTGCTGTAGAAATATTGAAACTACCGCTTTATTGATCACTGTAGTGTGGCAGATGTTAACAATTGAGAACTGATTGGTATTCCATGCTCATTTTTATAGAAAAATTCCCCTGCCAATATTGAAAATATGGGGGACCTTTGAAAAGGTGGGGCAATCCCCAAATTCCCCTACCTAGAATAAACAGTGCAGGCTGGCAGTAAGTGCATCTTCTCATACCAAGGGCAGAGAAAGTTCTACTTAAGGGATGTGGAAATACGGATTTTCTCTACTTGTCCATGGACAAGTAAAATGTGATTTTCTGCTTGTCCAGGATCAAAATGGACTTGCCCGTGAAAAGATGAAGAACAGATAAATTTTGAGAAAACATTATTTTTAAAGAAGAAAATGTTGAACTCAGCATTTTCTTCATTAAAAACAATATTTACTAGATTTAGTTCCAAAATTACACTCATAAATCTCTTCTATTTAGTACTATTCTAAGATTTGCCTTGATATTTACTTGTCCATGGACAAGTAGCCTCGAAAAATGTACTTGCCCGTAGGTAGAAAAGCTCGTGTCGGACAAGTCGGGCATGGGAATTCCACAACCCTGTACTTATCTGTATTGGAGAAAAAGATGATCTCAATATCCCATCACTGGTGAGGATGCAGTAAGTGTGAAAGTAACTAAGTACATCACTCTTGCTGTACCTTTCTATCCCTAAAATTACCTCCCTTACATTCACAAACTAACAATGATCAGAGAAAACAGAGAGAAAACTGTTAGAGAATATAAGAAATTTGACTAGAAAAATTAATGAATATTAGTGAAACTGGGCACCAGTCTATTATTACAACAAAATTTTCTTTTCCAACTATGTTTTCTACTTAGAAAACCAATAATTTTAGAACTCGATAAACCCATTATACCAGACAACAAATTTGAGACTAGTCTAAATTGAAGGAATTTGCTGACAACAATTTTTAGTTGGTGGAATTCAAAGAATTTTGTCTTTGTTACAAGCAATTTCATCATTTTCAGCAAAGCCTTTTTCTAGAGGGATGTCAAAAGGTGTTACTGTGTGGGAATGGGTAAACTTAAAAATTGTTGTTCATAACTACTTTGAATTTGGCCCAGTCTTAACCCAGTACCAGATGGCAAAATTTTAGGCTGGTCCAAATCTAAAGTAGTTGCAGACAATAATTTAAGAATTATGACATTTTTTTTACTTTTTCAACTTTCTGGATACAAAACATCGTGTTAAATGAAGAAATTGCTCGTTGCAACAGTGTTCAATCTAGAGGGGCCATGGCTAAAATGATCCTCTAAAATCCAAATTGACCCCCTTCAAAATTAAAACAGGGCCCAAATGGCACACTTCAATTACACATTCAATAAGACTTCTCTGAATGAAGTCATGGAAATAATGTCTTAACTTTTTCTAGTAGATTTATTTTGTTCAAAACAATACATATATTATCAAATTGTTATGGTTTGTTACATTTAGAACCTTGTAATTCAATAGTTTGTCTATGTATTTGTATCGCATGACCCCCTTGACCAAGAGCCATGTGCCCATTTGGCCCCCTATGATACTAAGCTAGATTGAACCCTGTTGCAAGTAATTTTTTCATTTTACACAATGTTTTCCCAATTGTTTTTCTTGCGTGGCATAAAAAAGCGTCACTGTGTGGGAATGGGTTAATTTGTTTCGTCCGGTAATTGATTAATGTTTCTGTTCAAAGCACTCCATTGAGACAACACCAGCATCTTCTCCGGACGAACCGTGCTGTTGTGATGACGGGGACAGCGATTACACGCCAAACAAACACACCGGCACGAAGGCCAAGTGCAACGGATCAAAGCAGAGATGTGGCCGGCCTGCTAACCCAATACCAAGACACAAACGGGAATCCCATATCAAAGCAGAATACAAGAGGAGAGATAAAATTCAGGTTTGCTTCAGTATCAATTTTACAGAGGATCTATTAAAAACTAACTTAAAGAAAAGATGGCGCAAGATCAAAGCATAATTATTGTGGACAGTTTACTTGGTGATTTGATTTGGTAATGCATATACTCATTGCAAACTTCTACTCAACATTTTGTTTGCCATTTTTGTTTTTTTATTCTTCATATACAACAGCAAAAAAGGCTTAACCCATTCCCACTCAGTCACCCTTTTTTACACCCATCAAGAAATAAGCTTTGGAAGACTTTGTGCAGAATGAAGAAATTGCTTGTTAGAGGCAATTTCTTCTTTAACCCATTCCTACACATTTATCCTTTTGATGCCGTCAAGAAAAACAATTGGGAAAACATTGTGTAGAAGAAACTGCTTTTACAGAACGTTTTCTGCCTAGAAAGTTAAAACATCTTAACTATTATCAATTTTAAATTGTTGTCTGCAACTCCTTCCCATTTGGACCAGTCTAATGCTGTCGTCTGGTAAATGGGTAAACCACAATTTTTTCTTGCCTGTTAGATAATGGATAATTGGGAAAACATTATGTAGAAGAAACTGCTTTTACAGAACGCTTTCTGCCTAGAAAGTTAAAACATCTTAACTATCATCAATTTTAAATTGTTGTCTGCAACTCCTTCCCATTTGGACCAGTCTAATATGCTGTCGTCTGGTAAATGGGTAAACCACAATTTTTTCTGGCCTATTAGATAAAGATATGCGAAATTCTATTGTTGTGTGCGCGACTTCTTCCAATTTGGAACGGTCTTAAATGTTGCCCTCTGGTAATGAGATAACCATAATGTTTTCTGTCCTAGTAGATAAAGATATGTGAAATTCTATTGTCTGCAACTTCTTTCAATTTGGACCTGTCTAAAATTTTGTCATCTGGTAATGAGTTAACGCTGGTATGTAAAAGAATGCTGTGTATTAGTTTGTATACATGAGTTTTTGCTGTTTTATGTTTGATAATAACCGGTATGTTATATCCGTGTATTTCATGCTAATAGTAACGACGAAGATTAACCCATTTAGACTGGTCCAAATTGAAAGAAGTTGCAGACGACAATTAAAATTGGATGAAATTTGAAATGAAACCATCCTATTTTGTAGAAAATATTGTGGAAAAAGAAGAAATTGCTTTTCACAAGCAATTTCTTCTTTTACCACAATGTTTTCTAAATTATAAAATCACAGCCATGTAAAGTCCCGGGTTAGTACAGGAAAGGGTTAATCATACTGTATATCATATGTTGCAGATAATTACTATTACCTACCTATCTTTCACTTACTATGAACCCTCCCCGCCCCTTCTTCATATTTGATAATTTGGTGGTATTGATAGCTTTACAGAATACATTTTAGTAGGGTAACCGCTTCTTAAAGATTGTGACCACAGCTTGTTAACCCAATACCAGACTTTTAGACTGGTCCAAATTGAAAATAAATATAGCCCCTTCATTGCCTTATTTTGTTTGTTAAAGGGAAATAATTGAACTCTTTTACTGCATATTGATGCTTTTCAACCAAGTTTACAATGATTCAAGTCAAAAGGAGAAACACACGTTTTTATTTAAATAAAAACAGGTGAAATCGCTATATTTGACCCAGTAACAACAAATGCTCTTAGCAGCTGCTTTGCTTCCAAGAGGTTTTGAGTTTGATACTTGTAGTGGCTGTCAATCTTTTTTTAACCCAGCCATTAAGTGCAATTACTGGTGTATTGTCCAGGAAATCAAATCAAGAGGGATTAATCCCAAGTAAAATTATAAGAACCTATCTATGTTATTGTAAGGTAAATAGGTTTAACCCATCACCAGACAACATAATTATAGACTGGTCCAAACTGAAAGAAGTTGCAGACTTCTTTCGTCTTGTAGGGAAATGAAACCTTCAAGCAATTTCTTCATTTCCAAAGCCTTTTTCTTGAGGAAAGTCAAAAGTTTGACGCTGTTCGAGGAAAGTCAAAAGTTGGTCGCTGTTGGAATGGGTTAAACCAACACTTTTGAGACACAATAGATAAATTTTTCTTCAAACTGTTTGATTTTTGTATTATGGTATTTCCTTTTTGTATTATTAACACATCACCACACAATGGTGCTTTCTGGAAAACCTGGCTGGAAAATGTAATGGGTTAATTGATTCAAGAATACACATGTATCTTGAAATTCTAAAAAAAATAAAAAAGGCTGTGGTAATGGTTTCTGGGTCAAATATGGCAATAAAGATGATGAAATTTCTTCCGCGCGGGTGAGTATGAATTAATTGATTATAATGACTTCTGATGAGTGTTCTTAGATTAGGAATGAAATATTGCACATATCTACATTGTTTTAGAAAGTTTGTGGATTAAGGACAATGTGAATCTCAGTATTTGCTCTATTTGTGGAAATATTTAACTGATTACCATACACTCCCTGAAGAAATATAATCATTGAAAGCTTTGTGGGAAAAGGAGAAATTGATTGTAAACCAAAATTTCCCTATGCTTTATATCCTCTTTTGCACTTATTTTCCAATTTTAGTACAATTTCAAATGTCAACTGAAACTTCTGTCAATTTGAATTAGTCTAAAATTTTGTTGTCTGGTAATGTGTTAATCGAAAATACAAATTATATTGTCAAAACACTCAATGCATTACTTTGATTTGTTTGTCAAAAACAAATGAATTGCCTTGTCATTTCGGAAAAAAATCATCAATTCATGTTAAACCTGTATTTTGCTATAGCAAGACTTGAGGGGCATCAATATGCATAAAGAGTTTTGCAGAAAAATATTTTTATTTCTCATAATCAACAGAAATAGAAATATTTGTGATTACATCTTAACCCATTCCCTCACCATGACACTTTCTGACGCCCCTCAAGAACAACAATGGAGAAAACATTGTGTAAAATTAAGAAATTGCTTGCAATAAGAAATTTTTCATTTTACCTTATGTTTTGTATCCGGAAAGTCTAAAAAAACATAGAATTTCATAACCTTTATATTGTCATTTGCAACTCCTTTGAATTGGAACCAGTCTAAAATTTTGTCGTGTGGTAATGGGTTTGTGTTTATGATTTTAGAAGGTGAAGTTATGTACCAATGTTTATATACTGAAATTAAACAACTGGATTGTTTTGAGTTCACTCCTATTTGTTTTAAAGGCCAAAGTCTAAAATGTTTATCCCTTCTCCAAATAATCAGAAATAAAGAACCTTGCGAATAATTTTTTTCTCTGGAAATGATTCGATGTTTTACTGATGTCCATCTATCTGGGAGCGTACAAAAACTTGACATTTTGCTTGTATTCAAACACCATTCAAGATATGTGGCTCATATCTGAGACCCGGGTTCCTGGCATTGATCGGCCTCAGTTTGTTGTATGATTGAGGTCATCCTTCAAGGTCAACATCACTTATCAAGGTCACATTTCTGAAAAAGGCTGTTACGTTGGCATCGTGTTTCACAAAAATATCTTGTTTTCTATAGCAATGTGTGTATCATGATTTGAAGAAAAGGAAAAAAATGTATATTATATAAGCACAGCACTCTTACATAATTTGATTACAATCGCAGAAGCTCTTAATGTCTACTTGTCTAGAAATCATATACTTGTAAAGAAAAGTTGGATAATTTTACGTACACATTTAACACATTCCCACTCACAGAGGCTTTTAGACGCCCCCAAGGAAAAAAGCTTTAGAAAACATTGTGGAAAATGAAGAAATTGCTTGTGACAAGCAATTTCTTCATTTTCAACAATGTTTTCTACCAAGAAAGTTGAAAAAAACCAAAATTTCATAAACTTTGAATTGACGTCTGCAACTTCTTTGAGTTTGGAATGGCCTAAATTTTTAATCGTGTGGGAATGGGTTAAGTAAGAATTTAGATAAAACTGTTTTAACCCATTGCCTATCATTGTCGTCTGCAACTTCTTTCATATTGGACCTGTCTAAAACTTTGACAACTGGTAATGGGTTAAATACTAAGTTTCTATTAATGTTGTAATGTCAGGGAAAGAAAATCAAGAAAAAGGGAGAGGCAATGATTAAGGCTGAATGTTTACTTTTGAAATTATGATGTTTGAAAAAATTATTATGAATTATCATGTTTGGGTTTGAAACTACTACAATTCTGACAAATTACATTTCTGTCATTATTATTTAATTACGGGATCTTTTTATACTCCCCAAAACTATGTTTGAGGGGTATATAGGAGTCAGCTTGTCGGTTGGTCCGTCCATCTGTCTGTAGCTTTTGCGTGTCCGCTCAGCAACTATTGGACGGATTTTATTCAAACTTCACTGATATAATCAGTATCAAGCAGAAATGTGCATATTCTATTTTGGTAATGGTCCATTGATTTTTGACAGAGTTATGGTCCTTTGGTGAAAAATCGCATCCGCTCAATTTCTCAGCAACCATTGGATGGCTTTGATTCAAATTTCACAGAACGACTTGGTATAACTAAGACAAGTGCATATCCTATTTTGGTTATGGTCCCATTTATTTTTGACTGATTTATGGCCCTTTAATTACAAAGTCAATATTTTGTTAAAGCTGTTTGATGGAAAGCACTTGTATATTGACAAGTGTTGTTGTGGGGTATTAGTCTGCTTTGCGACTGTAAATTTTTTAGTTTTTAGGGCACCTGACCGAAGGTCATGGTGACCTATTGCAATTGTGTCTTGTCCGCCGTTGTGCGTTGTGTGTTGTGCGTTAACTTTTACATTTTCAACTTCTTCTTAAGAACCCTTGGATGGAATTCAAACAAACTTGGCAGGAAGGGGAAGGCATGTCAGATTTGTACACGTCATGGAGTTATCTCCCCTTGGGGCCCCACAACGGGCCAAAAAGGGTACATCTTTAAAATTCTTCTTGTCATGAACCGGTTGTCAGATTAGATTCACATTTGATATTTAGAGTCTTTAGGGAAGGCGCTATCAAGTTTGTACAAGAAAAAAAATCTCTCAAGAAATGGCCATGCTAGGGTGGGTGGTAAAGGTGTTGGTGGTGGGGAGTACATAAGCTTACAATAGTGACAACTTTGAAAATCTTTTTCTACCAAACTAAAAGACCTACAGCTCTGATATTTGGTATGTGGCATTATCTAGTGGACCTCTATCTATATATTGTATAAATTATAACCCCAGGGTCAAATTTAGCCCGTTCTGGATGTCACAAGTTTAATGTAGGCCCATATAGTGAAAAGTTCAAAAATCTTCTTCTCCCAAACTAGAGGGCCTGGAGCTTTTATATTTGGTATGTAGCATCATCTAGTGAATTTCTTTCAAGATGATATAAATCATTGCCCCAGAGACAGAAGTAGCCCATTCCCGGACGTCATAAGTTTTACAAAGGGCTTATATTGTGAATTTTTTCAAAAATCTTCTTCTCCCAAACAGGAGGGCCTATAACTTCAATATTTGGTATACAGCATCATCTAGAGGACCTCTATCAAGGTTTTACAAATTATTGCCTCAGGATCAAAATTAGCCAATATCCCGGATGTCACAAATTTAACATAGGCTTATATAATGAAAAATCTTCTTCTCTCAAACAGATAAGCCTAGAGCTTTGATATTTGGTATGTAGCATCATCTGGTGGATCTCTATCAATATTGTATGAATTATGGCCCTAGGGTCATAATTAGCCCATTTTCCAAACGTCACAAATTTTACATAGGGCTTGTATAGTGAAAATTTAAAACTTTTCTTTTCCCAAACAGAAGGTCCTAGAACTTAAATATTTTGTATGTAGTATCACCTCGTTGACCTCCACCAAGATTGTATAAATTATGGCCCCAGGGTCAGAATTAGCCCATTCCAAGATGTCCCAAGTTTAACATAGGCTTGTTTAGTGAGAACTTGTTAAAATCTTCTTCTCCCAAACTAAAAGGCTTAGAGCTTTGATATTTAGTATGTAGCATAATCTGGTGGACTTTTATTTGTTTTTGTGCTCTTTTGACTCAGGTGATCGATAAGGCCCTATGGGCCTCTTGTTTTCAAAATACAAATGAAGGACCGTATCTGAAGACATCCAATAAAACATGGCCAACACATTTGCCTTGTCCAATCAGATTGCTGGACAAGTAATTCAAAATTTGAATTTATGAATAAACTAGGTGAATTCTGATCTTCTTAAAATTTGTTTCACTAGAAATTGAGTTTGTACCGGTAATTATTGGTAGCTCACTCGATACTGTTTAGGGTCCACGGTTAGAGTCCGGGATGGGCCTCTGTCTTTACTCCCCGAGCACATGAATGAAGAAAAAATCTCACGATCTTGTATCAAGGTGGCAAAAGCCTATGTACAAATCAGGTTTAAATGAATATGTTTTGACCTTTTCCCACAAACCAAAGTTGCTCTTGAACAAATGAGTTGCAAGGGGAAAAAGAGATAATTCAGAACAGCAAGACGTTTGTCATTCGGGTTCGGTGTATTTAACATGTTCTAATAGAGAACATATTTTGTGAAATTTTGAGAAAAATATGGTTTGATAAGGTATTAGATATCCAAAGAGGTCATCAGAAGTGATTAGCAGATGTTGGTATTGATAAGTGAGCAATGGTTTTTTAAGCTCAGTCCACAACACGCATCCCAATCCAAGGGGCATTTACATGATTGTACTTGTGTGAGAAATGACAAGCTATGATTAGATTTACTACTAGACACTAAGATAAAACTGAAATACAAAAGCATGTGACATTTAAACTCATACAATCAATGATATTTTTTCATTCTGGTACTTATCTTAGCTGCATATAAAAAATATATTATGGTTCAGAAATCTGACTGCTCAATACCAACATGCTTATTTATCTGATTCTTTTTTTGCTTCTAATACCTTATTTTCAATGAAATATTAAATTCTAAAGGGAAAAGGTTTAAACATTCCAGTAAGTATATACTTATCTATTGATATAATTACAATTTGTTATTCATTCCATGTCATTTTCTCGTTCATTGAATAACTTAAAATAAATAACATTTTCTTTTCAGTGATATTTTGTTTACATTATCTGATTTTCATTTGTATCTCATCTGGATTTATTTAAATTTAAATTTACAGAAGGGTTTTGACTCTCTTATGTCGTTGGTACCCGCCTTGAGTGAATCTACTGCTAGTAAAGAAAGCAAGTCTGCGATGTTGTTTAAAAGTAGGTACCTTTATTCAGACTTTTCCAATAATTTTACTCTTTTTTTTTAATATTGGTAGTTAAGGACAAGTAAAAGAATCTATTCCATTCCTTGGAAATTAAAGAATTTAATTGGGATGGGCTTGGCATGAATATTTAAGTAACACAAACTGCTTTTTCGCAGATCTTTAACAAGGAATGGGATCGAGGCTTGCGCTTGAATCATCAGTAGCTAAGTCACTTTTGTTGTTGATATTGTTTTATTGGTCCCCAGCCGTATGTTTGGGGACACCCTTACAAAATATTTGAACCTTCTCAAATATTGTAGCCGCCGAATACTGTCGACGGTTAAAATCGGAGCATGGGAATGTGCAGAGCGAGATGACAGCCCTGCGTCAGGAGTTAGAAAGCCTAGGGTCACAGATTCAGTAAGTCAATATACCCTCCTACAGAGTAGTCGTAAGTCTTTGATTAATTAATCAACTTTTTTTAAAATATTTCCATTAGCCATATTACAGAAAAAAGGGCCTTTGTGATCTGCATATAGTTGTTATCTACCTGTTATTGAAATGCAGAATGAAATACCTTGTCATGCTGAATAAAAACTTTGTTCAGAATTGAATTAAAATCAAAGAGTTGAAAGCTCTGAAAATCTGATTGTGGGCCAATATTTCTGTTGTTAACTAATATTATGAACATTTCCTGGTTAACGAATTCCCAATCAATCCCACTTTTTTGCACATCTTAAGAAAAAAGCCTTGAAATAAATTTGTGGACAAATGAAAGAAATACTTGTAACAAGCCATTTCTTCAATGTCCACAATGTTTTCTACCCTAAAAGACAAAGAGTTTCTAAATTCCACTAACTTGAAATTGCAGTCTGCTACTTCTTTCAATTAAGACCAGTCTAAGAATTTTTGGTGTGTTAATGGGTTAAATCCAACAGGAGGTATAGACTAAGATCAGACTGCACATATGTGCAGGCAGATCTTAGTCTGTACCACCTGCCTTAACCCATTCCCACTCAGTGACTCTTTTAGACGCCCCCAAGGAAAAATCTTTTGAAAAACATTTTGGAAAATGAAGAATTTGCTTGTTACAGGCATGTTACAAGCAATTTCTTCATTTTCCCCTATGTTTTCTACCAAGAAGGTTGTAAAAATCTAAAATTCCATTTACTTTCAATTATCGTCTGCAACTTCTTTCAATTTGGGCCAGTCTAAAATTTAGCCATCTGGTAATGGGTTAACAGGAATATTATGAGTTCAGCATGACAAGATTTAATGAGTAAATGTCAAACTGCCTGTTTTGGGGACATTTCTCTGATAAGCTGTGTCTATGTTTTTTTCCCTAAAAAATCTCAAAAGTCCTTTCTGGAGGTTTTGGGGAAAAAAACTACCTGCAGATTAACAAAAGCCCTTGAATTTGTGCGGCTAAAGCAAAATTATTTCGAAAAGTAAAGGCAAAGGTTTCTGGCATAGAAATTACGAAAGTTAAGGTTTTATCTTAAAATATTAACTTTGTAAAATTAGCCAGCAAATTTGTAATTCCGAACCTTTGAACTTTTGGATTTCTTTTTTTCTGTTAAATCATCTTACGGTCACGAGGGTTAACAAGGTTGAAAAAAAGTCTGTACATTATGGACATGCTGAAAAGGTTAAAGTGGTCAAGAACAGTTTGACCAGGAGTTGAATAAATATAGGGGCTGTGCAAAGCAAGATATTTTCTATAAGGATTTCATTGGAACATAATGAAGTTAATATTTCATGCTTTAAAAAGCAAAGGAACTAAGTCTATCAGATTAAGATGAAAGCAGTTCATCAATTATTCAGAGCTCTTGAGAAGTAGGGGGTATGCCAATCTCATATTACTATTTCTCAATAAAACCCTATGTTGTGGGTACCAGTTTGAATTGTCTTGGTGATGATGCCAATGTGTGCAAAACATCTCAGGGGGAAAATCCATACAAACCCTTTTTTGATGCCCGGAAGAAAAAAGTATTTTTTCCCTACCTTATTTGGCTTTTGCTTCTTATATTAAGTGTACTTTGAATTGTCGTCTGCAACTTCTTTCAATTTTGTACCAGTCTAATTTTTTTAGTCTGGTAATAGAATAAAACAGTATTGATGAAATATTTATTTCAAACCATTACCACACGGCAAAATTTTAGACTGGTTCAAATTGAAAGAAATTTTTGACGGCAATTCGGAATTTGATGTTATTGTAAAAATCATTGACTCTCCCACATTTTCTAAACCATTTTTCTTGTGAGGCATAAAAAAGTGGGATTGTGTGGGAGTGGTTTACATCTAAAACAACAACAACAAAAAACCGCCCTTCTTCCTTGAAATGAGGCAAAACTGAGCTTGACTGTTCATTCTGTATTATTCCAATGAGTTCTTTAAAGAATGTTAAAGCATTGCGATATATGATAGAAATATATCTTTACTGTAATCGCATTTCAAGTGGATTTTGTTAAAATTAAAGTTTTATAAGAATATTTATAAGATTTGTTAACACAGTTTGTTGGAATTTTGTAAATCTTTATCAATTACAAATTTTCAAGCTTTCCTTTCATACACAATTTTGTCATTTCAGCAGTATCCTTTTTTATCCTTTCTTTCTAGTCAAAGCAAGTTATGTTGACCCTTGATAATAGTGAGAGTTTTTTCAACCTTGCACATGTTTATACAACATTATCAAGTTCAACCTGACCTTGGTTTTTCAGTTCAATGCTTAAAAGAATTTTAGTGAACAAGCCTATTTCATTTAAATACCAACTCCTTTCCGACTTTACTTGTACTTATTTAAAAGCATAGGCTTTCCTTAGACAGAAAAATATACTTTAGAAATTTCGAAATTTGTTTCATGAAATTGATCTCAAATAGGCACTAATCTTTAATGCTCTTAAGTGTAAGGATGTGCAATTTAGAAACTTTTTTCTAATCAGTTATAAGACACACCTTGTAAAAACTGCCTCCTAAAGCACCATGTATTCTTGAGCTATGTATAGTACTTGAAGTTGTAGATTTATCATTTTGTCGAAGACTTGTAATGAGGCTTGCGATGTAGTTAGCAAACACATATTTTCTTGTGATGAAATGATTGAATACAATAGACCTAATTACACTATCAGATGAACCAATAAACATATCACTAAAGGCCTCAATTACTATTCATAGCTCCCATGTTATTAACTGTTTCTATTTGTTTCAGATTTAAAGGTAACTTTTATTTGTTATGTGAAATTTGAATTCTGTTCTCTTTTTAAAACTATATTTCTAATAAAGACTATCTTTTTATACAGCCAATGAATCCATTAATAACTTTCATCCTTTTTCAGGTCTCAAAGACTTTAGTAATATTATGATTGAATCTGGATATCAGTGGTTTTGAAAACCATTGATTAGTTATTGCTAAGTATTTATGAATAATTTAGGCATTATATAATCCTTTAGTAGGCCATTGACTAATTTACTTTACTGTTAGTAAATTATTCTTGTAACTTTGGGTCAAACATTAACTTGCTTTGAAAACACACTTTACAGTCATTTATATCAATTCTTTTTGACATGCATTTGATTGTCTTAACTGAATTACACTGTTCATTGATGAAAATATCTATCGAGTTTGTTGAATGGTTTAAGCCATTCCCACACAATCCTGCTTTTAACCCTCCATGAACAAAACATTTAACCCATTACCACACAGCAAAGTTTTAGAGTGGTCCAAATTCAAAGGAGTTGCAGACGACAATTTAAAGTTTATGAAAATTCAGATTTTTTTTCAATTTTTTGGGTAGAAAACAATATGGAAAATGAAGAAATTGCTTGTAACAAGCAATTTCTTCATTTTACACAATGTTTTCAAGAGCTTTTTACCTTGGGGGCGTCTAAAAGCGCCACTGAGTGGGAATGGGTTAAAGCCATGGAAAATATTGTTGAACACGAAGAACAAATTTGTTATATAACAAACAATTTCTTCATCATCCACTATATATTCTCTCCAAAATGACAAAGATTAAAATTTTATTAACCTTGAAATTTTATTCTGCAAATTCTATCTGTTTGCACCAGTCAAAAGTTTTGTTGTGTGGTAATGGGTTGAATGAGAACCAAAAAATAATGTCAAATATGTTTGGAAAAAAAGTTCAGAAAAGAATTTTAGCTACTGAAATTCGATGCAAACAAAACAATTGCAAAAAAATTGAAAAACTTTGACATACATAAATGATATGAATGGCTGAATCCCTCCTCTCCTTTTATTCAATTACTTCTGCATGGAAATTGAACAGTGGGAAAACAAAATGGAATATCTATTTTTTTAAAAATCATCAATCTGATGTTTTAAAACTTCTAATTAATGTTTAAGAAACAAATTCATTGAAATATTTGATTCATTGAAAAGATGCATCCTTTGCATTAAAATCAAAGAATTTGAAATTGATATCAATCATAACTTCATGAAGATTTTTGGTTAAGTCATGACAGAAAACGGTTTTATTGTTGTCAGAAATATAGCTTTGATATATGCCATTTTACTCATCTCATGATGGTTATAAAAAGGGTAGGCAAATAGTATTGTCAACAGAAATTAAACAAATATTTCTTTTCGATTGAAGACGAGCATCTTTTTATGCTAAAATGCCACTTCAGGAATTACTTTCTATATCAAATTATCTTGTTTGATTATTTCTGCTGTTTGTTTTACCACTGGTCATTAAGGCATGCAAATTTACAAAACAGCCAGTTTTGTAGTCTCAATAGGACTTTGGTTTTAACCTATTAATTTTTGTCTTTCACAGTGAGTTACAAGACCGGCTTCCAAAACAGGGTGCGAGTGTTGTTGATAAAGAAACACTACAAATGGATGCATTGTACGATGAGTATGTTACAGAAGAGACGAAGAAAAACTGGAAGTTTTGGATTGTATCCTTTCACATAGTTTGCCCAGGTCTTGAAAACCTGTTAAATTGAAATTTTCAAATTACAAATTTTGTTAAAAAACACTTAACCATTTCCTGTTTTTAGCTCAAGTGAGCTATTGTGATCACCTTTTTCTGGTGTGCTTTGTATGGCGTGCTTCATCTGTCAATAATTTCTTTAAAAGACATTTCCTCCCAAACCACTGGGCCAATTTGAACCAAATTTGGCAAAAGTGTTCTTTAGTTGGTCCCTTTTGAAAATTTAAAAAAAAATGAAATCAATTGAAAACTCTGGTTGCCATGGCAACAAAAGTGAAATTTTAAAATAATCTTTTAAAATCTTCTCCTGACCAAGAAGGCCTAGAGCCTTGATATTTTGCATGAAGCATCAGTGTATTGACCTCTTTCAAAATAGCTAAAATCATGATCATTGGGTCCCCAGGGGGGTGGGGTTTTATAACGAAATAAAGAAGGATTTTTAAACGACATATCCTCCCAAGCCATTGGATCAATTTGAAACAATTTTGGCAGAAATGTTCCTTAGATGGTTCCCTTTGAAAACTGCTAAAATTATGTTGGAAAACACTTAACCATTTCCTGTTTTTAGCTCATTTTTTCTGGTGTGCTCTGTATGGCATGCTTTGTCTCTGAATAATTTCTTGAAAAGACATCTCCTCCCAAGCCACTGAGCCAATTTGAACCAAATTTGGCAAAAGTGTTCTTTAGTTGGTCCCTTTTGAAAATTTAAAAAAAAATAAAATCCATTAAAAACTCTGGTTGCCATGGCAACAAAAGTGAAATTTTGAAATAATCTTAAAAATCTTCTCCTGACCAAGAAGGCCTAGAGCCTTGATATTTTGCATGAAGCATCAGTGTATTGACCTCTTTCAAAATAGCTAAAATCATGATCATTTGGTCCCCAGGGGGATGGGGTTTTATCAAGAAATAAAGAATGATTTTTAAACGACATCTCCTCCCAAGCCATTGGGCCAATTTGAACCAAATTTGGCAGAAATGTTCCTTAGATGGTTCCCTATGAAAACTGCAAAAGACTCAAAATAGTCTATGTATAAATTATTGCCCACTTGTATCATAATTCTAGCCTTAACATGAAATTAGACTGTTGAAAGAAAAGAGCCTTTATCTCAGGTGAGCGCCCTAGGGCAAATGGCCCTCTTGTTTGAAATCTAAGACTCGTCAAAATTGATAGAGGCTGCAGACGACAATGAAAATTGAATGCTATTTGACAACAAACCATCCTTTGTGGTAGAAAATATTGTCGAAAAGGGAGAAATTACTTGTCACAAGCAATTTCTTCTTTTTCCACAATGTTTTCTCAAATATAAAATCACTGTGAC
The DNA here is from genome assembly GCA_946902895.1 of Fragum fragum. Taxonomy (NCBI): domain Eukaryota; kingdom Metazoa; phylum Mollusca; class Bivalvia; order Cardiida; family Cardiidae; genus Fragum; species Fragum fragum. Next base: position 761,534 of record OX336368.1, on the reverse strand, counting down.
ATAAAATCCTGGCTTTGTACAGGAAAGGGTTAAAAATGACTTGGGGGATGTATTAACTCTTTAACCCATTCCCACTCAACAAAATTTAAGACTGGTCCAAATTGAAAAGAGTTGCAGACAACAAAGTAGCATATATGAAATTTAAGATTTTTTCATCTTTCTGTGTAGAAAACATTGTAGAAAATGAAGAAATTGCTTGTTACAAACAATTTCTTCATTTTACACCATGTTTTCCAAATTCTCTTTGGGGCTGTGTAACCGAGATTTAAATACCCTGCTCTATGATTGATCATTTTGTGTAAAAATGACTAAATAAAAAAGTTCAAATTTGTAATCAGCCCATTACCAGTCGTCAAATTTTCAGACTTGTCCAAATGGAAAGAATTTGCTGACGATATTTCAATTTGCACCTAAAATGTTGAATAGGGTAAAGAAATAATAATGAAAAGGATAGATTGTTTTCTCCTTTCTTGTAAAGTTTTCTATTATCATATTTCTTCAAGGTGTTATAAAGCAAAATTGTGTGGTAATGTATTAAGTAATGTACAGTACATAAAATTACGTTTTAATGCTTGTATTTGCCTACCAAACTTTAACTTGTTTCCGCACAACAAATTGAAAGAAGTTGCAGACAATATTTAAAAGTCCAAATTAAATGAAAAATAAATGTATTGAGTAGAAAAGATTGTGAGAAAAGGGGAAATTACCTGTTACAAGTGTTTCTCCCCTTTACTTACAATGTTCATGAAAAACTTTCTTTCTTCAGTGCGTACAAATGTAAGATTAATCGAATGGGACAAACATCCTTTGAGAGCTATATTGACAACCTTAACACATAACTAGTTTGGTTTCTTCTTGAAGCCGTTGTACAAATCCTATAGAACAGCGGTTACAGGCACCCACAATAGTCTAGAGTTGAGTAAAGCCGTGATTGAGTGGGTGAAAGAAGCCATGTCATTGGCTAGTCTCAGAAAAGGTGTGAAACTGCTAGAAAATGTTAGATTTGTGTAGTGGAGGGGGTTTATTTTTGTTCCATTAAAAAGTGGCAAAGTTTTAGACTGGTCCAAATTGAACAAAGTTGCAGGTGACAATTTTAACCATTCCCACCATATTGATGCTTTTTGATGCCACCCAAGAAAAACAATTTGGTAAACATTGTGTGAAATGAAGAATTAGCTTGAGCCAGGTAATTTATTCTTTTTCCGCAATGTTTTCAGCTAAGAAAGTTGAAATAATCTAAAATTTGATAAACTTTGAATTGTCATCAGTGGCCCAGTGTAAAATTTTACTTGGTAATGGGTTAAGTTGGTGGAATTTTTAAACTCTTTGTCATGTATGAAAGAAAATATTGCAAATAATGAAGAAATTACAAACAATTTCTTACAATTTCCACTATTTTTTTTTTCAAATTATGCATTTTAGCTTTTTAGCTCATCTGAGTTCAAAGTGCTCAAGATAAGCTATTGTGATTGGTCAGTGTCCATCTGTTAGTCCATCCATCTGTTCACAATTAACAAAAACCTCCTCCTAAACTAACCTTGGAATTTCACGCAATTTCATAGAAAGGATCCTTAGGTCATGTGCTTTCAAAATACTTCAAAGAATTTAAATTCATGAAGAACTTTCGGAGCCATGGTAACCAAGTGAAAAAACTAATAAAATCTTCTCCTCCCAAACTATAAGACCTAGTGCTGTGATATTTGGTATATATCATCATCTATTGCTCCTCTACCAAAATACATGAAAGAATTTCCATACTAGCCCTTTACTGTGCGATCCTTGATTTAACATTCAAATACAGAAGAAAATTTTTGAAAATCTTCTTTCAAAACCGTAAGATTAACAGATTTGATAATTGGTATAAATCATTGTTTATTGGCCCTTTTCCAAAATACTTCAAAGAATCACCATACTCTAAAAATTGGCCTTTTTCGTTGTGATCCCTATTTTTGCATATGAATAAAGAAGGTAAACTTTGAAAATCTTCTCCCAAACCATAAAACTTAAAGCACTGATAATTGGTATAAATCATCATCTGTTGACCCTCTAGCAAAAAACTTTCAAAAAATTACTCTACTGTGAAAATTAGCCCTTTTCTCTGTGATCCTTGATTTTACAAATGAATAAAGAAGGAAATCTTTGAAAATCTTCTTCTCAAAACTATAAGGCCTAGAGCTTTGATATTTGGGATATAACATCATCTATTGACCGTCTACCAAAATATGTGAAAGAATTACCATACTCTGAAAATAAGATCTTTCTGTGCGATTCCATATTTTAGATAGGAATAAAGAATGATATCTTTGAAAATCTTCTCCCAAACCATAAGGCCTACAGCTTTGATATCTGGTATAAATCATTGTCTATTGACCATCTTCAAATATACTTCAAAGAATTACCATACTCTAAAAATTGGCCCTTTTCTGTGTGATCCCTGATCTTACATATGAAGTGATCCCTGATTTTACATATGAATAAAGAAGGAAATTTTTTGTAAAACTAGAGCTTTAACATTTGATCTAAATCATCATATTTTGACCCTCTACCAAAATACTTAAAAAAATTACTGTACCCTATTATTAATTAACCCTTTTATATGCATTGCCTTATTTTACATAAGAATAAAAAAGGAAATCTACTTACAAATGAGAAAACCTAGAGCTTTGATAGTTGGTATAAATCATTGTATATTGAACCTCTTCCAAAATACTTCAAAGGATTACCATACTCTGAAAATTAGAGTTGGAAGCGCGTCGGACTGTCAATTAAGAGGTCCTGGGTTCGATCCCCGGCGGCACTCATCCTTTCTGACTATTTGTCTCCAACCATTGGGTCGATAATTGTAGGCCTATGTTGGATAGCAGCTGGAGGCTAGGAGAGGATGTGATTGTGGTACTGGTGTGAGAAATACCAGGAATCCATTGTTGCGGCGTAAAACCCCATTCAAACAAACAAACTGAAAATTAGTCCTTTTCTGTGCGACCCTCGATTTTAGATAGGAATGAAAAAGGCTGTCTTTGAAGATCTTCTTTTCCCAAACCATAAGGCCTAGAAGCTTTGATATTTGGTATAAATATCATCTTTTGACCCTCTACTAAAATACTTCAAATTACTGTACTCTGAAAATTAGCTCTTTTCTGTGCAATCCCCAATTTTAGATAGGAGTACAGAAGAATATTTCTGTAAATCTTCTTCATTCAAACCATAAGGCCTAGATCCTTTAATTATTCTCCAAAATTATAAGGTGTAGAGCTTTGATATTGTGAAAATATCATAAGGCCTTGAGCCATCATACTCAGGGGAGCTATATAGGAGGACCATCATGGTCCTCTTTTTAGCAAAGTGCTCATTGTGAACCTTTCTAATCACTATCAGTCCATCATCTGTTGAGTTTCAATTTCTTTAACCCATTCCCATTCAGTGGCCCCTTTAGACGCCCAAAAGAACAAAAAGCTTTGGAAAACATGGTGGAAAATGAAGAAATTGCTTGTCACAAGCAATTTCTTCATTTTCTACAATGTTTTCTACCCAGAAAATTGAAAAAATCCAAAATTTCATAAACTTTATACTTTTGAAGGCAACTCCATTCAATTAGGACCAGTCTAAAATTTTGCCGTCTGGTGATGAGTTAAATGACATTTAAAAAATCACTGGGCCAATCTAAACCAAATTTGGCAGCAAAAGTAAAATTTTAAAATAATCTTTAAAAATCTTCTCCTCCTGACCCAGAAGGGGTTGAGCCTTGATATTTTGCATGAAGCATCAGTATATTGACCTCTTTCAAAATAGCTAAGATCATGATCCTTAGGTCCCCAGGGGCGGAGCCCCAGGGGGGGGGGGGACATATAGAAATAAAGATTGATTTTTTAAATGACATCTCCTCCCAAACCACTGGGCCGATTTGAACCTAATTTGGCAGAAATGTTGCTTAGGTGGTCCCCTTTAAAATTAGCTAGAAGAATTGAAACCCGTTTAAAACTCTGGCTGCCATGGCAGCAAAAGTAAAATTTTAGAATAATCTTTAAAAATCTTCTCCTCCTGACCCAGAAGGGGTTGAGCCTTGATATTTTGCATGAAGCATCAGTATATTGACCTCTTTCAAAATAGCTAAGATCCATGTGTCCCCAGGGGCGGAGACCCAGGGGTTTGGGAGGGGGGGTATATAGAAATAAAGAACAAGTTTTTAAATGACATCTCCTCCCTAACCACTGGACCAATTTGAACCAAATTTGGCAGAAATGTTCCCTAGGTGGTCCCCCTTAAAATTTGCTTAAAGAATTGAAACCTGTTTAAAACTCTGGTTGCCATGGCAACAAAAGTGAAATTTCAAAATAATCTTTAAAAATCTTCTTTCTCCTGACCCAGAAGGCGTAGAGCCTTGATATTTTGCATGAAGCATCAGTATATTGACCTCTTACAAAATAACTAAAAGCATGCTCCTAGGGTCTCCAGGGGCGGATCCAAGGGGGAGGGGGGGGGGGGGTAATTGGCATGAAGCATCAGTTCACAGACTTCTTTCTTATTTCTGAAATTATAACCCATGGAAAAAGTTTTTTCCTTCTTTCAAATCAGCACTAAAGCCTTGGAATTTGTAATTTAGACTTTTGGATCCCCAGATTCATAGTCTTTATACGTAATTGTGGCCCACTTGTTTCATAATCCTAACCTTAACATGAAATTAGACTGTTGAAAGAAAAAGAGCCTTTATCTCAGGTGAGCGCCCCAGGGCCAATGGCCCTCTTGTGGTTTTTTTTGGAGGGGGGGGTCTTAAAAGGCGGGATTGAATGGGAATGAGTTGAATATTCTATTGAAGGTGTTCTCTAAAATTTGATTAAAGTTAATTCATGTGGCCAATAATTTTGAACGAAATATACTCGAGTATACACAAGAACTACTTTTTTGGCGTAGACACTCAGTGGATTTATTGGTTAAGCCTCCAGAGGCAGTTTGCACTCATTTGAACTCTGAGAGGACCTCAAAATTTTGTCTGTTAACCTAAGCTATCAAAGCTGACGCTTTGCTAGCTAATAATTGAAATCATTAAAAGTTGAATTAGAAAAAAAATCTTTGAAAATGATCTTCTCCTGAACCAGAAGGCATAGAGCCTTGATATCTTGCAATAGGCATCAGCACATTGACCTTTTTCAAAATTGATAAAATCCTTACTATGGGGCCCCAGGGAATAGAGAATATAGAACATAGAAATAAAGGATTTTAAAAATGACAATTCCTCCCATTTATGAAAAGATTTGGATGGAATTTTAAAAAAGCAATTATGTGGTATATTGTGACTATTTCACTCTTGATTTCTATTTACCAGGTTTTCTTGAAAGTCTTCGTAAATTGAGTACCAGAACAGAAATAATGACTAATCCGGACCAACTGCCTCAAGAGTCGGCCTCAAAGCTGAATATGCACTGTGTACTTGCACACCATGCTTTAAATGACCTTGACCAAGAGATTGTTTACAGAGTGACCCCAACAGCCTTGACCTACACAACAAGGTCAACACCCAAAACAACCCCTAAAACAACCCCAAAAGAAACCCCAAGGGTAACCCCTGTGCCAACACCAACCCCAACTCCACCAAGAACACCAACATCAACAAGAAGAAATAAAAAGCGTGAATCTCGTGTATCAAAGGAAAGTAGGTCAAGGTCAAATTCACCACAAGATGAAGGAAGCAGGCTAAAACGTAGACCAAGTAATAGGTGGGTTAACATTAACCCTTGTCATGCTGAACCCGGAATATTCCGGTTTGGGCAGGAGGTGTAGACAAAGATCAGCCTGCACTTAAGTGCAGTCTGATCTCTATGTACACCTCCTGTTTTTACTTTTCCTGCCAGAGAAGTTATGAAATTGATTTTCAAAAGAAATTTTGATTAGTGAACAACAAGTACTATCAGTGCTCTTAGCCCTTTGATTTTAATGCACTTCCGCAAGAGATTTTATACAGCATGACGAGGGTTAAAGGTGATCTAAAATATAGGTATTTACATCTACATGAAATAAAAGATATGCAAGAGGTATTCCTATAGCTATGATGTTTAAAACATTACCGATAACAAAGCTTTAGACTGAAATAGTTTGAAAGAAGTTACCATAGACAAGTTAGATTTAATGAAATTGATAATATTTTTAGCTGACCTGAGCACAACATGCTCAGGATTAGCTTTGTGATCCTTGAATATCTGTCACGTCAACAAGTTAAGTTTTTACACTCTAGAGGCCACAGTTTTGACTCAATCTTTATGAAACTTGGTCAGAGTAATTGTTAAGCATAAGGATGAACACTATTGATTATGGGAAGTTTCCATTTGAAAACATAGGAAAGGGGCCTTAGTGACAATTTATTTATTTACACTCTAGAGGCCATAGTTTTGGCTCAGTGATCCTTATACTTGGCCATAATAATTGTTAGGTCATAAGGATGAATTCTATCTGAAATGTGAAGGTTTTGAAAACATGGGAAAAGGGGTCTTAGTGACAATTCCTTTGTTTACAATCTAGAGGCCACATTTTTGGCTCAATGGTCATTTAACTTCGTTAGAATAATTGTTAAAGCTTAAGGATAAACCTTATTGATTATGGGAAGGTTCTATTTGAAAACTTGGGAAAAGTAACCTTAGAGACAACTTCTTTGATTACACTCTCGAGGTCATAATTTTGGCTAAATCTACATTAAACTAGATCAGAATAATTGTTAGGTCATAAAGATGAGCCCTATTGATTATGGGAAGGTTATTCTAAAACACGAGAAAAGAGGCCTTAGTGACAATCTTTCTTTTTTTACTTTCTAGAGGCCACATTTCTGGCTCAATCTTCATGAAACTTGTTACAATTATATTGCTCCAGTTGCATTTACTTAAATTAGCAGATGACTCCAGTGAGTAATTTAGGATCGTCATGGTCCTCTTGTTGTATTTTGGGGAAGGAAAAATATGAAGAAAGAAGCAAATGCTTACCCAATTATTCCTAACCATTAAAACATGACAAAATCTTAATTCAAATTCAGATTTTATGTCAGCCACCGTCAAAGCGCAGTCAGTAGAGCGTCGGACTCAAAATTTCAATCATGGGATGTCATAGGTTCTATCCATGGCGGCGGCACATATTCTTTCCGACATTTGTCTCTCACCAATGGGTGGATAATCGTAAACCTAAGTGGGATAGCAGATGGAGGCTAGGAAAAGATGTAGTGGTAGTACTGGTGTGAGAAATACCAGAAATCCATTGTTAGGTGCTCCAGCCGCCGTGATATGACTGAAATACTGTTAAAAGCGGCGTTAAACCCCATTCAATCAATCAATAATTCAAATTTAAAGAAGTTGCAGACGACAATTTCAAGATGTTGGAATTTGGTAGAAAACATTGTGGACATTAAAGGAATTGCTTGTTATAAGCCAGTAAGTTGGTGATCAAAGATCAATGTTTTATTTAAATCTAGTAACAGTTTCTCATTACACCTTTGTGCCTGTGGCACTATTTAATGTTCTTGGACCCGAAATGATAGATGATGAAAATCCGAACCTTTGACAGAAATTTGGTCTTAACCCATCAGCAGACAACAAAATTTTGGTCTTGTTCAAGAAGTTGCAGATAGCAATTTAAAGTGTATTCCATTCCCCACAATGTCACTTTTTGACGCTCTTCAAGAAAATTAACTGGAAAAACATTGTGGAAAATAAAGTAATTACATGTAACAAGTAATTTCTTCATTTTCCTCAATGTTTTCTACCCAGAAAGTTGAATAAACCTAAAATTTCATAACTTTTAAACTGTCATCTGCAACTCCTTTCAATTTGGACCTGTTCTGAAATTTTGTGTCTGTTAATGGGCTAAGAACTTTTATCCCATTTCAACTCAGCAGAATTTAAGACTGGTCCAAATTGAAAGAAGCTGTAGACGACAATTTCAAGTTGATGGAATTTTAAATTTATTTGTCTTTTGGGATAGAAAACAATGTGGATAATGAAGAAATTGCTTGATACAAGCAATTTCTTCATTTTCCACAATGTTTTCTAAAGCTTTTTGAGGGGCGTAAAAAGGAGGGCTTGTATGTGAATGGGTTAAACTTTACTAACTTTCTTGATAGGATAATTTTGAAAAACGAATAAATTGCTTGTTGCAAGCAATTTCTTCATATTACACATTTTCCCGATTTTTTTCTTGAGGGTTGTCAAAAAGTGTCATTGTGTTGGAATGGAATTATGCCGAGTAACATTCTGCAATTAATATTGCTGTTATATGGGATTTCCTTTGACATCAATGCTGCTTCTTTGAAAAACATATCAAAATAATTGAATGTAGTTTGTCTATCAAGGTTTAACCCTTTCCAGATTTAAATACGGAATTTTACGTTCCTGTGATTTTATACTCGAGAAAACATTGTGGAAAAAGAAGAAATTGCTTGTAACAAGCAATTTCTTCTTTTTCCACAATATTTTCTACCACATAGGATGGTTTCATTTCAAATAGCATCCAGTTTTCATTGTCGTCTGCAACCTCTTTCAATTTGGACCAGTCTAAAATTTCCAAAAACGGGAAAGGTTTAAGCGTTTTGATTTGCTGAAATTTTCTTTTCATACTTCCATGAACAAAATTTTGAGCATGCAACTATCTTATATGCTAGCACACAAAGTGTATCTATAATACTTTACTCAAAACTAGTAAAATATTTGCTTTGTTCTATTTGACGGTATTGAATTTTAAGAAATTAAATGAATATTTTTGTTTTCATTTAGGTGTGAACATTAAAACTTAATTGCACTGATATATGAATCTGCAAAGTTTTTAGGTTCATATCTCCAAAACAACCATAAAATAACCTCTTTATGTCACAACGCATTCCAACACAATGACGCTTTTTGACGACGCTCAGTAAAAAAGGCTTTGAAAAACATTATAAAATATGAAGAAATTCATTGTTACCAGCATTTTCTACAAATCCACAATGTTTTCTGTCCAAAAAGACAACGATTTTTAAAATTTCATCAACTTGTTGTCTTTAACTCCTTTCAATTTGGACCAGTCTGAATTTTTGTCATCTGGTAATGGGTTAAGAAAACATATAAAATGACTTTCAATCTGGCAGTGAAAAAAGACCATTTGATATTACAGAGTGATACTAGAATAATTTATTTTTTAGTTTCGTCTATCAAAAACGAGCGTTTTGATTGGTCGAAAAAAATTATTCATAACTCTATGAACAAAATTTTGATCATGCTTCGACTTTGTATGCTTCCACACAAAAGGTATCAAAATCCCATAAAAAAGGTATCAAAATTTATAAAGCTTTTGGTTTTTTTGCTCGATGCTATTAAGTTATAAGAAATGAAGAATTATAAGAAATTATAAGAAATGTTTTCATGGAGGTATGGACCGAAAAACCTAATCACACAATGTATGAATCTGCTTCGCGTATTCATACAGCTTGATTAGGTTTTTCGGTTCATACCTCCATGAAAACAAAAAATATTCTTTTCATCTCAAATAAAACTGTAAGTGAGCTTAAGCCTGTGGTAATGCCTCACAGTTAAAGTGAAAATGATACCACATAAGGCGAGGAATGGTGTCTTTTTGCAAAAGGCGCTTTACTTTTTATATGCCCGTCGAAGACGGGACGTATTATGGGATCACGCGTGATGTCCGGGCGTCCGGTCGTCCGGGCGTCCGGTTGTCCGGGCGGTGTCCACTTCTTTGTCCGGGGCATAACTCTGTCACCGTAAGTCCGATTGACTTTAAACTTGGCAGTTATATTCTTCTCATCAATACGGAGTGCAGTGCGCAATAACCATAACTCTACCTGGCTTATTTTTTGAGTTATTGCCCTTTGTTGTTTTTCATACTTGAATCTTGTCCGGAGTATATCTCTGAAAGTATTATAGCTAGGATCATGAAACTTCATGGGTGTATAGATCTCACCAAGGGGGAGTGCAGTGCACAAGAACCATATCTCTACCTGGTCTATTTTTTGAGTTATTGTCCTTTGTTGTTTTTCATACTTGAATCTTGTCCGGAGTATATCTCTGAAAGTATTATAGCTAGGATCATGAAATTTCATGGATGGATAGAGCTCACCAAGTGGGAGTGCAGTGTACAAGAACCATAACTCTACCTGGCCTATTTTTTAAGTTATTGCCCTTTGTTGTTTTTCATACTTGAATCTTGTCCGGAGTATATCTCTAAAAGTATAATAGCTAGAATCATGAAATTTCATGGATGGATAGAGCTCACCAAGTGGGAGTGCAGTTTTCAAGAACCATAACTCTACCTGGCCTATTTTTTGAGTTATTGCCCTTTGTTGTTTTTCATACTTGAATCTTGTCCGGAGTATATCTCTAAAAGTATAATAGCTAGAATCATGAAATTTCATGGATGGATAGAGCTCACCAAGTGGAAGTGCAGTGTACAAAAACCATAACTCTACCTGGCCTATTTTTTGAGTTATTGCCCTTTGTTGTTTTTCATACTTGAATCTTGTCTGGAGTTTATCTCTAAAAGTATTATAGCTAGGATCATGAAACTTCATGGGTTTATAGATCTCACCAAGGGGGGTTGCAGTGCACAAGAACCATAACTCTACCTAGCCTATTTTTTGAGTTATTGCCCTTTGTTGTTTTTCAAACTTGAATCTTGTCCAGAGTATATCTCTAAAAGTATAATAGCTAGAATCATGAAATTTCATGGATGGATAGAGCTCACCAAGTAGGAATGCAGGGCACAAGAACCATAACTCTACTTGGCCTATTTTTTTAGTTATTGCCCTTTGTTGTTTTTCATACTTGAATCTTGTCCGGAATATATCTCTAAAAGTATAATAGCTAGAATCATGAAATTTCATGGATGGATAGAGCTCACCAAGTGGGAGTGCAGTGTGAAGAACCTTAACTCTACCTAGCCTATTTTTTGAGTTATTGCCCTTTGTTGTTTTTCATACTTTGTTTGACAAAAAAAATTTATTCAAAATAACCTGTTCTATTCAAATCCCCAGTTAATATTAAACAGTGTGACGGGCGTATCTTGTGACAGTTTGGCACCTTGTTCCAGAATAATTTACACAAATTAAGTTCAGAATTTTATTGATAAATTGCAAAAATTTATGTCATTTTATAAACAGAATGTAAATACTCACGCTTGTTAATTACCGAAAACTGTGGAAAAATGAAGAAAGTGCATGTTACAAGCAATTTCTTCAATTTAGACAATGTTTTCTACCCAGATAGTTGAAAAAATCTAAAATTTCATAAGCTTTAAATTGGCGTCTGCAACTCATTTCAATTTAGACTGGGCTTAAATTTTGTTGTCAGGTAATGGGTTAATAGATGACTCGTTCACCCTTTCCTGTAAAAACACGGGATTTTACGTCGCTTTGATTTTATAATGAGAAAACATTGTGGAAAAAGAAGAAATTGCTTGTAACAAGCAATTTCTCCTTTTCCAACAATATTTTCTACCACATAGGACGGTTTTAATTCAAATTGCATCCAATTGTATCCTCTTTCAATTTAGACCAGTCTAAAATTTAGAAAAACAGGAAAGGGTTAATGAATTTGATATATCTTGACCTTTCATTCAATACCCTCGATATTTCACATTTTATTTTGCAGGTCTGAGAAAAGACATTATAGTGGAGATGTGGAAGACGATTCTCCGCTCATGTACCCGAATACGATATCGCAGTTCACATTTACACAACCAACCGGGCTACCTGCCAAACGTGTGAGCCCAGTGCCGGTTGACAGACACATTCCACATGTCGATGAGGTCTCCACAAAAATAGTTAACAGGGATATGAAAAATGAATCGCCTATCAATGGATACACAAAAGCTCCTTTCCTCATTATGCCACATTGTACGAAAGCTGACGATAAATTGGCAACCACATTTATAGGAAACTTAACATCATTTCTTCAGACCACACAGGCTAATTGTCAACCTCAACTTTACACCACATCAGATAAGAGCTCCACAGTTTTCACATGTTCCGATGTTATCATGTCAATTGACCATCAACAACCATTGTTGAACGACACGCATATGGAATCAGCGATGGAAAGCTCTAATGATAGCAGTCATGCTGTTTTCATGCCGATAGAGCACTCAGGCTTGATTGCAAATAACTCTGTCCTCTCTCCCGACCAGTCTTTAGATACGACGGGTGATTCACTGATGTCAGAGTTATCTCCCTTGTCGTATGACAGTTACTCTTCAATATCAAATGACAGTATCTCAGTATTAGGCACAACACATCAACCGTTCACTCAGGCGACGACATCTAGCCATTTGGATAGGTATATTCCATCATTGGCTTCTAATATCGCAGGGGACACGGTTGTAAAACAGGAAGTGCAGCAAATGATAACGAGTGAAGACGACTGTTTAATGAAAATGTTGACTCTGGATGTAATGGATGTGAATAGTTTGATGAACTTCTTCGGTAACGATCACCATCAAGTGCAGACTAAGCTTGAGAAAAGTTCCAGTTAATGACATGAAAGAAATATTCTTGTCTTAAAGTTTTACCACATTTCATTGTTACTTGGCCAAGACACGATCAACATATATTTTTTTCAGTATATTGAATTAACCCTTTCCCATTCAAATACGGAATTTTACGTTCCTGTGATTTTATACTTGAGAAAACATTGTGGTAAAAGAAGAAATTGCTTGTAACAAGCAATTTCTTCTTTTTCCTCAATGTTTCTACCCTATTGAATGTGTTTTTTTTTTCAAATTAAATCCACTTTAAGATATCGTCTGCAAAACCTTTGAATTTGGACAGGTCTAAAATTTCCAAAAACAGGAAAGGGTTAATAAAGTGAAGGATTATATAACTATTTAAATTCTCTGTAAACTCTTTATTCCATTTCCATACGATCACCCTTTTACTACCCTCAATTATTGTAATCAAGATTACATGTAGGGCAAAGAAAATATTGCTTATTGTAAACAATTTTTTCTTTCCCCACAATGTTTTCTATATCATATTGTTGAAATTTCAAATTACAGCACTTTTATTTGCTGTCTGCATTTTTCTACCGATTCAGATTAGTCTAGAAGATTTGTTGTCACCAGATAACAAAACTTTTACTGGTTCTAATTGAAAGAGGTTGAAAACAAAAGTTCAAAAGAATTTAATTTAATAGAATCTGATTTATTTAGGGTAGATTGTTGCAGAAAGAGGCAATACTTCCAATTGTTTCTCTCATTTAACCAGTTTAAGCTGGTTGAAACCTGGGTTTGTATGGACGTGGTTTAAATGACAATATTTTACAAAACTTGGAATTGATGTTGGGGAAAAAAATTAATAAGATCAGAAAAGAGATAAAAAATAACAAAACTTTCTATTCAGAATTTTAGTTCGAGAAAGTATGACAAGAAAATATTTGTGGTAAAATTTTACTTGATATGACATTTTTAATGTTTAACCCATTCCAACAGAGTGAAATTTTAGACCGACCAAATTGAAAGAAGTTGCAGACGACAAATTCAAATTGATGAAATTTTAGATTTCTTCAACTTTTCGGAAAGAAAACATTGTGTAAAATGAAGAAATTGCTTGTTACAAGCAATTTCTTCATTTTACACAAAGTTTTGCCAAATGGTTTTCTTGAGGGGCGTCCAAAAGTGTCACTGAGTGGGAATGGGTTAAGGAACAGTTATGTTGCATGGATGTCTCATTGGCCATTGATTATGTGATATTTAAGAAAGTGTATTCATGTTTATGATTGAAACAAAAAAGTTGTAAAATAATCATTGAATCGAGTGTGAGATAATATAATGGTGTAAAAAGGTGTAAATAGTCTATGAATATGATGCATAGCAATTAATTTACTGATGCATTAATCTCTGAGACTTATTCCATTACTAAGTGACATTATTTAAGACTGGTCTAAACTGAATGAAGTTGAAAACAGCATTTCAAAATGTGCTAATTATCTATTATCCCATTTCACCCTTTTATCGGTAGCCCATAAAAAAAAAAATACAAAAATAAAACATTCAAGTGTGTGAATAACATAATTTTTAGCCATTTACTGTTAAATTTAGACCTATCCAAATTCAAAGGTTTTGCAGACGAAAATTTAAAGTGGGTTTATTTTGAAAAATAACCATTCAGTAGAGTAAAAAATATTATGGAAAAAGAAGAAATAGCTTGTTACAAGCATTGTCTTTTTCTACAATATTTTTTTCAATTACAAAATCAAAGGGACATAAAAAACCAGGGATTGTAAAGGAAAGGGTTAAATATGTTATCAATCTTTGCAGATGACTTTCCCAACTATATTTGAAACATATACATGTATAAGTCCACCGCTGTAAGGTAGATTTATGCAGGTGCTAATACTTCCATGCTTAACTGGAAAAAAATTAGTGCTTGCCGAAACATCGACAGTGCATAAAATAAAAATTATATACATGTTATAAAACCAACCAACCATGCTTAATAGGAACATTTTACACCATTGTAGTTATGTACTAAAAATATAAATTTACAATCATATCTGCTATGAAAAGGAAAATTATATCTCTCCCTTTTTGGCAATTTTTTTTGTACAAGGACTACCTCCCTTTGATAAAAAAAGTATTTTTAAAAACTTTAATTCTTTTGCGCTTTGATATAGTTGATATATCCTCTGCTTTACAACCTCGGGATGTTATGTCACTATGTTTTTACACTTGAGGAAAGATTGTAGATGAACAAGAAGTTGCTAGTAACAAGCAATTTTCCAAAATATTTTCTACCCCGTAGAATGGTTTCATTTCAAATTTCATCCAATTTTCATAGTCATTTTAAACTTCTTTTAATCTGGACCTGTCTAAAATTTAAAAAAAAATAGGAAAGGGTTAAGGGGCATCTCTAACTAAAAGAGGCAGCTAATATACTGGCAATGTTTTTTATCAAAGTTTGAGTGGCAGGCTGTTTTAGCCCATTCCCACAAAGTGAAATTTTAGACTAGTCCAAATTGAAAGAAGTTGCAGACGACAATTTCAAATTGTTTAAATTTTAAAATCTTTGTCCCTCTTGGTAGAAAAAATGTAGAACAAGCAATTTCTTTATTTTCCACATTGTTTTCCAGAGCTATTTTCTTGTGGGACGTAAAATGGGGGGGGTGGGTGTATGGGTTTGGGAATGAAATATCTTTACAAAGTATGAACAGTTGCAGTGGTCTTGCTCCCAGCTTTCAGTATGAAGCTGTTTAACCCATTCCCACGTGATGACGCTTTTTGACGCCCCTCAAGAAAAAAAGCTTTAGAAAACTTTGTGGAAAATGAAGAAATTGCTTAATACAAACAATTTCTTCATTTTCCACAATGTTTTCTAATATAAAGTTGAAAAAATCTAAACTTTCATAAAGTTCCAATTTAAGTCTGCAAAACCTTTCTATTTGGACCAGTCTAAGATATTGCCGTCTGCTATTAGATGAAGCAGGAATGGTCTCAAATTCTCTGGGTAAAGCTTGAAAAGAGTGAAAAGTTACCTTCAATTATAATTCTTGCAAAGATGAAGTGACCTGGGTTATATTGTGTGGGGTTTTATCATTTCTTTGTATGGACATGACATACCTTTTTCATCGGGTCAAGGGGTAATGGTACGAAACCTTTGACATGACTTGTATAGTTTTGCAAAGGTCATGAGATTGAATCCCAAGGTGTATGTGCTCCCTGGCAAAGCTCTCTAGAGCAACAGCCTTACACTTGAGTTACCCAGAAAATACTTGGGTTGGCAATTTGCGTTGTGATGTGACAGAATTTTTTTAAAATGAAATAAAACCCCATTTAAACAAATCATTGTTCACATTTCATGAGTTGTTAAGTTTTATTTTGCAGCATTAAGTTTGTGTTTGATTCATTGGAAAGCTTTAAGACATTTATTGAAGACTTCATTTTCTGTCATTATTTCATCATAATCTTGTATTTCAGTTACTTACTTGAATAAAATGTGCGTCCTGGTAGTAAGCATTGTGGAAAAAGAAGAACTAGCTTGTAACATTATTTTAACATAAGTTTTTTTTGGTGGGGGGTGGCATGGGATAGCCCATTATCACTCAATCACGCTTTCTTAAGGCAAGAAATACAATCTCGGGAAAACTTTGTGGGAAAAGGAGAAATTGCTTGTAAAAAGCATTTTTTCCTATTATCACAATTTTTTCCGCCTTATTTGTCACTTATATTCTATTTAGTGCAAATTTTGCAACGTCTTTTAATTAGAACCAGTCTAAATTTTGTCATCTGGAAATGGGTTAAACGTGTGAATGTTGGAAATTGCCTGTACAGACTCGAATTTTGTAGAGGAAAGAAGTAGTTACTTGTAGCAACAAGGTGGTGATATCAAACTTTAGACAAATAGAGTTAGTCTTAAACTTGTGTACAAGCTTTATGTACGCTGAAGATATTTTCTAGCAGATCCAAACTAAAGTTCCATTCAATCAAAACTTCATTTATTCAAATCATTACATACATAGATGTGCATTGCCTAGTCAATTATGAGCTTTAGTTTGTTAGCTCCACTGGCTGGAAGCCATGGGGGTATTATCATTATGTGGTTTCCGGCGTCTGCCTGTCTGTCTGTAAACTTTAACTTTAAAAATCTTCTCGGAACTTACTGAACAGAATTCAACCAAATTTCACAGAATTGATCCTTGTGTGACCCTTTATCAGATTCCGTTTAAGAATTTGATCTTTCATAAACATGGCTTTAATTGGCAGGCCAATACCTTTTCTAAACCCCAGTTGATGGTTTTCAACAAAATTTAATAGAAATGATCATTCCTTGCCGTTTTCTTTTCCCACAATGTTTTTATGATTGTATTCCTTCAAGGCGTCAGAAAACAACATCGAGTATGAATAGGTTTAAGGTCATTGTCAAAAACTAACTTTGTTTTAGAAGCAGTTCCAATGGCCGGAATGGTGCTTACTTTTGCAACAGATCATTAGGGGAAAACGTCAGAAAAATAAATGGATGAAAGAAGCAATTTCTTGTTTTGCAAGTTTTTTCCCTATAATCACACCTCTGTGATGTTAGAGAGTGTTACCATGTTCACATTTGTTTGTTTCACTGGTATACTCAAACGAGTGTCTACAATTCAAGATTCTATGGACAAAATAAGAATAGCTTACTTCATAATTTATTTTGCTTATCCTAAACATTGAAAGTATTGTTTACTATTGTATAGTCGTGTTATTAACCCTTGTCATGCTGTTTAAATCACCTTACTGAATTGCTGTAAAATCAAAGGGCTGAAAGCACTGATAGAACTTGTTAGTCAAAAATCAATATTTCTTTAGAAATGAATTTCATAAACAGCTCTTGCAGGGAAAGTACAAGCAGGAGGTGTAGACTAAGATCAGACTGCACTTATGTGCAGGCTGATCTTGGTCTACAACTCCTGCAAAAACCGGAATATTCCGGGTTCAGCATGATAAGGGTTAACGTTATTGTGATTATCCTTCGTCCGTCCGTCTTTTGTCATCCATCGTCCGTCAACAATTTCTTTAAGCAACATCTCCTCCCAAACCACTGGGCCAATTTAAACCAAATTTGGCAGAAATGTTCCTTAGGTGGTCCCCTTTTAGAGTAGCTAAAAAAATTGAAATCTGTTGAAAACTTTGGCTGAAATGGTAACGAAAGAGAAATTTTGAAATAATCTTTAAAAACCTTCTCCTGACCCAAAATGCATATATTGATATTTAGCATGAAACGTGAGTTTATTTACCTCTTAAAAATAACTAAAATCATGACTCTTTGGTTCTCAGGGGTAGTCAGGTTTATATGGAAACAAATAACGATTTTTAAATTACATCTCCCAAACGGGCAAATTTGGCAGAAATGTTCCTAAGATGGTCCTCTTTAAATAGCTAAAAGAAATGAAAACCGTTAAAAGCTCTGGTTGCCATAGCAATAAAAGTGAAATTTTAAAATTATCTTTAAAAATCTGCTCCTCCTGATCAAAAAGGCGTAGAGCCTTGATATTTTGCATGAACATCAGTATGTTGACCTCTTCCAAATTAGCTGAAATCATGACCCTTGGATCCCCAGGGGCGGAGCTTCAGGGGGTTGGGTAAATGTATAAATTAAGAATGATTTTTAGCTCCACTGGCTGAAAGCCAGAGAGCTATTGTCATGGCGTGGTGTCCGTCATGTTTGCGGGCGTCCATTTGGTCGTCCGTCCATCTGTAAACTTTTCCTTTGAAAATCTTCTCCTCAGTAAGAACTGAACAGATTTCAACCGAATTTCACAGAATTGATCCTTAGGTGACCCTCAATCAGATTCCTTCAAAGAAATTTGATCGGATTAAAAACATGGCTTTAATGGGCGGGGCTAATTTCCATATATGGCGAAAGCTTTGAAAATCTTCTTCTCAGAAACCCATGGATGGATTTTAACTAAATTTCACAGAAATGATGTTTGGGTGAACCTTTATCAAATTGTTTCAAAGAATTTTGTCGGACGAAAAACAGGGCTTTTATTGGCGGACTAGTTTCCATATATGGTAAAAGCTTTTAAAATCTTCTTCTTAAAATCTAGTGGATGGATCTCAATCAAATTTCACAGAAACGATCCTATGGTGAACCTTTATCAGATTCCTTTAAAGAACTTTGAAAGGATGAAAAACAGGAATTTAATGGGGGGGGGTGTTCATTTTCCATATATGGTACAAACTTTTAAAATTTTCTTCTTAGAACCTAGTGGATGGATTTCAACCAAATTTCACAGAAATGAACTTTGAGTGAACATTTATCGAATTTATCGAATTGCCAGTGGTTGGATTTCAACCAAATTGTTTGGATCAATCCTATGCTGACCTTTTATCAGATTATAAAAAAGAATTTTGATTGGATGAAAAATATTATTCAAAAATAAGATTGATATGGGTCACAAACTCTGGTTGCCATGGCAACAAAAGTGAAACTATAAAATAATCTTAAAAATCTTCTCCTTACCCAGAAGGTGTGGAGCCTTCATATTTTGCAATGAAGCATTAGTCTATTGACTTCTTCCTTATTTCTGAAATTACGACACATGGATCCAGAGGGAGGGAAAATGTTCTCCTTTCAAATAAATCCCAGAGCCTTCGAATTTGTCATTAAGACTTTGGGATCCCCAGGCACAAAGCCTATATATGTATTAAGTATGGCCCACTTGACTCATAATCCTATCCTTGACCCAAAATTAGACTGTTTAACCCATTCCAACACAGTGGAATTTAGACTGGTCCAAATTGAAAGAAGCTGCAGACGACAATTTCAAGTTGATAGAATTTTGAATTTTTTCGTCATTTTGGGTAGAAAACATTGTGGATAATGAAGAAATTGCTTGATACAAGCAATTTCTTCATTTTCCACAATGTTTTCAAAAGCTTTTTTCTCAAGGGGCGTAAAAAGGAGGGATTGAGTTGTAATGGGTTAAAGTAAAAGAGCCTTTATCCAGGTGAGCGCCCAGGGCCAACGGCCGTCTTACTCTATGTATATACTGACATTTTTCAGTAACAGTTCAGGAATGCTCTTATCAGTGAAAGAACTGTTACTGGAATAGCCCCTAAGGGAAAACCCCAATTATAACGCTTTTAATGATGTCGTTGTTGTTAGTCCTACCCAGTACATTATTGTATGATAAATTTTCATCGGATGACACAATTTTTTGAACTGTTCAAAGAAGGAAGATCGTATTCAGACAATAATCCAAATTGTTTGTAACATAAATCATAAGCAATCTATGACAGAAATCATTTTGGGAAAGGAATAGGTGCTTTTAACAAACAATCGTTTGCTTGCGGAAGAATCGTATCTCAGAGAAGTTGAGTTAACAAAGTCCCACACAATCCCGATGCACCCAAGGAAAGATGCATCTGTAAAACGTTTTGGAAATGTCGTCTGCGATTTCTTTCAATATGGACCAGTTAAAAATTTTGCAGTGAAATAAAAGGTTAACCCATTCCAATACAGCAAAATTTTAGAACAGTCCAAATTGAAAGGAGCTGCAGACGACAATTTCAAGTTGATGGAATTTTTAATTTTTTCGTCTTTTAGGATGGAAAACATTGTGGATAATGAAGAAATTGCTTGATACAAGCAATTTCTTCATTTTCCACAATGTTTTCCAAAGTTTTCTTCTTGAGGGGCGTAAAAAGGAGGGATTGAGTTGGAATGGGTTAAGTGATTGTAAGGGAAAATGTAAAACATGTATCATACTATTGAATTTTGTTATTACGGCTATTCTTGTCAAACGGTTAAACTGCAGATAAAAAAAAATATTTTTTCTGTGACTTGTATGGACGATTGTTAATAAATTTATTGTTTTATAAACCGATTTGTTTCTTCGTTTGGTCATCGGAGCACAAACTGCCTTGTTAGAATGGTCCTTTCAGATCTGCCGCCGTCATAGAGCAGTCGATAGCGCATCAGTATTCCAATCTTTCAATCATGGGATGTCATGAGTTCGATCCCCGATACTTTCCGACATTTATCTCTCACCAATGGGTGGATAATCGTAAACCTATGAATCCAGGTGCTCCAGCCGCCGCGATATGACTGAAATAATGTTAAAAGTGGCGTTAAACCCCATTCAATCAAACAATCAATCTAGAAAGTCTAATAGTAGTAAAGAATTTAAACCCCGGTATATAGGTAGGCAATTATGACAGAAATGCACAAAGCTCTTTGTATATGCACCCAAGTCTTCGTTCATTGTCAAATTCAAGAATATTCGGGGACCAGCGAGACAATGTTTACTGCTTGAAATTATTTTAGCTCCTGTGGGAGGGTGGATGGAAGCTATTTTCTTGGACTATCGTACATTTGTCAGGCCTCTTGTTATATCTAAACATTAATTCAAAACGGCATTTCTTCTAATCACGACAACCCATTCCTACTCAGTGACGATTTTAGACATCCCAAAGGAAAAAACTTGAAAACATGGAAAATGAAGAAATTGTCACAAGCTATTTCTTCATTATCCACAATGTTTTCCACCCCAAGAGTAAAAAAGGTCCAAAATTTCATGACCTTTGAATTGTCGTATGCAACTTCTTTCAATTTAGACTAGTCTAAAATTTTGTCAATGGGAATGGGATAAAGCATTTTCTAACCGTCTTAGTAAGGTTTTATGGGCATCAATCCAGCCTGAAGTTAAATCATGTCTAGCGATGAAATAACTAAAGGCCTGTTTACACATTCACGATTTTTTACTACGGTGCCGCTACGATTCGCCACGATTTGTAAAATCGTCGTGTCCCGCGGTGATTCGTAGTAGAACCGTGGTGAATCGTGTTTACTCTTGATGAATCGTTATGATTCGGTAACTTCCACGGTAGCGCTACGGAAGTTTTAAACTGTTTAAAACATTCGTGGCGAATCGTGGTGGTTATTGGGCGTGGCCTAATTCGTAGCGCAACCGTAGCGGAATCGTGCTTATTCGTACTGACACCGTAGCTATATTCGTGAGAGATCGTAACCAGTCGTGGAATCTTTGACATAACGAATTCTCATGATTCACCACGAATTGTGTACGGTTGTCCTACGAATCATTCACGGTTTCGCTACGGAGCTCCACGATTAGCTTGTGTCGCTACCGCCGTGAATTATGCTAGAACCGTATCGAACCGTACAAGCACCGTGAGCATTCGTTGTGCCACCATGGTCAATCCTCATTCACCGTAGCGTTGCCGTCATGAATCGTCATTGATTCATAGCGATATCTTACAGACACCGTACTAATATCGTGGACATTCTTACTGGAATCGTAGTGACACTGAATATTTCTACTTTACGCCACGATCCATCCCGATTTTTCTGACCATGAGAAATCTGGGTGAAACGTGGTGAATCGTAGAGAAAATCGTGAATGTGTAAACGGGTCTTAAGGATTTTGATTCCAATTGGAGGAGGTTTCAGGTTCTTCTCGTAGAAGTTACAGGACACGTATTCGACGGTCTCGATATGTGATAAATTGCATTTATTTGGAACAATAATACTGTGACAATACCGGGGGTCGGGGTGTTAGAAATCCGATACTAGACTGAATAACCATTTCCTGTTTAATCCCTGGTTTTACGTCCCTGTGTTTTTATACCTGAGAAACCATTCGAAAAGGAAGAAATTGCTTGTTACCTTTTCTTTTTCCACGGTATTTTCTACTCTACTGAATGATTATTTTTCAAACGAGTTTTATTCTAAATTGTCGTCTGCAAAACCTTTGAAATTAGACCAGTCTTCAATTGCAAAAAACGGTGAAAGGGTTAAGAGTGTCTCACGTCAAGTTGCTCTATAAGATCAAATCAGTAATACTGTATATCATTGTCTCTGGTCAAATGAAAAAGCGGGCGGTCTTCCCCAAGTTCTTTTTACGAAAAAGGCATCATATCAACAAAAACAACAACAAAAATCTTTCAAAAACTTACTTTCTAAAGGTCTTCTTTAATGATTTGGGGAAAAACGTAGCTGGTGCACTAAATAACTTGTTGGTCCGTTTACATTAATCACTCGCACTGCCAATTGGCCAATCGCGTCTGTCAAAGGATTAATCAGCCAATCAAATCATTTATTTAGACCGGAAATGACCTATAACACGAACAATAGCTGCCATTTATGTGAAATGTGTAATATCGAAGGGTAACTTCCTGTTGGAGTCAGTCGGCGTAGCCAGTGGGGTCAATGGGCTGATCCAACGATCCATTAATTCTGTTTTAGGAGTCAACTGTCATCCAAATTATATCAGCAGTCAAAATCTTTACTCAGTATACACCAGTATATTTCTGTTGGAAACTACAAATTTTTTTTACCAATTTGATATATTGAACACTAGGCCAATGTACCCCCCGATCAAGGTTAAATGTATATACTCCAGGATCAAGGCTGTATGTACCCCTGGATCAAGGCTGAATGTATGTTCCCTGGATCTAGGATTATTGTATGTACCCCTTGATCAAGGCTAATTGTATCCATCCCTGCATCGAGGCTAAATGTAAGCATCCCTGGATCTAGTTTCATATATGTTCCCCTGGATTAAGGCTAAATGCATGTACCCCTGGATCAAGCCTCAATATATGTCCCCCTTGATTAAGGCTTATTGTATGCACCCCTGGATCAAGGTTTAATGTATGTACCCCTTGATCAAGGCTAAATGTATGTTCCCCTGGACCAAGGCTAATGTTTGTACCCCTGCATCAAGGCTAATTGTATGTACCCCTGGATCAAGGCTAAATGTAAACACCCCTGGATAAAAGCTAAATGTATATACCCCTTGATCAAAGCTAAATGTATGTATCCCTGGATCAGGGCTAAATGTTTGCACCCCTGATTCAAAGCTAAATGTAAGCACCCCTGGATCTAGACTAATGTATACACCCTCGATCAAGGCTAAATGCATGAACCCCTGGATCAAGGCTCAATGTATTTACCCCTGGATTAAGGCTTAATGTTTATTACCCTGCCTCAAGGCTCATTGTATGTACCCCTGGATCAAGGCTCAATGTATGCACTTTCTGATCAAGGCTTGATTTAAGCACCCCTTGATCAAGGCCAAATGTATATACCCCTGGATCAAGGCTAAATGCGTGTACCCCTTGATCAAGGCTTAATGTATGTACCCCTGAATCAAAGCTAAATGTAAGCACCCCTGGGTCATGGTTTAATGTTCATGGATGAGGGAAAAGAATTATTTTTAATTATTACTTTTGGCTCCGTCTAGATGAATTTGATAAACAAGAATTTACATTAACAAAGAACACTGAATAGTAAGATTTATGTATAATCTGTAATATTACGTTCATTGAGCTATTAAATGATTTTAAGAGATGAAGAGATTCTTTTATTCGGAATATTCGCTTCATTTTTATGACTTGATAGTACTGATATCAAATAGGGGAAGACAGTTTGAGATATTTTAGCTCACCTGAGCACAACGTGCTAATATGAACTATCGTGATCACCCGGCGTCCGTCCGGCGTCTGTCAACAATTTCTTTAAACAACATCTTTAAAACCACTGGACTTATGTGAACTAAATATGACAGAATTGTTCCTTATGGGTCCACTTTGACAATAGCAGAATGATCATTGCTAAAATTTTGACTTTGGGTCCCCATGTACAAGGCCAGTATGTATAAAATATCAAATTTTTATGCAAAATCCCATGACATCCCATTATTGAAGATTAGGAGTCTGATGCGCTACCGACTGCAGGGCAAATGACCCTCTTATTTATTATACTAGTTTTTTGCTTGAGCCTTCGAAAATATTAGCGTACTCAAGTTGTTTTTTATGCTCACCTGAGCACGAATTGTTAGCTATTGTGATCGGTCATCGTCCGCCGCCCGTACATCCATCTGTCCATCCGTCCGTTCACAATTTAAAAAGAAAATAAAAGAGAAAAAATTCTTCTCCTCCTAGACATATCATGAAATTTCAACCAAACTTCACAGAAATGACCCTTAGGTCATGCTCTTCAAAGAATTGGAATCCATGAGGAACTTTGCTTTCCATGGCAACTAAGTGAACAAAAACTTAAAAAATCTTCTACTCCAAAACCATAAGGCCTAGAGCTTTGATATTTGTTATACATCATCTATTGACCCTCTACCAAAATACTTCAAAGAATTACCGTACTCTGAAAATTAGCCCTTTTTCTGTGTTACCATAAGGCCCAGAGCTTTGATATTTCGTATGTTGTAATGTATATTGACCCTCTACCGAAATACTTAAAAGAAATACCGTACTCTGGAAATAAGCCATTTTCTATACAATCCCTGATTCTGATAGAAATCAAAAGGAAAATCTTTGAAAATCTTCTATTCCTAAACCATTAGGCATAGAGCATTGATATTTGGCATGTATCAACGCATATTGATCCTCTACTAAAACACTTGAAAGAAATACCATACTCTGGAATTTAGCACTATACTGTGGGATCAAATACATACTATATACCTTGATTTAAGGA
Source organism: Fragum fragum (assembly GCA_946902895.1). NCBI lineage: Eukaryota > Metazoa > Mollusca > Bivalvia > Cardiida > Cardiidae > Fragum > Fragum fragum. The sequence continues at coordinate 736,591 of OX336368.1, read as the reverse complement.
AGAAACCTTTAAAAACCTTCTCCTCCAAAATAATCAGCCATAGAGCTTTGATATTTTTTTATATATCTCAAAGCCTTGAGCCATCATACTCAGTGGAGCGATATAGGACCATCATGGTCATCTTGTTTTCATTGAGATTTGGAATTAATTTTTCAGCCAATCAGAATTTAATAATTTTGATAGACGACAAGTTTAATGAATAGACTGAGGAATTTGAATTTATAATAATTGTCCCTGAAACCTCTGAAACAGAATGTCAATCAAGAAACCCACTAACCAATCAAATTATTCATTTAGACCTGAAGTGAGTGGTGAAATCCGACATTTATATCTAGGATTTTTATTGCTTGGCGACTTCAACGTCGTAACTTCAGATTTTATTTGACGTCTCTGGCTACAAGTTATACAAACCCTTGTCTGTTTCGCAGAATTTTAGACTTGTCAATAGAAAATTTCAAAGTGGATTTAATTTGTAAAATAACAATTTAGTAGGGTTAAAAATATTGTGGAAAAAGAAGAAATTGCTTATTACAAGCAATTTCTTCTTTTTCTACAATATATTCACAATTAAAATAACACAGGGACGTAAAAACCAGGGATTGAGCAGGAAAGGGTTAATATTTCAGTTGAACTACCCCTAGGGGAGGGGGGGGGGGGTGTCGGCATGTTCAGTGATCCTTTTTTATTGGTAGTGAAGGTTCTTGACAAACATCGTCAGACATTGTATTCTAGCAGGCGTGATAGGCAAGGACATACATATATTCATGCTGTGAATTCTTGTGAATCCATCACGTCAATATAAAACATTCAATCAATGACTCGTTTATCGAAACAGCACTTGAAGGTGCATTGTAAATTCAGAACGTTCGAATTGCAAGATCATTTATGCACACGAGAACCATTCTACAACAATCACTGAACTGCTCTGCTAGTTTGAAAGGATTTTGAGTGTTTCATTCCTGCGTACATGTCTAGTACACTGGTTTAGTCTTGATCGACAGACGTACTGACCGACGCATCTGATAAAATCTGGTCCTGGCCGCTGCGATATCGTATTCCACATTGCCGAGCTAGCTTTCTTCTAAAACTTCTACTTATTAGGGAGTATATGATTGGATTGGTCACATGGTACGAGAAGTAAAAATAGAAAACGTACGGATTGAAATGGATCACGCCATGCGACATGAGCCAAGCCGGCAGGAAACATATGAGATACACAAATGCAACTATAGACAACATAAATCCAAGTCGAATGTGCTTTCTTGTTGAAAGTCTTTCGCTACTTGGGTCTTGACCCGCTGTTGGTTCCCTGACCATATTTTCAGCGTTGGTTCCCGTCACATTTTCACCGTCTGCATTCAGTACTGGAGTTTCATCAGTGGTTGTCGGGACTGGCTGGTTCATTTGTGTCAACTCTGTCTGTATTCTTCCTTGGCGTGGTGTCCGTCTTCCCAACATTGTCTGTATAGGGCTGCTATGTTTTCTTAAAATATGAATGTAAATTATTATATAAAGAAGGACAACCAGTCCGCCACATACCAGATAAAATGATGAGTACACAGTCTGCCAGATGGCCGCCGCTTCTCCAGGAAGATGGTTGCTGACACCAAGACATTGACCATCAAAATAGAAAATATGATTTTCTGGCTGTACACCAAACATAAGAGATGTGATTACCCCACTTGTCGCCGCAATGACAGCTAAAATTACCGAAACTATTCGGGCAGAGAGAACACCGAAGCGGTATCTGAATGGTCCAACGATGCAAAGGAATCGATCTACCGCGATCACCGTCATCATGAACGCTGAGAACGGCACGGTGGACGTCAAGAGAAAATAGTATAACTTGCAGAAAAAGTCAAGTTTCAATTTAAAACTGACGGCCTCTGTGGCAATGGTGAATGGTATCGTTACAAAACACGTGATCAGATCCGTCACTGCAAGCGTCAAGATGAAGATGACTGCGCTGTGAACAAGCTTTTGGCGAACATAGACGGCAATGACCATGACATTGCCAATAATTCCAAGGATGGACAGAATCACGAGCTCTGCTATTACTACTGGGTCCATGCTTGCTTCCTGAAAAGAACATAAAAATAGTTACATGTTAGTACTTACTATCAAGATTCCCGCATTCTAAATAGCTGAAAGTATATTCGTACGTAAGCTGGAAAAAAACGTCGGAAAGAGAACTATTTATTGTGTTCTTGCGCGCGATATTAGTTCCCTAACTTGAAATGTTGACTGACAAATTTATCCAAATCTAACGATTATTATTTCAGATAGTATCATAGATGGTAGGGTTTACAGTCTATAGAATTGTCATTAATTAACGTTAAACTGACATAATCTTATGTCATGCCTTGAAGATACATACCAAGTTTTTAATCGGAATAAAGCGGATTTTTTTTTTCATTGAGGCATGACTATAGACACAAAATTTCACTTTTGCATGTAAAGAATTCCATACAAAATCGTCCATGTGCTTCAAGTTTATTGCGTTCGTCAACGTTTTTTTTTTTCTTTATTTCCGATCTCCCCTTATTTATGAACTTCGACGATCAATTCAACCACATTCAACAGTTGGTTGATATGCTTTCTTTTTTCCCAAGTGTAATAAATGTATTCTGGGAATTTTCAGAGATAAATGTCTCCAGGAAAAGTAACACTTTATTACTCGTAATTATAGGTTTTGTACAATAGAAATATATTCTATATTGCTATTATAGTTTTTAGTTCCTTGCAGGTAGTCATTATCTGTAGACGATTTATGTTTCCGCAGAGCAAGGAATTGTCGGGTATTATCTCCATCACTATGGAAGCCCCGAAGGGCAATTATGAATTGTGGTATTTTACGTACGTAGTCAGATTGTGTATTATATCATGTAACTTATTAGTTTAACTTAAAGAGAAACTGATTTACGCAATATAAGCAACAAGAGCTGTCAATGAATAGCCATGCTCGACGACTCTTAGTGCTGAATAGTAACATTGTCAACATTACACCAAATATACATCAGAATCATGATCAGTCGACAGATAAAAAATATTAAACATAATAAACTTAATTTATGAACTGCATTTGAAACTTAATTTAGAAAAGAAAATTTCTTACAAAAAAAAAGGTTATAAAAAGCCAGTAATATGAATCTCAGAGTAATGAAACTTATCCTTTTGTTGAAATCAATTACCATTAAAGATAACGTTTTCTGTATGAAAATCAATCAGTACCTCTGTCTATTCTCATGTCTGTCTGTCTTTGTGTATCTGTCTGTCTACCTTTTCTGTCAGTGTCTTTGTCTGTATATCTTTCTTTACATATCTTTATGAATGTCTCTCCTTGTGCAAGTGTCTGTACGTTACCTGTAGTTTTAATCTACCCGTCTCTGTCTTTCTTTGTGTCTATGTGTTTTGGTGTGCCTGCCAGTCTGTCTTGCTATTTATGCCAGTCTGTCTGTGTACTTACGCTTCACATGTTTTTCTGTATGTCTCTGTCACCTTCATCTTTGCATTTGTTATTTTGCTGTCTGTCACTTTAATTCTTGATGCTGCTTGTTTATATGGCATTTACATGTTGTCTGTCTCTGTTTCAGTCTCTTTGCCCTTGCTACGTGTAGTCTGATCTTTGTCTACACCCCCTGTTTGCGTCTTTTAAGCCAAAGGTGTGTATAAAAATGATTTTAAGAAAATGAACTACAGTCAAACATTTCAGTGTTTTCATTCCTTTTTTATGCAGTTATATAGAGATGGTTTTATTCAGCATGACAAGGGTTAAATATCAGTCTCTCCAATTATCTGCCTTTCTAGCTATCTCATGAGAGTCCAGAATTTAAAATCGGTGATGTATGACTTATGCGGTTTGATCTGTGAATTTCTCGTTAAAAATTGTGACATTTTTGTGATGCAATTTATGAGTTGCAGAAAACCTAATGCTTGCTGTGTATCTATGGGCTAGATACGATTAAACCATCGCCTCTTACAATTTCTTAACATCAAAAATAAGATTTAAAAACAGTTTATATTTCAAACAATTGAATGTTCGTTTTTTAAACCACTTTGGCGATAAAATCTGAATTAAAGATTGGCTGTAAAGCAATGAGACATAAACTGGTGACTTAAGGTACTAGTAAAACACGTTTATGTAAGCATGTATGTTTGTGAACTTATATTGAAAACCGAAAAAAGAAAGAAAGAAAGAAAGAAAATGGGAAATACATGTTAAATTTTGCTTGAATTTTAAAATCCTTATGGATAAACTAAGGTTCGCTATTTACTTCTTACTATGGCAATAAATCTCACCAGCGCCTAGAACTTGGTGTCAATGCCATTTATATCGTGTAAATAAAAATAGCCTACATATTCAAGCTTTTGAAAAAGGATTCGGTGGTAGTTTTGGGTGGCTATTCAACATCCACCAGTGTTACCACGATTCGAAACTTACTAAGGTGTAGGAAAAGTAGTACCCAATTAAAGTCAATTTATCTAATTCAATGCTTCTTTTCCACAAAGAAGCTGTATATTTCAAAAAGGCGTGTTGTGAGAATTCAGTATAATTCATAAATTGCGTGAAACACCTTTTGATTACAAAAACGTCTCCTTAAATCACGCTATATCGAGCCTCGGCATTAAACCGTTGTGTTTCGCTTACCAATTGTGGGATTCCAAAATTACTATTCTTAGAACTTAGCATAACAGCTGTCTACGTCGGTTGTGATTAGCCATATTTCGAGGGTTCAGAGCAAAAACATAGTATGGGTCTATACATTGTATAGACCCATACTATGTTTAGACCCATACTATGTTTTTGCTCTAAACCCTCGATATTACATTACTAAGATACGTATAGAAAAGTGGATGCAATTTCAAGATGTTATAAGTATGTAAAAAGAGATTCCGTGGATGCTTTTTAATCGATACAGATTAGTGTAAACCATTTTTCGACAGGTCAACCATATCTGATTTGCTTTTAATACTTTGCATAATCGACAAACATTCAAATTGACTAATCGCGGCTGTCAATCAAATAACAAGTTGACCAATGAAATCATTCATTTAAATAAGAAATGAGTTTTGATCTCCGACATTGGTCGCCATTTTTGTTAACCTTATTGTTGGTTTGGCGACTCAAACTTACGACAATTAGGTCGCCAACCAACCATCCTACTTTTTTCTTACATGCTACTGGCCATAATCTTTTCATAATAAACTCCGTTTAATATCGAAGCTGGACTTTATGTCGGAATCAATGGGCGAGGCTAACGAAGTAAGTGGGCGGAGCCAGCGATTGGTCATTTGTCGTCAATGACCATTAGAGGCCAACTAATCTGTCCTTTGGTTTCTCTTTGAACAAAAAGTCTTAACCCATTACCTGACAGTAAAATTTTAGACTGTTGGGAGGCGTTATAGACGACAATTTAAATGTCTTGAAATTTCAAATTGTTCAATTTTCTGGGTAGAAAACATTGTGTACAAGCAATTTCTTCGTGTTACTCTATGCTTTCCCAATTGTTTTTCTTGAGGGGTGTCAAAGAGCGACACTGTGGGGGAATGGGTTAAGCATTTATTCAAATTTATGCCAATCGTATGGCACTTTAATCATTATGCTACAACATAATTATATTCCTATCGTATATTGAAAATTTCATCTAGGGGTAAAGGATAAGTCGCTCGCTCGGGATCGCAACTGTGTGATTCATGTTAACAAGAGAATTTATCAATCGCTGGCCCCTCCCACTTAGATCGTTGGTCACGCTCATTGACACCGACAGGAAGTCTCATTCCATTTTACACAGCGTTGTTTTGAAGTATATATGGTCAGTAGCATGCAACATAAAAGTAGAATAATTGGTTGGTGACCTTAACATCGTAACTACGAAGTTAAGGTTGGGTCAAACAAACCATTTTATTTTATTTGTTTATTCACTTTTTCTTATATGTAAACGACAAAAACCGTATGATCAACAATAACAACAACTACCAAACATTAACAAAATACGTTTAAAATGCAGAATCTGCTAAAGCATTCAGCAACGACCGATTACAGTGCTTACAGCACTTTGGTCATCATACGCTATATAGCTAAGTTTGAAAATATACAAAACTCTCATGTGTTTCTTGTAACAATTCTTAATCAATTGCTTAAATGGTATCTTAATCATTTGTGATCTGTCATGAAAAAAGGATCGTCTCAGAAAAGTTGAAAAGTATTGGATCTGAAAGCTAATTAGACTGTGATTAGTTTAACGTCAATTTTAGTAGTATTTTAGTAACATCGCGATTTGTAAGTGCACCTAACCAATTCTTCCTGTCATTTGTCAAATCAGGGCATGCACATGTACAACTACAACATGATATTTGGGCCTTTAGATGCTCAGCCAACTTCATTTGAATTTTTGAATTTGGTTGGGTTTTTTACGCCGCTTTCACCAATCTTTCAGTTATATCGCGGCGGCTGGAGCACCTAACAATGGATCCCTGGTATATCTCACACCAGTACTCCCATTGCATCCTTTCCTAGCCTCCAGCTGCTATCCCACATAGGTCTACGATTATCGACCCATTGGAAGGAGACAAATAGTCGGAAAGGATGCGTGCCGCCGTCGGGGATCGAACCCGGGACCTCTAGATTGACAGCCAACTTCATAGTCAAGTCTTCCCCCATGTTTCATTCGGTGAGAGACGAATAAAGCGCGTGTCAATGACATTACCGATATTGGGACTGTGCGCAAGACACTAGAATAGAAATTATTCTGCATTACCTAGTAAGGTAGCTGGGCTTCGCATGATATATTACTTTAAATAATGATTATCTAGATGAAAAATGCCATTTTCTTTTCCAAAATGGGCATATCACTCTACAATCACAACATCAATATTTTCAGCGCTTTGATTTTAAATGCTTTTGGTCCATCCATTTAAACCCACCCTATGCAACCCTGCTTTATTCACGCCCCTCAAGGAAAAAGGGTTTGGAAAACGTTACGGAAAATAAAGTAAGTGCTTGATACAATGATTCTATCGAAAAGAAGAAACACAATTTTTAAAATTTCGTTTACTCAAAATTGCCTCCTGCAACTTCCTTTATTAACCCTTGTCATGCTGAATAAAATCCTTTTCAGAATTGTATAAAAATCAAAGGGATTAATGTACTGGTAATTTTTTCTTTTTTTTTTTTGTAAATTTTTTTGCGCTTGTAGTTCTTTTTGTTCTCTTGTCAATACTTCTTTTGAAAATTAATTTCACAAACAACTCTGATTTCAAAATGACAGACATGAGGTGTAGACTAAGATCAGACTGCACTTTGTCTCTACCTCCCGCTAAAACCGGAATATTCCGGGTTTCACATGACAATGGTTAATACCAATTAAAATTTTGTCGCCTCGTAACGGTTAACGATCCTACATCTACCATATTTGGTGTTTATTTCCAGTTCATCATATCGCTAGCTTCATTCAAACCTTGATTATGACGTAACAACGATCCTGACAGCGGTGAATCGACCAATCGCTGGCCCCACCAACTTACCCGTTTGTCCCACCCATTTATTCCGACAAGAAGTTCTACTTCGATTTTAAACGGCATTATTTTGCCAAATTTGAAGCGAGTACCATGAATCAAAATAAGTAAAATAGTTGGTTGGTGACCTAAACGTCGTAACTACAGCTTGAATAAGCTGTAGTTATGGCGTTTAAGTCACCAAACAAACAAAAGGACTTAACAAAATGGCGGCCAATGTCGGAGTAAAAAGGTCGATTCCGGCATGAATGAATGATTTGATTGGTCGATTGATTCCTTGAATGGCAGCCGAGATTGGTCAAATTCCTTCATTAAGAGGACTGAAAGGCGCTTCTATATCTCGATGGACTGTTGACATTAGATGCAATCAGAAATCTCACGGAAATAAGAGCCGACATTAATTTGATTGTGCTGTCAGATCTATTTTCGTTCGCGGAATAATACAGCAAAAACATGTCAAAATTGTAGGTTACGGGTCCCATAAACCATTCGCCGGAATTTCCCGGTATTCTGAAATTGCATTAGGTTTTTACAGAAAGACATTCTTGACGTATATTGGATATTATTTCATTCAAATGTTTGAAACATTTTATCTGAAAATCGATAACATCTTATCTGAAAAGACTTTCTTGACAACTTGTTTGTTTGCTTGAATTTGGTTTAACACCACTTTTAATAGTATTTCAGTCATATCGCGGCGGCTGGAGCAACTAACCATGGTTTCCTGGTATTTCTCACACCATTACTACAACTATATCCTTAACGAGCCTCCAGCTGCTCACCCAACTTAGGTTTATGAGTATCCATCGATCGATGGGAGCCAAAAGTCGAAGGGGATATTTGCCGCGACCGAGGATCGAACCGGGGACCCCGTGAAAACTTCTAAGAACTACCGAAAGATTCATTCAAAGGCAAAGGCAACTTAAATAGTTTCGAAATGCTTGGATCGAGAATTTTTAGGGGGAGGGGAGAACCGAAAAATTACTCATTTTCTAATATTTGTAATTTGATGAGCAAACTGTCGAAACTACAGTTTGAACAAAGCTACCCACTGACAATATGATATTTTGTTTCCAGTTTTCCTGAATCTTATTCCCATATTTTTGCCGAAATTTGCGGGGTAGTCTGGACCCTAGGACCCCCTTCCCTTTTGATCTATTTCATCAACTTAATCAACTTAAAGTTTTCCTCTGCAACTTCTATGAATTTGGATCAGTATAAATTTTGTTGTCTGGTAATGGGTTAAATATTGTTTTGTCGAGTCCCTTTTAGTGTGACAGCACACTCTAATGTAAGACTAGATTCGTAAAGGGAGAGACGGTGATTGATGACAAAAACTGGTGTTTCCCACCATTCAAGTCGGATATAAAATATTATAACTAACATCTGTCATTTCGTCGATTGGCTACTAAAGATACAGTAACTAAACGATTAACCCACCCAATCGTTCCTTTTTACACCAGCAAGAAAAAAAAGGAAAACATTGTGGAAAATGAAGAAATTGCTTGTGTCAAGTAATTTCGTCATTATCCATAATGTTTTCTATCTAAAAGAATAAAACAAAAATGAAAATCCACCAACTTGAAATTTTCGTCTGCAGCTTCTTTTAATTCAAATCAGTCTAAAATGTTGTTGTGTGGGAATGGGTTAAAAAAGCTGCAGTAACAATAGTTTGGTTGATCAAGAAAGGGAAACTGTATATTTTTCATCGCTTACATTCTAGAGGGTGGTTTTTTAGCTTTGCTTGGCGACTAAAGCGTCGTTATTTCACATGGAAATATGATTTCGAAATAATCAATCACACTTATCGGAACATTCATGATTAAATATCTACGACAGTTAAAACAATCCAAAACAATTGACGGATCGCTGGCCACGCCCCCCTGACCTCCGACAAGATAGATGAACTGAGATCTATATCGAACTACGTTAGTTTGTAGATTCTATTGTCAGAAAGATGAAACAAACAGCAAATACTAAGTTGGCGACATCATAAACGTCGAGGCTGAAGTTTGAAATTCAAGCCGGCAAACAAACGAAAGTACATGACATAAATGTTGGAGGGGGGAGGGGTCAACAAATACTTCCTGTCTACAAGAATGATTTGATTGGTCAATCGCTTTTTGATTGAAAGTGGAAATACGTGAATTTGATCGTCAACCAACACAATTTTCAGTTTTAATGCTTGGTCTGCATTCCTTTTGAAAAGAATGGCGATGTTCAAAACACGATTTTTTTCTTTCTATTAGTAAGCCAAGAGCATTACAAATAAACCGGGCCTTATTAATATTGCTGATAAACTTAATCATAGTTGAGAGAAAAAAAGAAACCCAATTAGCCTTAAAAAAAATCTGCTGCGAATACCACCAGGTTTAGCATGAAAAAATGTTTTTCTCCTTACCAAAATGATTAGACTATCGTGCCACGACGGTTTTGCCGGATAAAAGCTGTAAAGAAGTCTAATAGAACATACAAACTTCAACTTCAACCGCGTTTTTGACGTTATTCCATTCACACACAATCTCGCTTTTTTACGCCTCACAAGAAAAAAGAAAAACATTGTGGAAAAGGAAGAATTTTTTTGTTACAAGTAATTTATTAATTATCTACAATCTTTTTTACACTTTAAGACAAAAATCGTTAGAATTGTCCCAAGTTTAAATTGTCGTTTCAATTTTGACAAGTCGAAAATTTTCTCGTGCGTTAATGGGTTAAATACAAGTAAGACGAGTTCATGTTTTGTTTTTTTTTATGAAAAAAAAAAACTAAACGGCATTCCTTCATTTACCGGACCACCGATATGATTCGTAATAAAACTTCCTCTGAGTCAAATATGGGTTTGTAATTAATTTTTCGTCGAGGGTGGGGTGGCGTTGTTTTCAATCTATTTGATTCGATGAAATGTTTCACTTGAATCAAGTTGTATAAAATGCACTAACGAAACACTGTGCTAGTTTAATTCACGCGAGCTTTTTTTTTTTCTTTTTTGGTAACGGTTGGCAAACTGTTTAAACGTTTTTAAGCTTATCTTGAAACAAAAATACATAAAAAAAAGCACAATTAACAAGCTGGAGGCTAACTAGAGAGAATGCCATTCTTCTGTATTTTGTGCTTAGCCAAAATTTTTCGTGATAAAACCAAACAAACAAACAAAATTTCTAAACAATATCCCGAGTACAGCGTTTTTTCTTCGATTCCTTGAAACAAGCTGAAATTTTGAAATAAACTATACATACATTTTTGTCTAGAATCAAAATCAAGTCACCACAAGGAAGATTTCCAAAAAGGAACTTTTGATAATTGAAGATTTTCTCTTACCAAGAATATTTTGTCACAAAAGAAGATTCTGAATGTCAAAATGTAAAAGTAAATGTCAAAACATGGATTTCGTATGAAAACTAAGTCAGACTTTCTTCACGTGACCTATTGATGTTTAAACCTTTCCTGCAGATTCCCTAAATTCTAAATCCCTTTTGTTTAATATTTGAAAAAAAATAATGAGAAAAAAGAAGAAATTGCTTGTTACAAGCAATTTCTTCTTTTTCCACAATATTTTTTATCACACAATGTGGTTTATTTTGCAAGGTAAACTCAATTTTCACAGTAATCTGCAACCTCTTTCAAATTGGACGAGTCTAAAATTTGGAAAAACAGGATAGGGATGAATCGAAATTCCCACGGAATTAATTTTGACATTTTTGATGTCAATGAAACGTTGAATTCTATTTTAAATATCGTAAAATCAAAATAGCTAAAAATAGGACGTTAAAACAAAAGATACAGAACGGAACAATCGCCTTGGAGTGTGAAATACCTGAATTTTGTTTGCATTGCGTTTAACGCCGATTTTAACAATACTTTACATATTACATCGAAGTTATCTTAAATAAATCGTCCGCGGACATCAAAAATATCACAACCACGGATTTTGTTTAAAGCTGTAGCTCTGACATTTTAGTCAATGTTGTCCTATTTAAAAGCACACACACACACACACACGCGCGCGCACGCCCCCCCCCCCCCCCCGAGGTATTTAAAGTAAAGCGAAATGAAATTTTCAATTGGAAAGATTCTGACATATGTGAAATGTTCGAGCAGCAGTTAATCCGAGGTGATACTTTAGAGTCTCTCTTGGTGGTTTAGCATTGGTAATACAGGTTATATCTGCGCCTATCTCTGGTCCGTAGATGAGGTTTTATATTATTAAAATTTAAGGGTTAATTCAGTATCACGCAGTCGTGATGTTTGACTAACTTAGGGGAAATCGTGAAAAAGGAGAAATTGCATATAACAAATTACATCTCCTTTTATAACAACGTTTTATATGGCTTAATGTTTTATATGTTTTAATAGCACTTATTGTAATTATTAACATTTATTTTGATTTACCCTTCATACCATTTTTCTTCAATTTGGACCAGTTGATATCAACTGGTCCTGGTTCGATTAATCAGCCCTTTCAATCTATGAAAAGCTTCAAATACTTCAAAGAACAGAAAGGAAAAGAAAAGTCTTGCATGCGGCATAATATTATCCTTTTTTTTTGTTGCCTTCAAGGAAAATTTGGCCATTCTGGGAGTAGTTAAACTTTCTCCGATCTACGTAGCAAAAATGTCAAACACACAAGACCTAATTAGTCAAATAGAAATTATCTAGGAGTTGACTAATCGATGGTCCCGCCTAATTACTGCGTTGGCCATGCACGCGGACTCCGACTGGAAGTCCCGCTTATTTTGCAAACGTTATGCCCAGAAGCATGTATATAACACAAAGGTAGAGTGGTTGGTTTGTGACCTAAACGTTGTAACTACAGATTAAATTTGCTGTAGGTACTTTGTTTAAGTCGCAAAACCAACAAAAAGGGTTAACAAAATTAGCTACCATTGCCGCAGGACAAATTCATTCCTTTCCCAATGAATAATTTCATTGGTCGACTGGTTATTGTATTGACACTCGCGATTGGTTATCCGTCGAGCAAATAGATGGAAAAGTTAAACCGATCTAGCAGAGGTAAATCAGGATTGATATGTAAAAATTAAGTAAAAGTAAACTGATACTTTTAATTAGAATGTCTATTATATTCTTTTTAAAATCGCTCAGAATCGAAAAGTTTTAACCCTTGCCTGCATGTCCAGTCCTCGCCAAATGACTTGGGTCAATACCTTCTGTATTTATCTCTTAGATGCAGGTTTCTATTTTGCGGCATGGACCTAAAACATATTGCTAGTTTGAATATGGGTAACAGACATGAATATTTCCCAAAGCAAGTTTGGTGCTAGCCGATCTTGATCGTGGTTCATATAGCTCTATGATGATAATCACAGAAATATTCAGAAAGGCAAAAAGCCGACTTTGTCTTACCTCAAAATTTAGATCCAAACGTAAACAAGAATATTTCTAATACTAAGTTCCATCCCCTCTATCTATAAACCAGAGAGACTGGTGGTATATTGGAAGAAGCTCTGTTATATTCCCATCGCTGATAATTGAAAGGAACCTTCAGCGAACAGAAAATCCCATTTGTTAGAAATGTAAATACCGCGTTGAAGGGAAGTCGTAACTAACAGCTTTAAGCCTTTCCTATGCATTCTCTTGTTTTTACGTTCCTATGGTTTTTTACCTGAGAAAATATTGCAGAAAGAGAAGAAAATGCTTGTGACACCAGTTGGTTGGTTACTTCTCAAATTGCAATCACTTTTGATTGTCGTATTCAACTTATTTCTAATTGGGCCAGAGTCTAAGATTTTGAAAAACGGGAAAGGGTTAATAAAGCTCTAGTCACGACATTTTGATCGCACATCGACGATTTGACATTTGTTTGCATGGGTTTTGACGTTGCTTTCAACAATCTTTATGTTATACCATTGCAGTCGTTGCACTTATTCTTGTTTTTTGCCATTTCTTGTACCGGTGTTAAGCCTTTGTGCGATATTTATATCAATTTCACATATCGCCGCTTAGCGTGCAAAATGTCGTAACTACAGCTAAATTCAAGCTGTAGTTACAAAATTTGCAGGCAGATCGACGATATGCGTAAAGTAAGGACTCGTACGACAACTTCAAAGGAAGTAATTTGCTATGTTATATGCAAATAAGGAAACTCCCAGAGAGACATATGAGTATATGTAGTTGATATACACAAATTCAAGCCAATTACGAATATGGAACTTTTTTTCTTGAATGGATAAGTTTTGTCTTTCAGTCCTACACGTTACACTCAGATCAGCCATTACATCCACACAGTCTGATCAGAGACTGGGGCCGCGGCCATAGCGCAGTGGTAGTGCATAGGACTCCTAGTTATGGAGTCCCGAGTTCGATCTCCGACCGCGGCAAAAATCCTTTCCGATTAAAGTCTCTCACCAATGGATGGATAGTCGTAAACCTAAATAGAATGAGCAGCTGGGGGCTCGGAAAGGATCTTTTGGTAGTACTGATGTGAGAAATACCAGTAATCCTCGGTTAGGTGCTCCAACCGCCCCGATATGACTTTACTAAGAGCTCTAAAACATTTTATGACAAGAAAGATTCTTTTGACAGACAGCGAATGTCATTGACTTCCAAGGATCTTAGTGTGCGGCCGTGCTTCACTTACACTTAATTAGCCATACCCACAAAGTTTTAGACTGGTCCAAAACGAAAGAAACTGTAGGCGACAATTTCAAATTGACTTTCAAATATTTTCGTCTTTTTGAAAGAAAACATTGTAGATAATGAAGAAATTGCTTGATACAAGCAATTTCTTCATTTTCCACTATTATTCCCAAAGATTTTTTTCTTTTGGTCGAAAAAGGAAGGGATTGTGTGGGAATGGGTTAACGGAAATATCATGCATTTAATTAAATTCAAATTTTCTGTCGGAGTGAATGGGCGGGGCCAAAGGAGTCAGTGGGCGGGGCTAGCGATCGGTCAGTTGTCGAGGTCAAAGTTTGGAGGTCAAAATTGTCTCTGTTACAGATATATATTCCAAGTGGGTGAACATTTTCCGATAAAAACACTCGAAATCCAATTATCGTTTGAAATAAGGTCAAACTCGTTAAATAATTCCAGATTGAAATCTTATCTGCCCAACTGTTCTCATTATTCAGGCAAAAACAGACGTGAAAATCTTGAAACCATTTATCACAACGGCCTTGGTCTGTTTACAGATATCAAACTTGTTAGCTGGGTCGATAAGATGTTATGCCGTGATACCCCGGATCGTAAGTTCGAATGCTGGTCTCAGTTAACAATTTTTTAAAGATTAAACAAAATTCATTTCAGCACGTGCCATTAATTTCATTTCTCCAAAATTTATGATTCTTTGCAAGACATTGCTATCGATTTCATATGCTCCGAGTAAAGCCCCAGATTGGCTTTTGAATCCGTACAGTCTGATCTTAGTCTAAACAATGCGGTTTATAGATATCTGCCGACTCAAAAAAACGGTGATTGATTATCAGATATTGTACATGCACTATGTGTTTGGGTATGCAGATCAAAACCTTTGAATCTTTGACGAACTTAAAAAAATTGACGGATCGCTGGCCTCGCCCACTGACCTCCGATAGAGATTTTCAAATAAATATAAAACGGCGTTACTTTGCAAATTTTACGGCCAGTCACATGTAACAAAAGAGTATAAAAAGTTGGTTGTCGACCTAAACATCGTAACTACAGCTTGGATAAGCTGAAGTTACGGCGTTTAAGTCGCCAAACCAACACATGCTTCATACGGATGTCGATCAATGACGAAGTTCAAAGTTCAGATTCCTGTCTAAATGAATAATTTTATTTGTCGTTTGGTTCTTTGACTTTCTCGACCCGCCAATAGTTGAAAATGCCGCACACATGCTAAAAGGCATGAAGACACGAGGATAACAAGCTGACACTGGTGAGAGTGCTGTCCTCTTGTCAGAAGGACGGTGAGCCACGGCTACTGTTCAAATTATGGCTAAACCTCACATAAATAATTTCTTGTTGTGATATATATTACAAAGAACAATGAACTGAAAAACAAAAATGTTTATAAAATTGATCAATCAAATAAATTCGCATTTGGTTTTCATTTTATCATTTGTTACTGGAGGTCTTAGGAATGTTTTAAATTCTTTTGGTGTTTAAGTTCTTTTCGGGTATCTTGGGGTTCTTCGTTGTTTGCGTTTTCATGGATCATGGGAGGGTTGCTGCAAAATTGAGTACAGCATTTCATAATATTAGCAATCAAAGACGATAAAACGAGATACGTAATTCTACCCGAGAGGGGTTTCTCACTTTCATTCAGAAAATAAATCTAATGGGTTTTATCTGTCTATCTTTTTCCGTGTAAAACATGAGATATATCCTCTAGCGCCGGAAGATTCCCGTAGTTTTAAAACTAATCGAATTCCTATCAAATAAATCCACATTTAATTGGGTTTTGTTGATAAAAAGGAATCTTTTGAAAAGAAACAAGACATCCGCTCGATTTTTTTACCTCACGACAAATACATTAGTTTTAGTTTCGTCTTTCAAGCGTTTTGATTGGCTAACTTTTCTTTTCAAACTTCCATGAACAAAATTTTGACCACCCAACTGTTTTGTATGCTTCCGCACAAAAGTAGCGCCATAAAGTTTTACTTAAATTAGTGAAATATTTGTTTTATTTCACTAGATGGCATCAAATTATCAGAAATGAATAGAATTTTTCTTCATTGAGGTATGAACATAAAAATGTATTCATACTTACACTGATTTTAGATTCATATCTCAATGAAAATGAAAAATATTTTCCTCATTTCTTAAATCAATGAATGAATATACAGATTAACAACAACAACAACAACAACAACAAAAAAACCGACATAATTATTGAAAATGTATAAACTTCATGGGTATAGTTTCTTCTTTGACGACTGACTGTTTATTATTCTGGTCTTGTTTCAAGTTAGAGACCCCACAGATAGAAAAAATCGACTCGAAGTCGACAATTTGATGACAAACTCCAAAATCGCCGGAGAAATATAATTTACGGATCGCTGACCACTCCCATTGAACTCCGACATTTGAACTAGACATTTATCGACTCTATTTCTTCAAGACAAATGGTCAGAAACATGAAATAAAAAAAGTTAATTGCTTGGTTGGCGACTCAAACAACGTAACTACAGCTTAACCCTTTCCTGTTC
Organism: Fragum fragum; assembly: GCA_946902895.1. Lineage (NCBI taxonomy): Eukaryota > Metazoa > Mollusca > Bivalvia > Cardiida > Cardiidae > Fragum > Fragum fragum. The sequence goes on along the minus strand of OX336368.1, from coordinate 719,930 downwards.
AATCCCTTGTTTTTACGTCCCTGTAAATTTGTAAACGATAAAACATTGTAGAAAAAGAAGAAATTGCTTGTTACAAGCAATTTCTTCTTTTTTCCACAATGTTTTCTACCCTACTAAACGGTTATTTTTCAAATAAAATCCACTTACAATTTTCTTCTACAGAACCTTTGAATTTGGACAGGTCTAAAATTTTGAAAACCAGGAAAGGGTTACATAAGCTGTAGTTACGACGTTTGAGTCACCAAACCAACAAGAATGCAAAACGTAAATGTCGGTCAGTGTCGGAACCGAAAACTCTACCCTAGTTCCCATGGTTAATTGGATTGGTCCTTCGATTTTTTTGATTGACAATCGCGATTCGTCAATGGATGGACTGGGCGATCCGTAAATTATAGAAAATGTCACGCACATGATCGAAAAATTTTATCATAAATTGACAGTTCGCTGCTCTCAATCAAAATCGATTGACCAATTAGATTAGTTCGTTTAGACCGTCCGCAGCGAACTTTGAACTCCATCATTTATAATATAGATTTTTATGGATTGGCGACTTTTGTCTATCTCTAGGCACGATGCACCATCGTGCTCAGCATATCGACTGTGTTCTACCAAACCTTGTAACTACAGCTTATTCTAAGCTGTAGTTAATGTCCATTGTGATCTACCAAACCTTGTAACTACAGCTTATTCTAAGCTGTAGTTACGAGGTCTTGGTAGATCACAGTGGATATTCTGTGTGGGAAATTGTTAGAAAACAAGTTCAGTCTATACATTCATCAAGTCTCTCCCTGAAACTCGAAGATTTTAATTTAATAACAGGTTACGAGATATATGAGCCTTAGATTAGAAAAGAAAATAAATTTTAATAGAAAACAGATATTCGAGGATTTTAACGGAATTAACCGTGAAATGAGGTCGGGCAATCTTTTTTATAGGCTGGAAACTCAATGCGATACAACAAAGAACAAATGTTTTATAATATCTTTCAGAGAAATCTGACAAAATTTTCTATATATATTAAACCACTGATTACCTTATTTCTAAAGAAAGTGTTTGATTTAAACCAAATTTTATACTGTCATATAAGATATCGCTAGCTTAGTGTAAAAACATCATAAGTGTCTATACTTTGATTTTTTTTTACTCTAAGCCACCGATATGAAGTGCAGACAAATGAAAGCAATATAAGGCCCTCAACCCCCTCGGCCGTTACATTAATTTTTCTATGCATCTTTCTTGGTTCAAGACCAATTTTGACCTCAAAAAAGAATACTTTAGTTTTAGTTTTTAGCTCACCTGAGCACAACGTGCTCAAGGAGAGCTTTTGGTATCACCTTTTGTCCGTCGTGCGCCGTGCGTCGTAAGCCGTGCGTTGTGCGTCGGAAGGCGTCAACAATTCTTTAAACATCTTCTCCTCAGTAACCACTGGGCAGATTTCAACCAAACTTGGTTGGAAATGTTCCTAGGGTGACCCTTCTCAAAAGTTGTTCGCGGAATTTTGATTGACCCCCAAATATGGGCGTGGCAGGGTGGGGCAGTTTTTGACTTTGAAATCTTTAAACATCTTTTCCTCAGTAACCATTGGGCAAATTTCAACCAAATTTGGTATGAATGTTCCTTCGGTGACCCTTCTCAAAAATTGTTCGCGGAATTTTGATTTTTGCCCAAATATGAGCGTGGCAGGGTCGGGTAGGTTTTGACTTTGAAATCTTTAAACATCTTCTCCTCAGTAACCATTGGGCCAATTTCAACCAAATTTGTTATGAATGTTCCTTCGGTGACCCTTCTCAAAAGTTGTTCGCGGAATTTTGATTTATGCCCAAATATGAGCGTGGCAGGGTCGTGTAGTTTTTTACTTTGAAATCTTTAAACATCTTCTCCTCAGTAACCATTGGGCCAATTTCAACCAAACTTGGCATGAATGTTCCTTGGGTGACCCTTTTTAAAAGTTGTTCGCGGATTTTGATTGATGCCCAAATATGAGCGTGGTAGGGTCGGGTAGTTTTTGACTTTGAAATCTTTAAACATTTTCTCCTAATTAACCATTGGGCAAATTTCAACCAAACTTGGCATGAATGTTGCTTGAGTAAACCTTTTTAAAAGTTGTTCGCAGAATTTTGATTCACGCCCAAATATGGGCGTGCAGGGCGTGGCAGTTTTTGACTTTGAAATCTTTAAACATCTTCTCCTCAGTAACCATTGGGCTATTTTCAACCACACTTGGTAGGAATGTTCCTTGGGTGACCCTTCTCAAAAGTTGTTGGCGGAATTTTGATTGATGCCTTAGTGTGGGCCTGCAGGGCGTGGCAGATTTTGACTTTGAAATCTTTAAACATCTTCTCCTCAGTAACCATTGGGCCAATTTCAACCAAACTTGGCATGAATGTTCCTTCGGTGACCCTTTTCAAATCGTGTTTGGGAAATTTGATTGACGCCCAAATATTGGCGAGGCCATTTTTCATTTAGAAATCTTTAAATATCTTCTCCTCAGTAATCATTGGGCCAATTTCAACAAAACTTGGCATGAATGTTCCTTGGGTGACCCTTTTCAAAAGTTGTTCGTGAAATTTGATTGATGCCCAAATATGTGCGTGGCAGGTTGGGGCAGTTGTTTACTTTGAAATCTTTAAACTTCCTCTTCTCAGTGACTATTGGGCCAATTTCAACAAAACTTGGCATGAATGTTCCTTTGGTGACCCGATTCAAAAGGTCTTCCCTGAATTTTGATATTTGGGCGTTGCAGGGCGGGGCAGTTTTTTTACTTTTAAATGAGTTGGGTTTTTTTTCCATTGAGGTATGAACCTATGATTAAGTTTTTAGGTTCATACCTAAATAAAAACAAAAAGAAATATTCCTTTGATTTCCTTACTGGAGAAGAATGATGCGACGGTTGATCATTAAAATATTATTACAGACTGACACAGAAGAGGACAGCTCAGTACCAGCGGTTAGAAAAATAATCGGAAAACATGATTTTTAAATGATTTTTAAATAAATAATTTTTAGGTTCATACCTAAATAAAAACAAAAAGAAATATTCCTTTGATTTCCTTACTGGAGAAGAATGATGCGACGGTTGATCATTAAAATATTATTACAGACTGACACAGAAGAAAACAGCTCAGTACCAGCGGTTAGAAAAAAAATATTTTAAGTAAAATATTCAACTTGAAACATCCGTATTGTCGTAAATAAATCAACGGACAAAACTGAGACTCGAACTTGATCTGAATCTTGTACATGCAGACTCACGCAACAAAAATCAGCTCAAAACGCGCGTACAGCAGTGGTCTTCTAATCTGCAGTACCCAACCTCAAGCTACATGTTGTTATTTAAATGTTCAAAACAATGTGACAAAAGGATGATATCAAATTTTCATCATCGACTATTTTAGGTAAAACCGGAAATACTTCAGGGATGGTGTTGATTGAATAATCCATTTTTAGTGCTTCCTCAGACCTGGAATTTTCTTAACCACCAAATATCGATATCGCTAACGATATAATTTACGAAAAAGAGGAACAAAACAACAAATAACAAAGAAAGTCTCGTGTGTCATTTCATCTTTTTCAAATATATCAAAATCTATCATCTCTTTTTTCCTACAAAGAAAAAATGCTAGGTAAAAACTACAATTTGACACAAATAGTTTTCTCTTCTGTGAAAAACTCAATGGAATCTTTAGCACTTTCCCGACCGGTCCCGGATTCTTTCATTCCACCAAATGGCATATTGAGATCTCTAACCATCCAACAGTTGGCCCATACCGTGCCAGCCTAGAATGAATGAAGAAAAAAATGAAAGAGTAAATAAATGAACGTATGAATGAATGAATGAATCCGTTTGGTATTTTTTGATTTTGCATTCCTTGACTGAATGAACAATAAAGAACATATGTTTGCTTTACAAACATTACGTAACCCATTACAGGACGATAAAAAATTTAGACTAGTCGACAATTTTTAGTTTAAGAAATGTTATTATATTTATCTTATTGTCTTGGTTAAAATGCTTTGGTTAAATAAATGGAAGATTAACATATTACATTTTGATTCAATAAGATCGAGTTTATATAAGTACTTTATAGGTAAATGTGTCGAGTTTATAGCCAGCATGGTCGCATAATATCGTTGGGTATGCAAAACGTCGTGAATACAGCCTTAATAAAACTGTAGTGACGACATTTCGCTTGTAAACATTCTGTTTTCTTGGTACTATCAGCATTAAACTGGGGCTGTGAAATGCCTTGTCCAATCGCACGCATTCGTAACCAGTGGCACGCGGCTGAGATTAGAACCCATAGATGGACGATATCTCGACAGTATGATTAAAACAACCCTTTACCAATTCCCACATAATTCCTCTTTATAAGCCCCTCAAGAAAACGTTGATAAAACATTGCGGAAAATGAAGAAATTGCTGTTACAAGCAATTTCTTCATTTAGCGTAATAACAGGGAAAGCAAAGATTCCATCCTACGGGCTTGATTTCTTCATCATGCAAGCAATTTTACAACAATACTGCGAGTTAATACGTTATTTCATTCATAACGAAGATTGTTTCATGGTTCAAACAACCTCTTTTTATAAGAATAAACATCGGCTATCTAGATATTCCGATAAAGCGATATACCCCCCTCTTGATTATTTTACCGGATAAAATCGGAGATTATTGTTACTGGCGGATCGCTGGCCGCGCCCAATGAGCTACAACAACAAGTTCCATTCCGATATTAAACGGTGTTCTTTTGGTTGGTTGGCAAAAGCTGTAGTTACGCCGTTTAAGTCGCCAAACCCACAAAATGTTTCACATAAATATATCGGCCAATGTCCAAGTTCAACGTTCCATTTCCGGTCTAAATGAACAATTTGATTGGTCGTTTGATTCAATGATTGGCGGTCGTGACCCTTTAATTAGCAACCGCTTTTTTTGTTTGTTTGTTTGTTTGTTTGTTCACCACCCCATCCTCGAATTTACATGTTCGTAAAGTTAAAACACTAAGCATTTAGATTACACGACAAAAACATTCGAGTCAGTGGGCTACGTATTAACAGATCGGAAAATGAGGGAATCAGATCAGACCTCCAAGGATGGGGAGGCTAATCCGAATCTTTCCTCGCCACCCGAGTTTAATTCTAAGAAATAAATTCGCGTGAAGGCTCAACCTATAGAGAAAATAACGATTCCAGTATCCCTCTTATTTACTCGTGTTATATAATATAGCAATTAAATATGATTTACGATGGAATGTAATCTTTGTTGGATTATGCCAAGGATTTAGAAAGAAAATCTTTGAGATTTTTGTCATATTTTAGTAGCGAGATCTATGATTGAAGCATTTTCATACGAGCAATTAAATGAAACTTCACCTGGTATACACGTTTTACGCTGATTCCTGGGAATAACATTAATGCGTTAAAAATGTTCTACAATAAAGATAGTTTTATGCTCAGCATCAAAGGCGTTGGTAAATAATTTTTTGTTCATTGGTTAGAAAAATGCCTATCCTATTCTTGATAATGTTGCTGTTTATTTAATTTCATTTATAATTTATTTTATAGTTTCGTCTATCAAAAACGAGCGTTCTGATTGGCCAAAAAAACCTTCATAACTTCATGAACATAATTTTAAGCACGCGGTTATTTTGTATGCTTGCGCACTAAAGAGTTCCGTAAAAAATGTATCAAAATTTGTTAGAAAAAATAAATATTTTTTGTTTGTTTGTTTGTTTTTTCTTGATGAGTGTTAAGTTTTTTTCGTTTCATACTTCCATTAAAACAAAAAAGAGTCTCTCCATCTCTTATATATATGTAAAAAAATCAATGAAATCGTTACACAAATAACCAATCCATCTGTAATAATTCAGGTACCATATTGGTTTAGTTTATAGAAATTTATTTCAGTTCTATTGTGACGAACTAACAACTCAGATATTTTCGCGTCCCTAAAAGGAGACGATGGCTTTACCCTTTCCTGTTTTTTCAAATTTTTAGAGCTGTTCAATTTCAAAGGTTTTGCAGACGAAAATTGATTTACTCTGAAAAATAAACATTCATGAGGGTAGAAAATGATATTGTGGAAAAAGAAGAAATTGCTTGTTAAAAGCATTTTCTTCTTTTTCT